>CM077158.1:128159598-128825045 GCA_039583875.1 Platanthera guangdongensis
GTTGCATAAGTAGGCCCCTTTTTATATTATATGCTCAACCCGTAGAGAACGTGTATGTTGTTTGAGACATCCAAGCTTGTTCTTAATGCACATCTTGTTTATATTTATATATTGCATACGAAGTGCTGACTTGTAGTTTGGAGGGCTCCCCGGGGTCCGTTAGGGGCGGCTGGGAGGAGATTGTTGGTTATATAGTTTGAGGTCAGCCTTTGCTGACCCACGTTACTAATAATTTTTACAGGGCAAGGATCGCAAGCAGGAGCTAGCTCGCCGGCCAGAAAGGCCTAAGCCCCATGAAGTGTTACCCCTTTTTGCTGTAGCTTTACGTGTATGACATTGTATGTTTGAGACTCATGTTGTCCGGCTTGCACGCCGAGGTAGACTAGGAGTGCTTATGCACTTTCATGATTGTTGTATTATGTGAGTTTGGACTCTCTTATGTTGTAAGGCCATAAGGCCATCTTTTTATTACTCTTGTAGTGGTGGATAACTTCTAGTATTGCTTGTGTTTCCGTTGTGTTGTGCAAAGAGTTTTGAGTGTGGGTAGTTATATCATCTTATAATACTAAAGCGGTGACGTCCGTATATTGTGGGGCCCCGGCCGGACCCATATTATACGGTCATTACAGGGGAGGTGTTACAATTTGGTATCAAAGCGAGGTTAGATTCAAGGTCAATGCGTAGAGAAGTTATCCACATATATAAGAGTAACGCGGGACCATGAGTGTCCTTATGTTTAAGTCTTGAGATTAGAGACTGATTCCTTGTTTCTTGTTTTCTTGAAGAGTGCAAGCAACGAGGCAGGAACGTCGAGAGCAAGAGAAGAACTCTCGGCGAGCAGTGCCACTGCTCCAGGTATTTTGGGCACGGGTGTAAACCCGGCCGAATTCTGCCGCATGCTTGCAGAAGCGATGGTGGCAGCCCAAGCTGCAGCGGCAGCTCAGGTAGCAACTCCTGCTACACCGAACACGGCGACGGCCCTGCCAGGCGGAGAAGTCAGGCGAGTGGAGCCTTTGGTGGAAAGGGTGGTTGTCGGACATGGAGAACGACACATGAAGTATTTCCTGAGCTTCCATCCCCCGTCATTCAAGGGAGTTGGTACGCCAACGGATGCGGAGGATTGGTGGGTTCGAATTCAAGAGCTTTTGAGGGCGGCAGAGACGCCAGAAGAAAAGAAATCTGAGTATGCAGCGTTCATGTTAGAAGGAGACGCCAAGTTGTGGTGGGTGAGCCATAGCGGCCGCTAGTTTCCTGGACGCACCCCGTCGATGGAGGAATTTGGGGATGCTTTTCTAAAGAGGTACATTCCCGTTTCTACACGGTTGGCCCTTCAGAGGCAGTTTCTGCATTTAATGCAGCGAGATAAGACGGTGGACGAGTATGTGCAGGAGTTCACCCGTTTGGGTCGTTACGCGGGAACGACGATGGTAGATGATGTAGAGAGGGATAACCTCTTCTACGAGGGGCTGAGGGAGAATCTGAGGCAACCCCTCATTTCCATGAAGAGAGCTGGTTCCAATGAGTTAGTTGAGGCTGCCAGGATATTGGAGAGTGATCTGGAGCGAACCCAATGTCGTAAGGGTTTCACTCCCAAGCAAGGGGAAGGGAAGCCTCCCCAATCTTAGGGAAAGTCTGAAGGGAGTAGGTGGAGGAAAAAGCCTCACACTTCTAGATCCGGTGAGAAGAGCAAGTGGAAGCCTGGAGGTTCTCACTCGAGGGGACCTCCGACGTGCTACAACTGCGGTAAGGTGGGGCACATAGCTCGTGTTTGTCCTCAAGGAGGAGCGGAGCATGAGGCAAGGCAGGTGCAGACTGTACGCTCCGGCCCCAGTGCCGCGGAGAAAGGGAAGATGGCGGAGTCAAGCGCTTCTCGGTTCCAACCGGTGCAACCAAGGGCCTACAACCTTGGACAGCAGGAAGTGATCCGCCAAACCGATGTGGTGACTGGTATGAAGAAAATTTAAGTTTAAATTTTTTGCTTCATACTTTTAGACTTTTTTTGTGTGATGTCTATGTTGTAGGCTTCGTATTAGTTTCCGGATACCCCGCTAGGGTATTGTTCGATACGGGAGCATCGCACTCCTTTCTCGTAGAGAGCTTCATCCGGAGAATAGGAGTTGAGTCTTTCTCGGCGGACGCGGAGCTGAAGTGCGCATGCCTAATGGGTCATCCATGACCACCGGGGCCAAAGGGCGCATCTGTTGGGAGCTGGACGGAGTTGACTTCGTTTTGGTAGCAGCGATTTTACCATTGGTTGAGTTCGATGTCATTTTGGGCATCGACTGGCTTGCAGAGCAGCGCGCCAGTATTGATTGCCTATATAAGGTAGTGACCCTAAAGAGCAAAGGGCAGGTGGAGGTCAAATTTGAGGGCCTTTGTGGAGTGGCCTATTCCCTGATTTCGGCCATGCAATTGATGCGGGCGGTTAACCAGGGTGGTGTAGCGCTAGTAGCGTTATTGGAGGTTCGTCTCTCCCAGTTGTCTATTGAGGAAGTGCCCGTGGTGGCAGAGTTCAAAGATGTGTTTCCTGATGAACTTCCTGGAGCGCCTCCTCGGCGGGAGATCGATTACTCGATCGAGTTAGTGCCGGAGGCTAGGCCGGTGTCACGTCCTCCGTTTAGGATGGCACCAAAGGAGTTGGCGGAACTCAAAGTACAGTTACAGGAACTGTTGGAGCAAGGGTATATCAGACCCAGTTCTTCGCCGTGGAGCGCGTCAGTATTGTTTGTAAAGAAGAAAGACGGTAGCATGCGGCTGTGCATAGACTACCGAGAGCTGAACAAATTGACCGTTAAGAATAAGTATCCGATTCCTCGGATAGACGACTTGTTCGACCAGTTGGTGGGGTCGGTGGTGTACTCAAAATTGGACTTGAAGTTAGGCTATTATCAGTTGCGAATTCGGGACGAGGACGTCCCCAAGACTGCTTTTGGTACGAGGTACGGACACTTTGAGTTTACGGTGATGCCGTTCGGGCTGACGAACGCGCCATCTGTGTTCATGGATCTTATGAATCGAGTATTTCAGGAATACTTGGATTATTTTGTGGTTGTCTTCATCGATGACATCTTGGTGTATTCCAAATCGGAAGTGGAGCATGAGACCCACTTGAGAGTGGTCTTGCAAGTGTTGAAGGAGAATCATTTGTATGCAAAGTTCTCAAATTGCGAGTTCTGGTTAGAGAAGGTGGCATTTTTGGGCCACGTGATTAGTGGGGATGGGGTGGCAGTGGATCTAGCAAAAGTGGAAGCCATCAGAGATTGGCCAGTCTTGAGGACCGTGGCGGAAGTCCAAAGTTTTCTTGGACTAGCCGGGTATTATAGGAGATTCGTGAAGAACTTTTCGCGGATAGCTCTACCCCTCACCTCACTCACTCGTAAAAATCATAAGTTTGTGTGGACTCAAGAGTGCAGTCAAGCATTTGAGGCACGGAAGGAGAGACTGATGATGGCTCCAATCCTAAGTCTACCGCAAGGGACCGAGGGATTTCAAATCTTCAGTGACGCATCGGGATGCGGTTTGGGTTGCGTTTTGGTGCAACATGGCAAGGTGATAGCTTTTGGGTCTAGACAACTGAAGCCTTATGAGAGGAATTACCCCGTCCATGACTTGGAGTTGGCGGCGGTAATTTTTGCGTTGAAAATATGGCGACATTATGTGTATGGTGTAAAGGTGGAGATCTTCACGGATCATAAAAGCCTGAAGTATCTCTTGGATCAAAAGGACTTGAACATGCGGCAACGTAGGTGGGTTGACTTTCTTGGAGACTACGAGGTGGCGATTCAGTATACGCCAGGTAAAGCCAATGTGGTGGCGGATGCCTTGAGTAGAAAGTACTCGGGGCAAGGGAATTGGATCGAAGCTCATGATGAGCGGTTGGTACGGGAATGAGAGTCCCTTGGTTTGGAATGTGTTGCGAGAGGCGAGTCCAGCGTGGCTCAGTTGAACTGGATTGAAATACAGAACGACTTGTCCGATCGCATTCGGGAAGCGACTCGGTTGGATGTGGAGTTTCAACCATATGTGTTGGAGGCTCAAAAGGGCGAGAGCAGGGCCTGAGAGATGTTTGATGGGATTCTGAGATAGGACGGAAGGGTTTGTATACCGCAGTTCGGCAAACTCCGTGAGGAGTTGATGTTTGAGGCTCACTTCACAAAGTACTCCATTCACCCGGGTAGTACAAAGATGTACTTGGATATGAAGAAATCCTTTTGGTGGCCGGGGCTGAAGCGGAACGTAGCTTTGTATGTGAATCGTTGCCAAACTTGCGCCTTGGTGAAGGCCGAATGTCAGAAGCCGGGCGGGTTCATGAAGCCCCTTCCAATCCCTGAGTGGAAATTTGATGACATCTCCATGGATTTTGTACATGGTTTGCCTAGATCGCAGCAGGGTAATGATGCTATTTGGGTGATCGTGGATCTCTTAACCAAGGTGGCCCACTTCATCCCAAATCGGAAGGAGGGCAGCGTGGAGAAGCTGGTGGAATTGTATGTTCGCAACATTGTGCGACTGCATGGGATTCCTAAGAGCATAGTCAGCGATCGAGATGGACGGTTTACGTCCAAGAACTGGAGATTGGTGCAGAAGAGTTTGGGCACGAAGCTAAAGTTCAGTACGGCGTTCCATCCTCAAACTGACGAGCAAACCGAAAGAACGAACCGTACTATGGAGGATATACTGAGAATGTGCGTTCTTGACTTCGGCAAGAAGTGGGAAGATCACCTCTTCATGGTGGAATTCGCGTACAATAACAGTTATCAAGCAAGTATAAAAATGGCGCCATACAAAGCTTTGTATGGGAGACGGTGTCGAACACCGATGTCTTGGACAGAGGCGGGAGACACCAAAATTTTGGGAAAAGAGGTGGTAGTTGACGCTTGTGAGTTGGTACGGACCATTCAAGAGCGTATGAAGGTAGCGCAAGACCGGCAAGCAAAATACTTTAATGCTCGTCACAGGAAGTTGGAGTTTGCGGTAGGCGATTGGGTCTATTTGAAGATCAAGCCGTTCAAAGGCGTCTCACGGATTCGCCGACTCAAGAAGTTGAGTCCAAGGTTTTTGGGGCCTTTTGAAGTTGTTGAACGGGTGGGAGAAGCAGCCTATCGGTTGGCGTTGTCCGCGGAGTTGAGTGAATTGCACGACGTCTTCCATGTCTCTGTCTTGAGGAAAGCTTTGTTGGAGGCTAGCGTGGTGATCGAGCCGACATCGGTGCCGATAGAGGAAGACTTGAGGACGCGAGTACGTCCAATTGCTATAGAGGATTCGGAGACTAGGCAGTTGCGGAATAAAGAGGTTAAACTCGTGAAAGTCCGATGGGACAACTGCGGTCGTGAGGAGTTCTATTAGGAGCGAGAACAAGCCATGCGAGAAGAGTATCTAGAGCTCTTCAAATCAGGTACCATTTAAGCGTTGTTTCCTTTTGCTTTGTAATTTCGGGACAAAATTCTTTTAAGGGGGGAAGAGTTGTAACACCCCAAAATTTGAGAGAGGGTCGACCAGAATTTTTTGGACAAGTTTGGTTTCTGGCAGGGGGCACACGACCTGGGACACGGGCATGTCCCAGGGCGTGTCAGGCTCCAGTCGACGTTTTGGCCGTGAGGTCGACGATTTTGGAGTCGACGATCGTCGAGCAGAGAACACGGCCTGAGACACGGGCGTGTCGAGGTCGTGTCGACGATCGGCCCGGGGAGTCGACGATTTTCGCTCGACGATGTGTCGAGACAAGGCACACGACCTAGGACACGGGCGTGTCCAAGGCCGTGTCAGTCAGTCGACGAACTTCTCTCGATGAAGTTCACTCGACGAGTGTCGAGTGTCGAGACAGGAGTACACGGCCTGTGACACGGGCGTGTCACAGGGCGTGTCCCGCATGGTCGACGATCTTCACTCGATGAAGTGTCGAGACAGTGAACACAGCCTGGAGCCCAGGCGTGTTGAGGTAGACACGGGCAAGGACACGGGCGTGTCTATGGAGGCACACGGCCGACCACACGGCCGTGTCAGTCGGGACACGGGCGTGTCAGGTCGAACACGGGCGTGTCAGATGCCCGTGTGTTGTTCTAGGCGCGTCGATTGGGACGGCGAATGGGGGACACGGCCCTGGACACGGGCGTGTGCCAGGCCGTGTTCGGCCCAGGTATTTTATTTTTTCAGACGGATCGTGGCCGCTCTTTCCCTTATTTTGGGATCTGATGGTCCATGACTGCTCTTGCGGAGTTAAGTTCGAGATCGGGTTGGAAACCCTCATTCTTCTCCAAGCTTTCTCTTACTAAAATTCTAGAGAGAAGGGAGAGCAAGGAAGAAGGTGAAGGAGGGTTTGGGCTGTAGGAGAGGCTTCGTTGCTCCAAATCGCGAACCGAGTCCAAATCCGTGGAGGCTAGACCGTTGCGAAGGTTTTCATCCGGCTATTTTGCCATGGCTAGGAAGAGTAGTTGGAAGGTAACGACACTTCTGCTCTCGGTTTTAGGATGCATGTCTTAGCATCTTTTCTTTTCTAGTTTTTGGGCACCAAACACTCAAATGAGAGGGGTTTGGGTCGCCAAGGTTCAAGAGGAACCTTCGGGTCGATTGAGTCCGTCCCCAGCATGTTTGCATTAGAGATCCGCTCCGCTAGTGGATTAGGCATGGTGGGTGAAGCCGTAGTCATGACCGTTAGTCCGACTCGGTGATGTTGCATACGAGCTTTAAGAATTCGTAGAGATTCCATTGCGGCAAGATGTCATTTATGATATGGTGATGTTTTCCCCTTTTTCTCGAGTGAGTACGTGTAGTCGGAACCGGACAAGGTTAGCTCCTCAATGGTGGTAGATGGTTTCCTTGGGGGACAAGGTTAGCTCCGTATGAGTGGAAGATGGTTTCCTTGGTGCGCGGGAACACTGCAGTACAAATGAGGGTCTAGGGTGGAATTGTCTTGGTTTGTGATGTGCCAAGGCGTGGCTGTGTCTCCGTGGTCGGCTGGCTATCCCGTGACGTACACGTCATGTGTGGAGAGTGTCCTGGTGATACTAGTCCCCTTCTGTGAGACTGACAAGAATGCCAAGCATGGGGGCAAGCCCGGGCAATGAGGCCATGAGCGGGTGGGGTCCAGCAAGGCTTCTTAGAATTGGTCAATTTGTGTTTGTTGGAATCCTGACATGATACGTCAGAGCTTGCAGGCAAGCCCGAGTCTAAGACCTTGAGCGGGTGGGGCCTAGGCAAGAGTTCCATGTGGCGACTTGTGTGCCGTTGGGGGGAATTGTGTCTCCCTTTTGTTTGCTTCTTTATGCCAATGGGGAAACGATGAGTACCCAAATGATGTGATGATATGCTAGATGCATACGTTATATGGTGCCTTGGGTGAAACCCGGGTGTTGCATACATGTTGCATAAGTAGGCCCCTTTTTATATTATATGCTCAACCCGTAGAGAACGTGTATGTTGTTTGAGACATCCAAGCTTGTTCTTAATGCACATCTTGTTTATATTTATATATTGCATACGAAGTGCTGACTTGCAGGTTGGAGGGCTCCCTGGGGTCCGTTAGGGGCGGCCGGGAGGAGATGTGTTGGTTACACAGTTTGAGGTCAGCCTTTGCTGACCCACGTTACTAATAATTTTTACAGGGCAAGGATCGCAAGCAGGAGCTAGCTCGCCGGCCAGAAAGGCCTAAGCCCCATGAAGTGTTACCCCTTTTTGCTGTAGCTTTACGTTTATGACATTGTATGTTTGAGACTCATGTTGTCCGGCTTGCACGCCGAGGTAGACTAGGAGTGCTTATGCACTTTCATGATTGTTGTATTATGTGAGTTTGGACTCTCTTATGTTGTAAGGCCATAAGGCCATCTTTTTATTACTCTTGTAGTGGTGGATAACTTCTAGTATTGCTTGTGTTTCCGCTGTGTTGTGCAAAGAGTTTTGAGTGTGGGTAATTATATCATCTTATAATACTAAAGCTGTGGCGTCCGTATGTTGTGGGGCCCCGGCCGGACCCATATTATACGGTCATTACAGGGGAGGTGTTACACTTATGTGTGAAAGGAGAGAACTTTGAGGTGGCTATTAATGGCATGAAGAAAATAAAGTGATTTATGTGTGAAAAGGGTGGTTTTTGGTGGACCTTCATGACTTGTAGAAATTTAAGTGGTTTATATGTGAAAAGAGGGAGGTTTATGGTGGTCATCATGACAAAGAAAAAAAGTGGTTTATATGTGAAAAGGATGTGGTTTAACATGTGGGCTATGTTTGTTGGGTTTGGATGGTATTGGGTTTGACTTGCTCAAGATTTATAATTTATCCTACAATATGAAAAGGTCATATTACATAAGTAATAGCCCAAAATACATAAGACTTAAAATGCGAGTGGGCTCATAAGTATGCTCAAATAAAATACATAATAGAAATACAGATTTAATTTGAAGATTCATTGACATCATGCGTGTCGACGTCAACTTTTTCTACTGTCTTGTCCTACATCAGCTCCCCCAGGTTTTAAAGAATTGGACTCTGTCGAATGTGAGTCTAGGTAAGTTTGTAGGAGCTCTGAATCCAACTGTTGTAGCTCTTCAATGGTAATCCATGAATCATCAATTTGGGATAGACCTTTCCAACGAACAAGGAAGCGCTGTGTAACACCATCAAATGAACATATCACCTGCTCATCAAGTATTTGCACTGGCCAATGAGACCTCAGGCGTCTCGAGTAAGGGGCCGACAGTTTTCTACCAGCTAGTTCCTGCATGTTAGTACTAGTAGGAGAATCCGCGTCGAAACCATAATACTTAGTTAGATCGGCAATATTAAATACTGATGAATAACAAGCATCTATAGGTATATCTAATTCAAAAGCATTATTATTAATCTTCTTAATGATTTTGTATGGACCAGCTCTTTTATTGGTTAGCTTCTTAAGAGTGCCTGAGGGCATTCTTTCTGGTCTCACCTTCACAAGCACCATGTCTCCGACTGCAAATTCAACGGGGTGCCTGTGCTGATCAGTAGCTTTCTTATAGCTTTCATATTTTAACGTAAGTTTTTGTCAAATCTACTTATGTAACTCATGTATGTGTTCGGTAAATGATGATGCAAATGTTGATGTCCTATAAGTAGAAGGTAAATCAATGAGATCAATAGACTTTTTTGGGTCATATCCTATAATAATTTGAAAAGGTGACATACCTGTGGATCTATTAATATAATTATTATAAGCAAACTCAGCGATATGTAAAACTAAATCCCAAGTAGCAGAATGTTCAGCGACTAAGCTCCTAAGAAGGTCTCTAAGGCTGCGGTTCACAACTTCTGTTTGACCGTCAGTCTAGGGGTGGTATGCAGTAGAAAAAGCTAACTTAGTTCCTAATTTCTTCCATAGGGTTTTCCAAAAAATAGCTAATAAAGCGCACATCCCTATCAGATACAATAGGTTTTGGTAATCCATGTAGATGGACTACTTCCTTCATGAAAAGTGTGGCAATATGTGAGGTATCTGATGTTTTATGACATCGAATGAAATGAGCCATTTTGGAGAACCTATCAACGACAACGAATATGGAGTCATTGCGATGTGTTGTGCGTGGCAATCCTAACACAAAGTCCATACTAATGTCCTCCCAAGGTCTATATGGTATGGGTAAGGGGGTATATGAGCCAACCATGGGCCTCCCTTGCTTTGCCAATTGACAAATAAGACACCGCCCAACAATACGAGCCACGTCACGCTTAAGGCAAGGCCAAAAGAATCTATCCTTGACGATAGCAATGGTCTTATCTCGGCCAAAATGTCTAGCACCTCCTCCTGCATGCATTTCCTCAATGAGAAAGTCACGAAGTGAAGAATCAGGAATACAAAGATGTGTTCCCCGAAATAAGTATCCTTCTCTTATTTGGTACTCAGTTTGAGGACTCTGAGACTCAACATCAAATGATGCATAAATATGACAAAAATCCTTGCAATTAATGTAATCATTCTTCATCTTATCAAACCCGGTGACTGTAGTGCTCATGAACCTCAAAGTAGTACATACTCGACTTGGCGCATCTGCACTTTGTTCTTAGCTCCAGATGTATGCTTAAGGACAAATGTGTACTCTTGTAAAAATTAAATCTACTTGGCTTGTCGGGAGCTAAGATTCTTTTGAGAGTTTATATATTTTAGAGCTTCATGGTCAGAATACAACACAAATTCTTTAAAAAGAAGATAATGTCTCCAATGACGAAGTGATTGAATAATAGCATAAAATTCTTTATCGTAGTTTGAATACTTTTGACGAGCCATATTTAATTTTTCGCTAAAAAATGCAATAGGATGACCTTCTTGCTTTAGGACGCCACCAATGCAAATTCCCGAAGCATCACAGGACACTTCAAAAACCTTAGTAAAATCTGGGAGCCTCAAAACAGGGGGTCTTGATAAGTCATTCTTAATCTCTAAGAAGGCCATAGAGGCTGCAGTAGTCCATTTAAACTCTCCCTTTTGGAGACATTAAGTGATATGTGCCATTATAGTGCTGAATCCTCGAATAAATCGACGATAGAAGGTTGCTAATCCATGAAAACTACGAACTTCATGAATAAATGATGGTACTGGCCACTCTTGAATGACTCTTATCTTTTCAGGGTCTGCAGAGACTCCTTCACTTGACACAACAAAGACTAAAAATATAGTCGAGGGGGTCATAAATGAACATTTTTTTAAGTGCACATAAAGTTTATTTTGTCGTAAAATCTCAAATACTTGTCGAAGATGTGGAAGGTGATCATCCCTGGATTTGCTAAAAATTAAGATATCGTCAAAATATATGATAAGAAATTTCCCAATATGTGGTTGAAGAATATGGGTCATGAATCACATAAATGTGCTTGGGGCATTAGTTAACCCGAATGGCATGACTAACCACTCAAATAACCCTTCTTTTGTTTTAAAGGCACTCTTCCACTCATCACCTTCTCGCATGCGGATCTGGTGGTATCCGCTTCGAAGATCAATCTTTGAGAAGGTGGTTGCTCCTGACATCATATCTAACATATCATCAAGTCTTGGTATTGGAAATCTATATTTAAATGTAATTTTATTTATCATATGACTATCAATGCACATGCACCATTTTCCATTCTTCTTAGGGGTAAGAAGGGCGGGAACTGCACAAGGAGACATACTATCCCTAATGAAGCCTCGACTCAAGAGGTCATCAATCTGACGTTTGAGCTCAGCATGCTCAGTAGGACTCATCCGATAATGGGGTAAGTTTGGGAGCGTAGATCCAGGAACGAGGTCCATTGCATGTTGGATACTTCTTAATGGTGGTAGTTCAGCTGGTAACTCTTCTGGACAAACATCCTTGAATTCTTGTAGGAGGTCACTTACCTCAGATGTTAATGTGTTCATAAGTACCATATTGGGTGAATTTAAGATAACTAGAGCAAATATAACAGGATGGTCTATTTCCTTTTTGAAATCATGTCTATTAATGATATAAAGTGACTTTTGTTCAATTGTGGTCGATGAAGTCACTGGTTGTTTTGGTACATCTTCTTTAGATTTAGCAGGTTTTAGGATCATGCGCTTACCTCCAAAAACAAATGAATATGTGTTTGATCGGCCATGATGTGTCACATCTAAATCGTATAACCATGGTCATCCTAAAAGTATATGTGCAACATCCATGGGGAGTACATCGCACCATATCTTATCACTATATCGACCTAACTGTATTGGCACCAAACAACATTGAGAGACAGATATGGATGTTGTATCTATCCATGCAACTTTGTATGGTCTGGGGTGAGGTTCAGTAGTAAGATTTAGTCTAATAAGAGCTATACTTGAGACAACATTCATGCAACTTCCACTATCAATTATAATTTTGCATGTCTTCTCTCCTATTTTAGTAATTGTAGTAAATATTGCTATGCGCTTCCAATCTTCATCAGTCTATGGTGTTGTAAGCATACACCGCACAACAGCTAACTGATTAGAATCAAGTGCTTCGTCAGATTCTCCATCCTCTTCTAATGGCTCTACTTCACTATCTTCTAAGCCTTGTGATGATTGAAGGGGTTCAAATCCTATATGAAGGTTACGTGGGCCCTGAGATGCATAATGCCCAATTTGTTTGCAACTAAAGCATGTGATATTTGTGGCTTTGGGACCAGTAGCTCCATTAGTTGACTTTGAGCCAGATGTCCCTGCAACGGCCTTTCCTTTAGGATCAGGGAGTGATGTAGAAATATTTGATGTGGGAATGGACGGTGCCACCCTTGGTGTTTGGTAACGTTGAGTGGATGAATGAAATTTATGTTGTTGTTGGGTCTTGAGGTAAGACTCAATTCGAATTGCCATGTGAGAAGCTTCCTCTAAAGTGTTCACATCTTGAATGGTCATTTCGACCTTGACATCTGGTCTTAACCCAGCCTTAAATCGAGCAATGGATGTCTTAGGAGTTTCTAATATGTTACATCTAAGCATTAGATCATCAAACTGAGCTGAATACTCAGCCACTGTTAACGTTCCTTGCTTAAGATCATGTAATTCTGAGAAAAGTTGATCATTATATGACTCGGGAAGGTATTTCTCAGATAAAAGTGCTTTCATCTCCATCCAACTACCTACCTCCCGATTTTTACGCTCCTTTCTCTCCACAGCCGTCCAGTAAGTTCGAGCGGGTCCTTTTAACATTAACCTAGAAAACCTGACTTGAGAGTTTGGTCGAATATTAATCCAATCAAAATATTGTTCAATATTTGTGAGCCAATCAGAAAAGACTCTAGGATCTAAGTTTCCATCAAAGGTTGGAGCTTCGATTTTAGCTCTACGAGTAAGGTCATCATCAATATTTCTTTCTAGATTCCTCGGAATAACATGATTATGGCCAAACCTTTGGTCTTCTTGATGGTAAGGATGCCTTATAAATCTTCTTGGTTCTTGATCAAGATGATCATCTAACTCAAAATCAGAAAAATGATTTCCTATGAGTTCAAGATTTTGAATGTTAGGCCTTTGTTTAGGCTTATCTTGATCAATCAGGTGTTTGGGTGTCTTAGTGGGCGTGTGTCCACTATTGTTTTCAAGCGTCTCTACTCGATCCAACAAAATTTGGTTGGAACTTTCCATTCTTCCCAACCTCTCTATTATGTTTTGTAACATGTCTTCGATGCTTGTAGATGTATTTATAGCATATTGTGCACCACTGCGAGTAGACATTGATGAAAAATTTATAGGGCAAAAAAATACTTAACTATGATAAAGTCACAAACCTTAATTTCTAGACGACTATGAGTTCTATATTAAGGTTTACTTTCTTCTAGAAAGTTATAGAGGACTTCAAAACAAAGAGATGAAAATTTATTTCATAATTTTTGGAGAAGTATTCCAGGAGTTATGATTTTTTTAATAAAAATAGGCAGCAAGCTGAATTTCAAAATTTAACAGTGCATGATTTAGAAGAAACAACGAGATTTATATCTAATCTTTGATTTTCTTGCTCAATTTTTGGATTTTTTAGGGGATACACTAAAGTAATGATCTGGAGTGTTTCAATTGTTTTTGAGCTTTTTTAAAAGAGTTTTCGCAAATAAAGTTAAGCTAATAATGTTTGCGTGAATGCAAAAAAAAAGATAAAATATGTCAATGATTAGAATTTTTTTAAAAAAATACCAATTTTTAATTGAGCTTCAATCTTTTGTGAGATATTTATAAAGATTAAAAGAGCTTACTTTAAAAAGCTTAGCACAAAATACTTTGATTTACTATTTTTATAAGATTTTTATAGATAATCATGCATGAGGCAACAAAAAATTCTTTTTTTTGGATGTTCCCTAGACAAGAGTTAGGGAAACCTCGCTTTGATACCAATTTGATGTTGGCTAAGGGATTTTATGTGGTGATTTAATATGTCGTTTGAGTTACTTTGGACATTCGATGTTCTTTTACATTAAATACCTGAGTTATACTAAAGTTGGCCGTAAACAAAAAGCAAGACGGAAATGCGATCTTACAACCGTGTAGATTGGCGTTGTGTGATGAGTTGCTAACCGATAACTTCTAATCTTACAACCGTGTAGAATAATAATAGTAAGGCTTTGAAAGAGAAATATCATAGCCAAACTACTTTGTATTTTAGTTGAGGGATAACTCGAGCTAGTACCGATCGGGCAGTCCTTCGCCGGGTCGTTGCCTACTCCTTCCTTGAAAGTCCTTCTTTAAGGGCCGTACACTCTCAATCTTAGTAGTCCTTCACTCAGAGGAAAAAGTACAAAGAAGAACAATGTAGCAATAGCTAAGAATTGCAATTTTCATTCATTCAAAGGATGATTACAACAAGAGCATCCATGCCTATTTATAGATCTTAAGAGCCATGAAAGGTGAGGGGGGAATGACTTTGAAGTTCATGTATTTGGTTGGAGGTTAGACCATCATTATGGTGGTCTTTAGTCACATGATTGAATGATGATGAAAATAAGGTAGCTTATGTGTGAAAGGAGATAACTTTGAGGTGGCTATTAATGGCATGAAGAAAATAAAGTGATTTATGTGTGAAAAAAGGGTGATTTATGGTGGCTAATAATGACATGTAGGAAATATAGTGATTTATGTGTGAAAAGGGGTGGTTTTTGGTGGACCTTCATGACTTGTAGAAATTTAAGTGGTTTATATGTGAAAAGAGGGAGGTTTATGGTGGTCATCATGACATAAAAAAAGGTGGTTTATATGTGAAAAGGGGGTGGTTTAACATGTGGGCCAAGTTTGTTGGGTTTGGATGGTATTGGGCTTGGCTTGCTCAAGATCTATAATTTATCCTACAATATGAAAAGGTCATATTACATAAGTAATAGCCTAAAATACATAAGACTTAAAATGCGAGTGGACTCATAAGTATGCTCAAATAAAATACATAATAGTAATACAGATTTAATTTGAAGATTCATTGACATCATGCGTGTCGACGTCAACTTTTTCTACCATCTTGTCCTGCATCAGTATGTGTGTGTATGTGTGTGTGTGTGTTTTTGATTGTGTATGTGTGTGTGTGTGTGTGTGTGTGTGTGTGTGTGTGTTTGTGTGTGTGTGTGTGTGTGTGTTTTTGATTGTGTATCTATGTATGTGTGTGTGTGTTTTTGATTTTGTATGTATGTTTGTGTTGATTGTGTATGTGTATGTGTATATTTGTGTGTGTATTTTTTTATTGTGCATGTGTGTGTGTGTGTGTATTGTGTGTGTGTGTTTTTTTATTGTGTATTTGTGTGTGTGTTTTTGATCTAGTATGTGTGTGTGTGTGTGTATTTGGTTATTGCGTGTTTTTGATTGTGTGTGTATTTGTGTAAGTGTGTGTATGTGTGTGTGTATTTGGTTATTGAGTGTTTTTTGATTGTGTATTTTTTGTGTTTTTTGTTTGTGTATGTGTGAGTATGTGTGTGTATGTATGTGTGTGTTTTTGATTGTGTATGTGTGTGTGTGTGGTGTATGTTATTTTAATAATTGTTATTATAATTAGTAATTGTTAGGCTAGGAATGAGTAAGGATATGTGTGTGTGTGTGTGTGTATGCTTGTTATTTTTTTATATGTGTATGGTTGTATGTGTGTGTTTTTTTTATTTTTGGTTGGGTATGTATATGAATGTATGTGTGTGTGTGTATGAATGTGTGTTTAGGTTGTGTGTGTGTGTGTGTGTGTGTGTGTGTGTGTTTATGTATGAGTGTATGTGTGTGTGTGTGTGTGTGTGTATGAGTGTATGAGTGTGGATGTGTGTGTTTTTATTTTGTATGTGTGTATGTGTGTGTTTTTTTATATGTATGTGTATGTGTATATGAATGTGTGTGTGTGTATGAATGTGTGTGTGTGTGTCTGTGTGTACGTGTGTTTTTTTTATTACTATTTGTTATTCTAATGTTATTAGTTTATAGATAATGGTAAAACCAAAGGAAGGAGGAATCGTAGCGAGTTGAGAGTTAGGTGAAGTGATGTTATTTTGTGATCTCTGCATAAAAGAGATTGGTTTGGGGAATCGACGCACCACCCACTTTAGCAAAGAAGGGTGGAAAAATTTGATTGCGGGGTTTAAAGAACGAACCAGGAAAAGCTACGATCGATTGCAAATGAAAAATAAATGGGATCATTTGAAGAAAGATTGGAAGTTATGGAAGGAGCTGAGGCATGGCGAGACTGGTTTAGGTTGGGATCCAGAGAAGAGGACTATTGCTGTATCAGAACAATGGTGGGCAGAGAAGATTAAGGTCAGAACAAATTCATGTGTGATTTCATAAAATTAGTTTTATTTTACCATATTTTAATATTTATATATTGATTATAACAGGTTGTTCCAGCGGCGAAGAAATTTCGATACGGCGATATTGCACCTGAGTTGGAGGAGAAACTGAACACTATGTTCAGTCAGGTTGTCGCAATCGGAGAAGACTCATGGGCTCCTTCAATTGGGAGTTTGCCACTGGATGTGGGGGGGGGGGATCCAGTTGGAAGATGATGATGTAGCAGATAACATGGAAAACAATCAAGGTAGTCCTGAAGATATAGGAGGTGCTTCAACACCTCATGGGAATGTGTCCTCCTCAGCGAGAAAAAGAAGAAAGATCGGGAAGAACAAAGGAATGATATTTTCTATGATGTCAGATTTACATCAATCCACCCTAGCTGTGAAGCCTCCACCAGTTATCACAGTCAAAGAGGTGGTGGAGTTGATTTCCAGTAGCCCAGAGCTAAGGGCAAACCTGGATCTATATTACTTTGCTCTCGACCACATCAGGGACAAGATCACTAGGGAGATATTCATGAGTATCCCAGAAGATATGCGGGTTTGGTGGATTATGAAGGCGTACGAGAAGAGGGCTCAGTGATACGGGCATACCTCGATCTATATTTCCTTTTGTGTTTTGCATGGAGAACACTATGACGTTTTTGTTTACTATTTTGATGTTGTACCTCATGATGATTAATATTGTACATCGAAACTATAATAGCTATTTTGTTACTATCTTTATATAGATTATGATAAATGTTCTGTGATGCTTTAAATGCAGGTATGATAATGGAAGAGCATGACTCCTCCCCTGAAGATTCTAGGGATTCAACAAGTCTTTTGCCGGAGCGGACACAATATATAGAGTATTGCCATGTAGTTGTGTCATCGATCGAGAGGATGAATTACCATGTTCGAGACACACGCCCATGCATGACATCTACCCAAACAGGTGCGAAATGGATCAAAGAGTTACTAGAAGGACATCCAGATAGGATTCATGATGCATTTAGGATGTCAAAACACATTTTCATAGATTTACTTCATAAATTGGAAGCAGATCATGAACTTCAAGGATCACAGCGGACGTCCTCAAGAGAAGTCCTAGGGATTACATTGTATATATTAGCACAACGAGGTTCCGTTAGATTAACGAAAGAACGGTTCCAGCACTCGACCGAAACAATTAGTAGATATTTTTCGAAAGGCCTTAAATCTCTTTTATTACTCTCAATTGATGCTATAAAGCCTATTGACCGTCAGTTCAGAGATATTCCAGCTGAGATAAGGTATGATCCTAGTTACATGCCATTCTTCAAGGATTGCGTTGGTGCCATTGACGGTACACAAATTGATGCGAGGATACCCGTAGAAGATCAAGTAAGATACATAGGACGTCATAACACGACGATGCAAAATGTAATGACAGTATGTGATTTTAACATGTGTTTTACATTTACCCTGGCTGGATGGGAGGGATCTGCTCATGATAGTCGCATCTTCACGCACACATTAGCAGACGATAGATTACATTTTCCACATCCCCCACAAGGTATACTAATCAATATGTTTACATTCATTCAAATTTTTCGTATTTCATAATGTTTACCTGTTTAACAAACCAAGTAAATGCAGGTAAATATTACTTGGTGGATGTTGGATACCCGTTAAAGATGGGTTATTTGAATCCGTACCCAGAAACAAGATATCACTTGGCAAACTTTGCCCATGGGAGTCGGCCTGTACAAGGAAGGCAAGAACATTTCAATAAGGCGCATTTATCTCTTCGCAGTGTGATCGAAGCGAACGTTTGGAGTGTGAAAAAAAGTGGCACATTTTGAGCAAAATGCCACAGTACAACTTCAAGAAACAATGTTCCATAGTGCTAGCGACAATGACCTTACATAACTTCATTTGGAGACTTCCGTCTCGCTGGGACCCTGAGTTTAATGCTTGTGATGCTGATGAGTCTTCTTTCGTTCCCTTCAGAGGATGAAGACCATGCGACAGAGGATGATATTGAGGCGATATGTGTGATGCTGCTGGAGCAGAACATATGTCTACAATATGAGATAACATTGCCGAGGAAATATACATTGCGCGGAGGTAAAAAATCGATCAATCTTTTACTAAAAAGTAAAGGATTTAAATTATCAAAAGTTTGATTAATATCAATTTATTTTCGAACAGGTGATCAGAAGGATTGGAAAAAGCAGTCGTCGGATGTTGGAAGACCTTTTTTCCTATCTTCTAGAACTATATAAAAGACTCATGTTATCAGTTATTTTTATATATTTATATATTTTAGTTTTTAAAAAAACAGCTTTCAAAAGTTGTTTCTCCAAACAGCTAAAAAAGAAAATCATTCTTCAAAGCGCACTTCTGCACAGAACACCCAAACACTCTGCAGCTTTTCAAAACTGCTCCTCAGAGATCTATTTTAAAATAGCTCTATCCGGACATCAGCTTTTCATTCCTCCAGAGCTGTCCCAAATAGACCCATAGTAAGCCGTAAAAGGTCAATTGTTTAAGCATGCAAACGGTTTATATGATTAGTAAATACAACTACACTAAGGAAAATAAAAAAACATTTACATTGTTATAGTACTTATAAGATTATTTTTTATTCAAATTCTCAATTCTAATTCATAATTCATCCATTATTATTATAGATACTCACAATCTATTACAGACAAGACTATGTCGACGTAATTTTACATTTGTTAAGTGGGTATCTACCTTACAGGTCTCACCATCATGGCAAGATAGCGATAGTGGAGCAATCTCCCCCTACTTCTAGGTTAGGTTCGCACTACGGACCTAAGCCCCCATGTACGTCTCCACATATTATTGCTGTAGGATACGTTGCCATATCCAACATAATATATAAACAATGGTCGCCAGTAGAGCCTGACCTCATAGATGCTAACACCCAGGAACAGACCTAAGCTAGGGCAATCTAGTGGGGTTCTATTCTCTCCCGCCAGTGGGGCCTAGCGAGTTAAATGACCTACCTTCCAAAACAAACCGAGTTACTAGTGAGAGAAATGGAGAGGAAGAAGGAGGAGGAGGTAAGGGGCTGGTCACCGGTGGTGCTGCGGTTTACCGACGAGAGATACGAAGTCGACATTGCGGAGGAAAAGCTCTTGTGAGTCGTTCAAGCCAGCTTAGAGTTCATGGAACCAAAGAGGGCTTCAAGGGTAACGACTTTTCTTCCTAGCCATGTGAAGGCTTCCTTTTGGCATATGTTTGTGATTCCCCCACCAAGAGGTGGCTGATTTTTGGAGTCTTTGGGTGGATGCATGAAATCCCCTTTATTGGCATATAAATCCGGAAATGGAGTACGGAATAGGTATGCTGTGTGAAGCCCATCTGGACAAGTTGGTCTGGATTGGTGATGTTGCATACGAATCGGAGAAGACTCCGTGATAAACGTGTAGTTTAAGGAGTCAACGGCTTATGCCTGTGAAAGGTAGTAGCAGGAAGTACTGGAGTGGTAGTCCAGGAAAATATCCATGTATGCTTGTGCTATTTGGTCGTACCTGTGAATGAGTAACAGGAAGTACTAGTGTGACCAGAAAAAGCCCTTTGTGCTGCTTGATGTTGTAGGGTGTCGACCTATGAAGAGAGTAACAGGAAGTACTGGCGTGCCCAGGAAAGACCCCTGACATTTGTGCTATTGCGGTGTCGTACATGTGAATGAGTAACAGGAAGTACTGGGGTGCCCAGGAAAGACCCGCTGATGTTGTGAATGGGTATAGAGAAACACCCAGGCTGAATGCCAAGAACAGGATTGGTGAGACCGACCCGCGACTTTGATTATGCCGCGAGTACGCCGTACTCGATGAAGGCAAGGCGATTTGAGAAATGGGGGGGGGGGGTGGAGGATCCGACCTACATTATGTCCGTCCGACGTGGACCAGAAGGTGCGGTCTGTTGGAGCTCATAGCGAGAGTCTTAGGCCTGCGCTCCATGACACAATGGGGGGCTACGGGCCATCCAGGTGTAGTAAGACTAGAACTCCGACTGCACGCCATGGAGTAAATGCTCAAGAGATTTACCGTTGGGTGGTGACCCTGATACGGTGGTGGGCAAGTGCTTTGCCAGAACACCAAAAATGTGCCCTGAGTGCACGGACCGTTGGGCCAGGTGGCAAACGGTTGTGATGGAATGTGTGCGTGAAAGCACATTAGATATTGTTGCCCTGCTTGTGATATATTATGCCTGCATGGAAGATTACCGCTGCCCCAAGAGAAGGGGTAGGGTCGTTATAATTTGGTCAGCTGAATGCTGACCGTTGCCTCTGTTTGCCACCGTTGGGTGGATTGTCCCTGGATAGGTGCTGGAGAGCCAAGCGGGACGCATAAAGGTTGAGGTCCTTGCTGTTGCTGCTGCTGCTACTGCTAGCCCTCGAAGGATATTTGGAAATGCTTGTTATGTTTTCTTTTATTGTGGCCGGCCTGCGCGCCAATGTTGGGGCCACTGTGTGAAAGCCTTGTAAGGCCATAAGGCCAATGATGGTACATATTGTAAGACATTCCTATATGATATAACATATGGTGCTTTATTTGTTGGACATTCAAGAGAGGAGTTCAAGTGGTAGTTTCGGCTTCCGCTAGAATGCTTTGTGATAGGTGCGCTGCGCTACTCTGGTATCATCCCGTACCTTCTCCGCCTGTTTTGTGATATATGATGTGGGGCCCCGGCCGGACCTTCTAGGATATACCATATGAACGGACGGGGTTGTTACATTTTTGATATCCGCTGTCTTGGTCTTTCCCTCTCGAAGTCGTGGTCGCCTTCTTTTGTGGGATGGCGAGCACGTGTTTGTGCAAACCACATTTCTACGAATGAACTCCTGAATTTCCATGTTAGGAATGCAAATTTGTGTGTTTGAGGAACCGACGTGTTCCTATTTTGTGTTGTTTGCTTGTGTAAGGCCGCTAATGTGTGTGTCTTGTCCACCTTTAGGTGACACGGAGTGGAGCTGGGCAGTCTGAGCCCCAGCATTCTAATGAAAGTACGACACCAGCCGCAGTGCCTACACCTCCACCGTCTGCGGAACATGTGCGTTTAGTTGCTGAGGTGTTGTTTTTCATGATCCAAGGCCAGCCACTTAGGCAAGAACAAGCGGCTGTGATGCCAGAACAGGTGGCGGCAAGGCCTGAACCTGTAGTGGATGTGGTTCCTCAAGCGGCTGAGAAGCAGCTGATGCGGTTTATGAGTTTCCATCCGCCTACGTTCTCGGGAGCGGGAACTCCGACGCAGGCTGAGGATTGGCTATCGTGCGTCAAGCGAGTCATGACGGCGATTGGAACGGCGGAGCATCAAAAAGTCACCCTAGCTACCTTCCTGCTTGAAGGAGAAGCTAGATTGTGATGGGATGAGATGGAGTTGCATCACTTGGCGGGTCGTCCCTTAACACAAGTATACATGGAAGAATTCTCCCGACTCTTCCTAGCGAAGCACCTTCCTGCGGCTCAACGGATAGCCATGGAAAATGAATTCCAAAGGCTAACACAAGGTGATGACAGTGTGGACACGTACCTGCATGAGTTTACTCGCTTAGGGCGATATGCGATTTCTATTTTTGCTGATGAGCAGAGGAAGACCAATCAGTTCTATGAAGGACTGAGGGACGAGTTGAGGTTCCTGGTGTCTAGTTCTGTGAACCAAGGCTTCCAGGCATTGGTTGACACTGCGAGCGTGCTGGAAAAGGACATGAAGAGGGTGCAGGGAAAGAGAGCTTTAGCTGTGATGCAACCGGAGTGGAAGGTGCCCCGATCTGGGAAACCATTTTATAATAAGAGGTGGGGCAAGAAGTCCAAGGCAAGTGGACAAGCTCCTTCATCAGTTACAACGAGAGCAACGTCGGGGGCTACCTCAAAGCCGGAAACTCGTATATGCTATAATTGTGGCCGGGTGGGGCATATCGCTTGAGAGTGTCGGGTGCCGCCAAAGAATGAAAAGAAGGCGGGAGAGTCGTATGCGGAGAAGGGCAAGGCAGTAGTGGACTCCTCTGCCTCGCAGGCGCAGCCCCGGGTCTACAATCTTGGCCTATAGGAGGCCATCAAGCAGAGTGACGTTGTCACAAGTATGAGTTTAGTTTTGTCTATGCGATTGCTTTTATGCTTTGATTATTACATATGTGTTTGTGGTTTGTGTGTGTGACATGATTGTCATAGGCTTTGTGATGATTCGGGACACGCTGGCGCGAGCACTGTTTGATACGGGTGCATCGCATTCGTTTCTGTCTAGCAAGTTTATAGCGCGGCTTGGGATACCTAGTCGTGCAAAGATAGATAGCGTCAGAGTGGTGTTGCCGAATGGCTATTGGATGCTTGTGGATCAATCTTGCGATGTGGCGATCCAAATAGGAAGTCGGGATTTCAATTTAACTGCATCTGTTTTGCCAATATCAGAATTCGACGTGATTTTTGGGATGGATTGGCTTGCGGAGCAGCATGCCTTGATTGATTGCCAGTCCAAAGAGATCACATTGGGCCAGAATACCGAATAGGAGACAAAGTTCGCGGGTATGCGAGGAGTGGGCAGGACGTTGATGTCTGCACTCCAGGTAGGCAAGGCTGTTCAGAAGGGTGCATAGTGTTACTTCGCACTGATTCAGGCTGTGGAGCCGAAGGCCAGTGTGTGCGAGGTTCCGATTGTGGCGGAATTTATAGATGTGTTTCCCATGAATCTCTCTGGGCTACCACCCCAGCGGGAGATTGACTTCACGATCGAGTTGGTGCAAGGTGCGAAACCTGTGGCCCGCTCGCCATATCGCGTCGCGCCGAAAGAGATGGCTGAGTTGAAGATCCAACTACAAGAGTTGCTGGAGCAAGGTTATATCAGCCCAAGCATGTCACCTTGGAGCGCGCCTGTGATTTTTGTAAAGAAGAAAGATGGTGGGTTGCGGTTATGTATTGATTACCGTGAACTGAATAAGCTGATCGAGAAGAATAAATATCTGATACCCCGGATTGATGAGTTATTCGATCAGCTGGTGGGCTCGACTGTCTATTCGAAGTTGGATCTGAAGTCTGGTTATTACCAGTTGAGAATTCGGGAAGGTGACATTCCCAAAACCGCATTTGGAACGCGTTATGGGCACTATGAGTTCACAGTCATGCCTTTTAGACTGTGCAATGCGCCCTCGGTGTTTATGGATTTGATGCACCGCACGTTCCGAGAGTACCTGGATCTGTTTGTGATCGTGTTCATTGATGATATCCTGGTGTACTCGAAGTCAGAAGCTGAGCATGAGACTCACTTGCGGTTGGTGTTGAATACATTGAGGCAAAAGCAGCTCTATGCCAAGTTCTCGAAGTGTGAGTTTTGGCTATCGTCGGTGGCTTTTCTGGGCCATGTGGTGAGTGGAGCGGGCATTGCAGTGGATCCAGCGAAGATAAGGGCCATACAAGAGTGGCCAATGTTGTCTTCCGTGGCCGAGGTCAGGATTTTCCTTGGACTTGCAGGCTACTACCGAAGATTTGTTGAAAACTTCTCGCGGATTGCTTTGCCGCTAACCACGCTGACGCGAAAAGATCAGAAGTTCGTTTGGACACCAGAGTGCGCACGAGCTTTTGAAGAGCTGAAGGTTCGGTTGACCACGGCGCCGGTGTTGTCTTCACCAAGTGGGACCGATGGATTTGTTATCTATAGTGATGCCTCAGGGAGCGGCTTAGGCTGCGTTCTTCTGCAGAATGGCAAGGTAATTGCTTATGGCTCACACCAGCTAAAGGTGAACGAGCGAAATTATCCCGTCCATGACTTGGAATTAGCGGCGGTGATTTTTGCACTCAAGTTGTGGCGGCACTACCTTTATGGAGTGAAGGTGGAGATCTATACAGATCACAAGAGCCTAAAGTACCTATTGGAGCAGAAAGACTTGAACATGCGACAACGAAGATGGTTGGAGTTCCTTGGGGACTACACTTTTGAAATTCACTATACGCCCGGGAAGGGGAATGTTATCGTGGATGCCTTGAGTCGGAGGGTTCCGGCTAGAGCGAATTGGTTACAAAGGCATGATGAACGTCTTATCCAGGAGCTGGAGGCGTTGGAGATTTATTGTGTTGACAAGAATTCCACTGCCACTGCATGTTTGAACTGGACCGAGGTGCAATGTGACCTTGCGGACCGAGTTCGACGGGCAACGGAGTTGGATGAAGATCTCTTACGCTATGTGAACGAAGGGCCAGAAGGCAAATTCTCCTGGAATGACGGTCTTTTGTGAAAAGAGGGCCGTTTGTGCGTCCCGAATGTGGGTAAATTGCGGGAAGAACTGATGTATGAAGCGCATTATACAAAGTATTCCATTCACCCAGGGAGCACAAAGATGTTCAACGATATGAAATAGCTATTCTGGTGGCCAGGGCTAAAGAAAGATGTTGCCCTCTATGTGGCCAAATGCCAAACATGTGTGCTGGTGAAGGCAGAATGCCAAAAGCCGGGCAGTTATTTGAAGTCGCTGCCGATCCCAGAGTGGAAATTTGATGATATTTCCATGGATTTTGTGCACGGGTTGCCGAGATCGCAGCGAGGAAATGATTCCATTTGGGTGATTGTTGACCGGCTAACTAAAGTGGCACATTTTCTCCCGAACAGGCGGGATGATTCAGTCAAAAGTTTGGCAAAATTATATGTTGACCAGATTGTACGGCTTCACGGTGTTCCTCGGAGCATCGTCAGTGATCGAGATGGGCGATTCACATCAAATGACTGGAGGCGAGTTCACCGACTGTTGGGCACAAAGTTGACTTTAAGTACGACCTTTCATCCCCAAACGGATGACCAAACTGAACGTACCAACAGAACGATGGAGGACATGCTCCGAATGTGCGCCCTCGACTTCGGAAAGAGATGGGAAGATCATCTCTATATGGTGGAATTTGCGTATAATAACAGCTACCAGGCGAGCATTGGGATGACACCATATGAAGCGCTATATGGAAGGAAGTGTCGTACTCCCTTGGCTTGGGTAGAAGCGGGCGAAGCTCGAGTGTATAACCCAAATGAGGTTGAGGAAGCAAATTCTATCATACGGACTATTCAAGAGAAGCTACTTATTGCTCAAGATCGACAAGCTAAGTACTACAATTCCAAGTACCGAAACGTGGAATTTGCGGTTGGCGATTGGGTCTACTTGAAGATCAAACCCTTCAAAGGTGTCTCCAGGATTCGACGGTTGAAAAAATTGATTCCAAGATATTTGGGTCCATTTGAAGTGGTGGAGCGCGTCAGAGAAGCGGCTTATCGGCTAGCTCTGTCGGTAGAATTGGGTGGATTACATGATCTATTTCACATCTCGGTGCTTCGGACGGCCGTTAAAGATCCAGCCCAAGTGATCGCGGATGATCGTGTGCCGGCGGATTATGTGCTAACAACGAGAGTTAGACCCATTCAGATCGAGGATCGAGTCGAGAAACTGTTGCGGAACAAGACAGTCGGCATGGTTAAAGTTCGGTGGGACAACTGCGGCCGTGAGGAACTTACATGGGAGCGAGAGCAAACCATGCAAGAAGAGTTTCCCGAGCTATTTTTGTAATCCGTGGAGAGAATTGTGTTGTAACATAAAACTTTATAAGGTTATAACTTTTTGGTTGCTGATTGCTGGTTGCCTTCCTGTGTCTTAATTTCGAGGACGAAATTTTTGTAGGAGGGGAGGGTTGCAACAGCCCGATTTTCTCAGCAGGCCAACTTTTCGGGTGACACGCCCTGGGACACGGGCATGTCCCAGGGCGTGTCGAGCCCGTGTCGACGATCAGCCTGGGAGTCGACGTTTTTCGCTCAACGATGTGTCGAGAGAAGGCACACAGCCAAGGACATGGGCGTGTCCAAGGCCGTGTCATGTGTTCGACGAAAATTGCTCGACGATCGTCGAGTGTCGAGATGTGGTCGTCGAGTGTCGAGATGTGGGTGAACACGGCCTGTGACACGGGCATGTCACAGGGCATGTCCCTTTGGGTCGACGAACTCAGCCCGACGAATTTTGAGCTGGGGCGTGTCGAAGTGCCGTGTATGGGCACACGGCCTGGGACATGGGCGTGTCACAGGCCGTGTGAGTCTCGGGCGATTTTGGAATTTTTTCAGCCTGATGAACATGGCCACAGACATAGGCGTGTCTGAAGGCGTATTGGAGACACGGCCCAGGACACGGGCGTGTCACTGGTTTGGATAAGTCGGTTGAGCACCGCTTGAGGCACACGGCCATGGACACGGGCGTGTCACAGGCCGTGTCAGGCAAAAAACAGGTTTTCTGGCAAAATCGTGGCCGTCCGTTTTTTTAGCTGGGATCCAATGGCTGAACTGCCTCTCTGTTTCCTTAAGGCCGTGAATGAGAAGAGATATCTCATTTCTCATTTGGTCTTCTCTTTCTTCATTACTAGTGAGAGAAAGGGAGAGGAAGAAGGAGGAGGAGGCAAGGGGCTGGTCACCTGTGGTGCTGTGGTTTACCGACGAGAGATCCGAAGCTGGCGTTGTAGAGGAAAAGCTCTTGTGAGTCGTTCAAGCCAGCTTAGAGTTCATGGCACCAAAGAGGGCTTTAAGTGTAACTACTTTTCTTTCTAGCCATGTGAAGGCTTCCTTTTGACATATGTTTGTGATTCCCCCACCAAGAGATGGCTGATTTTCGGAGTCTTTGGGTGGATGCATGAAATCCCCTTTGTTGGCATATAGATCCGGAAATGGAGTACGGAATAGGCATGCTGTGTGAAGCCCATCTGGACAGGTTGGTCTGGATTGGTGATGTTGCATACGAATCGGAGAAGACTCCGTGATAAACATGTAGTTTAAGGAGTCAACGAGTTATGCCTGTGAAAGGTAGTAGCAGGAAGTACTGGAGTGGTAGTCTAGGAAAATATCCGTGTATGCTTGTGCTATTGGGTCGTACCTGTGAATGAGTAACAGGAAGTACTGGTGTGACCAGGAAAAGCCCTTTGTGCTGCTTGATGTCGTAGGGTGTCCACCTATGAAGAGAGTAACAGGAAGTACTGGCGTGCCCAGGAAAGACCCCTAACATTTGTGCTATTGCGGTGTCGTACCTGTGAATGAGTAACAGGAAGTACTGGGGTGCTCAGGAAAAACCCGCTGATGTTGTGAATGGGTGTAGAGAAACACCCAGGCTGAATGCCAAGAACATGATTGGTGAGACCGACCCGCGCCTTTGATTACGCCGCGAGAACGCCGTACTCGGTGAAGGCAAGGCGATTTGAGCAACGGGGGTGGAGGATCCGAACTGCGTTATGTCCATCCGACGTGGACCAAAAGGTGCGGTCTGTTGGAGCGCATAGCGAGAGTCTTAGACCTGCGCGCCATGACACAATGGGGGGCTACGTGCCATCCCGATGTAGTAAGACTAGAACTCCGGCTGCACGCCATGGAGTAAATGCTCAAGAGATTTACCGTTGGGTGGTGACCCTGATACGGTGGTGGGCAAGTGCTTTGCCAGAACACCAAGAATGTGCCCTGAGTGCACGGACTGTTGGGCCGGGTGGCAAACGGTTGTGATGGCATATGTGCGTGAAAGCACATTAGATATTGTTGCCATGCTTGTGATATATTATTCCTGCAGGGAAGATTACCGCTGCCCCGAGAGAAGGGGTAGGGTCATTATAATTTGGTCAGCTGAATGCTGACCGTTGCCTCTGTTTGCCGCCGTTGGGTGGATTGTCCCTGGACAGGTGCTGGAGAGCCAAGCAGGACGCATAAAGGTTGAGGTCCTTGCGTTGCTGCTGCTGCTACTGCTAGCCCTCAAAGGCTATTTGGAAATACTTGTTATGTTTTATTTTATTGTGGCCGGCCTGCACGCCAATGTTGGGGCCACTGTGTGAAAGCCTTGTAAGGCCATAAGGCCAATGATGGTACATATTGTAAGACATTTCTATATGATATAACATATGGTGTTTTATTTGTTGGACATTCAAGAGAGGAGTTCAAGTGGTAGTTTCGGCTTCCGCTAGAATGCTTTGTGATAGGTGCGCTGCGCTATTCTGGTATCATCCCGTACCTTCTCCACCTGTTTTGTGATATATACTGTGGGGCCTCGGCCGGACCTTCTAGGATATACCATATGAACGGATGGGGCAGCTCAACTGGTGATGAGAGTTGAAAGAACTCCGTAGTTAAGCGTGCTCGTGCTGGAGTAATACTGGGATGGGTGACCTCCTGGGAAGTCCCCGTAGTGAGGGCTTGACTATCGAGTTTACCTCATCAAAGAGAGGCTGTGACCACCAACAACCCGCCCGTGGATGGAGAGGGGTTGAGGTGCTTGGGCTGCAGCCCGGTAGCGTCGTCCATAGCGGAGCTGTGACGCTGACACGTTGGATCGGCTAGGGGCGTTACAATAAAAAGTGCACTTTTTGTAAAGGCCTCCCCAGCCCACGCTCGCAAGGACGGCCGCCGGCCTACCAGAGTCAAGACCCGGGTCCACTGCTGGTAGTCAGCCTTTCACATTCAAGCCTGCAGGCCATGCACGCCAACCCCTCTCCGGCCTGTTTATCAGCACGGTAGGTTGTTGTCACTGGGTCTCGAACCCAGGACCTTGATAAGAGAGCTTTCCACCACTCCCTCATCACCAACTGAGCTGCAGCTCAGTTGGTGATGAGGGAGTGGTGGAAAGCTCTCTTATCAAGGTCCTGGGTTCGAGACCCAGTGACAACAACATACCGTGCTGATAAACAGGCCGGAGAGGAGTTGGCGTGCATGGCCTGCAATATTGAATGTGAAAGGCTGACTACCAGCAGTGGGCCCGGGTCTGGACTCTGGTAGGCCGGCGGCCGTCCTTGCGAGCGTGGGCTGGGGAGGCCGTTACATCATCTTTGCTGATTTATTACACGAAGAGTATTCAGTTTTACTTTAGCATAGCATGACATGATATAACTAGCATGACGCTAATGTTTTCCTATAGTAAGAGAAGATGCTAGAGTGATAAGATAGGATAACCATGTGCAATGCTATGTAAGGTTTAACAAATATATAATTGATTTTCATGCACCCAAGATTGAATTCCAAACTAAATGTTCATGGACCTATAGTAATGTCATTAAGCTCTGTGATTTTGTGAAGAAATATATGATTGATTCTAAGGTCTAGATACGAATGAGATACACACAAACTTGGGTGAAGCTCAATAAAATATATTTCAGAAATTATCTATTAGAAACAATCGAAGTTTTACAAAAAAACTTTTGCCAACATTAAATATTAGCACTCGACGATACCAAAAGTAACTTAAAATTTCATGCAACAAGCATGGTTTTCATGATTTTTAGATTTAATTTTTTTATATTATGATTTTGCATATTAAGGGCTATCAAATGCAGCAAAGAGATTAGATAATTAATCAAAAAGTTGCGCATTAACTGTCTTTGCATAAGACCCTAATAACCCGCCTTTTTTAAAATCCATTTTTAACATTATTTCATTAATCTTTATAATATCATTTTGAAGTTCAGTGTTTAATTTATCTTTAATGATACTATAAGATGTTTATATGTGACAGATTTTAATAGGATAGATGCTAGATAGATAGGTCACTTGGAGTGATATTATTCATTATGTTTAATGTGTGAAGGTCATATCTCAAAATATATAGTGACCATGAATCATGTTGGCTTAAACAAAATTGCAAAATAAGACATAAAATGCGTTAAAGATATCGTGAAGTATGATATAGTGTGTAACACTCCCATCCGTCACATAGAATATAACAGAGGGTTCGACCGGGGCCCCACACCATATCCCACGGACAATCAGCAGAGTTACTCATTGAAACCATACCATCTTATACACATCCTAACTCAGAGTTCATTTTAGTAGAAGCAGTTAACTTAGTTGTAGAACCCACATACCAGGAATGTCCACAATAAACGTAGGAATGATATATTAAATACACATCATGTTTTGGCCTTAAGGCCTTACAACTGTTTCCTTTACAAAATGTGTATTCATACATTGACACACAGACTGGCCACACATGAAAATAGTAAGCGTTCACCTTTGGGCCTTTGAGAGCCAGCAAATCACAGCATAAGGGACTTCAGCCCGCTACATTCCACTTGGCTCTCCAGCACCTGCATAACACGACCCACCAAAACATGGCAAACAAAGCAACGGTTAGCATTAACTGATCAAATTATAACAAACCCACTCCTCACTCGGGGCGGCGGTTCTCCTTCCCTACAAGCAACATCATATATATCTTGGGAATCAGAACATGTAATTTAAGCACCATTCGCCACAGATGTAGGCTCGAGAGGCCTCACGCCTCGTGCACTCAGGGGACATTCTCGATGTACCAGACTTCTCTGGATCCCACCACCATCCATAGTCCCATACTTGATGGTTCACTTGAGCATTCTAGTCTTTCCAGCTCGGGGCCTACGACTTCCATTATGCCAACGATGAAAGCCAGTTACCTTAGGCGATCTAACCAGGAATGACATAATACAGGTACGGTCTAGCCCTTCCCGTTGCTTAAATCGCCATATCATTGACGAAAGCCGAAGCAATTAACCCCCCCCCCCCCATGACTGGATGCGAGTGAAAGTTATTTACTTAAGGTTAGCTAGTCACCTAGAGGGGTCGGGGGGGGGGGGGTGAATAGGTCTTGGAAATTTTTAAGTCTTTTGCTGATTTCTTATTTAGTGATCTAGAGCTTGTCCTTAGCACCTGTAATATAAAAGAAAAACAACAACACAGCCAAGCATACAGTTGTTTATAGTAGTTCCTCAATTGGGTACATCCACTTTCCCTCCAACATATCCAACTATCTTGTTGGACTAGGCACAAACTCCACCAATATGCTCCTCAGATCTTACACCTCAGGCCCTCAGTCTTACACTCAGGTTCTCTTCAGAACCCTACCTTAGAACCACGAAGGTTCCTACCTCAGTGCTCTGTAGTGCTCCTACAGCTCAGTGGTCCACTGACCACATACCTCAGCCTTATATCTAAGGGCTACAGCTCAGGATTTTTAGCCCTACAACTTCAGGCACAAAGCCCAAATCTTAGAGTGCTGCAACACTCATACAACTCAGTACCCTTCTAGGTACCTACCTCAGTGCCCTTCAAGGCACTTATAGCTCAGCCTCCTCCAAGGCCTATAACTCAGTGACATACTTATCACCTACATCTCAGTGACTCACCAGTCACCTACCTCAGCCTTATTTCTAAGGCATACTACTTAGGCTGAGAGGACAACCCCACTCTCAGATCCACACTTGGATCCTACCTTAGTATCCCAATAGGGCACCTACCTTAGTGACTAATTAGTCACCTACAACTCAGACCAAAAGTCCCTACAGCTCAAATTCAGATAAACTGAATCCTACAGGAATTTAAATAAGTTAAGTAAAATGAAACACTGACTTAGAGATAAATCTCTGAGTCTACCTTGCTGGATTGAGCAGATATCAATCCAGCTCTCTTGTTGTAGAAGGGATGAGTCTTCTTCTACAACCACTGCTTCTTTACTGCACATATGAACATCTATATGCTGTCGAAGGTTGACTGCCCTTCACACATCTATATCGTTGCTGATCTGAAGAATCAGTTGCCTTGTTCTGGAGAGAACACACTTGCTGAACTTGAAAGAGCTTCAGCTAACTTTCCTTGCCTTCTGGCTATCTCTGCTGGACTTTGCTTTCAAGATTATCTGAAAAGATGTAGTCCAGCCGCCTCTATTTTCCATATATTCTTTCTCTATTCTGCATTTGTTCTCCGTAACACTAATCCCCCTTTCTTTCTTCCTTTTATATGTCTTGATTTGAATCAAAGACACAATTTGAGTGTGGGCCCAACCAAGGATGGTGAGCGCTACCTCCCTCAAAAAAGGACAAATAAGCTTTCAGCGCTACTGCAGCTTTCCCGCAACGGTTTGAATTATTATTACTTTGTTGACTTCTGGTAACGTCAACAGTGGTCATTCTGTGCTGCTGTAGCTTTCCCGTAACGACATGAAGTACTTTGACTTGTTGACTTTTTATGATGTCAGCAGTGGTCATCACCTTCTGGACTTAGACAAATTCCAGATCCTCAATAAGCATTGAGTGATGTTAAGTCACTCAACGCCATCTGTCTCGGCTCTTCATTAGAAGCGTTGAGTGAACCTGCCTCTCTCAACGCTCCTGAACTTAGAGAAATTCTGCTGCTTTGTCTCAGCGCTTCCTTCTCAACTGTCTCAGCGGTTTCTTCTTCACAACTGAGACTATCTCCTGTCTCAAAGGTTTCTTCTCAGCGGCCTCAGCGGTTTCTGCTTCACAGCTGAGACTATCTTCGGTCTCAGTGGTTTCTTGTCAACGATTTCAGTGGTTTCTGCTTCACAAGTTAGACTATCTTCTGTCTCAGCGGTTTTTCTCTCAACTATCTCAACACTTCCTTCTTTATTAGAAGCGTTGAGTGAATCTACTTCTCTCAATGCTTCTAGACTTAGAGAAATTCCAGCTTGCTTTGTCTTAGCGGTTATGTTGAGACATACTTCTCAGCTGTCTCAGCGATTTTGCCTGAGTTAATTTTTCTGGATTTAGTTCGACGAATGCTGAGCTGAGATCGATGATCCGTGGGCTGAGCTCGATGAATTCTGAATCCCAAATTCTGAATTTAGCTTGACAAATGGTGAGCTGAGCTTGACGAATGGTGAGCTGAGCTCGACGAATTCTGAGTCCTACACTTCTGAATTTAGCTTGACGAATGGCGAGCTGAGCTCGACGAATTGTTGGCTGAGCTCGACGAATTCTGTATCTTCCAGCATACTCTTTTTCTTCACCTGTCTCGACGAATGTCGAGCTAAGCTCGATGAATTGTGAGCTGAGCTCGAAGAATTCTGAGCTGAGCTCAACGAATTCTGAATTTTCCAGCATACTCATTTTCTTTACCTGTCCAATCATGGACTATCTGTATGCATGAACTTAAGCATACATCAAATACATTATGCCCCTTAACATGATTGGTGATGCCTCTTCAAATCCTGAGGAACATTGTAGGGCACAATTCCCAACAATCTCCCCCTATTTGAAGAAGGTAGAACACCCATCCATGCTAAGGTGCATCAACACAAAAAGTATCATGATAGGCCTGATGATACTTTATCATGGCAACTAACCATCCCAGCACAGGATAACTCCCCCTAAATGAGATAGCTTATCACTATGATTGAATGACCAGTAGTACAAGTGATTTATCAATCATTGACAATATAAACATTATGATTAAGATATACCTAATGATTAACTAATTTTGGAGAGCTTTAGTCAAACAATTATATGATATCTATGGAAGAACAACATATTCATTAAACACAGATATATAAATGAGAATTTCATGCACATTTGTCACATCAATATAGTCAGGGCCAACTCATATTTATTTCATTGATAGAGATTTGAAATTTCTATACTGTTGATATACATTACAAGACATTGATTAAAAATTTTAAAAGGAGCCTAAGTCTTGCAGTCTTATGTCAGCTATTCTTTGATGAACTTGCATCAGCATCCTTGATTGCAGCAGTCTTCTTCAAGTTTTCAACTTTGTTCTTCTGCCTCTTGAAGTAAAGGAATGACTTTGGAATATATCTGGGAGGCATTTTTTTAGGGTTGCTCTTCCTTACAAGATTTTCTTTGAAGACTCTTTCCCTTAGGGAATTGCTTTCCAAATGCTTTATCCATTCCTCAAAAGGATATACACTATCAATATTCTTTAAAAATTGTCCATGGCTTACCAAAGCATTTATGATTAAGGCATAACTTAGCTGTTCATAATTTGGATCATCTTTGTTCTCAGCTCTCCTCTTGGCCATGAACTCTTCAGCTATCTGAGTTCCTTCCCTTTTTCTTATGGCAGCAAGTTGTGCATCCTGTGCAACCCTAGCTTGTTCTGGGAAGTCTAGATCCTTTGGCCTCTTTTTATCCAGTAGGGGCAGGTGTAGTGCCACCCTAGTGCCTTGAATTACATTGAATGCTTGATCTTCAATGAGTCATGTTGTCTTAGCATGGCTGCTCTCCCCCTTTTTGCCTTCTTCAAGGATGGCTGCTTGCAGTAAGGAGGTGTTGGCTTCATTTTTGCTTGATATAGATTGGAATATTCTCTCATTGTCAGTAAACAGCTCATTTTTCAGAAGTATTGCCTGCTCCATAGAGTGGAGAGCAACATTGGTGACATGCTGATTTATATGATCTGCTGTACCCCTGATCACCTCATCAGTTGTACGCACAAAATTTTTGACATATCCTATGTCAGCTGCAGAGAATTTTAGGCTTGTTTCCATGGATTTAATGAGGGTGGTCAGCTTTATGCAAACAGTTCTAGCCATATCAAACCAGGTCGTGACCTGTTTGTTTAAGTGTGAGGTCTCTTCTTTACATTTCTTGACTTCAGTTAATAATTCATCCCTTAGCTTGGCAACTAAGTGGTCAACATACTCCTTGATGGTTGTTATCTGAGTATACATGAGTGCTTTGATATGGTTTAGGAGTGGCTCATCAGAGATTTGGGTAGTGGGTGGTTGGTTTACTGAAGGAGGGACTTCTGTCAGAGCAGGGTCCTGTGAAGACTCCCCCTCAACTACATCACCTGTTGAAGGAGCCATTTCTTTAGCTAAATGTGTACTAGCACTACAAATTTAAGAGGGTGGTAGTATTACCTGTAGTGGGTGCAGACTCAACTAATCTGTTGACAACTTTGTCCAAGGTTGTCAAATCCATCTCATTATGCTCTCCCTCAGACTGAGCATCCTTATCTGGGCTTGACCTATCAAGATATGTATCTAATGCCTCAGGAGTCTCATAGTTATATTCTATAACATGGATAACTTCAACTGCTGTAACATCATCAGTATCGGCCATGTCTGCCTCATCTTCTGCAGCAACCTCTTCTTTAGTAGCATTCTTGGAAACTTATCCTGACATAGGACTAGCATGGATTTTATCAACATGCACAACATTATCCTGGAGTTGAATGTTTGTTGAGTAGAGACTCAGGGTTATGTCTGTCTGCATCCCAACATCAACAGGGGGTTAATTCCTAGCTCAGGTTCAGAGTAGGAGGAACTGTCTACTTCAACAACTTACTTTATTTTATCCCTTGAGGCATCCTTTATTGTTGAAGGATGGCTCTTGGGTAAGATTCTAGTGAATCTATCCAATGTCTTTATATCCATTCTTTTCAGATAGTGAATCTTCACTCCATGTTCCTGTTTGAATGTATCAGGGTAGGTGTTCACTAGATATAAGGAAAAAAATTCTCCCCATATTTGGAGTGAGTAGACAGTCTACTAATATATGGTAGATGAGAGAAGACCAAGATGTCTTTCTATTCAATATTATCCCAGTCATAACTTCAAACATTGACTGGAGATTGTGTCATGTGATCTAGGTTTGCAGATAAGGGCTTTCCTTACTATATCTGCTAGCAATTTACCTCTCCGATTGAAGAATTTTCTCTTAAGAGATCCAAGTTTTGCATCAATGTATCCATACAACCAGAGAGCATTGTCTCTGTCTGTGATAGTGGATTCTTCTTCCTCGCTACGGTTGACGGAGGGTATGTGAAGGGCTTTGCCTAGTCTCTTAGGGTTTACCTTTATCTTGATATCCTCAATCTTAGACTTAAGAGAGTTTTGAGAGGAAGACACTTTAATGTTAGATAAGAATACTTCTACCTCTTTTCTAAGAATGGTGGAGTGTTCAGAAAGGGTGTATTCTAGGCCTGTGTCCTCAATCATTCTTAACACTACTTTAATCTCTTGCAAGGCATGACTGAATCCATCCCTCACAATTTCATATCCTTCTTGGAGCTCCTTGATGACATTTGTCGCCATTGAAAGAGTGCAGCAGGATGCTGAGGGGGTTTCAGTCTCGACTGTTAAAACCAAAAATCGGTCTCCTGTGGAGTTCACCCTTGGGGAAGGGGTGATCGCGCACCTACTTCGCTCCTGCAAGCAAAACAATAAGGGAAACAAGAAAGAACTGACCCAAGGGCTCAACGGGGAGGACCCACCACACACCCGGAAGATTTAAGAGCGCTTCCCCTCCTTAGCCAAAGGCCGAGCTAAGGTATCCTCGGAAAGCACTTGAGAGATGGAGCAAGAGGGCACTGGCAGCATGCCTTCTGAGGTACCCCTTGGGTCTTATTTATAGTTTTCAGAATTCGAACTGCCAATAACCAAACTGAATTGGCCTGTAGTTACCAAAATACCCTTGGTTGGGTCTGCCAACAACCAAAATCTGCTGTTTTGAAGGGCTATGGGCAGACCGGCGGGGGCAAAACAGTAAAAAGTAACTCATAGATCTGGGCGAGCTAGGGAGCTCATCCACCCCTGAAGATCCGGCTCGCCCGCTGTTGCCGAGCTCCTTTGCATGAGCGCGAGCTGGGACGATGAGCTCGCCCATCGATCGGCCTCCATTAGTCGGCCTCAGCTCGACGAATCCTGACTTAGCTCGGCGAATGTCGAGCTCGCGGTCGACGAATGCCGAGCTCAGGCTCGGGTTTCTCTACCGAGCTCGCCTGGGGGCCTGGGTGATCTGTGCCGACCGGTCTGGTTCCTAGTTCACCCCACTCGCCGGATACAGGGTTGTACACAATCCCCGCTCTTTTTGAGCTTTGCAAAGCTCGAAAAGAAACATCCAACCCCAAGTGTTCGGCGAGTGCGGGACGGATTAGAGGGAATCTTCGGGTGGGGTCCACCTGTGGCTATATATACACCTGCATACCTGCCTGACTTTTGCCATTCCCTTTGTTATAGCCCTGCCGAGGTGTCGATCCCCAAGGAGATCCAGGAGTGCCTTAACCGAGCTCGCCAGGTCTCATCTGCTCGCATAGCTGCCCGGACTACGGTTCCGCCGGCTGTCCCGCAGGGCGGCTCTGCCGAGCCCAGCTCCAAGAGGGTGAAGTAGTTTCCTCAAGTGGCTGAACCCATTTACGATGATCTGAGAACAACCTTGGAGCACGGGAACGACTCCTCCACTTTGCCTGCCCCAGAAAAGGGCAAGAACATTGTCATAATCTGCGACGGCCCGGACAGCCAGCCTGATGGTATGGGGGGCGTCGCGCCGCGAGACACCACCCAGCGAGCCAAGACCACTCTTGGGGACTCGCGATTCATGACTCCGGAGAACCGTCCCCTCCCTTTGGGACCTTGGGGGTGAGCTCACAGAAGCCGAACTCGCCGGTGCGCCCCCCTCCCCTCAGCGAGCTGTTGTGACCACGGGGGCGGGTCCGAAAACCATCCCCATCCCGGGATTCGAGCTTCTCTCTCCGGGAACACGTGGCCCAGGGCGCGGGAAGGATCTGAGGTTTGTCCCTCCCCGCACCTCCTTTGAGTTGCCGAGCTCGTCAGGTAAATTTGGTCTCGGATTCTTGCCATGCGATTTCCCAGCACACCTCCCATTGCTGATTCTTCTGTCTTCACAGCTCCCCCCAGCCAATCCGCTGCCGAGGAGTCTTCGCGGGCAGGGCAGCCTATTACTCTCCCCTCCCCTCCCCGAGTTCGTTGTACTCTTACCTGGGCACCGAAGTGGAGCAAGGCGAGCTGACGAGGAGTGGGGTCAAGCTTTTCAAGAAACTGGTATGCGGGCTGCGCGAGGTGCAGGAAGTCAACGAGGCATTACAATGCGACTACGCGCGTCTCGCTAATGAGGTGCGAAGCGGCCAGGCTGGCGAGATGACGTCTCCTTCCCGGCTCCTGGATGAGATAGACAACGGCCTCTCGGTGGCGCAGAGGAATTCAGGGAGGATTCACGAGCTCCTCTGCGCGCGACAATCTGGGGGACGGGGGATGCGATGCCGGGGTAGATAGAAGACGACTCCCTTGCCGAGCCGACCGGTACTCGCCTCCTGGTTCCCCCCTGCCCGCGCGCCCCGCTTCTTTATTCCGGAACTAGATTATTGTAATAAATAACTTCAAACATTCTTAGATGTGTCTTGTGTTCGAATAATAGTAATTATATTGCTTCTCATTTGACTTAGCCTTGATTGGAAAGCGTCGGAAGTCGGCGAGCTGGGGGTTGGCGAGCTGGGATGGCGAGCTGGGCTGATTGGACAGCTTGGCCCCCAGATTACTTTTTCTATAAATAGGCCCCCCTTCACCAACCCTTGTATTACTGCCTTAACTGCTCACTCTTTCTCTTTTCCTGCGCTTTTCCTCTTTCCGACTCGCGCTCCACCCCTCTTGCGAACATGGGCAAAACCAATCCTGACGCTGATGGCCACACCAAGTGTCCCCAACACTTTGGAGATTACTGCTTTTTCGAGGAGAACACCACCGAGGCGGAGCTCACGGAATTTGTTGGCGACCACGTGCCTCCCGGCTTTGAAGCTCGCCGACCTAGGGAGGAGGGGGGGGGGGGGGGGAATCAACACATTCTATGACGATGAACTCACGTTCCCCATCTCGCATTTTGAGGTGGGGTTGCGACTTCCCCTCTGGCCGGAGATCCGCCAGATTCTGAAATATTATGGAGCGGTGCCCGCGCAGCTGAATTCAAACGCCATCGCCATGATGGTGGCGTATGCGAGTTACCTCCGCCAAGAGAGGATTGAGTTCAACCTGACAGTGTTCAGGAAGCTCTTCTCCTACAAGGTGACGCCGGATGTCGTTGCCTACTTCATGGGCTCGCTGATCAAGGTTCATGAGATCGCGAACAAGCACCACAACTAGATGACGAAGATTGCCTTCATCAAGGGCGATCTCGGCAACATCCCCTTCTCCCCCAGCAAAATGGCGAGGAGATCTACCGTCCGCCGGCCATGTCCGACAACGACGTCGACCTCCACAAGTTCTTCCTCCACAAAGACTTTGAGGTCGCCTTCCTGCGAAGGGGCCTTGGTGCGTTACGCCCCGTTCTGCCCGACGAAGGTATTGTCCTCTCCTCATTGCCGAGCTCGCCATATTTCTGTTGAAAATCTTCTAACTTTTTCAAGTTTTTTCTTGCAGGGGATCGGCTAATCCCCGTGAACCCGCCGTTTGCGGACTCGGGGTTGTATGCGGACCCTCTCGCCCGCGAGAAGGCGGCGACGGCCTGTCGAGATGAGGCGGCTTTCTCCAAGCCCTCATCCTGCAAGAAGCGAGCTGAGCTCGCCCTATCACCAAAAACCACTAAAAAAGATGAGGAGATCCATGCTGGCTCCACGGGCGAAATAATAACAACAACATCAATAAAGCCCCAAGTACATGAGCTCGCCGGAGGTCATTTCCGACGGGTCGCTAGAGAGCCCGCTCAAGGAGATCACGAGCACGCGGAAGGAAGTTGACGAGACCCCTGCTCCCCCACAACGACCTCTGCTCCTCCCGCGGTGAAGAAGGCGGCTCGCGAGCCTGCCCTGCTGGAAGAACACCCCCTTTTCGGCTTTGGGGGGGGGGGGGGGGAGGTGGAAGGACTTGGCGGGCGAGCCAATGGTCTAGTGGGACGAGGCGGCCCACCGGGCCTCCATATCTACCCTCCATCCCTCCTGGGCTGACCGCGAGCCCGCCATCGGTCACGCCTACGCCCTTGGCTTCGGCCTTTATGGCCACGAGGATGTCGAGACCTACAAAGGCATCTCCCTGCGGCAGGTGGCCCATGAGGGCCTGCAGGCCTATATGTGAGCCATGGAGCTGCACCACATGGTGGTTCGCCGCAGCTTCAACCTGGCGAACCTCCTCCAGAAGGCCAAGCAAGCTCGCGACGTCGCCAAGGATAAAGCCGTCGACTTGGCGAGGCAGCTCGACATTGCTGAGAAACTTCTCACCCAAGCCACCGGCGGATTGGTAAGCATCAGGCTGTTGCCCATCTTTTTCCCTTACGATTTTCCCTTTTTAGCTCTTGCTGATACACTTCCCTATCAGGATGCCAAGGCCGCTGGAGAGTTGCGAGCTCGCACCGCTGGGCAGGAAGAGGAGATTGGTCAGCTGCGCGCCCGCCTTGCTGAGCTGGAGGGTACGAACACGAAGCTGACAGAGGAGAACACGACCCTCAGCCGCGAGGTCCGCCGCCAGGCTGAGATCTTCTTCCCGGCTCACGACATCAAGCCCGGCTTCTCTTACAAGAGCCCCAGGATCGTCGGCGAGGCTGACCTCGCCGAGAGGGTGCGGATCAACTCCATCCAGGCCGCCGAATGCACCCTTCAGATGATGAAGGACACTAGAGTGCTAGTGGAGGGATGCGAGGAGATCTCAGCCCGGGACCTGATGCCGAGCCTGTTCCCGGCGACGCCGCCAAGCGAGAAGGAAGATAGCCTTGACGCAATGTTCGAGAAGGACTTCCCGGATCTGCCCGGCGGAGGGGGCATGGTCACCAGTCCGGCGAGGGGGCAAGGGCTGATCCCGCAAATTTCTTCTTCCTCTTTTTTGTGATCTCGCCGAGGCAAGCTCGATCTGTAAATATCATTACTTAATGAAAGAACATTTTTGATACCTTCTGTGTCCACCATAACAATAGTATTATATATATATATATATATATATATATATATATATATATATATATATATATATATATATATATATATATATATTGTTTTCTTTCTGGATTTCTCTGCCGTGCCCTGTTTGCATGCGAGCACTTCCCCCAGAGACCTCGCGTAGATAGATGCTGCGAGTAGGATAGTTGTTAGAGCCCACTCCAGGATAGGCTACCCGCCGCACTAGTCGTGTCACCCTTAGCTCGCTCGCGAGCTGCCTACATTTTTATCAATGTGAGACCAAAACCATGAAATTTCACAAGTAAAACTGAGAAGGAGTGAGGTGTTCTGCCAGAGCTCGCCTCCCTTCAGCGAGATCTAAGGGTCTGGCTCGCCACCCTTCTATCGAGGCCGAGCTGAGCTGGTGAGTTCTGACTCGCCTATGCCGAGCCCCTCTCCACCCATCCTAAGGAGATGTCAAACCCATTGGACACTATCTGGGGAGTAAGATTTTTCCCTGATGACACCCGGCCCTGCCAGCTAAGTGAGGACTTGACAGTGGGATCCACTCGGGGTCCAAGGGTTGACACCATCGAGTGACTTCCAGCCCTGTCAGCTAGGTGAGAGCTTGATAGCGGGATCTGCTCAGGGTTTAAGGCTGACATCAAGTGACTTCCAGCCTTATCAGCTAGGTGGGAGCATGACAGCGGGATCTGCTCGGGTCTAAGGTAGACACCGAGTGACTTCCAACTATGTCAGCTAGGTGAGAGCCTGATAGTGGGATCTGCTCGGGGTCCGGAGGATGACACCATTGAGTGACTTCCAGCCCTATCAGCTAGGTGAGAGCCTGACAACGGGATCTGCTTGGGGTCGGCGAGCTGGGGGTTGGCGAGCTGGGATGGCGAGCTGTGCTGATTGGACAGCTTGGCCCCCAGATTACTTTTTCTATAAATAGGCCCCCCTTCACCAACCCTTGTATTACTGCCTTAACTGCTCACTCTTTCTCTTTTCCTGCACTTTTCCTCTTTCCGACTCGCGCTCCACCCCTCTTGCGAGCATGGGCAAAACCAATCCTGACGCTGATGGCCACACCAAGTGTGCCCAACACTTTGGAGATTACTGCTTTTTCGAGGAGAACACCACCGAGGCGGAGCTCACGGAATTTGTTGGCGACCACGTGCCTCCCGACTTTGAAGCTCGCCGACCTAGGGAGGGGGGGGGGGGAATCAACACATTCTATGACGATGAACTCATGTTCCCCATCTCACATTTTGAGGTGGGGTTGCGACTTCCCCTCTGGCCGGAGATCCGCCAGATTCTGAAATATTATGGAGCGGTGCCCGCGCAGCTGAATTCAAACGCCATCGCCATGATGGTGGCGTATGCGAGTTACCTCCGCCAAGAGAGGATTGAGTTCAACCTGACAGTGTTCAGGAAGCTCTTCTCCTACAAGGTGACGCCGGATGGCGTTGCCTACTTCATGGGCTCGCTGATCAAGGTTCACGAGATCGCGAACAAGCACCACAACTAGATGACGAAGATTGCCTTCATCAAGGGCGATCTCGGCAACATCCCCTTCTCCCCCAGCAAAATGGCGAGGAGATCTACCGTCCGCCGGCCATGTCCGACAACGACGTCGACCTCCACAAGTTCTTCCTCCACAAAGACTTTGAGGTCGCCTTCCTGCGAAGGGGCCTTGATGCGTTACGCCCCGTTCTGCCCGACGAAGGTATTGTCCTCTCCTCATTGCCGAGCTCGCCATATTTCTGTTGAAAATCTTCTAACTTTTTCAAGTTTTTTCTTGCAGGGGATCGGCTAATCCCCGTGAACCCGCCGTTTGCGGACTCGGGGTTGTATGCGGACCCTCTCGCCCGCGAGAAGGCGGCGACGGCCTGTCGAGATGAGGCGGCTTTCTCCAAGCCCTCATCCTGCAAGAAGCGAGCTGAGCTCGCCCTATCACCAAAAACCACTAAAAAAGATGAGGAGATCCATGCTGGCTCCACGGGCGAAATAATAACAACAACATCAATAAAGCCCCAAGTACATGAGCTCGCCGGAGGTCATTTCCGACGGGTCGCTAGAGAGCCCGCTCAAGGAGATCACGAGCACGCGGAAGGAAGTTGACGAGACCCCTGCTCCCCCACAACGACCTCTGCTCCTCCCGCGGTGAAGAAGGCGGCTCGCGAGCCTGCCCTGCTGGAAGAACACCCCCTTTTCGGCTTTGGGGGGGGGAGGTGGAAGGACTTGGCGGGCGAGCCAATGGTCTAGTGGGACGAGGCGGCCCACCGGGCCTCCATATCTACCCTCCATCCCTCCTGGGCTGACCGCGAGCCCGCCATCAGTCACGCCTACGCCCTTGGCTTCAGCCTTTATGGCCACGAGGATGTCGAGACCTACAAAGGCATCTCCCTGCGGCAGGTGGCCCATGAGGGCCTGCAGGCCTATATGTGAGCCATGGAGCTGCACCACATAGTGGTTCGCCGCAGCTTCAACCTGGCAAACCTCCTCCAGAAGGCCAAGCAAGCTCGCGACGTCGCCAAGGATAAAGCCGTCGACTTGGCGAGGCAGCTCGACATTGCTGAGAAACTTCTCACCCAAGCCACCGGCGGATTGGTAAGCATCAGGCTGTTGCCCATCTTTTTCCCTTACGATTTTCCCTTTTTAGCTCTTGCTGATACACTTCCCTATCAGGATGCCAAGGCCGCTGGAGAGTTGCGAGCTCGCACCGCTGGGCAGGAAGAGGAGATTGGTCAGCTGCGCGCCCGCCTTGCTGAGCTGGAGGGTACGAACACGAAGCTGACAGAGGAGAACACGACCCTCAGCCGCGAGGTCCGCCGCCAGGCTGAGATCTTCTTCCCGGCTCACGACATCAAGCCCGGCTTCTCTTACAAGAGCCCCAGGATCGTCGGCGAGGCTGACCTCGCCGAGAGGGTGCGGATCAACTCCATCCAGGCCGCCGAATGCACCCTTCAGATGATGAAGGACACTAGAGTGCTAGTGGAGGGATGCGAGGAGATCTCAGCCCGGGACCTGATGCCGAGCCTGTTCCCGGCGACGCCGCCAAGCGAGAAGGAAGATAGCCTTGACGCAATGTTCGAGAAGGACTTCCCGGATCTGCCCGGCGGAGGGGGCATGGTCACCAGTCCGGCGAGGGGGGCAAGGGCTGATCCCGCAAATTTCTTCTTCCTCTTTTTTGTGATCTCGCCGAGGCAAGCTCGATCTGTAAATATCATTACTTAATGAAAGAACATTTTTGATACCTTCTGTGTCCACCATAACAATAGTATTATATATATATATATATATATAGTTTTCTTTCTGGATTTCTCTGCCGTGCCCTGTTTGCATGCGAGCACTTCCCCCAGAGACCTCGCGTATATAGATGCTGCGAGTAGGATAGTTGTTAGAGCCCGCTCCAGGATGGGCTACCCGCCGCACTAGTCGTGTCACCCTTAGCTCGCTCGCGAGCTGCCTACATTTTTATCAATGTGAGACCAAAACCATGAAATTTCACAAGTAAAACTGAGAAGGAGTGAGGTGTTCTGCCAGAGCTCGCCTCCCTTCAGCGAGATCTAAGGGTCTGGCTCGCCACCCTTCTATCGAGGCCGAGCTGAGCTGGTGAGTTCTGACTCGCCTATGCCGAGCCCCTCTCCACCCATCCTAAGGAGATGTCAAACCCATTGGACACTATCTGGGGAGTAAGATTTTTCCCTGATGACACCCGGCCCTGCCGGCTAAGTGAGGACTTGACAGTGGGATCCACTCGGGGTCCAAGGGTTGACACCATCGAGTGACTTCCAGCCCTGTCAGCTAGGTGAGAGCTTGATAGCGGGATCTGCTCAGGGTTTAAGGCTGACATCAAGTGACTTCCAGCCTTATCAGCTAGGTGGGAGCATGACAGCGGGATCTGCTCGGGTCTAAGGTAGACACCGAGTGACTTCCAACCATGTCAGCTAGGTGAGAGCCTGATAGTGGGATCTGCTCGGGGTCCGGAGGATGACACCATTGAGTGACTTCCAGCCCTATCAGCTAGGTGAGAGCCTGACAACGAGATCTGCATGGGGTCTAAGGCTGATACCGAGTGACTTCCAACCCTGTCAGCTAGGTGAGAGCCGGACAACGGGATCTGCTCGGGGTCCGGAGGTTGACACCATCGAGTGACATCCGACCCTGTCAGCTAGTTAAGAGCCTGACAGCGGGATCTGCTCGGGGTCTAAGGATGACACCGTGTGACTTCCAGCCCTGCCAGCTAGGTGAGAGCCTGACAGCGGGATCTGCTCGGGGTCCAAGGATGACACATAGTGACTTCCAGCCCTGCCAGCTAGGTGGGAGCCTGACACCAGGATCTGCTCGGGGTCCAAAGGTTGACACCATCGAGTGACATCCAGCCCCATCAGCTAGGTGAGAGCCTGACAGCGGGATCTGCTCGGGGTCTAAGGATGACACCGAGTGACTTCCAGCCCTGCCAGCTAGGTGAGAGCCTGACAGCGGAATCTGCTCGGGGTCCAAGGATGACACTGAGTGACTTCCAGCCCTGCTAGCTAGGTGAGAGCCTGACAACAGGATCTGCTCGGGGTCCAGAGGTTGACACCATCGAGTGACATCCAGCCATGTCAGCTAGGTGAGAGCCTGACAGCAGGATCTGCTCGGGGTCTAAAGATGACACCGAGTGACTTCCAGCCCTGCCAGCTAGGTGAGAACCTGATAACGGGATCTACTCGGTGTCCAAGGATGACACCGCGTGACTTCCAGCCCTGCCAGCTAGGTGAGAGCCTGATAGTGGGATCTGCTCGGGGTCCAGAGGTTGACACCATCGAGTGACATCCAGCCCTGTCAGCTAGGTGAGAGCTTGATAGCGGGATCTGCTCGGGGTCCAAGTACACTTCACTTCTTTATGCGAACTTATTGCGACGGCACTGACGTGTTAAAGAACTTTATTAAAAATTAAAGCACCACTTACATGTTTTAAGGAAAAAAGTGCTTCAAGTCATCGGGTCTCGCCCTCCACATTTTGGAGTCGATACCCTCCTGATTTCAATGCCTCTTATATAATGAATGTCCTTCCCAGCCGGTGTTGAGCTTCCCCACGGTTGCCGACCTCCATGCTGCATCCACCTTCTTCAGCACCAAGCCCCCCTCCACAAATTATTTTACTCTGACGTGCTTGTCAAAGTACTTAGCCATTCTTCTCTTCACCTCTTCTTATCGGACGGCGGAGAGGTCACGTAGCTCCTCCACCATGTCAAGGGAGAGCCGCATCTCTTCCTCGTTCTCGGCCTGCCATTCTTCCCTGCCTTCCCCGGCCGCAACAACTCGAGGTGTTTTAACTTCAAATTCTACGGGGAGCACTGCCTCGCACCCATGGGAGAGCTTGAAGGGGGTCTCTCCTGTAGCTGTGTTGGGGGTGGTCCTCAAGGCCCAGAGAACCACAGGAAGCTGCTCCACCCAGCTCCCCTTCAGAATTTCCACTTTATTCTTTATGAGGTTAACGATGATCTTGTTCGTGGCCTCCACCTGCCCGTTGCTCCTCGGGTGGTGGACCGAGGCGAACCTGAGGTCAATCCCAAGCTGCTCGCAGAAACTAGTGAACTCCGTGCTGGTGAACTGGGGCCCGTTGTTCGTGACAATGGCCCGGGGCAGCGCATGGCGGCAGATGATCTCCCCCCAAACAAAGTTCCAGATGACCTGGGAAGTCACTTTGGCCAGCACCTTCACCTCCAACCACTTGGAGAAATAATCGATCATCACCAGTAGGAACCTTCTCTACCCACTGGCCTGGGGGAATGGTCCAACCAAATCCATTCCCCAAATGGCAAAGGGTCAGGGGGCCATGATACTCTTGAGTCTCTGAGCCGGCTGTAGAGGGAGGGGGGAAAACAACTGATACTTGTTGCATCTTCTTGCGAAGTATGTCGCATCGCGGCCCAGGGTGAGCCAGAAATACCCTTGCCTGACGATCCTTCCTTCCAAGGTCCGACTCCCGGAGTGACTCCCACACTCCCCGGAGTGGACTTCCTCGAAGATTCTTTGTACTTCCCCCTCGGCCACGCAACGAGCCAACATCCCCGAGAGAGTCTTCCTGTACAACTGCCCGTCCCGGAGGAGGTAGTACGCCGATTTGTACCTGAGCTTCTTCCTGTCCACCCCCTCCGGATACTCTCCCGTGGAAAGGAAAGTTGTGACCGAGTCCATCTATGAGTACCGCTGATCTATCTCCATGAGCTCTCCCTCTTCGATGGAAGGGCGGAATAGGTCGGTGATGGTACCCCCTTCCCAAGGATCATGCTTCGCTAGCTGATCGACCTGTTCATTCTCCTCCCGGGGCATGTGCTGGATGGAAAAACTTTGGAATGTGCCAATGCCCCGCTTTACTTTGGCTAAGTATAGCCGCAAGGTAGGTGTAACGCCCCGAAATTTGAATTTGAGTTGGTCGCGTAAAAAGGGATTTTTTGGTGCAGGTATTGGGGTGCACGGCCTAGGACACGGGAGTGTCCAAGGCCGTGTCTGGCTGGTGTTTTAGCCGTTTTCATCCCGAGAAGGACACGGCTAGTAACACGGCTAAATGATACGGGCTTGCCATTTGACACGGGCGTGTGTCTAACCGTGTCTGTGCCTGTGTTATGCATTCGACGATCGACGATAGTTGCTCGACGATTTTCGGGTGTCACGGGCGTGTTCATACCCGTGTCCTTACCCGTGTTCAGTTGGGTCGTGTCCGTTGCCGTGGCGGTTATTTGTGACACGCCCCCTGGTCACGGGCGTGTCGAGGATCCGACATGGGCGTGTCGAGTGAGACACGGGCGTGTGGTAGCCCGTGTGAGTCTCTGTGTTCGACAATCATGCCTGGATCGAGGTACACGGCCTGGGACACGACCGGGTGCCAATCCGTGTTCGGCGTAGGTTTGGGGATTTTTTTGAGGGGATCTGAGCCGTTCCTTTTCTTTAAATAAGATCCAACGGTCCAGATGGTTTCGTGCTCTGTTAAGGCCGGGATCAAGGGAGTTAATCCTTCATTTCTCTCCAACCATTCTCTCTCTTAAGGAGTTGGAAAGAGGAGGAAGAAGGAAGGGTTTTCCGACCGTCGGCGGAGCATTGGAGCACCGCTTTGAGATCTGAGAGCGGATCCGTGGAGCAAAGTTCGTTACGAAGACTTCCATCCGTGTAGTTTTTCCATGGCGCCAAAGCGGACTACAAGGGTAACGATTCTCTACTTGAGCATGTGAAGCTCTTTCTTTCTGCATAGGGAATCCCGCTCCCACGAGTGTACGGTGAGTGCGTGGTGTTCCTTGGGGTTGATGTGAATAGTCCCCCTTGTGTTGCATATAGAGTTCAGAATCAAAGTACATGTATAGGCATTGTGTGTGAAGCCTACCCGGACATGTTGGTCTGGATTGGTGATGTTGCATTTGTTATGTTTTGCCAGAGAAGACTCCGTGCTTTGGGTTTTTCGGGTTTCTACGCGGTAGATTGCAGCAGGGATCTTTGGAGGTTAGCTCCAAGGCGCACCCGAAAAACTGAGCGGAAACGTGTTCTGCTAACTTGGCGGTCAGGGAACCGGCCTTGAACATAACTGGGTTATGTGATTGTTTGGAAAGTTTTGGGATCCGAGAGAAGCTTGGCTCGTGCGTACGTCTTAATATGACTACGTGGTGTGAGCAACGGACAAGTGAAATTGGACCTAGGCTATGTGGTTCGGTGCGAAAGACCCGAAAAGGGGACTTGCCGTTAGCATAGTTGGGAACCTTAGACGGTGGTCAGAAAGGCTATTTGCTCACGTGGTTGCCATCTTTGGGATGGTGGTGAAGACGCTGAAATGTCAGGATTCACCGTTAATGTGCCCTGAGTGCACAGGGTGTTTGGCCGTGCGAGCCTACACCTGTGGTGTAGTATAATTGCACTTTATTGTTTTATTGGGCTATTGATATGCAGGGAAAGAGCACCGCCGTCCCGAGTAAGGGGCGGGGTCGTTATAATTTGGTCAGCTTTGGCTGACCGTTGCTTTGTTTGCCACCGTGCGGTGGAATGTTGCTTGCAGGTGCTGCGGAGCCGAGTGATAGATAGCGGGATGGAGCTCATGTTGTTGTGCTGGCCCTCGAAGGCCATAAAGTATAGTTGTTTTTATTTTGTCATGTGTGGCCGGCCTGCGAGCCGATGTATGTAAGACACTATTTTGTTAAGTGAACATTTGTAAGGCCATAAGGCCATGTACCCTTTCAGTGTATTTGGTTTTCATTCCAGTGGTGTGTTTGTGGACATTCATGATTATTGGATTTAAGTTTTAGGTTCTTTCAACTTTAAAAGCTTCCGCTAGAATGCTCTGTGTAGGACGAGTAGTCTTAATTGGGTTGTTTGGATATTCTTATGTAACCCTTCCGACTGTCTATGGTATATGACGTAGGGTTCCAGCTGGACCTTCTGTTATATGCCATGCGATGGATGGGGGTGTTACAATTTGGTATCAAACTTATGGTTACGGTTAGGCTTAACTGAATTCGTGGGTGAATTCTTTTAAGGGGTGGTGAGCACATGTGTGCGTCATCGTTATAACATCAAAAGAACCCATGAATATCCACTTAGGAATGAAAAAATACACTTGTTTTGTGGAATCAGAGTGTTCCAATGATTGCTTTTAGCAATTTGTTTGTCATCTAATCGTGTGTATTTGCTACTATAGACAGCTAGGAGCGGTGCTGGTCAGTCAAAGCGTCCGCAATCAGTGAAAGTAGTGCACCAAGGGACATGCCTACAACACCTCCTTCAGCAGAAACCATCAGGATGGTGGCTGAAGCCGTATTTGCAATGATAAATGCCCAACTTGCAGGGCAAATGCATCGCGCACCTCCTGCGAATGAGCAAGGACCGGTTAGGGTGGCAGAGCCGAGAGTGGTGGAGTGCGCAGTAGTTGATCTGGTAGAGCCGAGGAGAGCTATGGAGAAGCAGCTTAAGCATGTAATGGGCTTTAATCCTCCGAGGTTCGATGGAGTTGGAATGCCAGCTCAAGCTGAGGACTAGCTCTCTTCGATGAAGAGGGTCTTGAGAGCCACATTAACTGAGGAGTGGCAGAAGACCACCATAGTGACTTTTCTTTTGGTGGGTGAAGCGAGGCTGTGGTGGGATGAGTTGGAGTTTCATCTTTTAGTGGGTAGACAGCTTGCTGATGTGCCTATGGAGGAATTTTCAAGATTGTTCCTAGCCAGATTTGTACCCTCCGCTCAGAAACTTGAGATGGAGAACCAATTTCTTGGGTTGACTCAGGGATCCAGAAGCGTGGACGAGTATCTACATGAGTTCACACGGTTGGGTCGTTATGCTGGTGCTACGTTTATGGAAGAAGAACGGAAGACCATCCGATTTTATGAGGGTCTACGCGGCGATCTACAACTACTACTTGCTGGGCCTAAGGCGCAAGGCTTCCTAGCCTTGGTCAATTCGGCCCGATCGTTGGAGAAGGTTGTTAAGAAAGTTCAAGAGAAGGACCCAGGAGAAAAGAAGTCCGAGTTCAAGGTGCCAAATACCAAGTCAAGTTTCCGCAGGTGGAATAAGAAACAGATGACTTCGAACTCAGCCCCTTCGGCTGTTGCGTCGGGGGCAACCACAAGTCGAGTCCCAGGAGCTTGCTACAACTGTAGGAAGACGGGGCATTTTGCTCGTGAGTGTTGGAGCGGACGCTCAAAGTCCGAGAGGAAGTCTGGAGCGACTTTTGAGGAGAAAGGGAAGGCGGTGGAGTCAACTGCGTCCCATCATGCTCCAGCCCAGCCTAGAGTCTATAACCTTGGTCTGCAAGAGGCCATAAAGCAGACAGACGTGGTGACAGGTATGAGTTAAATTACAGTGGTTTAACTTTTATAGTTGTTACCTTCGTATTTGTTAGCTTACTTTTGTTGGTGCTAGGCTTTGTGTTGATCTTTGAGTTTCCAGCGAGTGCCCTGTTTGATACGGGAGCATTGTATTCCTTCTTGTCCGAAAAATTCATATCGCGCATCGGAGTTCCGTCCCCGATGGCAAAAGACATAATGGATGTGTTGTTGACTAGTAGTGCTCAATACGCGCGGATAGAATATGTTGCATTTAGTTTTGGGTTGGACGTGGTCTTTGGTGTGGACTGGCTCTCGGAGCAGCAAGTATGCATTGGTTGTAATTGCTTGGAGGTCAGTTGGGAGCTAGTCGTGAGATGGCATTTTGGTGCGTGAAAGGGGTTGAGCAAAACATAGACGTCTACCCCTCTGGGGATCAAGGCAGTTCAGTCTGGGGCAGAGCTGTTTGTCACATTAGTGCAGACTTCGACGCCTAAGCCAAGTCTGGACAACATCCCAGTGGTGTCTGAGTATCCCGATGTGTTTCCAGAAGATCTCCCAGGAGTTCCTCCTCAGCGGGAGATAGACTTTACTAAAGCTGGTACCGAGTGCCAAACCGGTGTTACGCTCCCCCTATCAGATAGCGCCGCGAGAGATGGCGGAGTTGAAGGTGCAACTGCAGGAGTTGTTAGAGCAAGGTTATGTGCGTCCAAGTTCGTTGCCTTGGAGCGCACCAGTTCTCTTTGTTAAGAAGAAGGATGGGAGCTTACGACTCTGCATTGACTATCGAGAATTGAACAAGCTTACGGAGAAGAACAAATATCCGATCCCCAGGATTGACGATCTATTTGATCAGTTGGTTGGGTCAACGGTATATTCGAAGTTATATCTGAAGTCCGGCTACTACCAATTGAGGATAAGGCAGAGCGACATCCCAAAGACAGCATTCAGTACGCGGTTTGGGCATTACGAGTTCACGGTCATGCCGTTTTGTTTGACCAATGCGCCATCTGTGTTTATGGATCTGATGAACAAGACGTTCAAAGAATACCTGGATCGTTTCGTGATAGTATTTATCGATGATATCCTGGTGTACTCGCAGTGTGAAGAGGATCACTACAATCATCTACACATGGTGTTGGAGACGTTGAGGAGGAATCAGTTGTATGCTAAGTTCTCCAATTGTGAATTCTGGTTATCCTCGATAACGTTCCTTGGTCATGTTGTCAGTGAAGAAGGGATAGCTGTATATCCGGCGAAGATAGTGGCGATACAGGAGTGGCCTGCTTTGACTACAGTGGCAGAGGTTCGGAGTTTTCTGGGGCTTGCTGGCTACTACAGGCGCTTCGTAGAGAACTTCTCGCGGATAGTGCTACCACTCACGACATTGACAAGGAAGGATCAAAAGTTTGTGTGGTCTCCGGAGTGCGAACAGGCTTTTGAAGAGTTGAAGAGGCGGTTGACTATGACGCCTATTTTATGTTCGCCAAGTGGAACCGAAGGGTTCGAGATCTATAGTGATGCTTCAGACAGTGGTTTGGGCTGTGTTCTGCTACAACATGGGAGAGTGATAGCCTATGGTTCACGACAATTGAATGCTCATGAGGGAAATTATCCGGTCCACGACTTATAATTAACGGCCGTGATATTTTCTCTAAAGCTGTGGTGGCACTATTTGTACGGTGTGAAGGTCGATATTTGCACCGATCCTAAGAGCTTGAAGTACCTATTAGATCAAAATGATCTGAACATGAGGCAGCGGAGGTGGATGGAGTTCTTAGGGGACTACACTTTCAAGATTCATTATGAGTCTGGGAAGGGAAATGCAGTGGCAGATGCATTGAGTCGCAGGACTCTGGCGCAAGCCAACTGGTTATCGATACATGATGAGAGATTGGTTCATGAGTTGGAGGCTTTGGAAATATCTTGCATCGACAAGCAGTATAGTGCTGGGGCAAAACTATTTTGGTCAGAGGTGCAGTGTGACCTAGCTGATAGAGTTCGGCGTGCTTTGGTTCAGGATAACAATATGAAGCAGATCTTGGATGAATCATTGGATGTGTCAAATTCCCAGTTTGCTGTTGAGGATGGGTTGCTAAGGAAGGACGGTCGCTTATGCATTCCTAGTGCGGATAATCTTCGGGAGGAGTTGATGTATGAGGCTCATCATACCAAGTACTCAATCCACCCGGGAAGCACGAAGATGTATAGAGACATGAAGAAGTTATTCTGGTGGCCAGGTTTGAAGAAGGATGTAGCACTTTATGTGGCCAAGTGCCGTACTTACGCATTGGTGAATGCGGAATGCCAGAAGCCCGGAGGTTTCTTAAAATCCCTACCTATCCCAGAATGGAAATTCGACGACATATCTATGGATTTTGTGCATGGCTTGCCGAAGTCGTAGAGGGGAAACAACGCCATTTGGGTGGTCGTGGATAGGTTGACAAAGGTGTCACACTTTATTCTGAACAGGAAGGAGGATCCGGTGGAAAAGTTAGCCAAACTCTATGTGGAGAATATTGTACGATTGCATGGTGTGCCCCGCAGTATTGTTAGTGATCAAGGTGGACGCTTCACGTCGAATGACTGGAGGTTGGTGCATAGTCTGTTGGGTACTAAGCTAAAGTTCAGCACAGCCTTTCATCCGCAGACGGATGGCCAAACCGAGAGGGTCAACCAGACGATGGAAGACATGCTTCGCATGCGCATCCTAGATTTTGGAAAACAGTGGAAAGATCACCTGTACATGGTGGAGTATGCGTATAACAACAGCTTTCAGGCAAGTATTGGAATGGCGCCTTTCGAGGCCTTGTATGGGAGAAAGTGTCGCACGCCGTTGTCTTGGTTAGAGACGGGCGAGTCGTAGCTTTACAAATGTCAAGCAGTGGAAGATGCCACCTCAGTGATACGAACAATTCAAGAATGGTTGAAGATCGCTCAGGATAGACAGTCAAAGTACTATAACGCCAAACATAGGAATGTGGAGTTCAATGTTGGCGACTGGGTGTACTTAAAAAATCAAGCCGTTCAAGGGTGTATCGCGGGTTCAATGCTTGAAGAAGCTGAGTCCGAGATACCTTGGAGCATTTGAAATCCTGGAGCGTGTTGGCGAGGCGGCATATAGATTGAAGCTGTCGGTGGAGTTGAGTGGGCTACATGATGTGTTCCACGTGTCGGTGTTGCGTAAGGCAGTGTAAGAGCCTTCACAGATCATTGCGACGATCAAGTACCGGTTGATTATGAGTTGACAACAAGGAGATCCAAATGGTTAAAGTCCGACGGGATAATTGCGGACGTGAGGAGCTTTCTTGGGAGCGAGAGCAATCTATGTTGGAGGAATACCCCGAGTTATTCCACTCAGGTATCATTTAGATTTATGTACCTTTACTTAATTTCGGGACGAAATTCCTTAAGTGGGGAGATTTGTAACGGCTCAAAAATTGTATTTGAGTTGGTCGCGTAAAAAGGGATTTTTTGGTGCCGGTATTGGGGTACACGGCCTAGGACACGGGTGTCTCCAAGGCCGTGTCTGGCTGGTGTTTTAGCCGTTTTCATCCCGAGAAGGACACGGCTAAATGACACGGGCGTGTCATTTGACACGGGCGTGTGTCTAATCGTGTCTGTGCCCGTGTTCTGCGTTCGACGATCGACGATAGTTGCTCGATGATTTTCGGGTGACACGGGCGTGTTCATACCCATGTCCTTACCCGTGTTCAGTTGGGTCGTGTCCGTTGCCGTGGCGGTTATTTGTGACACGCCCCCTGGTCACGGGCGTGTCGAGGATCCGACACGGGCGTGTCGAGTGAGACACGGGCATGTGATATCCCGTGTGAGTCTCTGTGTTCGGCAATCGTGCCTGGATCGAGGCACACGACCTGGGATACGGCCGTGTGCCAAGCCGTGTTCGGCCCATGTTTGGGGATTTTTTTGAGGGGATCTGAGCCGTTCGTTTTCTTTAAATAAGATCCAATGGCCCAGATGGTCTCCTGCTCTGTTAAGGCCGAGATCAAGGGATTTAATCCTTCATTTCTCTCCAACCATTCTCTCTCTCAAGGAGTTGGAAAGAGGAGTAAGAAGGAAGGGTTTTCCGACCGCTGGCGGAGCATCGGAGCACCGCTTTGAGATCTGAGAGCGGATCCGTGGAGGAAAGTTTGTTGTGAAGACTTCCATCCGTGTAGTTTTTCCATGGTGCCAAAGCGGACTACAAGTGTAACGATTCTCTACTTGAGCATGTGAAGCTCTTTCTTTTTGCATAGGGAATCCCGCTCCCGCGAGTGTGCGGTGAGTGCGTGGTGTTCCTTGGGGTTGATGTGAATAGTCCCCCTTGTGTTGCATATAGAGTTCGGAATCGAAGTACGGGCATAGGCATTGTGTGTGAAGCCTACCCGGATATGTTGGTCTGGATCGGTGATGTTACATTTGTTATGTTTTGCCGGAGAAGACTCCGTGCTTTGTGTTTTTTGGGTTTCTACGCGGTAGATTGCAGCAGGGATCCTTGGAGGTTAGCTCCAAGGCACACCCGGAAAACTGAGCGGAAACGTGCTCTGCTAACTTGACGGTCACAGAATCGGCCTTGAACATAACTGGGTTATGTGATTGTTTGGAAAGTTTTGGGATCCGAGAGAAGCTTGGCTCGTGCGTACGTCTTAATGTGACTACGTGGTGTGAGCAATGGGCAAGTGGAATTAGACCTAAGCTATGTGGTTCGGTGCGAGAGACCCGAAAAGGGGACATGCCGTTGACATAGTTGGGAGCCTTAAACGGTGGTCAGAAAGGCTATTTGCTCACGTGGTTGCCATCTTTAGGATGGTGGTGAAGACGCTGAAATGTTAGGATTCACCATTAATGTGCCCTGAGTGCACGGGGTGTTTGGCCGTGCGAGCCTACACCTGTGGCATAATATAATTGCGCTTTATTGTTTTATTGGGCTATTGATATGTAGGGAAAGAGCCCCGCCGTCCCGAGTAAGGGGCGGGGTCGTTATAATTTGGTCGGCTTTGGCTGACCGTTACTTTGTTTGCCACCGTGCGGTGGAATGTTGCATGTAGGTGTTGCGGAGCCGAGTGCTAGATAGCGGGCTGGAGCCCATGTTGCTGTGCTGGCCCTCGAAGGCCGTAAAGAATAGTTGTTTTTATTTTGTCATGTGTGGCCGGCCTGCGAGCCGATGTATGTAAGACACTATTTTGTTAAGTGAACATTTATAAGGCCATAAGGCCATGTACCCTTTCAGTGTATTTGGTTTTCATTCCAGTGGTGTGTTTGTGGACATTCATGATTATTAGATTTAAGTTTTGGGTTCTTTCAACTTTAAAAGATTCCTCTAGAATGCTCTGTGTAGGACGAGTAGTCTTAATTGGGACGTTTGGATATTCTTATGTAACCCTTCCGACTGTCTGTGGTATATGACGTCGGGTTCCAGCTGGACCTTCTGTTATATGTCATACGACGGATGGGGGTGTTACAGTAGGCTCTCTCACCTCGAACTCCCCGCTGATCTGGGATGCTACCACCATAGAGTCAGTGAGGACCTCCACGTCCAACACCCCCAGCTCCCTGGCCAGGCGCAGCCCTGCTATCAAGGCCTCGTACTCGGCCTGATTGTTGGTGATGGGGAAGTGCACCACCACCATCTGCTCAATTCTAGTCCCCTGGGGGCTCTCCAAGATCACCCCCACTCCTAGGGAATGCCTCCCCGAGGTGCCATCTACCTTCACCTTCCAAGGAGTCGGACGAGTGAGCTCTTCCTCCGCCACCTCAATCGCATAATTGGCCAAGAAGTCGGCCATCACTTGAGCTTTGATCGAGAGATGGGGGACGAAGGAGACGTCGAACTCACTCAGCTCCACCGACCACTTGGCCAGCCTGCCAGAATGCTCCACCCCCTCAAAGATGTTGCAGTGGGGATGGTCAGTCACCACTCGGATTGAGTGTGCCTGGAAATAGGGCCGCAACCTTCGGGCTGAGATGACCAGGGCGAAGGCTAGCTTCTCCAAAATTGGGTACCGGAGCTCGGCCTTCCTCAGGACCCAACTCACGTAATATATAGGGAGCTGCTTCTTCCCCTCTTCACGTACTAGGACAGAGCTTAAGGCCTCCGCCCCGACCCCGAGATACAAAAACAAGTCCTCCCCCTCCTTTGGCCCTTGGAGGAATGAGGCCCGAGTCAACTGCATCTTGAGGGCCTGGAATGCCTCCTCGCACTCCTTGGTCCACTCGAATTTTTGACCCCCCCTCAGTGTTTTGAAGAAGGGGGAGCACTTCTCCCCAGCCCGGGAGAGGAACCTACTTAGCCCTGCCAGCTTCCCCGTCAGCCGCTGCACCTCCTTAGTATTCCGCGGTGACCCCAGCTCCATGATAGCCTTGACCTTATCAGGATTAGGCTCGACCCCTGCAGGGGTGAGGAGGTGCCCCAAGAACTTTCCCCTGCTAGCCCCAAAGACACACTTCAGGGGGTTCAACCGCATCTTGTACTTGCACAGGGTAGCAAAGGTCTCCTCTAGGTCCTGGAGGTGAGAGTCCACATCCCGACTCTTGATCATGAGATCATCTATGTACACCTCCAGGTTCCTCCCCTTCTGTTCTTTGAAGACTATATCCATCATTTTCTGGTAGGTCGCCCCTGCATTCTTCAGCCCGAAGGGCATCATTTTATAGCAGTAGCATCCATCCCCCATGATGAACGAGACATCCTTGACGTCCGGGGGGTGCATCCTGATTTGATTATAACCTAAAAATGTATCTAGAAAACTCATTACAGAAAAACCAACTGCTGAGTCAACCAGCGCGTCGATCCGAGGCAAGGGATAACAGTCCTTAGGATAAGATTTATTAAGCAAAGGGAAGTCGATACACATACACCACCGACCATCTCCCTTTTTAACCATGACTACGTTAGAGACCCAGCCGGGGTACTGGATCTCGGATATGAAGCCGGCCTTGAGAAGCTTTGCCACCTCCTCCCTGATGGGCTCGACCAACTTGTCGGCCGTGGACCTCTTCTTTTGCTGAACGGGGTGTGCTCCAGGGTCCAAGTTGAGGCGGTGGCAAGCCACATCCGCGTCAACCCCCGACATCTCCGCGGCGCTCCATGCGAAGATGTCCACATTCTTCTGGATGCATGCTAGCATCCTGCCTTGGTCATCCAGTGTCAGCCCTCCGCTGACACGGACCTTCTCCACCCTGCCTTTACGGGTAAGGACCTCCAGCTCCACAACCTCTTCCGCAGCCTCCAACCTGGACTGCTCCCCCCATTCTCCAACATCCCTCTCCCCTGGGACGAGTATCTACGCCTCTACCTCTTCCTCCACGGCCATCGCTTCGGCCAGCTCCTCCCGATCTCCTCCTGCCACCTCAACCTCGGTGCAGCTTTCCACCTCCATCTCCTCCCCATCAGCTCCCTCCTCCATCCTTCGCTCCATCTCCTCGGCTCCCTCCCGCCAAGAGATGGAGTTCACGGCGGTGACGTAGCATTCCCGCGCCACTTTGGGGTCCCCCTGATCCGGACCTGAATCCCCTCGGCATTGAACTTCAAGCATTGATGGAACGATGAGGGGACGCATCGGAAGGCGCTGATGAGGGGCCTCCCGAAGATGGCACTGTATCTGCTGGGGCCGTCCATGATGACAAACCTATAGTTCCTGGACTGCCCCCCCAGGGTGACATGGAGCCCCACACCTCCTTCGACCTCCTTCCTCTCCCCCGAAAATCTGAACAAGGGCCCATCCGAGACCAACACCCTCTTCTCCTCCACCTTCATTGCGTTAAACGCCTTCTTAAAGATGACATTGACGGAGATTCCGTTGTCGACGAGGATCCGAGAGACGGCCTGGGACACGGACGTGTCACAGGCCGTGTCAAGCAAAATTTGAGATTTTGTGGCAAAATCGTGGCCGTCCATTTTCTTCAGCTGGGATCTAACAGTTGAGAGTCCTCCCTGCTTCCTTAAGGCCGAAAACTGAGAAAGAATTCTCATTTTGTTTATTGCCTTCATCTTTCTAAAAACTTAGAAAGAGAAAGGGAGAGGAATAAGGAGGAGGAGGAGGAAGTGGGGCTGATCTCTGGTGGAGCTTGAGAGTGTCAAGCTGAGATCCGAGGCCATCTTTGCGGAGGAAAAGCTGTTGCGGTTCTTTCTAGCCAGTTAGGAGCTCATGGCACCGAAGTGGTCTTCAAGGGTAACGATCTTTCTTCCTAGCCATATGAAGGCTTCCTTTTTGGCATATGCATATGATTCCCCCACCAAAGGGTGGCTGATTATGGGAGTCTTTTGGGTTGATTCATGGAATCCCCACTCATATAGATACGAAAATGGAGTACGGAATAGGCATGTTGTGTGAAACCCATCTGTACAGGTTGGTCTGGATTGGTGATGTTGCATACGCACCGGAGAAGACTCCGTGATAAACGTGTAGTTTATGAGTCGACGGGTTGGGCCTGTGAAGGGAAGTAACAAGAAGTACTGGAGTGATAGTCCAGGAAAATACCCGTATAATGCTTGTGCTATGGGGTTATTCCTGTGAAGGGAAGTAGCAGGAAGTACTGGATTGGAGGTCCAGGAAATACCCTTTGAAATGCTTGATGTTCATGGGTGTACCTATGAAGGGAAGTAGCAGGAAGTACTGGCGTGGTAAGCCATGGAAATACCCTTGACATTCGTGATTATTGTGGGGTCATACCTGTGAAGAGAGTAGCAGGAAGTACTGGTGTGCCCAGTAAAGACCCGCTGATGTGTGAGATGCAATGGGTGTAAGAGTAAGTACTGGTGCGCCCTGGAAAGCACCCAGGCTTGAATGCCAGAACAGGATCGGTGAAACCGACCCACGCCTTTTATATAGCCGCGAGTACGCTGTGCTCGGTGATGGCAAGACGATTTGAGCAATGAGAGGGTGGATGATCCGACCTGCGCTATATCCGTCCGATGTGAGACCTGAAAGTGCGGTCTGTTGGAGCGCATAACAAGAGTCTTAGGCATGCGCACCACGACACAATGAGGGGCTACGGGCCAATCCCGGTGCATTAAGACTGAAGTCTCCGGTTGCACGCCATGAAGTAAATGATCAATATTTTACCATTGTGTTGCGACCCTGATACGGTGGTGGCTAACTGCTTCGCCGGTACAATAAGAATGTGCCCTGAGTGCATGGATCGTCGGGCTGAGTGGCTAACGGTTGTGATGGAATGTGTGCGTGAAATCACATTTATATATGCTTGTGAAATGCTATGCCTACAGGGAAGAGTACCACTGTCCCGGAAAATGGGTAGGGTCGTTATAATTTGGTCAGTTGAATGCTGACCGTTGCCTCTGTTTTCCACCGTTGGGTGGGCTGTCCCTATGCAGGTGTTGGAGAGCCGAGCGGGATGCATAAGGGCTGAAGTCCCTACTGCAGTTGTTGTTGCTGCTGCTAGCCCTCGAAGGCTAAACTTATATATGTTGTGTTTTATTTATACGTGGTCGGCCTGCGTGCCAATGTTGAGGCCACTGTTGTGAAAGCCCTGTAAGGCCATAAGGATAATGGTTTGTAGTTGTAAAACATTCCTATGGTATATCTAAATGAGGAGCTTTTATATGTTGGACATTCAGGTGTGGAGTTCAAGTTTAGTGTTTAGGCTTCCGTTAGAGTGCAATGTGTTAGGGTGCGATGCACTACTCTGGTATCATATCGTAACTCACCGCCTGTTTTGTGGTATATGCTGTGGGGCCCCGGCCGGACCTTCTAGTATATACTATGTAAACGGGTGGGGTTGTTACATTTTTAGATCAATTGATGATGAGAAGTGAAGGAACTCCATAATTAAGCGTTCTTGGGAGAGAGTAGTACTGGGATGGGTGACCTCCTGGGAAGTCCCCGTACAACCCAGCTTAACTGTCGAGTTCGCTCATCAAAGGGAGGTTGTGGCCACCAACAACCCGCATGTGGATGGAGAGGGGTTGGGGTGCTTGGGCTGCAGCCCGGTAACCAGAACCGGACCAGGTGGAAATTAGAGTACACGTTGGGGTGCGGGGACGTTACAAAAAAGTGCACTTTTATTGTAACCCCCCTGCCGATCCAACGTGACGACGTCACGGCTCCGCTCTAGGCGACGCTACCGGGCTGCAGCCCAAGCACCCCAACCCCTCTCCCTCCATATGCGGGTTGTTGGTGGCCACAGCCTCCCTTTAATGAGCGAACTCGAAAGTTAAGTTGGGTCGTACGGGGACTTCCTAGGAGGTCACCCATCCCAGTACTACTCTCACCCAAACACACTTAACTATGGAGTTCTTCCAACTCTCATCACCAACTGAGTTGCAGCTCAGTTGGTGATGAGAGTTGAAGGAACTCCATAGTTAAGCGTGCTTGGGTGAGAGTAGTACTGGGATGGGTGACCTCCTGGGAAGTCCCCGTACGACCCACCTTAACTGTCGAGTTCGCTCATCAAAGGGAGGTTGTGGACACCAACAACCCGCCTGTGGAGGAAGAGGGGTTGGGGTGCTTGGGCTGCAGCCCGGTAGCATCGCCTAGAGCAGAGCCGTGACGTCGTCACGTTGGATCGGCTTGGGGCATTACAGAGTGGCCAGGCTCTGAGAGCATCGAGTGGCTAGGCATTGGGAGCGTTGAATGCTAGCGCGCAACATTAGCTAGGTACCGCTCTGCGATAGCCCTGTTTCGTCGAATGTAGAACGAAGGGCTCCATTCTTTGAACGTTGAGTTTTCGAGAAAACGTCGAGTTCTCGAGAAAAACGGCACCCCGCGGCATTATTTTCTGCCTTACGGCTCGGGAAGTTATCGCCCGGCATTAGCGTTAATGCCCGACAATAGCAGACGGAAGCAGATCCGTCGTTTGGCTTGTTAGCGGTCCGATTTCTTTTAGGATTTGATCCTAAGGCCCAAGACTCTCCTCTAGAGTGATTATATAGGGTTGAATGGTTGTTTCTCCTCATTTTCTCATTTGAAAAGTGAGAGTTAGGGTTTGGAAGAGAAAGGTGGGAGGAGGAATAAGATATCTTTCTTCCGCCATTGACGGAGCTTTAGACCTCCGATCGTCGTTGCGAGGCCAGATCCATGGAGAGGACTTGGAGGCACTCATTTTCATCCGTGCAAGATAAGGTTTTCATCGCTAGAAAGAGGAGTCGTAAGGTAACGACAATTCTCCTATCAGTTTTAGGATGCCCGCATGACATCTACTCTTTGCTTGTTTTCTTTCAAGCATTCTAGGCACCAGATCTCTCAAATGAGAGGGATTCGGGTTGTCATGGCTCAAGAGCATCCACTGGGTTTATTGTGTCCGTACCCGACATGATATTGCATTAGAAATCCGCTTCATTAGTGGATTAGACATTGTGGGTGAAGCCGTAGTCGCGACCGTTAGTCCGACTTAGTGATGTTGCATAGCGAGTCTTAAGGATTTTGTAGAAATCCGTTAGCGGCAAGATGCCATTTGTGATGTTGTTTTCCCCTTCGTTCGTGTGAATACGTGTAGCCAGAACCGGACAGGGTGGAAATTAGAGTACACGTGGGGGCACGAGGATGGTAAAATATGAATGGTGGATTGGGTAGGAAAGGCTTGGGATTGTGATGTGCTATGGTGTGGTTTGACTCTGTGGTCGGCTGGCTAGTCTGTGACATTGTACAGTCACGTTTGGAGAGTGTCTCGGTAAGACAAGTCCCCTTATGTGTAACTAACGAGTACTCCAAGCTTTGGACAAGCCCGGACGATCCCAGCTGGCTCCCTGTTGGATCCCTAGTTAGATTTGAGCTAGGTTCACTAAACTAGGTCTATTGACCCAACATGTATAGCCAGGGTCATGTCTGTGTCCTAGAGTTTAGGCCATGTCCTTAGAGTCAACATTGCTTGGACCAGCCAACAACAGACTGCAGAAGACTCTAGACTTAGAGAAATTTCAAAGATTCAAGAAAGTGAGTTCGACGTTCGTAAAACTCAGCTCGACGAAAGTCATGCTCAGCTCGACGAACTTGGAGACAATTCTCTGAGTTGAGCTCGACAAACTTGGTTCTCAGGTCGACGATTTCTGGATGATTTACTTCAAAATTCTAAGTCTAGAATCATTTCTTTGAGCTCCAGTCGACGAATCTATGTTATCAGCTCGACGATCTTGGAGCACAAAATTCGCAAGTTTTATCAGATAGCAGTTAGCAGTTCTCAGGTCGACAATCTTGTATCTCAGGTCGACGAACAATAATTATCTGGTCGACGAACATGATTTCTCAGCTCGTCGAACTCTGTGCCCAGGTCAACGAAATCTGTTCTTTGCTCGACGCATTCTGTGCAAATCCAGACTTGGATTCTTCCTTCCTTTGTCCTCATTCTATTCCAGTAATTCCTGAATAATCAATGCTTAATATTCTCTGAATATTACCATTAGAAGCAGCATTGATTATGGCATTCATCAGGATTATTACTTGCCGTTTTTCAATAGGACAGTTGGGGAAATCAATTAATGCAGATATTCTCTCCAGCCGTATTATATTCTCCAGGCCATCGACAATCAATGTAGGAAGGAATTAAAAAATTCAAAAGAGAAATTCCATTAAGAATATAGAAAGTGATTCTCTTCCCTTCTCTCGATAGAGAAACAGATACAGAGAAAAGCAACAATACAGTACTGACCAGAAAAAGAGTACAAGGCACACAGAGAATATACACAACAACAACATTCAAACTCTTCTCTGTGCAGAAAAATAATCTGGTCTTCACCTTGACATTGCTAAAGAAGAAGAAGAACATTCATCCCAAATCAAGCGTCTTCTTCATTCTTCATTCCAGGATTCTTCAAGACAACAAATCTTTATCAGTCAAGAAGTTCCTGGATCTCTTCTGGTCAAGGGTAAAGATAAAAGACCTACTCACCCTGAAGCAAAGCTCCAATCTTCCTGAACAACTCAATAATGCAGGGGAGCTTTAATAACATCAATGATCCACTAGTCTTCTCAGTTGTATTTGAGAAAGAGAAGACACCATAACTCTCTCACCCCCTCACTATACAAAGGGTTCTTTAACTACCTTCAAAAGTTATTCCTTGGTTGCAAGTCACCTGATTAAAAGACTTGGGTTGGTTTTTGAGCACCTGATCAAAAGCTCATTGGTGGCAGTCACCTGATCAAAACATGTTAGTGGAATCCTACCAGGGTGGTAGAAGAGTGGATGTACGCAGGTTGGGGAGCCACTATAAAAGTTCTTGTGTTGTCTGGTTGCCCTCTTTCCTTTTTGTTCTTACTATGCCTGTGTTGGTTAGTTTTGCTGTGCCCGTGGTAGATTAGTTTATTTTATTTTACTCTTTTACTTACAACAAACATTGGTATCTCTTAGCTGCTCTACTCTGTAGTTTTTATAAACTGAAAAAATTCTAAACATACTTTATTCACCCCCCTCTAGAGTATATCAGGTTTAACCCTCTCTTTCAATTGGTAACAAAGCAATGTTTCTTTTGTTGTACAAGTTAACCATTGAACCAAATGATCTTGTGTTAGATCTGACCTTTTATTTCTCTTAGGATTATATTCACAGCATGACACAGAATAAGGATTATGCAAGCACCAGACCTCCAGTGTGCAACTTAAATAAGTTTGCCATCTAGAAGGCAAGAATAAAACTTTATATGAATTCCATTGATGAAGACATCTACAATTCTATCTTGATAGGTACTCCTCAACCATCTACATCTACTTCAACATCAAGCACACATACTGTTCCACCACCTGAGTGGACAGATGCACAGAAGAAGGCCAAGATTGCTGATGCAAAGACCATGAATATTCTGGCTCAGACTATGTCTGATGACATCTTCCAGAAGTTGGTTGAATGCACATCAGCCAAGGCTATTTGGGACTCTCTCAACCAAATGTTGGCTGGCTCTGCTGATACGAGGAAAGACAGAAGATCAAATCTCATATCCTAGTGTGACAACTTCAAGAAGGATGAGTTAGAATATGTTGCTGACATGTACAACAGACTGAGCTCAATAATCAATGAGCTGAAGACTCTGGATAAGGAAATCACCCTTACTGAAGTAAATGATAAAATCCTCATGTGCTTCCCAAGCTCATGGGATTCCAGGATATGGACCAATCAAGGAGGCCAGGAGCTTAAATAAAATTTCCACAGAATCTCTATTTGGAAAGCTCAAGTCTTATGAGCAACTAATAAAGTCCAGAGAAGCAGCTGACCAAAGGACTCCTTCACCAGTAAGAAAGGAGCATAACATAGCATTCAGGGCTGCTGAAGAGACAGAAGCTTCAACAGTCAATGAGGAACTGATGAGTCTCTTTGCCAAGAGATTTTACAAAATGGCAAGAAAGGACTTCAGAAGAAAATCATCTAGGCAGGATGATAAGTCAAGGTATGATAAAACTCCTACTAAAGAAGTAGTATGTTTTGGCTGCAGGAAACCTAGGCACTTTATCTCAGAGTGTCCAGAGAATCAGAAGAAAGAAAGAAGAAGAGAGAAGGACTCCAGAAGACAACAAAGTAGCAGGCCTTCCTCCAGCAAATACAAAAAGAAGGAGAAGAGCTTTGTAGCTGATACCTGGAGTGACACTGAAGATGAATCCACATATTCCAGTTCCAGTGATGAGGAAGAAGAGGCAAAGGCCAAGGAAGTCTGCCTCATGGCCATCAATGCCTTTTTACAGCCAATCAGATGATGAAGAAGTATCTGATAATTAAGGAGCTTCAGAATCAGAAGCTGATCAGGTACTTTCATCTTTTGATTATAGTTCTGACAGTTTCAAAATTGAATTTAAAACCATGTGTATTGACCTAATCAACTCTGAAAAGGAAATTAAAATACTTAGGGAAAGACTATCTAATCAAGAAAATCTGATTTCTGAAAACACTAAGTTAAAAGATGAACTAACTCTAGCTAATGAACAAATAATTCTTTAAAAACAGAGCTATGTGAGGCTAAACAACTTGAGGAATCACTCAATAGGAGAAGCCTTAAGCCGATGGACATTACAAGCACAGTCAATGCCAGACTGAATAGCAAACTAGGCTTAGGTGCATCATCAAGTTTACCCCCCATACTTAAGAAGAACATATTATCAACCCCTATTCGATTTGTTTCAGCTAAGGGTAAAGAGGTAATAAACAATAAACAAACCACAGAAGAATTACCTAACTCAAAAAATCAAAATAACATAAACCAGAAAACTTTAAGTAAAAATAAAGTTCAACAGATTTCGTCGAACTCAGGTCGACGAAATGTGGCTAGTTCGTCGAACTCCGATCGACGATCTATGAATGCCAATATTAGCTATAAAAATTCGTCTTACTGCGATCGACGAACTGTGTATGGTTCATCGAGTAGAGATCGACGAACTTGGGGCACGAAGAATGAATATGTTCATTCTCTGAGTAGAGATCGACGATCTCATCCCACTTTGTCGAACTCTGGTCGACGAACTTACAATTTTTCGTCGAACCCAGTCAGACTTAATAAAAATCATAATTTTGACAGAAACATTAATCAATCTAGAAAACCTTTTAATCCACTTGCTGATTGGATAATTCCTCCCAGAAGATTTCACCACTTAGGTTATAAAATCCAACCTGAATTTTTATATATTTCAAGCTTTTCTTATGAAAAGTAACAAGGACCCAAGGTAACCTGGGTCAAGAACATCTAACTTATTTCATTGCAGGTGAAAAACTATCCTATCACTCAAAATAAGTGGTATCTGGATAGTGGGTGCTCCAAGCACATGACTGGATGCAATGATAGCCTAATCAACTTCAAGGCAAAGCTGGGTCCAAGGGTGATCTTTGGAGATTCCAGCTTTGGACAAACTGAAGGCTATGGAGACTTCAACAGTGGAGCTGTCACCTTCAGAAAAGTGGCATATGTCAATGGTCTCAAACATAACCTAATATCCATAAGTCAATTATGTAATGCAGGTTATCAGGTTTGCTTTATCAATTCTAAAAGCATTATCTCTTCAAATAATCAAAATGTTTTAACAGGGTGTAGACAAGGAAATATATACTTGGTAAATTTTAATTATGCTAGCTCAGAAATATGTTTACTCAACCAAGTTAGTAATAACAATATCCTCTTGCATATGAGACTAGGTCATGTAAACCTTAAAAACATCTCTAAGCTATCTAGGGACAACCTTGTCCGAGGAATGCCTTCTGGCCCCTACAAGAAGGAAAACCTATTCAAGGCTTGTCAAGAAGGCAAGCAAACTAAAAACAGCTTTAAGTCAATTAATAAGAGTGATTCACCTAAGATTCTGTACTTGCTACATATGGATCTTTTTGGACCCATTATTGTACAAAGCTTAGGAGGGAAGTCTTACACCTTGGTTATTGTAGATGACTTCTCTAGATTCTCTTGGGTGTTCTTCTTGAGACACAAGTCAGATAACTTCAAAGTCCTTACAGACTTTCTTAAGGGCATAAGGATTGAGTATTATACTCCAGTTGCATTGATCAGAAGTGATCATGGTACTGAGTTTGAATCTCTTCCCATGCAAAGATTCTGTAAGGAGGAAGGTATCAGACATTGTTTCTCTATTCCTAGAACTCCTCAACAAAATGGGATAGCAGAAAGGAAAAACAGAACACTCATTGAATCTGTAGGAACATTGCTTGCAGATGCACACATGCCCCTATACTTTTGGGTAGAGGCTGTGAGCATAGCAAACTATTTGCTGAATAGAAGTTTGGTACACAAACTAAAGGGCAAGACCGCTTATGAATTACTCAAAGGGAAGCAACCTAAAATTGATTACTTTATAATCTTTGGATGTAGGTGTTTCATTCATAACAATAATAAGAAACACACTAGAAAATTTGAAGCTAAAGCTATAGAGGGAATGTTTCTGGGATATTCCCACGTTAGCAAGGCTTATAGGATATTCAATAAATCATCCCTTAAAATAGAAGAATCTGTACATATTTCCTTTGATGAAGCTAACATGTACTATAAGGTGAAGGATTCTTCTACCTCAGATATTTTGCAGGTACCACACTTGTGTGAGAAATTGGGTGAGTTAAACCTTCCACAAGAGGTTATATCACCTCCTCCACAAGCTGATGAAGACAGTGAAGAAGAACTTTTGGAAGAGGATGAACTTCCTTCAACAGCAGACATTATTCCACAAGAGGAATTAATTCCAAATGCTGTTATTGAACCAACTCCACCCACTGACTTTGTCACACTAAGGGATCACCCTAGATCTCAAGTGATTGGAGACATGTCAGTAGGTGTACAGAAAAGGCATCAACTCAACCAAGATGTGATGCATGCCTGTTTCTTCTCTCAAGTTGAGCCTCAATCCATAAAAGATGTTGAGCAAGATCCCCACTGGATCATTGCAATGCAAGAGGAGCTCAACCAATTTGAAAGATGCAGAGTTTGGGACTTGGTTCCAAGGCCAAAAGGCTATCCTGTAATTGGAACCAAGTGGGTATTCAGAAACAAACTTGATGCCCATGCTGTAATTGTGAGAAACAAGGCTAGGCTTATTGTTCAAGGTTATAGGCAAGAAGAAGGGATAGACTATGACCAAACTTTTGCACCAATTGCAAGGTTAGAGACAATCAGAATTTTCCTTGCATGTGTTGCCCACAAGAAGTTTAAAGTTTATCAAATGGATGTCAAGAGTGCCTTTCTGAATGGAGTACTTAAAGAAGAGGTTTATGTTGAAAAACCTCCAGGTTTTATTTCTCCAACTTATCCTTCATATGTCTTTAGATTACTTAAAGCTCTTTATGGTTTAAAGCAAGTTCCAAGAGCTTGGTATGAGACCTTAGCTAGCTTCCTGATAGAGCATAAATTTACTAGAGGTATTGTAGATAGAACATTATTCACTAGGCACCATAAGGATCAAATAGTGTTAATACAAATTTTGTAGATGACATTGTATTTGGGTCTACAGATATCAAACTATGCAAGAGGTTTTCTGACCTCATGCATTCAAAGTTTGAAATGAGTAGCATGGGTGAGCTCTCCTACTTCCTTGGTCTCCAAGTGAAGCAGCTACCTGATGGCATCTTCATATCCCAGGCTAAATATGCTAAAGAGCTTATTAAAAAGTTTGGGATGGCTGATGCCTCAGCAAAGAAAACACCCGTAACCACTAATGCTGTAATAGCATCTGATGAACATGGGAAACCTGTTGATCAGAAATTATATAGGGACATTGTTGGATCCCTACTATACCTTACAGTAAGCAGACCTGACATAATGTTTGCTACATATCTTTGTGTTAGGTTCCAAGTGAACCCCAAAGAATCTCACCTAGTTTTCCTAAAAAGAATTTTGAGATATATAAAGAGTTGTCCTAGTCTAGGACTCTAGTATCCTACTGAGTCAGAATATGAGTTAACTGGATACTCAGATGCTGACTTTACTGTATGCAGGGTAGATAAAAAAAGTACCTCAGGGACATGCCAGTTCCTTGGTATGAGATTAGTGTCCTAGTTTTGCAAGAAACAGTCATCTGTGTCTACATCAACTGCTGAAGCAGAATATATTACAGCTGGCAGTTGCTGTACCCAGATGTTGTGGATTCAAAACCAACTCCTGGACTATGCTTTCAACTTAAATAATTCAACTCTATTATGTGACAACACAAGTGCTATATCCATAACACAAAATCCAGTCCATCACAATAGGACTAAACATATAGACATGGCGTAATTTCATTAGAGAGTGTGTAGACAAAAATAAAATTAAACTTGTATATATCTACATTGATTTACAAAGAGTAGATATTTTCACCAAACCCCTGGATGAAAGAAATGAATTGTTCTTTATAAATCAGCTTGGAATGATAAATGGAGAAGCTTTAATTTAATTTCTTTCCGTGGTCGATGATTTGTTGACAGTTCGTCGAACGGAGATCAGCGATCTGTGAACCCATCGTGAAGAGTTCATCGAACGGAGTTCCTCGAATGGAGTTCGACGATCACTTCTTAGTGAAACAGTTTTCATCGAACGAAGATCGACGATCCCTGCTTCAGTGAATTTTTCGTCGAACGGAGATCGACGATTTATTCGTCTTATTCAAACTGAGATCGACGAACTCATTTTCTAATAAAATAATTTGTCGACCTCAGATCGAAGAATTCTTTATTTTTCGTCGAACGGAGTTTGTCGATTCATATTCTGAAAAACCGTATATCTAAGTTTTTCTTCGAGCTCCGTCCCGCGCTTTCAGTTCCATTTCACTTGATCTCTCTTGTTTGTTCCAGGCGAACTCATGGCGATTCCCCCATGCAGTCTTGGAGCAATGAAGTTTGATACTGGATTTGATATAGATTTTGTGTCGTTTCTACACTCGGATCCTATCTTCCTAGAAATTTTGCAACTGCTTGAAGATCAACAGTTAAAGAACTTGATGACCATCAGAATAAAGATAGCCGGTGCAGAGATAAGATAATGGGTTTATACTTCCTCCTCCCTAGATGAGAACACCATGACTAGAACAATATCGGGTAATGAAGTATCTCTTACCCCTGCCATCTTAACCAAAATTTTTGGATTAACAAATGGTGAAGAAGAATTGGAGATTGACAGTGAAGCATTTGATGAAATGTTAACTAATATGGGTTATTCTGGAGCAACACCCAACAAACTGCTAAAGAAACATTTATCTGTTGAATATAAGTTTCTAGCAGATGTTGTGGGCAAAGTACTGCTGGGCAAACACACAGCCCATGACTGCATCACTAGGCATCAATTCCTGGTGATGTGTGCTGTGGTGAATAAGAAGCCTATGAATTGGGCTAAGATTATGTTTGAGATGATCAGGAAAAAGAACACCAAGAAGGAGTTGTGTTTTGGAAGGATTCTGGGAATTTTCCTTCAGGCAATGGTTGTTGAATCCCTGGTCACACTGACCATATTAATTAATGCCTCCAAGAGGTCACTTGTGCCCTCTTTGGTAGGTGGGAGAGGAATATCCCTAAGCCCTCCAAGGCTTCTTCCTCTTCTTCCAGGCCTTCTGAGAGTACAAGGGCTGATCTAGCCACTCTCCACCCTACTGAAGATGCCCCTCCTCCACCTCCACCACCTACAGCTTCCCCAATTCATCTCCCATCACCAGTTCACAACACAGTCCCTACTCCCACACCTCCATCATCCCTAGTACATCCATCACAAACTCATATTCACTCTCATACATTACCTCCACAAACTCATATTCACTCTCATACCTCACCTCCATCCCCTCATGGTACATTAACTCCATCACCACCCTCATCTCCTCTTCCACCACATTTAGCTAACATCCCCCCATCACTACCATCATTCAACCTACTCTCATGCCCCCTCCATACTCCTTCACTTGAAGATGAACACATGTCAAATTCTCTATCCCCTCCTCCACCATCATCTTCCATCCACCATTCTGTCTCTACTGAGACACATCCTGAATTCATGCAGCTGGACCCCTCCCTCATTCCTTCATTTCTAGCACTTCTCACTCCTCTCCTCAAAAACCTCATAGTAGAGGCTATTTCTCCTCTTGCTACCTCCATCTCTTCTCTTGCTGCTCACATCTCTGCCCTCTCTTGCCCTCCTTCTTTAGTCAGGGGCTTGGCTCCAGTTTTCACTGAAACCAGACAGGGGGAGATACTCTGTGAAGAAGTAGCAGAAGCAGCACCAGCAGTAGCAGAATCAAAAGCAGCAGCAGAAGCAGAAGTAGCAGAAGCAATAGTAGTAGAAGAAGCAGCAGAAGTAAAAACAGCAGATGATTTGATTGATTTAATTAATTTTATTGAATTTGATATGGACTTGGATGAGACAGTCACAGAGGAAATAAAAACTGTTGGTGATTACATTATAAATCCCACAGTAGATATTATGAATTTGTTGAATATTTTTGATATAGTTCATTTGAACTCTCTTCCAGAATACAGCATAAAGCCATCCATGGCTATAGTTCCCTATACCTCCCCAATAAGCCCCAAAGTTGCCATACAACTCAAGGTTAGTTTTGTTATTACAGAGGCTCCTGTTATTCCATCTCCACCACGAGTTGATTCCTTCATTACTTCATCCCCTCCCAGAGTCATCTCTGCACAAACCTTCATTATGGATGATAGCCCCATGCATGATCTAGATGAGTTGATCATGGCTGATATTGAAGAAGAGAATAAATTAGTTGTTGAAAGCACTGATGTATATAGTTCTCCAGCTCCAACTCTTCCTCCAGCTCCTCCCCAATCATAAAAACTATTGATATCTGCAGAAGCATTGAAAGAAATTAATGCTTTGTATGATAATCCACAAGATTCTTCAGATGATGATGATGAAGAGGATTCAGATGACAGTCCATCTGCTAAGAAAAAGAAAGTCAATAAGAAAAGGAAAGCCCCTCCAGCTCCTGCTCCAAAACCAAACCCAACACATGATACTCCTCATTATATTATTCAAAATATTACTCCATACAAGGGCATGCCAGCTTGGATGTGGCTGTCCAAGAATCAGTAGAAAGAAAGGAAGAAAAGCAGGAAGTATTCACCACCTCCACAGAGATACAGGAAAGACCCTCCTCCTCCTCCTTCACCTGCTGTTGGTGCTTCAGGCTCTTCATCTCAGAAGCCTACCCCTTTATCAAACCTATCAGAGACAGCAGGGTATATATTCTTCTTCTGGAAGCAGCCAGCACAAGTACTACTCCTTAGGCAAGCCACATCAATATCAATAGCATCATCTACAACAAGCATCAGAATCTCAGAAAGCTGAAAGCCCAAAAAGACCTGCATCCCCTCTTGTTCCATTTGAGGACCCAAAAACAGCTACTACTGCAAGGATGGCCAGGTTCCAAGAATGGGTTGGCCTATCTATGATCAACAAGGCAAAGTTGAAGGCAAGGATCCCTCTGAATATACAACAATGTCCAAATACAGAAAGGAGGAACTCAACAGGTTTGCAAAATCTAAAAAATTCTTTAATGTAAATCATTACATGAAATTACATCCAGAAGCTGTAGTGTCAAGGGCTACATCCCTAAACATTATTGGAGCAGCTGATATGACCATGACAAAGAGTCAAGCAGCTAATCCAAACAGGGAAATCAAATTTACCCAGCCTGGTGATAAAGTTAAAGAGGATAAGCAAAAGGAGCCAAAGCAGAAGAAATGATTTTAAACTATCTTAGTCTTTCTGTATGTCTTAAAACTGCTTATTTATTTCATGATACAAAGCTCATATATATATATATATATATATATATATATATATATATATATATATATATATATATATATATATATATATATATATATATATATATCTGCTGCACATTTTAAAGTTTTCTGCCAGATATAGTTTTCTCTTGTTTTGTAAATATTTTATGTCTGTAATTAGTGAACTCACCCAAATAGGGGAAGATTGTTGGATCCCCAGTTGGATCTCGACTAGGTTCACTAAACTAGGACTGTTGACCCAACATATATAGCCAGGGTCATGTCTGTGTCCTAGAGTTTAGGCCATGTCCTTAGAGTCAACATTGCTTGGACTAGCCTACAACAGACTGTAGAAGACCCCAGACTTAGAGAAATTTCAAAGATTCAGGAAAGTGAGTTCGACGTTCGCGAACTCAGCTCGACGAAAGTCGCGCTCAGCTCGACGAACTCGGAGGCATTTCTCTAAGTTGAGCTCGACGAACTTGGTTCTCAGGTCGACGATTTCTGGATGATTTACTTCAACATTCTAAGTCCAGAATCATTTCTTTGAACTCCAGTCGATGAATCTATGTTATCAGCTCGACGATCTTGCAGCACAGAATTGGCAAGTTTTATTAGATAGCAGTTCTCAGGTCGACGATCTTGGATCTCAGGTCGACGAACAACAATTATCTGGTCGACTAACATGATTTCTCAGCTCGACGAACTCTTGACCCAGGTCGACGAAATCTGTTCTTTACTCGACGAATTCTGTGCAGATCTAGACTTGGATTCTTCCTTCCTTTGTCCTCATTCTATTGCAGTAATTCCTGAATAATCAATGTTTAATATTCTCTGAATATTACCGTTAGAAGCAGCATTGATTATGACATTCATCAGGATTATTACTTGTCATTTTTCAATAGGACAGTTGGGGAAATCAATTACTGTAGATATTCTCTCCAGCCATATTACATTCTTCAGGCAGTCAGCAATCAATGCAGGAAGGAATTCAAAAATTCAAAGGAGAAATTCCATTAAGAATATAGAAAGTGATTCTCTTCCCTTCTCTCGATAGAGAAACAGATACAGAGAAAAGCAACAATACAGTGCTGACCAGAAAAAGAGTACAAGCACATAGAGAAGATACATAACAACAACATTCAAACTCTTCTCTGTACAGAAAATAATCTGGTCTTCACCTTGACATTGCTGAAGAAGAAGAAGAACATTCATCCCAAATCAAGAGTCTTCTTCATTCTTCATTCCAGGATTCTTCAAGGACAACAAATCTTTATCAGTCAAGAAGTTCCTGGATCTCTTCTGGTCAAGGCTAAAAATAGAAGACCTACTCACCCTGAAGCAAAGCTCTAATCTTCCTGAACAACTCAATAACTCAGGGGGAGCTTTAATAACATCAAAGATCCACTAGTCTTCTCAGTTGTATTTGAGAAAGAGAAGACACCATAACACTCTCACCCCATCACTGTACAAAGGGTTCTTTAACTCCTTTCAAAAGTTATTCATTGGTTGCAAGTCACCTGATCAAAAGACTTGGGTTGGTTTTTGAGCACCTGATCAAAAGCTCATTAGTGGCAGGCACATGTTCAAAAATTGTTAGTGGATTCCTACCAGGGTGGTAGAAGAGTGGATGTACCCAGGTTGGGGAACCACTATAAAAGTTCTTGTGTTGTCTGGTTGCCCTCATTCCTTTTTGTTCTTGTTATGCCTGTGTTAGTTAGTTTTATTGTTCTTGTGGAAGATTAGTTTATTTTAGTTTACTCTTTTACTTACAGAAAACATTGGTATCTATTAGGTACTCTACTCTGTAGTTTTTATAAACTGAAAAAGTTCTAAAGATACTCTATTCACCCCCCTCTAGAGTATATCAGGTCTAACCCTCTCTTTCAGTCCCGCTCGGTCTCCTTTGGTGGACTTGGTCCCGATATTGGAGCCGGGACTGGGTCATCGCGAATGGGTGTGGTCTAGCAAGGGTTCTTAGTATCAGTTAGTTATGTGGCGGAATCCTGATGTGAGTAGTCAGAGCTTGCAGGAAAGCCCGAGGTTTGAGACCCACAAGCGGGTGGGGCCAAGACAAGAGTTCTATGTGGAGGCTTGTGTGCCATTTGGGGAAAATTGGAAGTACCCTTGTGTTTTCGGCTTGAATGCCGATGGGGAAATTGGAAGTACCCTTGTGTTTGCGGCTTGAACGCCAATGGGGAAATTGGATGTACCCGATTGATGATGTGTTTGAAACATACGCTTCAGGGTGCCTTGGGTGAAGCCCAAGTTTGCATATATGCTGTATTATGGGCCCCCATTTTATTATATGCTTAACATAGAAACGTGTATGCTGCATAAGACATCCAAACCTGTTTTACTACTTTAGATGTACTTGTAGTTTTTGCATACGAAGTGCTGACCTGCAGGGTGCTGGAGTGCCCCGGGGTTCGCTAGGGACGACCGGGAGGAGATAAACCCTTGTGTGTTATGAAAATGTGGAAGTGTTGGTAGTGCGTTTGTACTTGCCATACTTGAATGATGTGTGGATAAGGGACTCAGTGTGGAGCCCTTGCGTGCTGTTGAGCACATAATGTGAATAATTATAAGGGACTAAGCGTGGAGCCCTTAAGTGTGAAATTTCATGCAGTTTGTTTTGACACACGGTGTCATATTCCTGGGTTAAGGATAGTGTGGCAGGTCAACGGGCTCGCCAGTCGTCACACCAACGGGAGTTGACAGATAGACTTGCACATCATGGCTTTGGCCCTCGGTGTTTACTTCCCGAGGTTCCTTCTGTGCTAGTGGACGGTTGAGATTTGGTCCTTTGGTGATACGTTCCCTTAGGCTCATTCCATGCCATAATGAATGGCTAGCGTAGGGATACGTTCTTGGTGCACATATACCTGAGACCCCTTTGAGCCGTAGTACGCATGTAAGCTTTGCTGTATGATCTTAGTATTGAAGCGTACGAAGGTCGAGGCTTGATAGTATGGATGTCTGCCTAGTAGTGGAAAATCTCATTTCACTGTCACTGTCTGGCCATGACGGATGATGCCTAAGAGGTTAGCTACCTGCTCGAAAAGTGGGAACTACAAGTCTGTGTCGACATAGCAATTCCATGTATATGAGCATGGGTGAGTCATTGCATTGCATTCATAACATCGCATTACATTACATACACAACATCCTTATCATATAAGTTTGTATGAACACTCTTATATGATGAGTTACTTTACTGTTGAGCCGATCCTTTACTTATATGTCTGTATGGGCATTCATATAAGTTAAGTTACTTTCATGTTGTAGATTACCTGCTTGTTGGATTGTTATAATTGAGTATAACTACTAAACAAGAATGTTGATGAATTGTTATACTTCTTTGTTGTTTCTACTCACATGTTACATATATATTCTCCATCTATTTGTACTATTGCTTACATACTTATATTGTACCCTTGTCCTTTTCTCTGCCTGGTGCCTAAGAGTCGCCAGGGGAGCGGATGTGATAGCCACTTAGTCTTTATCACTAACAGTTGCTACGTCTTCCTTTTTAGGAGGAAACCTACAGATAGAGCAGCAACAGGTTTTGCAGGAGGGAAGCTAGGCCAGGGAGATAGGGCTTGAAGTGACGGTATCATCGCTGCCATCAGTGACTGATGTGAGTTGTAGAGAGACTCATATTGTAGCTATTTTGGCATTATGTACTCTGATATTATGGAAGCCTTGGTTGCTTATTTTATTTGTTGTACTTGTGGACATATACTAGTGTGTAATTTTGACTTCTCATTTCTTTCTTTATGTTGGGTTGGCATGGATGATATGTTTAGCCGGCAGGATATGCATCTTGTAGTACATGTTAGCCCGTGTGCTAACACTACCGCAAGACGGCTGTTCTGCGCATAAGACTCCCCTCAGCCGTGTTTTGTGTTCCGGGAGGGGGTATTACAAATAGGACCTCAGAGTTCTCCTTTCATTTCATCTTATTCTGCTCCTAGGAATTCCTCAAACAAATTTCTCCCTCCCCCACTTCTCCTCTTGCACGCTCCCGTGCGCGTCGCTTCCTTCCACACACCCGCATGCGCCGCTTCCTTGCGCGCTCCATCGTGTGTCGCTTCCTTGAGCACTCCCACGCACGATGCTTCCTTGCGTGCTCCTGCGCTTGCAGCTTCCTTGCGCGCTTCCCTTCCTTGTGCGTTGCTTCCTTGCGCGCTCACGCGGGTGCCGCTTCCTTGAACGCTCCCGCGTGCGTCGCTTCCGTGCGCTCTCACGCATGCACCGCTTTAGTGCGCGCTCCCACACACGCCGCCTCCATGCGCGCTCCCACACTGGACACGTCCGTGCACACTCCCACATAGGCCACCTTCTTGTGTGCTCCCACATGCGCCAACTCCTTGCGCGCTCCCACACGTGTTGACTCCTTGCGCGCTCCCACACGTGTTGACACCTTGCGCACTCCCGCGCGCGCCGACTCCTTGCGCGCTCCTACGCGTGCCGCCTCCTTGTGCGATCCCCCACGCGCCGCCTCCCTGCGCACTCTTATGTGCACCGTCTCCTTGCACGCTCTCGCATGCGCTCCTTCCACATGCGCTCCCGCACGTTTAACTTTCTTGTGCGCAACCGCTCGTTCTGCTTTATTGCGTACTCCCGCACACACTGCTTCCTTGCATGCTCCACGCACTCATGCGGGCCTCCTCCTTGCGCGCTCTTGCGTGGGCCTCCTCCTTGCATTCTCGCGTGGGCCTCCTCCTTGCACACTCTTGTGTAGTCCACCTTACGTTCTCTCGCGCGCGCCTCATTGCGCTCTCTAGCATGTTCATCCTCCTCGCATGCTCCTATGCACAACTCCTAATTGTGTGCATATGCGTGCTCCTCTTCAAGTTCTCCCCAGCACGTTCCGCTCCAAATGAGACCCCGCACACTCCACTCCAACTGCATCTATGCACACTCCACTCCAATTGTACCCCTGTGCGCTCCTCTTCAAGTGCGCCCCATGCGCTACTCTCCAAGTGAGTATTCTGAGCACCCTACTTGCTAGACTACTTCCAAGAATACACTCTACCAACAACAAAGCGCATTCCATGTGCACCGCTACGAGAATTCTGCACACAACACTCTGAGAACCCTTAACTCAGCAATGGGCTAATCATTCAACACCAAGTCAACCTCCCCCAGACTCCTCTGAGCACAACAAGAGACAAGTCATAGAGGTTTAGGAGCGCAGAATGCGCCACCCAAGCTTCCAGGCCACAAGTACCAAGACGTTCAAGTCACCCCTCTCCCTCTTCCAAGCACTAAAAGAGGACTGCAAAGTACAACGAGCTCCCCACTACCCACAACTTAAGAAGAATATTTTGCTCGGTGAGTGGTGGCCTGTCACCCTCCGAGCCCTGCTCTCTCTCTCTCTCCAATATTTGTAAAGTGTAGCGGTCTGTCGCCCTCATTTCTCTTCAAATCCATGTAACACGACAACAAATAGTGGAAGTTTGGTCGAAAATCGATCTGACCATGCGGTTTTTCACCTAGTTAAAGGGTTTTCCACATTTAAAAAATTATCTTGTCATCTTTTTTTTTTTGTGACTATTTTCATGCTCGACCACTCCCAAGCTATGACGGTACAGTTTAGTCTGGTCTACAGGAGCCTCGAGTGAGATGCAATAGTTTGGCACCGTCTATGAGAAAGGTGTTTCTAGAAGCTTAGAAGGCTCAAAAGACAGTATCCGCCATACACTGATACTCGTGACTAGAAGTAAATGGCAAGAAGAGCTACTCGTGTAACTGAAGGGTTAGTACCATGGAGGCATGATGATCCAGCTCATCCCCACTCACTCGCTAGCATACCTTGGGAAGAACTCTCCAACACAGCCCGCTCAGTCCACTCGGCTGGAGAACCTGAAGCTCATTATCACCACCCCAGAAGCAACATGCTTTAAAACTATAGGTAAAGGACACACTCACGAAGAAATTCGGTCCATGATTGAAGATCATGAACAAGCCGAGCGATGTGCTCTGACCTGACAGGTTTTACTCAGCACTAATGGGGTAAACGATCCCCAACTTTGCACACCTCATATGCCGAGTCGAGACTCAAATTGCAGTATATGTGGCAATCAAAGCACATCGACAGTAATTCCAAGAAATTTCAAAGCAGAAAGAGCGAAAGCAGTCGCCACCTCGCAAGTAGAGTGATGACCGTCACGGTGAACCGCAAATCCATCGGCATTAGAGCCACCCCCTATAAACACTCTTCTTCCACTCAGCCAGCTATGTCAACCACTAAGACACATATTTAAACTTCCATACATTATATTTATAAACTAATGTTCTAATTTTGTTTATTTCACATGCTTCAAATAACAAACTATAATAGGTAAGGCTGTCAGGTCTACACCAATCATGCCAGGGGCCTGCCCCCCTTTGGCGGCCGGTTCTTGCCATTAACAATAGGTAAGGTCAGAAGACATACACCTACCATCACAAGGGGCCTGCCCCTTATTGTTCAGTGCCCGTCAAATAAGGTAAGGTCACCAAACCTACAACTGCCACTTCTTGGGGCCTGCCCGCATGGTGGTCGGCGTTCGCCAAATAAGGTAAGGTTTCCAGACCTACACCTGCCACCACTAGGGGCCCGCTCCCCATAGCGGTCAGCACCCACCAAATAAGGTAAGGCCACCAGACCTATACCTGCCACCACCAGTGGCCTGCCTGTTAAATCTAGTGTCCAACCTTAGAGGGGGAATGAATAAGGTTTGCAGTGAGATATTGTAGATTAAAAATATTCAAGTCAAAGACCAAGTTTCCTGAAACTATCGCCTGCGATAGCATGTATCACCGACAATATCTTCTGAAAACTTGTTCTTTGCTTTGAAGACCGGATCGGTGAACACACATAAATTAGATTACAGTACACATAGTAAATACAGGAAATTAAAGATCAAGCAAGTAAAAATGATTTTATTGATTGTGAAAAAAAATCGTGTTTACAAAAATTGAACTAGTTCTCCGTGACGTTGGAGAATGGTGGAAGTGATTCAAATGCTTTTGTGGTTTCTATACTGGCCCTCTTCTACGACCGGTTGGATATCTTTCTTTTCCCAAGAAGACAGACAAGCATACTAGATCTCCTAGATCTAGATGCCCTCCCAAGACTATTTTCATAGATTCCTCCCAGAAATCTAATGACCTCCTAGGTCGATTTCCTACGAACTCCTCTCAGGAATTTGACGTCCACATCGGACGATTTCTACACCAATAATGCAGTAAATAATAAAAAAGAAAGAGAAATAAATCAAAGAAAAAGTTGCTACCTAAAAAGTAGATCTCTGGAGGCGGTGAATGATCGGTGCTTTTAAATCTTGTAGCTTGGGCACGCGATCATCTTTAGAATCTTGTTCTAGCATTCCATCTCAAAATATCTCCTTCGTTTGTGCAAGAGGGGAATAGCTCTTCTCCTTTGATAGTAGCTCTCAACAATAAGGATGACAAGACAACGCCTCTAGATGTTCTTGGGTTCAAGCACTGGTCATCAGGTGAAAAAAATCTCTTTTATGTTATTTTAGAATTATCGTCGGGCAGTTGTCACTATCATCGAGTGATATCCTAATTTTGCGCTATCGTCGCCCTGGGCGATAGTCATTATCGTCATGAGATAGTGGATTTCATTTTGTGGCTTCCAGCGCATTCCATCAGTACGTGGATCGCTGGCATGTCCACGTTAGGCTATCACCTGCAATAGTGGCTATCGCCCGTGATTGTGCAAAATTGTCGGTCCTGAAATCTTCACACCTGTAAAACTGCACACTATACCCAAAGAGTGTATGATCAAAACAGATTGGGATTTGATATTATCAAACCTAAGATATGCGGAACGTATGCTCCAACAAACTCTCCCTTCTGATAATAACAAATCTCGTTCATGAGATCTAAATCACATAGAATAAGAAGTAACTTGGTATAGTGTAAACAACTGGAGTCAGTACAATATGAACATGTATATATGTCAGAATAGGACTAGGAATTATTGTGGAAATGCTATTATGTGTGATCGTGCATGCGTGGTATGACTCCCCCTATATGTGTGCTCCCCCTATCTATGTGCATGATAGCCGCATAACTCCCCCTACTTGTGATCTTCCCTAGATAACAATCATGAGACTAGATCATGAACATTTTAATCTCCTCTTTGATATTATCAAAAAGGTCGGGCATTATTGTAAATATTACGAAATAGAGAGATGTAGTTTAATAAACAGGGAAAACAAAAAAATAATGCATGAGATAAAATAAACGTGAAAGATATAGGTGTGACCAAAACAAATCAGAGAATTAAAAATTGCATGTCAAAAGTACGAGTGGAGAAAAAAACCACAAAACTAGAATGCACAAGAAAATCATTTGATTTATAAATTGGCAGAGCATATGAAATTGGACAAAGCATATGAAACTAAAGACACTAGATTTGTCGTACAATGTTAGGTGATTTATAGAGTTAATACAATGAAACATTGTAAGTGTCATAAATAGCAATCATGTATTAGTGCAATTGTGCGATAAACCGAAAATGCAGTTTAAGCCCAATTTTTATGCATGGAAGAGTTAGATAGAACAATGACAATTGTACCTGTAGCATCAAAAAAAATATCAAGTAAAAATAATCATTAATACATGTTATATCTCAATTAATCTATATGCTAACATAAAAGTGATGAAGTGAAAAATCATGTCATATTTTTTATCTACGCAATATAGAGATTAGAACAAAGGACACTAACTCATTTGTCTGTCTTTGCACAAGATTGAAATGATTCAATAGACCAAGATGCTCATCCTCACAATGCTCATAGAGGCTTATTAGGAGAAATGAGTAACGCTTTGGGGGTATCCTTGGCATAGAATTTAATAGCATATATATAATTTTTCTCCTTTTTACTACCAATATTTATACTAATTTTTTTATTTGTATCTAAGGTTCTTGAATCAATCGAAATTTACCCACATAGATAGATACACTTTAACTTGTATATAAAAACCTTACTAAGATAATTTTGGCCTAACGTTCTAAGCTCTATGTATAAAATGAACATTATGATATTGATTTTTCAAGTCATTCTTAGCATGTTAGACACAACATCATAAGTTATAAAATATAAGTTCTAAAATTTCTACATGAGTGCATTCTTTAGAGATGTGTGATAAGTAAGATGTCATTATTTTACCTAGAGGCATATTAAACATACTCGATCTAATTTAGTCGCACTTAGTGGCTAAATACCAATAGATTAGACACATCATGAAAAAGATATACAATATAAAAAGAGATTAGCAATCCTAAATCAAATATTGAACGTAATTTTTATGCATTCTGTTCTAGTCACGCATGTCCCGAAAGTAATGATTGTACCATTTTGTTGCATTTTTTTTGAAATTTTATTTTAAAAGAAAATAAACAAACATGGAAATAAGCAGAAACATATTTTTTGTGATTTGGGGTTTTATAATTTTTTTATTAATTTAGAGTTTTGTTTACAAAATACAAATAAATAGAAAGAGTAAATCAAAGACATATTTTTGTGTTTTGGGGACTTTCCTTTATTATTATTATTTTTTAAAAAATTGAAATTGACACTCAGAAACAAAAGCAAAAATAGCTCCAAAACAACAAAATATAGCGAAAAATAAATCGAGGTTTTTCAAACAAAATAAAATATCGTCGGCGATAGTGCTTATCAACAGGCGATATCAAACAGAGAGTCGATTTTTTGGAAATTAATCCCATTTTTCGATGTTTATGATTTTTTCTCGAAAAAGGTTTTATCGATGTAAGCCTTATTTAATGCGACAAAAAAACATAAAGAACTACCAAAAAAGTTATGGATTTATTCATTTAGCCTGGAGATCCAAAACCCTCAATTCTAAATGGAGCCTAGAGAAGAGTGCATCAGGAAGGGGTTCAATAAGGATGTTCGCAAGTTGTTTGTCCATGCCAATGAAATTTACTCATGTTTTCCTTCATAATGTGATCTTGAATGAAGTTATGTCGTACGTCTATGTGTTTCGAGCAAGAGTGGTGCACCGGATTATTCATTAAGTCTATGAAACTTTTATTGTCACACCTAAGTTTAATGTTCTTGAATGAAAACAAAAGTCCTCTAACATTTGTGACATCACAGTGCTTATGCACAACAACTACCTAGGCAATATATTCGGCCTCGGCTGTGGAGAGGGTAACAAAATTCTGTTTCATACTCGACCATGAAATTAGTACAGGCCCTAAGAAGTGACAAGTTCCACTAGTTCTTTTACGATCTAGTGAGCATCCGATATAATCTGAATTGGAGTACTCATAGAGCATAAAGTTGTCAGTGTGAGGATACCAAAGACCTAAATTTGGTGTGCCAACAAGATACCTAAAGATGTGTTTAATGACTTTGAAATGAGATTCCTTAGGATTAGCTTGATACATAACACAGAGACACACCACAAATATGATGTCTGATCTAGATGCACCAAGATACAATACTGATCCAATCATACCTCTATATACTATTTGATCTACTGAAATGTCACTATCATCTTTTCCTAATTTGTGTGATGCGCTCATAGGAGTTTTAGTGTATTTAAAATTCTCAAAACCAAATCATTTATTTTGATTGACAAATAAAAATATCATCGTCTCGTTGATAAAATTGAAAACTAAGAATATGATAATTCTCCTACTAAACTTGTTTCAAATTCACATTGCATCACTTCTACAATTTCATTACATAATTTCTCATTAGTGGCATCAAAGATTATACCATCGACATATATATGCAAGATCATTAAATCTAAATCACTTTGATTTGCAAATAACGTAGTATCCACACTACCAATCCTAAAATCATGTTTGACAAGAAAAGTAGTTAACCTATCATACCAAGCACGAGGTGCTTGCTTTAATCCATACAAGGTTTTTATGAGTTTATAGACATGACTTGGATGATTCTATTTTAAAACTGGGTGGTTGCTCTACATCTCTTCTTTAATATAACCATTTAGAAACGCGCTCTTGATGTCCATTTGAAATAATTTTATTTGTTTAAAACTAGCAAATGCTAAAATATCCTAATGTACTCAAGGCGAGCTACGGGTGCAAAATACTCCTCAAAATCCACCCCTTTCGATCTATGAGTATCCATGAGCAACCAATCTAGTCGTGTTTCTTGTTATCGTAGAATCACAATCAATTTTATTTTTGTAGATCCACTAAACACCTATGATTGGATGGTTACTAGGGTGCTCCACTAACATCCACACTTTATTTCTTTCAAATTGATTGAGTTCTTCGTTCATGGCCAAAAACCGAGACTCGTCATTTAATTCTTTAGAAATATTTTTTTGATTCAATTTCAAATATAAAACATAAGTTTGAAAATGATTCATGCAGGGCTAAACGAGTTTTATTCTCATGTTAAGGCTCTCCAAGTAATAATTCTCGAGGATGTTCTTTCGAAAAATTTAGTTCACTTGGAGGTTCATATTCTAATTCATCAACTACTTCCTCTCTCTTCATAGCCTTCTCTTCTTGTGGAATGACACCATCATCAACTTCATTTGATCTAGAATCCTTATTTGGTATATTTTCGTTAAATTGTACATGAATTGATTCTTCTATAAGCATGGTTCTTTTATTATAGACCCTATATGCTCTACTTATGGAGGAATATACTAAAAAGATGCCTAGGTTAGATTTTTCATCAATTTCCCTAAATTGTCCTTGGTGTTAAGAATGAAACAGGGCAACTGAAGACTTTAAAGTAAGATACACTCGACTTCTTTTCAAAAAGGAGCTTATATGGAGTAAACCTAAGAATTGGGTGAAGTATGGACCGGTTCATTACATAGCATGTTGTACTAACCGCTTCAGCCCATAGATATTTGGGTAAGAAATACTCGACAAGCATGGTTTGAGTTAATTATTGTAGCGTTCGATTTTTCCTTCCCACTACCTCATTTTGTTGTGGACTGCATGGAGCAGAAAACTCATGTCGAATGCCTAAGTTATTACAGAATGGGGTAAACTTTTCATTCTAAAATTCTCCCTTGTGGTCTAACCTTATACATTTAATTTTTAATTCTATTTCACTATGAATTTTATTGCACAGGATGGAGAATTCAGTGAAAGCGTCAGATTTATTTGCAAGAAAGATAGTCTAACAAAATCACAAGTAATCGTCTATTATCAAAAATGTGCACTATTTACCTCCTAGACTACAAGTACTAAGGGGACCTAATAGATCCATGTGAATTAATTGAAGTGGTCTAGAAGTGGTAATATCATTTTTTATTTTAAAAGATGATTTTGTGAATTTTCCCTTTTGGCAAGGAGCACAAAAAGAAGTCAAACTACCACTTAGTTGTGGAAGTCCATGGATTAGCTTTTTTCGATAGTTTGACTATTAATTTACTCCTGCAATGACCAATCTTCTATGCCAAAGTTCTATCTCTTCATTTTTAGCGACCAAACATTTTAGATTTGAAGATGATAGTTCAACAAACATGATGGTGTAAACATTGTGTTTCCTAGGCATGGTCAGCAATATATTTTGTGATTTAACATCAATGATTTTACACATGTTTGTAGATGTTTCAAATAAAACATTCATGCCCTTATCACATAGTTGACTAATAAATATTTAATTATGCTTTAAGCTATCTACGAACAGTACATTTTAAATAAAAAAAGCATGTTACCTACGACGCCGACACCCAGAATTCTTCTTTTGCTGTTATCTCCAAATGTCACCATGCCTCCTCTTTTCTAGGTTAAGGAATTACTCTTCATCTCCCGTCATGTGCATAGAACACCCAGAGTCTAAGTACAATACATTTCTAAAGTCCTTAGCCTGCCAACACACCTAAAAAGAGGATGTGGGTAATGTTTTGGTTACCCAAGTTGTTTTACCCACAGTATATGTAGTCGACTTTGGCATCCAGATTTGTGTAATTTTAGTTGATACTTTCTTCAAGCATGAGCCAAAAGTGTGAAAAAGCTTTTTATGTTTGGCATACTTGGTATAGATGGTGGATGCCACTTTTTGCATTCTATTTGGGCCTATGCTGGAAGATGGAGACAAGCATGTAGTTTTACTATAATTCATTTTCTTTTTTTGAAACTTATTGTTCGGATTTACTGGAAAAGAGCTATTGTCGGTAATAGTGATATCGCCGGGCAATAGCTTCATGTGTTTGTATCCCAACCCGAATTTTTCAGATCCCAGACACCGATAGCCTAGTAGCATATTCAGTGATTTTTGGCATATTCCAAATTTTTGGATGGCATAATTCAGGTCATGGATCTTCGCCTTCAACACAGTGTTTTTTGTGATGTGCATCACACACCGGTTTGTGAATTGCTTCTTTCCATCCTCAATATGGTTAAGAGAAGTCTATAGCCTTTTCTCCAAGGCCTTCTTCTCTTTGGTAAGAGTTTCAACTTTAAAGGAAGTCTTGGAGAGGCTCTCTTTTAGTTCATTTATCGTGCTCAAGGAGTGAGAACATTCTTGACACTCAACCTTCTCTTTTTCATATTTGATTAGTTCATTGTTAAGACATTTTAAATCCTTTTTCATTTGCTTATTTTCATATTCTAAGAAGTTATTTTGTATCATGCAAATCATCTAATTTTATCACATAAATTTTAATATAAATCATAAAGTTCTTCATAAGTGGGAGGGGTTACCTCAATGTCTCTATGGACACTATATTTATCGTCTGACTCATATTGGTGCTTCCCCATAAGGCACAAATTTGTCTCTTTTTCACTGCTCGAGCTCAAAGTATCTGACTCATCAGTTGATGTATCATCCCAAGTTGACTCCTTCAGCACATTTTTCTTCTCCTTTCCACGAGACTTCCTTTCACGTTCCTCATTCAGAAGCTTTGGACAACCATGCTTAAAGTGTCTAGATTTACGACAATGAAAGCACTCCAAGACAAGATTCTTCTTCATCAATCTTTTCCACTTTTGATGGCTTGCTCCATCCCCTTTTCTCTTTCGTACCATTCTTCATGAATCTTCGAAATTTATCTCGCCTATTTGGGTTCCTCATGAACTTTTTGAAGTCGCGGGAGTACATGCTCTCCTTGTCATCAGTCTGCTCAGTTAAGTCATTTTCCTTGCCTGCCTTTAGTGCTAGTGAATTTTTTTTCGTTCCCTATGATATTCCTCGGCTTGAATTTTTAATTCAAGCTCATGGTTTTCAAGTACCCAATGAGACACTCTATCTCCAGGGTACTGATGTCATGAGATTCACCAATAGCGGTCACTTTTTGATTGAATTGCAGAGGCAAGGTTTGCATGATCTTCCTTACCAAGTGTCCATTTGAGAAGGTCTTTTCGAGAGGTCTAGAGGCATTGACAATCTTTGTGAAGCGAGTGTACATACTGTCCTCCTCCTCATCGATCTCCATCCATAACTATTCGTATTTAGATTCTAGTCAAAATAACTTCGACTCCACTTGTGGGGTAACATCATGAGTTAATTCAAGTAAATGCCAGATATCAAAAGAAGTTTCACAGTAGTTGCAAATTCTATTAAATTCAGTTTTATCTAATGCACAAAAAAATAGTTCATAAAATTTGCTTTTTGGTACATCTCAGCTTATCCGCATCATCCCATTTATCACTAGGTTTTTCCACAATTTGATTAGATACAATAATAATGAGTGTTATGTATTTTGTTTCGACCATGGCCCACATGTCCAAGCTTTGTGTCATTAAAAATATTTTTATATGAGTTCTCCAATGGATATAATCATTCCCCATAAATAGTGGAGGTCAACTCACTCCTTGCCACTCAAGAAATATGTGAGTAGCGCTGACAATTTTCTTCCGAATTTTAACCCTTTTTTGAAGTAACCTGCTCTGATACCACTTGTTGGATATAATCACCAACCTTAGGGGGTGGGGGTGAATAAGGTTTACAGTAAGATATTGCAAATTAAAAATATTCAAGTCAAAGACTGAGTTCTATGGAACTATCACATGCGATAGCAGTTATCGCCGGCGATATCTTCCGAAAACTTGTTCTTTTCTCTGAAGACCAGATCAGTGAACACATAGATATTAGATTACAGTAAACACAAGAAATTAAAGATCAAGAAAGTAGAAACGATTTTGTTGATTATGAAAAAAAATCATGTTTACAAAATTGAACTAGATCTCCATGATGCCGAAGAATTAAGGCGGTGATTCGAATGCTATTGTGATTTCTATATTGACCCTATTCTAGGACCGGATGACTCTCTTTCTTCTTCTCAAGAATATAGACGAGCCTACTAGATCTCCCAAATCTCGATGTTCTCCCAAGACAATTTCCGCAGATTCCTCCAAGAAATCTAACATCCTCCTAAGTCGATTTCCCACGAACTCCTAAAACTTTGACGTCCACAATGGATGATTTCTCCGCACAGAATACAACAAAAAATGAAAAATAAAGAGAAATAGATCAAAGAAAAATCTGTTCCCTCAAAAGTAAATCTCTGAAGATGGCGAATGATCGGTGCTTTTGATTCTCGTGTCTTAAGCACACGATCATCTTAAGAATCTCATTCTAACATTCCTTCTCCAAAGATCTCCTTCATTCATGCAAGTGGGAAAGAGTTCTACTCTTTGTATGGAGGCTCTTGGCAATAGGGACGATAAGATAATGCCTCTGTACGTTCTAGGGTTCAAGAACCCTCCATCATGAGAAAATCTCTTTTATGTTATTTTAACACTATTGTGGGGTGATATCCTAAATTAGCGCCGTCGTCGCAACTTGTCCGGCGCCAGAAAGGAAGGTTGTACCCCTTCCTAATTTACTTCTGAAATCATCGGGTGATAGTCAATATCGTCGTGCGATAGTGGATTTCTTTTTATGGCTTTTCGCGCATTCCAGAAGTTCACAAATCGCTGACGTGTCCAGTTCAGGCTATTGCTAGTGATAACGGCTATCGCCCGCGATAGTGCAAAATTTTCGATCTTGAAAACATCACACCTATAAACCTGCACACTATACCAAAGAAGTGTATGATCAAAAAAAGTTTGAGATTTTATATTTTCAAACCAGAGAGATGAATAACGCATCTTCCTACACAACCCCCCTTAACAGTCGGCACCAGCCAAATAAACTAAGGTCATCAGACCTACAATTTCCACTGCTAGGGGAATGCCCCCCCTTGGCGATCGATGCCTACCAAATAAGGTAAGGTCACCAGACCTACACCTGACATCCCTAGGGGTCTGCCTCCCTAGGCTGTCAGTGCCCGCAAAACAAGATGGTAAGGTCGGTGCCTCCGGGCCACGTGCTTTACAACACCTGCCTCCGGGTGTCAAGTTCGCGAGATAGGTCTCTGGTCGCCTCTCACTATCGTTAATCGAAGGTCCGCCCTTCTCCCCCGTAAGTAATCGCAGACTACCGGCATTGGCCCAGACCACCAGTATTTGCCCACTTGCACTTCTACCAGTAGGTTCGAAGGCCCGCCCTTCACCATCTCTCATGTACCACATCCCTACGATCTACCACTATCGTAGTAGGTCGCAACATCACCAGGGCCTGCCCCCTTGCATTTTCCAGTGATTCGAAGCATCTAACTTTATTTTCTATTCAAGGTCGCTCCCTTGCGACCTCCCACTGCCGCCAATCAAAGGTTTGCCCTTCTCCACCGCAGTAGGTCACAATATTGTCCTATCACTCGACTCGATGGTCTGACATCCCACTTAGTGAAACCCCCCAACTCGACGGTCTGATGTCTCACTAACTGGCTCAAAGCGTGCGCACTTTGCCCTTGTAGTAGGTTACGACATCATCTAGGTCTCGTACTTCAACCACAAACTAATCAGTGACACACCCAACTCAAAGTTCTGACCTCTCACCACCAGGCTTGAAGCGTCCGCCCATTGCCCTGGTGATAGGTTACAACATTGTCTGGATATCATCCTCCAACTACAAACATCTAGAAAATAGAACGTAGTTGCGCATGAAGTAATAGTGCCAACACCACACAAGCACAATCAACTCAAAAACAAGGCTCTATGCCAAAGCAATCAATGAATAAAAATGCAAATATAAGAATGACTCCTCGACATCAACATCATAGCGCTCAACCTCAGAAGGATCTCTAATATTAACACTAGCTACATTGTAACTGCGCGCCTACACAATAATTTGGAGGGTCTTTGTCATCCCATGCCTGAACGCAACCGCGTTGGCCTCCGCCACAAATAGCGCTACGGTACTTGGAAGGTAAAATTTACATTCATGAAGCCAAAGTACTTGTGTGTAAGGTGCATAGAAGACACGAAGGAACACCCCTCGTAGCTTAAACACCGCATGAACAAAGTGCACGGACACACACCACACGCATACTGTATGCGCACCGCACAAGGTACGTAGGAGCATACCACACGTACCCCGCATGGGCAAGGTGCACAGGCATGCAAGGCATAGAGGAGGGGTCCACGCGAGCGCTCCCTGCATGTGCAAGATGTGCGGGCATGTAAAGTGTTTGTTTTAAGATAGTGAGTGACTTAGAGGCGGGTGAATAGGTCCGATTTAAATCTTGGAAACTTTTAAATCGCAAAAATTAACTTAGAGTGTGAATTAACCCAATCATAACATTCAAGAAAAACAGAACATATCTAAATATAATTATTACAGCACAGCACAACAAACACACAACAGTCAATTCAGCACATCACAACACACAATAGTTTTATAGTGGTTCCCCAATTTATGGGTACATCACCTTTTGCCCTCCGGCTATCTAGAAATGAACTAGATTCAGCAAAACTTCTTCTTTATTTTCCTCAGATCCCCAGATCTTACACCTCAAAGCCTAGCTGGTTCCTATAACTCAGACAATGCAATGTCCTACCTCAGATCCTCAAGATCCTACAACTTAGGTTGATCTTCAGGAAACCTACCTTAGAGTGCACCTCCACTCCTACTCCTCAGGCAAATGCTTGCCCTACAACCTCAAAACCTTCAAGTTCCTACAAATCAGAGAAATTGCACCTTCTCTTACCTCAAGAACACAACCCTACCTCAGCCTTTATAATATAGGCTTACAACTCAGAGAAATTAATCCCATACCTCTCAGATCTACTAATTGATCTTACAAAGTTATTAAAAATAGAATGAAAATGTGTTTTGAAATGTCACCCAGAAAGAATGAGTCTGGTGACTTCTTCTTAATCAGATCTTGATGAGAATTCTTCTTCCTTAACATTGGCTGTGAAGAACAAGGTTCAACCCTTCTTGGTTTTTTCAAAGCTTCTTGAATGAGAAGTTAGGGTTGATTCTTGGCTGGAGATGATTGAAGTTGATCCACGATCTATCTTCTCTCCACTTTCAGAATTCTATTGAATTGATCTGACAGACTTGGATGAGAAGAATGAAAAATGATTGCTCTGCTATTTCTGTTGAGTTGATCTCCTTAAATAGGATTTGACAAAAGTGACCTGCTGCCCCGGTTAATCTACTGACATCTGACAGTTGTAACATCTGTCAGAACTTCAGGCTTTAAATTCTGGACTTAGAAGAAATTCTATCTTGAAAGATTCTGCATGAAGGTGTTGACACTTCTGTACCTAGAATCTATAGACACCAGTCCTTTGTGTGAACACTTCTCTTATAGGGATATCAAAATCAATAGAGTATGTTGACACCACTAACTTCTTGTCTCAACATAACTTGTGTAATATGTGTCGACACTTGTCCTGAGTGTCGACACAGCTGGTTTCTTGTCTCGGCATGTCTTGTGTGAAATGTGTTGACACTATTCCTGAGTGTCGACACAACTGAATTCTTTACTAATGGTAACGACCCAAGTCATGGGTGTCGACACAGCTTGCATCCAGTCTCGACATAACTTGAGTGAAATATGTCGACACTAGTCCTAAGTGTTGACACAGCTGGTTCTTTGACTTATAGTGTCGACACAAGTCTCGGGTGTCGACACAGCTTGCTTCTAGTCTCGACACTTCTTGAATAAGGGTGTCTACACTAGTCCCGAGTGTCGACACTGCTTGATTCCATATCTCAGCATAGTTTTTACAAAGGTGTCGACATTTGTCTAGTGTATCGACACTTTTGTACTTAGTTTATTTTTCTTGCACAAATAAACTCAACATACATCAAATACAAATTTGTCTATACTCCAAATTAGGTACACAATTCTGATTGTGACCAACAATCTACCCCTATTTGGAGAATTCATAACCCCAATTCAATGATAAACACAATGATACCAAAATATGATGATAATGATATAAAATCAACAGTGCTGAACAAAATATAAAGTAACACAATTGATAACATATATATAATACAATGCAACCCAAAATTTTCATTATATCTTGACAAACGATTACAATTATCAGATTTATTATACTGTTCTTTTAAAGCAAAATTTACATAAAGTTCAAAAGATAAAATATCCTAGGAAAGATCTGTCTCCTTGATGACATTGCCTTTTACTGATTGAATCTTGGCTTTAACTTCAGGCTCTTTATCATCAGCTATCTTTTTGCCTTTGTCAACCTTAGCCTTAGAGATCTTTTTCTCCTTAAGCCTCTGCCTTTCATAATAATGATATGGCTTGGGAAAGTATTTGTTGGGCTCAACATAATTAGCTGGGATCTTCCCTGCCTTCAGATCATTTCTGAATTTCTGGATGACCTCCTGCTATTTTAAGTGCTTAGCCCATTCTTGCTCTATATACCATTTTCCCCAATCACTAACATTAGCATTGACTGCTTTTCATGTAGTGAGTATAATTGTTCTGCAGGTTGGGCTCCATTGTTCAAAATTTGGCCTAGCTTCATCTTGCTCCCTGAACCTTTTCTTTGACAGCTGAGCTTCTTTTTATTTCAGCAAAGCAGATGCAGTCATCTCCACCTCTTCACATACTATATTTTGAACTTATGGTGGAGGACTGTACATGGTCTGGACAGCAACTTGAATGTCCTCAAATTAAGCTGCCGTGTACTTGAATTGTCTAGGATTTTGAATGGTCTCAAATTGAGCTGGTTGGAAACCAGACTCAGCAGTTTGGTCTCCATCATACCATAGGGTATGATGGCCTAAAGTATCTCTGATGCTATTGGAAATCCAAATAGCATGCTCATAGCTAGCCTTTATCATTACCCTCTCCCCCTTTATGACTTCTCTCTCCATATGATATCTCAAATCATTCCTGTGAAATCTTACTTGTCCATCCAGATAATTTATTCCTGAGGTTAAAGTGTTCTTTACTTTCAGTAAGTGTTCATCTAAAGCCTTATCAGAAGCTTTGATATCCTTAATCAATGAGGCTGAATGAGTTGTCAGCTGAGTTTCCATGTTCTTTGTGGCAGAAGTTAAATTGTTTTTTAAAGAAGTAGTCTGCTCAATCAGCTTGACCATTGTTTCATTATACATTACATTCATGTTCTCATCCATTATTCTTTGATTCTCAAGGACATAGTCTTGTTTTACAATCAATTCATCTTCATTTTCTTTGCCTCTTGCTGCTGTTTTGCAATATAAATCACAACATTTGCTCCCCTCTGGAAGAAATCAGTCATATCTATCTTTAGTAGATTTACCTCAAATCTAATAGACTTAATTTCTTGTGCCAGCTGAGTCTACAACTCCTTGTTGCTTTCATCTACATACTTTTCAAGGTGAGCACTTTGTTGATCTAACATAATCTACAGCTGAACTATAATTGAGCTTAAATCAACTGAAGAAGCAGGAGTTGTGCCAGACTGAATATTTTTCTTATAGCTTTTGCTCCTCTTTTTGAGTTCAATTATTTTCCTCTTCTTTAGCTGAGAGGCTTCTTCCTCCTCAGATTTAGATGAACTTACTTCTTTAACAGATTTTGTCTCTAGGGCTGTTTCAGTATTTGGGGCCAACTCCCCCTCAATTCTTGCAGCTTCTTCACCAATGTTGGTGGTGTCCAGGTTGATCTCATCTTGATGAGCTTCAACATCTACATCTGTAACAAGCTCCTCTAAAAGTTCAGTCATCTCCCCTTGGAAATTTATATTTGCATCCAGAAGTATTTCTTCTTCAATCTCCTTCGGGATTTCATCCTCCATCTCTTTGGTAGGAAATTCCTTTTTAGGAACCTTTGTTTGTTTCAGTTCTTGTACAAATTCCATTATTATTGTATTTACTGAATCTATTTCAGTTTTAGGCAGATCATTGACGTTCTCCCCCTCAATTTGACCCTTCTCTTGAATATTCTCCCCCTGCACCTGATCACCAATTCTAGGTGAGGTCCTTGGAGAATTATCAGCTATTATATTATCTTATTTCTCTGAGCTTGAACTTTCCTTTTCTCCAGATTCACTGGAAGAATCTTCATCCACAACCACAGTCTTCTTCTTCTTCTCCTTCTTCTTCTCAGGTTCTGTTGTTTCCTTTGTCAAAACTCTATCCCATCCAGATAGAATCCTCATGTCCATCCTTCTCATGTGATTTATCTTTGATCCAAGCTTAAGATTGAGACTATCAAGTATGACTTGGACTAGATAGAGACTCAGAATTTTGCCCATGTTAGGCTTCTTGATACTTTCTACTATTTTATCAAAGACCACTCTGCTACAGTTAGTCTTGATTTTGAAAATTATTCTGGTCATCAGCTCAAACATAACTGCTGAGATCCTGTCATGTTCCCCTGTCTTGCAGAGCAGCACTTTACCTATAGCTTCACACATAAAGTTTCCTTGGGTATTCATACCCTTCATGTTTAAGGTGTTTCCAAACTTAGTGGTTTGAGCCAATCCACACCACATTAATGCCTAAGTAGTCCCGGTGGTGTCTATTGCATCTTCCTGATCGATTCTTCGTATATGAAACACCTTGGCCAATTTCCTGGTTGTGATTTTCACTTTTGCATCATTTACCTTTGACTTGATCTTTTCTGAATTAGAATCTAGTTTGGCATTAGAGAAGAATTCTGAAACTTCTCTTTTCCAGATGTTTGTCGGTTCTGAAAGAAGATATTCTATTCCGGATTCAGTGATTAGGTCAATAACATTCCTAATTTCTTCTTGCGCAGAGTCGAATCCATTTCACACAAGCTCATAGCCTTCAATAATGTTGTCGACATTCTTAGAAGCCATTGGAGTTGAGGTAAATTTAGAAGGATATGTGCCGACTAAAGAAATTCTAGGTCTTGACACTCAGGGATCAGTCTATCAAAATTTCAAGAAAGCATAGTCGACTTCTACTTTCACACCCTATTTATAGTGATTATCCCTGAAGTTGAAAAGGTGCACTCTATTTAGTCTGTTCTAAGTGTTAGAAAATGTCATAGTGTCGACACAGGAAAACTAGTTTGTCAAGATGTATCGACTCAAGTCGACACAAGTATTATGTCTCTCGACACATATCTTAGGGTCTCGACACCCTCATGTCTAGACACTTATTTTAGTGTCTCGACACTATGTACTTAAGCAGTGTCGACACACATTCTGGTGTCTCAACACATTTGCTATCTATAGTGTCGACAAACTTTCTAGTGTCTCGACACTTTCTCAACTGTCGACACATTCACTGGTATCTTGACACAATTTTCTTTGATTTAGTCAAAATTATGTTTTCTAAAATGTAGATTCTTCACATTTATGATGTCTTACTTGTTTATTTAGGTCAGTAGACTTTGTTACTTAACTTATATAACTTTAATATGAGTTGTTTAGGTACCAATGAAAATGATTATTCTATGTTTAACATTCCTAATTCAAACTTGAAGAAATTGAACTTGTTTTCATCTAAGGTTTTGTGAATATATCAGCAATTTGATTTTCAGTTGAAGAAAAAAGTAAACAAATATTGCCTTTTCAACATGTTTTCTAAGAAAGTGCAATTTGATTTCTATATGTTTGGTTCTAATATGTGATACATGATTATTAGTAATTGAAATTATACTAGTAGAATCACAATACATAACAAATTTACTTAGCTGTACACTGTAGTCCAGGAGTTGATGCTTAATCCATAGTAACTGTGCACAGCAGCTCCCAACTGATAAATACTCAGACTCAGCTATTGAAATAGCTACACTTGTTTGTTTCTTACTGCTCCAAATGATGAGTCTTTTCCCCAAAAACTGACAAGTTTATGATGTATTCTTTCTATCTACTTTACATCCTGCAAAATCTGCATCTATGTATCCAGTTAGATCAAAATCACCATTCCTATGATACCAAAGCCCAAGATTGTGTGTGCCCTTTAGATATCTCAATATTCTTTTAGAAGCTGTATAATGAGACTCTTTAGGGCAAACTTGATACCTAGCATAGACACATATTGAAAACAAGATATCTGGTCTACTAGCTGTCAAGTAAAGGAGTGATCCAATGATGACTTTATACAAGGATTCATCCACTGGTTTTCCAGATTCATCCTTCTGTAGTGACACTGAGGGACCCATTAGGGTTCTAATGGTCGAAGAATTTTCCATACCAGACTTCTTAATCAACTCCTTTGTGAACTTAGACTAAGAGATAGATATACCATCTTCAGATTGTCTAACTTGGAATCCCAAGAAGAATTTCAGCTCACCCATGCTGCTCATTTCAAACTTTCCTTGCATAAGCTTGGCAAATTTTCTACATAGCAGCTCATTAATAGATCCAAAAATAATGTCATCTACATAAATCTGGACTAGGATACTTGAACCTTTGATGTCTCTTAGGAATAGTGTCTTATCTATCTTCCCTTAGAGAACTTGTTCTCTATGAGAAAGGTAGACAGGGTCTCATACCAGGCTCTAGGTGCTTGTTTTAACCCATACAATTCTTAATGTAATTTGAAGACATGAGAGCTAAGTTTAGGATTTACAAAACCTGGTGGTTGTTCTACATAGACCTCTTCGTTCAATGTATCATTTAGGAATGCAGATTTGACATCCATCTGGTAGACCTTATACCCTTTGTAAGTTGCATGTGCTAAAAATAGTCTAATGGTTTCAAGCCTAGCTACAGGTGTAAAGTTTTGGTCAAAGTCTATCCCTTCCTCTTGTCTATATCCCTTAGCTACAAGTCTTGCCTTATTTTTAACTATAACTCCATTCTCATCTAATTTATTCCTATATATCCACTTAATTTGTATAATATTGTGATTTTTTAGGTCTAGGAACTAGTCTTCATACCTTACATCTCTCAAATTGATTAAGTTCTTCTTGCAATGCCATAATCCAGTTGGGGTCTAAATTGGCTTTTTCATACTTCTTAGTTTCCATCTAAGAGAGAAAGCTAGAGAATAGAACCTCATTATGATGTCTACTCCTAGTAGTCATTCCTTGTCTGGCATCACCTATTATTTGATTAATAGGATGATCTCTATGGTGTCTAACAGCTATAGAGAGATTCCTACCATTACCTAATTGTTTAGGTGGAGGAGGATGAATCTCTTACTCCCCCTGGGTAGTGACTGTGTCTTCTATAGGAATTACAACATTATTTTTATCCTCTAATTTTATATCAGATGAATCTCTTATATTTAATTTTTCTATTTTAGTGTTTACATCACTTAGACTAGAATTGTTAAATAGTTTATTATGTAAGACAGTAGTTTCATCAAAAACAACATTAATACATTCTTCTACCACTTGATGTTTCAAGTTGTAAATCCGATTTGCCATGCTATGAATACTATAACCTACAAAGATACCTTCATAGGACTTCTCTAAAAACTTAATTAGATAAGTTTTCTCATTGTCTAAGACATAACACTTACTTTCAAAAATTTTGAAATAGGACAGACTTGGTTTTCTGCCTTTCATCAGTTCATAGGGAGTCTTATTGTGACTTTTATTGATCAAGGCCCTATTTTCAACATAACATGCAGTGTTTACATCCTCAGCCCAGAAATATTTTGGGAGAGATGTATCACTTAACATTATTCTAGTAGCCTCAATAAGAGTTCTATTTTTCCTCTCAGCAATCTCATTTTGCTGGGGAGTTCTAGGAGAGGAGAATTCCTGAAAGATCCCTAGTTCTTTACAAAAAATTGTCATTCTTTCAGATTTAAATTCTGTGCCATGGTCACTTCTGGACTTGACCTCAAAACAATCCTTTTCATTTTGAATTTGTCTGACAAAATCAACAAGAATGTCCAGAGTTTCAGACTTTCTCCTTAGCAAGAAAACCCAAGCAAATCTAGAGTGATCATCTACAATCACAAAGGTGTAAGACTTCCTACCTAAACTAAGAACTTGCATATGACCAAATAGGTCCATATGAAGTAAGTACAGACACCTCTTAGTATCTTTGGAATGAATGCCCTTGAAGAAGACTTTTGTCTGTTTGCATTTTTGACATTTAGAACACATCCCTTCTTTGGAGCATTTTAGCTGGGGAGCATTTCTAACTAAGTCCGTAGAAAATAGTTTGCTCATAGCTTTATAATTTAAGTGATCTAGCCTCTTATGGCATTGTACACAAAAAGAATCTTTCTCACTTGATACTAGGCATACAGGAGAATTCTCACTTAAACTTAAGAAATTTAGATAATAAATATTGCCACTCCTAGTGCCTGACAAGATGATCTCTTGATCACTTGCATTCTTATCAGACACTTATAATTATGGAAAATGATTTTAAAACTTATATCACAAAGCTGACTTATGCTTATCAGATTGTGGTTCAATCCTTCCACATAAGCCACTTTTCTGATTGTCACTAGACCATTAGAAATGTTACCATATCCCTTGGTGAGTACTTTTTCTGAACCTCCAAAGATTACTTTTGGTCCATCCTTTACTGAAGCATAGTCCCTTAGCAAACTTCTTGTTCCAGTCATGTGCCTTGAATAGTCACTGTCTAAGTACCATATTGTCATTTCTATACTGCTTGGAACCACCTGCAATCACAGAATTAATTTACCTTAGGTACCCAAATAGTTTTGGGGTCTTGGTTCCTGTTAGGCTTAGTTGTGTGATGCACAATAAGCTTTCTGAACAAATGAGTATGTTACTTAGATAAGAGTGTTATTGGATTGTACCAACAATCTAGGGCAAAATGCCCAACTTTCTCACAACACCAACATTCAAATCTATTATATCTTCTTCCAGTTGCACCATCGAAGTTGTACTTCTGGGCAACTTAGAGTTGATATTCAAATTCCTTGGTAGTGGTGTAACATTGACACCATTACTTTTCAGGTTTAACTGCTGTGCACTGGGACTAGATCCAAGAATTGCTTGGCTCCTTGGATTGATCACTCCTTGTGGTGGTCTATGGCCCTTATAGCCATTAGGTTTTTGTCCTTTCCAGCAAGGCTCTTTATTGACCTTGCTGGTGGTGCACTCAGAACTCTTGTGTCCAAGAACACATGTTCCCTTGCATCTGTTAAAAATAGATACTTGGTTTGTTGCTTAGCTGGACCCATTGGGGCTTTATCCTTAGGTTCATATTTCTTGTTGACCTTATTATTCTCAACATATCATACACCACTTCTAAATGGTGCAGAAAATGTATTAATAATAGGTATCACAGACTTAGGTCTTGAGAACTATTTTAGGAGCTGTCTTTCCTAAAGAAGCTTTGCTTCCAGGTCTTTGATAGTCTTGGCTTGTTCTATAATATTCTCAGTCTGACTATCTATTTTATTGGTTAAGTGTATGAGCTTCAGTTTTTAATGGTCCAACTTAATGTTGGCCCTCTCCAACTGTAATGGTACTGCTCTCAAATACTGTAGTTCTTTGCTTGTAATCAACGCTTGAACAACTTCCCATATCTGTTGATGAGTGTGTTGAAATCTGCTTCAAAATCTAAACCATGTTCACTATTATTAGAATAGTGTGAACATAATTCATTCTCTGATGTTGATTTAGAGCCCGAGGCAAAATTAGTAGTGAGATGTTTTACCTTGGCAGGATTTGAACAATCCTGATCTTCTTCTTCTGATAGGGTCATCATCCCTTAATCTGTATAGTCTTCATTATCACTGGCTGATAGTGTGGTTTTTCTTCTAATGTTAGCCTCTTCAATGGTCATTAAACCCCAAAAGAGTCTCATCCTCTTCTGGTTCAGATGAATCTGTCTCACTGTCTGAAAGAGTGGACTGCTTCTTGGCCAATAGGCTTTTGTCAAACTTCTTGTGTTGTCCAGTCTTCCAATTTTCAGGCTTTTTCTCCTTCCTTTTTACTGGGCAGTCAGCAATGACATGCCCTTGCCTATTACAGCAATAGCAAACAAGATTAGTTTTAATGTGTTTATTCTGAGAAGAACCATACCTGTTCCTAGATTTCTTTTTCCTGGGTTTCTCTTAGTGATCTGTCTTCTTATGAGAAGAGTCTCTAGCTGGACCCTTCCAGTTCCCTGCCTTCTTCTCCTCAACATTCTCTTGAATTATCTTGAGAAGAGTGACAGTCCTTCTTCAGTCATGTCCCCTCCTGATGAGGAAGAATCCGTGCATTCTGAGACTGCATCTTGCCTTTCTGAGGGAGCAGATTTCTCCCTGAATTTCCTGGATGTCTCAGTCTTTAGGGCCATAAACTTTTCTCTATTAAGTGCCCTTGCTGAGTCTTCTTCAGACTTCCTGAGATTCAGTTATAGCTCATGTGACATCAGCTTGCCAAATAGAGCATAGGAATCTATATTGGCTAAGTTGCCCATTTCTCTAATAGCACAAATCTTGATGTCTCATTCCTTATTTAGGGACCTCAAGAACTTATCATTGAGTACATAATTAGTGAATCTCCTACCATAAGTTCTCAGGTTGTTCACTATTCTGAAGAATTTATCAAAACTCTTAGCCACTGTGTCTTTCTTGTCTTGCCTGAAGGCTTCATACTGCTAGTTTAATAGAGATTTTCTGTCATCTCTAACCTCATCAGTGCCTTCCATATATACAATCAGTGATTCCCACATTTCTTTTGATGTTTTGCAATGAATCAAGTTTTGGAATGTGGAGTCATCTATAGCACTAACTATTATATTCTGAGACCTCTTGTCCATAGAGGCCAGAATTCACTCATGCTTGTCCATCTCCATGTAGGTCTTAGATGTCTTTATGTTGGCATCAAGAATTGACACTTTCATGAGTATGAAAGGTTCTTCCAATACAGTGATGTATATTCTTGGATATGCAGCCTCCATGAATAGTCTAACTCTTTTCTTCCAAATCCCAAAGTTTTCTTTAGAGAAGACTGAGAGTTTGATGGAATTGTTTTCTTTATGAGCCATTATTTATTCTAAGTTAATCCTTAGGATTCTGACTAGGCTGTTATACCTTTTCAGTGAACCTCCCTCTGATACCAATTATAAAGTGTTTGTTTTAGGATAGTTAGTGACCTAGAGGGGGTGAATAGGTCCAATTTAAATCTTGACAACTTTTAAATCACAAAAATTAACTTAGAGTGTGAATTAACCCAATAACATTATTCAAGAAAAACAGAACATATCTAAATATAACTATCACAGCACAGCACAACAAACAATTAAGCACAAGACATAATTCAGCACAGTACATCACACAATAGTTTTATAGTGGTTCCCCAATTTATGGGTACATCCACTTTTTCCCTTCGCCTATCTTGCAATGAACTAGATCCGGCCAGACTTTTTCTTTCTTTCCCTCAGATCCTCAGATCTTACACCTCAGAGCCCTGCTGGCTCCTATAACTCAAACAATGCAATGTACTACCTCAGATTCTCAAGATCCTACAACTCAGGTTGCTCTTCAAGAACCCTACCTCAGAGTGCACCTCCACTCCTACTCCTCAGGCAAACCCTTGCACTACAATCTCAGAACCTTTCAGTTCCTACAGCTCAGAGAAATTGCACCTTCTCCTACCTCAGGCACACAGACCTACCTCAGCCTTTATAATATAGGCTTACAACTCAGAGAAATTAATTCCCTACCTCTCAGATCTACTAATAGATCTTATAAAGTTATTAAAATCAGAAGGAGAATGTCTTTTGAAATATCACCCAGAAAGAATGAGTCGGGTGACTTCTTATTGATTAGATCTTGATGAGAATTCTTCTTCCTTAACCTTGGCTGTGAAGAATAAGGTTCAACCCTTCTTAGCTTTTTCAAATCTTCTTGAATGAGAAGTTAGGGTTAATTCTTGGCTGGAGATGATTGAAGTTGATCCACGATCTATCTTCTCTCCACCATCAGAATTCTATTAAATTGATCTGACTAACTTGGATGAGAAGAATGAGAAATGATTTCTCTGCTGTTTCTGTTGAGTTGATCTCCTTAAATAGGCTTTGGCAAAAGTGACTGGCAGCCCCGGTTAATCTACTGACATCTAATAGTTCTGATAGCTGTCAGAACTTCAGGCTTTGAATTCTGGACTTAGAAGAAATTATGTCTTGAAAGATTCTGCATGAAGGTGTTGACACTTCTATACTTAGAATCCATCGACACCAGTCCTGGGTGTTGACACTTCTCATATAGGGATGCGGACATTTATAGAGTATGTCGACACTGCTAGCTTCTTGTCTCGACACAACTTGTGTAACATGTGTCAACACTTGTCCTGAGGGTCAACACAACTGGTTTCTTGACTCGATATGTCTTGTGTGAAATGTGTCGCCACTAGTCCTGAGTGTTGACACAGCTGAATTCTTGACTAATGGTGCCGATCCAAGTCCTGGGTGTCGACACAGCTTGCATCCAGTCTCGACATAACTTGAGTGAAATGCGTCGACACTAGTCCTAAGTGTCTACACAGCTGGTTCTTTGACTCACTGTTTCGACACAAGTCCCGGGTGTCGACACAGCTTATTTCCAGTCTTGACACTTCTTGAATAAGTGTTCCAACACTAGACCTGAGTGTTGATACTGCTTGATTCCTTGTCTCAGCACAACTTTTACATAGGTGTCGACACTTTTGTACTTTGTTTATTTTTCCTACACAAATAAACTCAACATAGATCAAATACAAATTTGTGTATATCATTGAGTTAAAAGGGCTTCTCCAAATCTGGTACACAATTCCCAATGTACCCAATAGGCCACACCCTACGTACGTCCGACGTGCGGCTGTCCCCACACATGCCTAAATGCGGCCATGCTCTCCATGCACAATCCATGCAAATGCATCCCGCGCACTCCCAGCATGGCCGTACTTTTCCCTTATGCCTCTACACGCTACTTTTTGTGCCTCCACCGCGTCGTTTCCCTCCAACATGGTCACCATGGATCATCTGCAACTTAACTAAAAACTCCCCACCCTCCACTCACTCCGTCTCTAGATTCAGGGGACTTGGAGGGGGGAATCATACGGTCATATAATATATTGCTCAAACAATATTAAGCACACTCCCCAACATGGTGGTGCAAATAGTAACAAATTCCCCATCAAGTGGTGCAAATAGTAAAATACCCCCATCATGGGGTGCAAATAGTACATTCTATAACATGGGGTTGTAAATAGTAAAATTCCCCATCAATGGGTGCAAATAGTAAAATCCTCCAACAAGGGCGTTTAAATAGTAAAATTCCCTCTCATGGGGTGGAAATAAAAAAAATTCCCAATCATGGGGTGCAAAAAGTAAAATCCCCCCATTATGGGGGTGTAAATAGTAAATTCCTCCAACATGGGGTGGAAATAGTAAAATTCTCCATCATGGGGTATAAACAGTAAAATTCCCATCATGGGGTGCAAATAGTAAAATCCCCCTATCATGGTGAGTAAATAGTAAAATCCTCCAACTTGAGGGTGCAAATAGTAAAATTCCCCCTCACTGGGTGAAAATAGTAAAGTTCTCCATCATGAGGTACAAATAGTAAAATCCACCCATCATGGAGTGCAAGTAGTACATCCTCCATCACACAGTGCAAATAGTAAAAATACACATGACGGTCTACGTATAACAAATATAATGGTTATTATGGAGTACATTGGTCTCAATGCACTTGATTTGAAGAAGTCTTCTCAGCTCAATGATATACACATTATTGTATTTGATGGTTGTTAAGTTTATTTGTGCAGGGTAATACAACTAAGTACAATGTGTCGACACTTAGGACTAGTGTCGACACATATTGAACAAGTTGTGTCGAGACAAAGAAACGTTGTGTCGACACTAAGGACAATTGTGTCGACACACTATGTCGAGATTGAAGGCAACTGTGTCGACACTCAGGACTAGTGTCGATACACTCTATACACATTATACAAGACTGAAGACAACTGCGTCGACACTCAGGACTAGTGTCGATACACTCTATTCAAGCTGTGTCTAGACTGAAGACAACTATGTCGACACTCAAGACTAGTGTCGACACACTATGATTACGTGTAACAAGACTGAAGAAAGCTGTGTCGACACACAGAACTTGTGTCGACACATTCCACAGAAGTTGTGTCGAGACAAGTTGAAGAGCTTTGTCAACACATTTAGATGTGTGTCAACACCACTACAGAGCTTTGTCGACACATTTAGAAGTATGTCGACACCACTACGGTGCTGTGTCGACACCCAGGACTTATGTCAACACATTTCACTGCCAAGTCTCAACACTTCAGCAGACTTATTTCCTAAGTACAGATATCAAGACTGAGGTACTGACAGCTGTCAGAACTATCAATTATTAAGCAGATCAGCTAGTTACTTCTGTTAAAGCTTATTTAAAAGGATGCAGTATTCAGAAGAAAGAAGAACACACACAGAGAGAGTTAAAAAAAGAATAAGCAGCACAACCTTGAAGCTTCAGCTACAGTTAAGAAGGTGGAGAGAGGTCTGATCAAGAATCATCTACAACATCTCTCCAGCCTAGATCAACCCTAATTTCTACTTCAAGAAGCTTTGCAAAGCTAAGAAGGGTTCGATCAGATCTATCTTGTCAGAATAAAAGGAAGCATAATCATCAAGATCAGATCAAGAAGCAGTTATTCAGATTTCATACTGGGTGACTTATTTTGATTTCATTTCTCTATTAATTTCAGTTTGTAAGATCTGTCTGTAGATCTGAGTGGAAGAGATTGTTGTAAGCCTGTGTTATAAAGGCCGAGGTAGGGCTGGAATTGCCTGAGGTAGGAGAAGTTCAAAATTCTATGAGTTGTAGGGCATTTGTTTCCTGAGAAATAGGAGTGAGGATTCATTCTGAGGTAGATTTCTTGGGAAGAACATGAGGTGTAGGATCTTGGTGATCTGAGTGGTAAGACTTGTGAAGTCTCAGTTGGAGCCGGGTGGGCTCTAAACTGTAAGATCTATTGATCTGAGTAAAGGAAAGTGGAGGAGTTTTGCTGAATCTAGTTCATTGCTAGATAGGCGAAGGGGAAAAGTGGATGTACCCATAAATTGGGGAACCACTATAAAACTGTGTGCATTGTGTTGTTTGTGCTAATGTGTTATGTTGTGTTAATTTAGTTGATTGTTATTTAGTTTCTGTTGATTATCAGATTTTAGTTAATCATTTTAATTTGAATAGTACTCTAATTAAAGAAAATGGGGACCATATTTAAATTGGACCTATTCACCCCCCCTCTAGGTCACTTTCAATTCTAAAGTAAACATTTACAGTTATGGTTGCACATAAACATATCCGCCATATATCGCCCTAAAACTATACAAACGGGTGCGTGGAAAGCACATAAATTGGTTACAGTGTGCGAATAACTGCATAACCACTGTAATCACCACTTATTTATGAAATTTCCACCCTCAGAACCTATAAATAGGACCCATGGTCCTCCTTTCATTCCATCTTCTTCTCCTCCCGAGAATTCCTCCCACAAATTTCTCCCTCCTCCACTTCTCCTCTCACATGCTCCGCTTCCTTGTGCTCTCTCCCACGCGTTGCTTCCTTACACAATGAATCCTTGCACGCTCTCGCACATGCCGCTTCCTTACACGATCCCGTATGGGCCGGTTCATTGCGCATTTCTGCACGTGTCGCTTCCTTGCACGCTCTCGCGCACTCTGATTCCTTTCTCGCTCCCGTGCGCTTTGATTCCTTTATCGCTCCTGCGCATGCTGATTCATTACGCGCTCCTGCGCGCTCTGTTTCTTTGTGCGCTCGCACATATGCCCCTTCCTTGCGCGCATTCGTGCTTGCCGCTTCCTTTTGCGCTTATGCGCATGTCTCTTCCTTGCGCGATCTTGCACACACCAGTTCCTTGCGCACTCCCGTGTACGACGCTTCATTGTGCACTCTCGCGCATGCGGCTTCCTTGCCTTCTCCCGCATGCGATGCATCCTTTCATGCTCCCATGCACACCTCCTCCTTGCACGCTCCCGTGCTCACCTCCTCCTTGCACACGCCCGCGCGTGCCTCCTCCTTGCGTGATCTCGCGCACACCTCTTACTTGCGCGCTCCTGCATACGCCTCCTCCTTGTGCTCCCCAATGCGCTCTTCTCCAAGTGCAGCCCTGCCCGCTCTGCTCTAAGAGAGTCCCCGAGCACTCCGCTCCATGTGCACCCCCACGTGATTTTCTCCACTTGCGCCCTGCGCGCGTTCCATTCTAGGTGTGCCCCTCATGTGCTCCTCTCCATGTGAGTATTTCAAGCAACCCACTTTCTAGACTGCTTCGAAGAACACACTCCAACAACAGAAGGGAACATTTCGTGCACGCCACATCAGGCATTCTACACAAATCACTCTCAGCACCCTCAACTCAGCATCGAGCCCATCAGTCAACACCAAGTCAACCACTCCAGGCTCCTCTGAACACAAAAAGAGACAAGCCATAGAGGTTTAGGCGTGCATAACGTGCCACCCAATCTTCTAGCCTGCAAGTACCAGGATATGCAAGGCATGCCACTCCCACTTTCAAGCACCAACAAAGGACTCTAGAGTAAAATGAGCGCATTGCTCCCCACATCATAAGAAGAAATATTTTGAAAGTGTAGCTAGATCTGATATACTCTAGAGGGGGGGGGGGGTGAATAGAGTATATGGTGATTTTGAAACTTTTACAACTGCTGTTGTATTTTAGATGTGTGTGTGTGTGTATGCAGCAAATACAATAAACCAGAAAGCAGCAAAGGACTAATCACAGCACAATCACAGAGCAAGGCCAGAAAACAAAAGGAAAAGAAAGCAATCAGACGACATAAGAATTTTATAGTGGTTCCCCAAATCTGGGTAGTCCACTCTTCTACCACCCTGGTAGGAATCCACTGCAGGAAGGGGTTGATCAGGTGTCCTGGCACCAATGGGGTTTTGATCAGGTTCCCAAAAACCAAACCCTCAAGTCTTTTGGTGGGAGACTTGCAACCAGAATAATTTTGAAGGGAATTAAAACCCTGTACAGAGGTGGAGTGTGAGGGTGATGAGGTCTTCTCTTTCTCAAGTCAAATGAGAAGACTTGTGGAATGTTGTTTAGCAGCTTTGCTCCCCCTGAGATGTAGAATGGTTCAGGAAGAATACTGGAGCACTGCTTCAGGGTGATAGGTCTTCAAAGACCTAGAATTCCAGGTCCAGAGAAAGTTTTCAGGAACTTCTTGCAACTGATATGACTGTATTGTTTTGAAGTTCTCCTGAGTAAAAGCAGATGAAGAAGGCTCTTGATATTGATGTAATATTCTTCTTCTTCTTCTAAATCAATTTCTCTCCAGGCCAAGAATGAATTCTTTTTCTTGTGTTGTCTGAATTACTGTCTATCCTCTTCTTGTTGTTGTCTGGTGTTGTGTCCTTGTTGTATTTTTTCTGGTTTCTGTATATCTCTGTCTGTCATGGAGAGCATCCGAATTTTTGAATGTCGAGCAGTAATGACAGACGGCCTGGAAAGGAAGCAACAATTAATTATTTCCCCAACTGTTTCCATGGGAAAACGGCATGTAATAATCCAGAATTAACTGCGCATCCTAACGGTAGTATACTGTGAAGAACTGCCATTAATTGTCCAGGAATCAGCGCCATGAGATGAGACAGGAACGGAAGAAGACCTAGTCTGGAATCGTCGACCGAAGAACAGAATTCGTCGAGCTGAGTCTTGAATTCGTCGAGCTAAGCTGAGTTCGTCGAGCTGAGCTGGGTTCGTCGAGCTGAGCTGAGTTCGTCGAGCTGACAGTCTTCATTCGTTGAATAGACAATCTTCAATATCAGAAAAACATTATTTGTTGAGCAGAGAACCAAATTCGTCGAGCTGAGAATAAACTTTGTCGACCTGAGAAAAGTTCTGGACTTGGATGAAATACTCTGCATCTACTGAAGTGCTGTGTCGACACAAATTGGTGTCGACAGATTTTTCTTGGTGTCGACACAACTCCTCTGGTGTCGACAGATTGGTCTAGGTGTCGACACAAATCCTCTGGTGTCGACACACGCTGGTGTCGACTGAAATCCTGGGTGTCGACACAAATCGTCTGGTGTCGACACAAGCCCTAAGTGTCGACACATATTCTCTGAGCACAAAAATCGTCGAGTAGAGATTAGCATTCGTCGTCTTGAGAAGCTATGAACTTGAGGTCCAAGTTCGTCGAGCTCAGTATATAATTCGTCGACCGAAGCATGGAGCTGGACTTAGAGAAATTTGAAGTAGTCCTGAGAATGCTTGAAATAGAACCTGGTGTTCGTCGAGCAAAGAACAAAGTTCGTCGAGCTCAGCACTGCGAATTGTCTCACGATCGTCGAGCGCATAACTTCCTTCGTCGAGCTGAGTTCGACGAACGTCGAACTCATTTCACTTAGTCTGAAAAACTGATAGATCTGGAGTTCCTGATGGTCTTGAAGAAGGCTGGTCCATCTGAAGTTGAGATAGTGGACTGTCCTGGACTCTAAGACACAAACTTGACCCAGACTATACATGATGGGTCACATCCTAAGTCAGTGAACCTAGCCCAAATCAACTAGGGATCCAACAATCTCCCCCTATTTGGGTGAGGTCACTAACAGAAACTCCAAGCAAGAACAAAGAAAAACAAAGCAAAATTAAGAGATATATCTGGCAGAGAATTTACAACACATGCAACAGATATATATATACATACTGGCTTTGTTTTAATGCAAAATATTGACTGAAACAGAAGCAGAAATGAATAGAAAACACAAAATTACTTCTCTGATTTCTTCTGTTTTGGCTTGACTTCTGCTGCTTTATCTCCTGGCTTCTTGAAAATGATTTCCCTATTGGGATCTGAAGCTTGAGCCTTGGTCATAGTCATGTCAGCTGCCCCTATGATGTTCAGTGAAGTGGCTCTGGGGACAACTGCTTCTGGGTGAAGATTCATGTACTCATCAACATTGAGTAGCTTGTTTGCTTTCCCAAATCTTTTTAGTTCATCTTTCCTGTACTGAGACATAGTAGTTAAGCCTGTTGTATCCTTGCCTTCAGCTTTAGCTTTGTTGATTAGAGATAAGCCAATGATTTCTTGGAATCTTGCCATTCTGGCTGTGTTGGCTGTTTCTGGATCTTCAGGAGGAGAATAAGGCATTTCAGCTTCATGTTCCTTAGATTCCTGGTGCTGCTGCTGTTGTTGTTGATGGTGTTGACTGCCTGAAGAAGGTGGCCTTGGCTAACTACTACTAGAGGATCTCCCTATTTGTCTCTGATAAGTTTGAATAGGAGCAGATCTTTGAGAGCTTGAGCCAGAGGCACCTGCTGCTGGAGGAGGAGGAGGAGGAGGATCCTTTCTGTATCTATGCACTGGGGGAGGAGAGTATCTCCTACTCCTCTTCCTCTCTTTTTGTTGGTTCTTAGATAACCACATCCATGCAGGCATCCCTTTGTAAGGAGCAACATTATGCAGAATATAATAGGGAGTGTCTGCAGTGGGATTAGGCTTGGGAGCAGGAGGAGGAGGAGCCTTCCTTTTCTTAGAGAGCAACTTCTTTTTCTTTTTAGCAGCCTCCTCATCTGATTCATCATCATCATCATCAGAATTTGAACTCTGAGGGTTATCATACAAAGCATTCAACTTCCTCAGAGTGGCATCAGGAATGATAAGAGGTTTTTCTTGAGGGGAAATAGAAGGTTCAGAGGGTGAAGGTTCAACAGTAGTAGAGACAGAACTTGCAGCTGCTGCCTTGTTCTCTTCTTCAATGTCTGCTAGAATGAGCTCATCCAGATCAGGCATGGGAGAATCATCCATGACAAAATCTGGGACAGGGCAGATTTCTGGAATAGACACAGAAGTTGGAACAGCAGGGGGAGCAGCAAAGGATGCACAAAGTTGCCTGGCAACTATTGGATTTGCTGGAGAGGTATACTGGACAATAGCCAAATATGGCTTAGCAATCTCTACTGAAGGAAGCTTCATATATACAGGATCAAAGATCTGAAGTATCTCAGATAAATTAACTGTGGGATTTGTAAGGAAATCACCAGCAGTTGTGATTGAATCTACTGACTCATCAAAGCTACTGTTAGTGTCCAAGAATTGAAAAAAATCTATTGCTGTATCTGTAACTGCAAGTGCATTATCAAGCACTGAATCAACTATATCTGTAGTATCTGTATCTGTATCAACAGTATTCACTTCTGCAGCTGCTGTACCAGCTTCATCATGGAGCATCTCCCCTGCCTGGGTTCAGGAGAACCTGGAGCCAGGCCCCTGACAGAAGAGGGGGCAGCAGAGAGGGCTGAGATTTGGGCAGATAAAGAATGAATTGAATTCACCAGAGGTGTAATAGCCTCTGTGATGAGTGATTTGATAAGAGGAGTCAGAAGAGAGATGATGGTGGAAATGATGGAAGAATCCATAGGTGGAGAAAGAATAGTAGAGGAGGAAGGAAGAATATGTGGAGGGGATAAGGGAGGTAGAACAGGTTGTGATTCAGTGGGTATGGTGTAGGATGGAATAGTGGAAAGGTGTGGTGGAAGAGGGGATTGAGGAGGTGAGGGAATATGTGTTTCAGTGGGGGAAACTGGAGGTGTAAGCATATGTGTAAGATCAGGCGGTGGAGATTGATGTTGAGGTGGAGTCAATTGAGGTGCAGGAGGAGTGGGAAGAGATTTGGTAGGGGGAATGACTTCTTCAGAGTCAGGGTGAGGAGTGACCTTGACGGTCCTGGTGCTCTCAGAAGCATTGATGGAGGAGGAGGAAACCTTGGAGGGTTTGGAGATTGTCGTCTCCCATCGGCCAAACAAGGCGCAGGTGAGGCGCTTGCTGGCATTGATGAATGTGGTCGGGGAGACCAAACATTCACTGGCCTTTTCCTGGAGGAAAATCCCCAGGATTCTGCCGTAGCAGACTTCCTTCTTGCTAGTTCTTTTCTTGATAAGGTCAAAGAAAACCATGCCCCAATCAACCTGACGCTTGTTGAGTACTGCGCACATGATCAGGAATTGATGGCGAGTGATGTAGTCGTGTGCCGAGTGCTTACCCAACATAATTTTCCCGACAATGTCAGCCAAAAATTGATAAGCGGCGGACAGTTGTTTCTTCAGAAGCTTATTAGGGTTGTTGCCGGAGAAATCCATGACTTTCAGCATATCAGCATATTCCTCAGCGTCCATTTCCAAGTTGTCTTCCCCATTGATCAGACCAAATATTTCAGAGAGTACTGCTGGGGACAGGGAAACGGTAGTGTTTCCAATATTTCCTGTCAGACTGCCATCTTCAGAAATTGTGGCAGTATACACCCATTCTCTTATCTCGGTTGAGTGTAGCTTGATGTTGCGTGTCATGAAGTCCTTGAGATGCAGTTCTTCAAGTAATTCAACGATGTACAGAAAAATTGGATAGGAATGCTGGAAGGACTCAAAGTCCATTGAGAATGCTGCATCAAACTTCATCGCTGCAAGTGCTCCTGGATGAATTGCCATTGATGACCTGCAAAGAAAATTACAGAGAAAACGACGATCAAGAGCAAAGGAACTGAAAGCGCGGGACGGAGGTCGAAGAAAACCTAGATATAAGATTTTCAGAATATGAATCGACAAGCTCCGTTCCACGAAAAAGAAGACAAATCTTCGAACTGAGATCGAAGAAATAAGGTATAGGAGAGTAGTTCGTCGAACCCATTCAGAAGAATTGAAAACAGTTCGTCGAACTCCGTTTGACGAAATGGTTTCTGAAGCAAGGTTCGTCGATCTCCGGTTGACGAAAATTGTTTCAACACAGAGAATTCATCGATCTCCGTTCGACGAGAATCTCTCGAACTTTCCCTAATTCGTCGAACTCCGTTCGACGAACTCTGGAGAATTCGTCGAATGCAGACAAAAATTAATTTAACTCTTCTCCATCAATCATTCCCAGTTGATTTATAAGGAACAGATGGTTTTTCTCATCCAAAGGCTTGGTGAAGATATCTGCTCTCTGTAGATCAGTAGGAATGTGGATCAAGTTAATTTTCTTTTTGTCCACATTATCTCTAATGAAATGATGTCTTATTTCAATATGTTTAGTCCTAGAATGATGAACTGGATTCTGAGCTATAGCAATAGCACTTGTATTATCACAAAATAAGGTTGAATTATTTAAGTTGATACCATAATCTAGGAGTTGGTTTTGTATCCATAGCATCTGTGAACAGCAGCTGCCAGCAGCCATATACTCTGCCTCAGTAGTTGATGTAGACACAGATGTCTGCTTTTTGCAAAACCAAGAGACAAGTCTAATACCCAGGAACTGGCAAGTTCCAGAGGTACTTTTCCTATCCACTCTACATCCAGCATAGTCAGCATCTGAGTATCCAGTTAACTCAAATTCTGACTCTGTAGGATACCAGAGTCCTAAACTAGGACAACTCTTTATATATCTCAAAATCCTTTTTAGAAAAATAAGATGAGATTCTTTAGGATTCACTTGGAATCTAGCACAAAGGCATGTGACAAACATTATGTCAGGCCTGCTAGCTGTTAAGTATAATAGGGATCCAACAATTGCCCTATAATGTTTCTGATCTACAGGTTTCCCTACTGCATCAGAATCCACAACAGCATTTGTAGCCATAGGTGTTTTCATTCCTGAGGCATCACCCATCCCAAACTTTTTAATAAGCTCTTTAGCATACTTAGATTGGGAGAGGAAGATACCATCAGGGAGCTGCTTCACTTGGAGACCAAGGAAGTAGGAAAGCTCACCCATGCTACTCATCTCAAATTTGGAATGCATGAGGTCAGCAAACCTCTGGCACAATTTGGGATCAGTAGACCCAAAAATAATGTCATCCACATATATTTGTACCAATAAGATTTGGTCCTTATGATGTCTAGTGAAAAGGGTTTTATCTATGGTTCCTCTTGTAAATTTATGCTCTAAAAGAAAGCTAGCTAGGGTCTCATACCAAGCTCTTGGAGCTTGCTTTGAACCATAGAGAGCTTTATTCAACTTGTAAACATAAGAGGGTTGAGTTAGAGAGATAAAACCTGAAGGTTGTTCTACATAAACTCTTCTTGAAGTACACCATTCAGAAAGGCACTCTTGACATCCATCTGGAATACCTTGAACTTTTTATATGCTGCATAGGCTAGAAATATTCTAATGGCCTCCAACCTTGCAACAGGGGCAAAGGTTTGGTCATAGTCTATTCCTTCTTCTTGCCTATATCCTTGGGCAACCAGTCTAGCCTTGTTCCTTACTATGTTCCCTTCTGCATCTAATTTGTTCCTATAGACCCATTTGGTTCCAATAACTGGGTAGTTATGGGGTCTTGGAACCAAATCCCAAACTCTACATCTCTCAAATTGATTTAGTTCCTCTTGCATTGCAAGAATCCAGTGGGGATCTTGCTCAGCTTCATGGATGGTGAGAGGTTCAATTTGAGAGAGAAAATAGGCATGCATCAAGTCTTGATTGAGCTGATGTCTTGTCTGTACACCAATTGAGATGTCCCCAATCACTTGAGATCTGGGGTGATCTCTAAGTGTGACAAGATCAGTAGGTGGAGTTGGTTGAGCAACAACTTCTGCAAATAATTCCTCTTGAGGAATGGTACTGGCTGTTGATGGAAGTTCAGTTACTTCCTCTTGGATTTCTTCTTCACTATCTTCAGCAGCCTGTGGAGTGGGATGAGTTGGAACCTCTTGGGTAAGGTTTAGTCCATCTATAGACTCACACATTGGTGAAACCTGCAAAGGACTATTGGTAGAAATGTCTTTCTCCTTATAAGACATGTTAGCTTCATCAAAAGACACATGGACAGATTCTTCAATTTTAAGGGATGATTTGTTGAAAACCCTATAAGCCTTGCTTACTTGGGAATATCCTAGAAAAATCCCTTCTTCAGCCTTAGCCTCAAATTTTCTGATGTATCTTTTGTTATTAGTGTGGATGTAACATATGCAACCAAAAACTTTAAAGTAAGTGATTTTAGGTTTCTTTTCTTTAAGTAATTCATAGGGGGTCTTGTGTTTTAGTTTATGTATAAGACATCTGTTCAGGACATATTTAGCTGTGTTTACAGCTTCTGCCCAAAAGGATAGAGGCATGTAGGCATCTGCTAACAATGTACCTACAGCTTCAATGAGTGTCCTATTTTTCCTTTCAGCTACCCCATTTTGTTGGGGAGTTCTAGGAGCTGAGAAGCACTGCCTGATACCTTCCTTCTCACAGAACTCATGCATAAGAAGAGACTCAAACTCTGTGCCATGATCACTTCTGATCAATGCAACATGAGTAGAGAACTCAATCTGTATGGTCCTGAGAAAATCTGTAAGAACTTTGAATGTATCTGACTTAGCTCTCAGGAAGGCTACCCAACTGAATCTGGAGAAATCATCAACAATAACTAAGGTGTAAGACTTCCCTCCTAGGCTTTGTACTGCAATGGGTCCAAAAAGATCCACATGAAGCAGATACAATATCCTAGGTGAATCACTTTTATTAATGGATTTGAAGCTAGTTTTAGTTTGCTTGCCTAGTTGACAAGCCCTTCATAGGCTTTCCTTCTTGTAGGGGCCAGAAGGTAAACCTCTAACAAGGTTGTCTTTAGATAACCTAGATATGTTCTTAAGGTTTACATGTCCTAGCCTTTTGTGCCATAGCTCATTTTGGTTACTAGTGATATTGAGTAAACAAATATCAGTTGTGGCAGAAATGAAATCTACTAAATATATGTTTCCTTGTCTAAGTCCAATTAAAACAGTTTGGTTTTTATCATTTATAATAGAACAAGAGGTAGAGTTGAAATGTACCTGATAACCTTCATCACATAATTGACTTATGGATATAAGGTTATGTTTAAGTCCTCTTACATATGTTACTGTTGGATCCCCAGTTGATTTGGGCTAGGTTCACTGACTTAGGTTGTGACCCATCATGTATAGTCTGGGTCAAGTTTGTGTCTTAGAGTCTAGGACACTCCTCTATCTCAACTTCAGATGGATCAGCCTTCTTCAAGACCTTCAGGAACTCCAGATCTATCAGATTTTCAGACTAAGTGAAATGAGTTCGACATTCGTCGAACTCAGCTCGACGAAGGAAGTTGTGCGCTCGACGATCGTGCGACAATTCGCAGTACTGAGCTCGACGAACTTTGTTCTTTACTCGATGAATACCAGATCCACTTCTAGCATTCTCAGGACTACTTCAGAATTTCTCTAAGTCCAGCTTCATGCTTCGGTCGACGAATCATTTTCTGAGCTCGACGAACTTGGACCTCAAGTTCACAGCTTCTCAGGTCGACGAATGCTAAATCTGTACTCGACGATTTCTGTGCTCAGAGAATCTGTGTCGACACTTAGGGCTTGTGTCGACACCAGGCGATTTGTGTCGACACCCAGGATTTCAGTCGACAATAGCTTGTGTCGACACCAGAGGTTTTGTGTCGACACCTAGACCAACCTGTCGACACCAGGGGAGTTGTGTCGACACCAAGATCAATCTGTCGACATCATTTTGTGTCGACACAGTTTTTCAGCAGATGCAGAGTATTTTGTCCAAGTCCAGAACTTTTCTCAGGTCGACGAAGTTTATTCTCAGCTCGACGAATTTGGTTCTCTGCTCGACGAATAATGTTTGTCTGATATTAAAGATTGTCTATTCAACGAATGAAGACTGACAGCTCGACGAACTCAGCTCAGCTCGACGAACTCAACTCAGCTCGACGAACTCAGCGCAGCTCGACGAATTCAAGACTCTGTTCCACGAATTCTGTTCTTCGGTCGACGATTCCAGACTAGGTCTTCTTCCGTTTTCGTCTCATTTCATGGCGCTGATTCCTGGACAATTAATGGCAGTTCTTAACAGAATACTACCGTTAGAATGCGCAGTTAATTCTGGATTATTTCATGCCGTTTTCCCATGGAAACAGTTGGGGAAATAATTAATTGCTGCTTCCTTTCCAGGCCGTCTGTCATTACTGCTCGACATTCAAAAATTGGAATGCTCTCCTTGACATACAGAGAGACATACAGAAACCAGAAGAAATTGAACAAGCACACAACACCAGAACATCTAGAACAGCATAGACAGTGATTCAGACAACACAAGAAAAGGATTTCATTCTTGGCCCAGAGAGAAATTGATCTAGAAGAAGAAGAAGAACATTACATCAATATCAAGAGTCTTCTTCATCTGCTTTTACTCAGGAGAACTTCAAAACAGTACATTCATATCAGTTGCAAGAAGTTCCTGAAGAATTTCTCTGGACCTGGAATTCTAGGTCTTTGAAGACCTATCACCCTGAAGCAGTGCTCCAGTTTTCTTCCTGAACCATTCCACATCTCAGGGGGAGCTAAGCTGCTAAACAACATCCACAAGTCTTCTCATTTGACTTGAGAAAGAGAAGACCTCATCACCCTCTCACTCCACCTCTGTACAGGGTTTTAATTCCCTTCAAAATTATTCTGGTTGCAAGTCTCCCACCAAAAGACTTGAGGGTTTGGTTTTTGGGAACCTGATCAAAACCCCATTGGTGCCAGGACACCTGATCAACCCCTTCCTGCAGTGGATTCCTACCAGGGTGGTAGAAGAGTGGACTACCCAGATTTGGGGAACCACTATAAAATTCTTGTGTCGTTTGGTTGCTTTCTTTTCCTTTTTGTTTTCTGGCCTTGCTCTGTGATTGTGCTGTGATTAGTCTTTTGCTGCTTTCTGATTTATTGTATTTGCTGCACACACAACACACACACACATCTAAAATACAACAGCAGTTGAAAAAGTTTTAAAATCACCATATACTCTATTCACCCCCCTCTAGAGTATATCAGATCTAACTGCACTTTCAATTGGTATCAGAGGGAGGTTGGTTAAACATACCATACCTGATTGGTTGTACAGGCTAACACCTGAACCCAAAGATCCCTTAGTTAGATCTCTTTATTATTCTGTTACTAGATTTTGTTCTCATAGACATGGCCCAAAACAAGGATTATACAAGCATCAGACCTCCAGTGTGCAATCTTAACAAGTTTGCCATCTGGAAGGCAAGAATCAGATTATATATGAACTCCATTGATGAGGATATTTTCTCTGTCATCTCAACAGGTGTTCCTCCAGCTCCTACAACATTTGCCAGCACATCAACTAATCTGAGTGCAGTACCACCTCCAGACAATACTGAAGCCTATAAGAAAGCCAAGATGGCTGATGCAAAGGCTATGAATATTCTGGCCCAAACAATGTCAGATGACATATTTCAGAAGGTGGCTGAGTGCACCTCAGCCAAGGCCATTTGGGACTCTCTCAATCAAATGGTAGCAGGCTCAGCTGATGAAAGAAAGGATAGGAGATCCAGTCTCATTTCTCTCTATGAGAATTTCAAAAAGGATGAGACAGAATCAGTGGCTGAGATGTACAATAGATTAAGTTCAATTATTAGTGAACTCAAGACACTTGACAAGGACATCACCTTAACTGAGGTGAATGATAAGCTACTGATGTGTTTCCCCAGTTCATGGGACTCCAGAATCTGGCCAATCAAAGAAACCAGAAGCCTCAATGAGATCTCAACAGAATCACTGCTAGGCAAGCTGAAGTCATATGAGCAGCTTGTCAAATCAAGAGAGGCAGCAGAACAGAAGGCAACTACACCAGTTAGGAAGGAGCACAGCTTGGCCCTCAAAGCCTCTGAAGACAATGAAACATCTACCTCCAATGAAGAGTTAATGAGCCTCTTTGCCAAAAGATTCTACAAAATGGCAAGAAAAGATTTTAGAAGAAAATCATCCAGGCAGGATGATAAACCCAAGTATGACAAGACACCAACTAAGGAGGTTGTGTGTTTTGGTTGCAGAAAGCCAGGGCACTATATTTCAGAATCCCCAGAAAATCAGAAAAAGGACAAGGGCAGGGACAAGGATTCCAGAAGAAAACAAAGCAGCAGACCCTCCTCCAACAAGTATAGAAGGAAGGACAAAGGATTTGTTGCTGAGTCCTGGAGTGACACAGAAGAAGAAACATCCTCCTCTAGCTCCAGTGAAGAAGAGGAAGAAGCCAGATCCAAGGAGGTGTGCCTAATGGCAATAGATGCCTCCAGAAGCAACTGCGGATCAGAAGAGGATTCTGAAGATGAAGATGCCTCAGACTCAGAGGCTGATCAGGTGATCTCTAGTTTTGATTTCAATTCTGATTTGTTTAAAGTAGAATTTAAAACTATGTGCATGGATTTAATAAACTCAGAGAAAGAGATAAAAACCCTGAGAACTAGACTAGAAAATCTAGAATCTGTAAGCACAGAAAACAGAAAACTAACTGACCAATTGACTCTAGCTAATGAACAGATAATTAAATTAAAATCTGAATTATGTGAGGCAAAACAACTTGAGCAATCTCTCAATGGGAGAAGCCTCAAGCTGATGGATATCACAAGCACAATAAATGCCAGATTAAATGGCAGGCTGGGCTTAGGTGCTTCATCAGGTTTACCCCCCATAATAAAGAAGAATATACTTTCCACTCCCATAAAGTTTATCACTGCTAAAGGTAAAGAGAAATTAACTGAAAAACCCAGATCAGAAAACAAGTCAAATCCCTTAGACAATAGCAACAGAAAACAGAAGAAAGCTGTCAAAAACCAAGTTCAGCAAAATTCGTCGAACTTAGATCGACGAAATCCTGCAAGATCGTCGAACCCCGATCAACGAACGTTGAACGCAAACTTCAGAAATAATTATTCGTCTTACTGCAATCGACGAACTGTGTATGGTTCGTCGAGCAGAGGTCGACGAACGTGGGACGCAGAAAGTGACCATGGTCATTCTCTAAGTGGAAGTCGACGACCTCAACCCAATTCATCGAACTCTGGTCGACGAACTTACAATAATTCGTCGATCCCAGAATGACCAAACATAAATAATTTCTCCTATAGAAATGTTAAAACAACTAACAAGGCATTTAATCCAGTAGCTGATTGGATAATTCCACCTAGGAGATATCATCCACTAGGGTATAAGTCTCAACCTGCATTATCAGTCATTTCTAGCTTTTCTTTTCAACCAAACCAAGGACCCAAGGTAACCTGGGTCAAGAACAATTGAGCTTTATTTCCTAATGCAGGTACAAGTGAAGAACTGTCCAAGGCTAAGTCAGACATGGTACCTGGACAGTGGCTGCTCCAAGCACATGACTGGCAGCAAAGCAAATCTCACCAACTATCAATCCAAGCTAGGACCAAAGGTGATATTTGGAGACTCAAAGAGTGGTCAGTCAGAAGGATATGGAAGAGTAAGCATTGGAGCAGTGACCTTCAAAAAGGTGACATATGTAAGAGGACTTAAACATAACCTTATATCCATAAGCCAATTGTGTGATGAAGGTTATCAGGTTCATTTCAACTCTACCTCTTGTTCTATTATAAATGATAAAAACCAAACTGTTTTAATTGGACTTAGACAAGGAAACATATATTTAGTAGATTTCATTTCTGCCACAACTGATATTTGTTTACTCAATATCTCTAGTAACCAAAATGAGTTATGGCACAAAAGGCTAGGACACGTAAATCTTAAAAACATATCTAGGTTATCTAAAGACAACCTTGTTAGAGGTTTACCTTCTGGTCCCTACAAGAAGAAAAGCCTATGCAGGGCTTGTCAACTAGGCAAGCAAACTAAAACTAGCTTCAAATCCATTAATAAAAGTGATTCACCTAGGATATTGTATCTGCTTCATGTGGATCTTTTTGGACCCATTGCAGTACAAAGCCTAGGAGGGAAGTCTTACACCTTAGTTATTGTTGATGATTTCTCCAGATTCAGTTGGGTAGCCTTCCTGAGAGCTAAGTCAGATACATTCAAAGTTCTTACAGATTTTCTCAGGACCATACAGATTGAGTTCTCTACTCATGTTGCATTGATCAGAAGTGATCATGGCACAGAGTTTGAGTCTCTTCTTATGCATGAGTTCTGTGAGAAGGAAGGTATCAGGCAGTGCTTCTCAGCTCCTAGATCTCCCCAACAAAATGGGGTTGCTGAAAGGAAAAATAGGACACTCATTGAAGATGCAGGTACATTGTTAGCAGATGCCTACATGCCTCTATCCTTTTGGGCAGAAGCTGTAAACACAGCAAACTATGTCCTGAACAGATGTCTTATACATAAACTAAAACACAAGACCCCCTATGAATTTCTTAAAGAAAAGAAACCTAAAATCACTTACTTTAAAGTTTTTGGTTGCATATGTTATATCCACACTAATAATAAAAGATACATCAGAAAATTTGAGGCTAAGGCTGAAGAAGGGATTTTTCTAGGATATTCCCAAGTAAGCAAGGCCTATAGGGTTTTCAATAAATCATCCCTTAAAATTGAAGAATCTGTCCATGTGTCTTTTGATGAAGCTAACATGTCTTATAAGGAGAAAGACATTTCTACCAATAGCCCTTTGCAGGTTTCACCAATGTGTGAGTCTATGGATGGATTAAACCTTACCCAAGAGGTTCCAACTCATCCCACTCCATAGGCTGCTGAAGATAGTGAAGAAGAAATTCAAGAGGAAGTAATTGAACTTCCATCAACAGCCAACACCATTCCTCAAGAGGAATTATTTGCAGAAGCTGTTGCTCAACCAACTCCACAAACTGATCTTGTCACACTTAGAGATCACCCCAGATCTCAAGTGATTGGGGACATTTCAGTTGGTGTACAGACAAGACATCAGCTCAATCAAGACTTGATGCATGCCTATTTTCTCTCTCAAATTGAACCTCTCACCATTCTTGAAGCTGAGCAAGATCCCCACTGGATTCTTGCAATGCAAGAGGAACTAAATCAGTTTGAGAGATATAGAGTTTGGGATTTGGTTCCAAGACCCCATAACTACCCAGTTATTGGAACCAAATGGGTATACAGGAACAAATTAGATGCAGAAGGGAACATAGTAAGGAACAAGGCTAGACTGGTTGCCCAAGGATATAGGCAAGAATAAGGAATAGACTATGACCAAACCTTTGCCCCTGTTGCAAGGTTGGAGGCCATTAGAATATTTCTAGCCTATGCAGCATACAAAAAGTTCAGGGTAATCCAGATGGATGTCAAGAGTGCCTTTCTGAATGGTGTACTTCAAGAAGAGGTTTATGTAGAACAACCTCCAGGTTTTATCTCTCTAACTCAACCCTCTTATGTTTACAAGTTGCATAAAGCTCTCTATGGTTTAAAGCAAGCTCCAAGAGCTTGGTATGAGACCCTACCTAGCTTTCTTTTAGAGCATAAATTTACAAGAGGAACCATAGATAAAACCCTTTTCACGAGACATCATAAGGACCAAATCTTATTGGTACAAATATATGTGGATGACATTATTTTTGGGTCTACTGATCCCAAATTGTGCCAGAGGTTTGCTGACCTCATGCATTCCAAATTTGAGATGAGTAGCATGGGTGAGCTTTCCTACTTCCTTGGTCTCCAAGTGAAGCAGCTCCCTGATGGTATCCTCCTCTCCCAATCTAAGTATGCCAAAGAGCTTATTAAAAAGTTTGGGATGGGTGATGCTTCAGGAATGAAAACACCTATGGCTACAAATGCTGTTGTGGACTCTGATGCAGCAGGGAAACCTGTAGATCAGAAACATTATAGGGCAATTGTTGGATCCCTATTATACTTAACAGCTAGCAGGCCTGACATAATGTTTGCCACATGTCTTTGTGCTAGATTCCAAGTGAATCCTAAAGAATCTCATCTTATTTTTCTAAAAAGGATTTTGAGATATATAAAGAGTTGTCCTAGTTTAGGACTCTGGTATCCTGCAGAGTCAGAATTTGAGTTAACTGGATACTCAGATGCTGACTATGCTGGATGTAGGGTGGACAGGAAAAGTACCTCTGGAACTTGCCAGTTCCTGGGTATGAGACTTGTCTCTTGGTTTTGCAAAAAGCAGACATCTGTGTCTACATCAACTGCTGAGGCAGAGTACATGGCTGCTGGCAGCTGCTGCTCACAGATGCTATGGATACAAAACCAACTCCTAGATTATGGTATCAACTTAAATAATTCAACCTTTTTTTGTGATAATACTAGTGCTATTGCTATAGCACAAAATCCAGTTCATCATTCTAGGACTAAACATATTGAAATAAGACATCATTTCATTAGAGATAATGTGGACAAAAAGAAAATTAACTTGATCCACATTCCTACTGATCTACAGAGAGCAGATATCTTCACCAAGCCCTTGGATGAGAAAACCCATCTGTTCTTTATAAATCAACTAGGAATGATTGATGGAGAAGAGTTAAATTAATTTCTGTCAGCATTCGACAAATTTTCCAGAGTTCGTCGAATGAAGTTCGACGAATTAGGGAAAGTTCGAGAGATTCTCGTCGAACGGAGATCGACGAATTCTCTGTATGGAAACAATTTTCGTCGACCGGCGATCGACGAACGTTGTTTCAGAAACCATTTCGTCGACCTGAGTTCGACGAACTGTTTTCAATTCTTCTGAATGGGTTCGACGAACTACTCTCCTATACCTTATTTCGTCGATCTCAGTTCGAAGATCTGTTCTTTTTCGTGGAACGGAGCTTGTCGATTCATATTCTAAAAATCTTATATCTAGGTTTTCTTCGACCTCCGTCCCGTGCTTTCAGTTCCTTTGCTCTTGATCGCCGTTTTCTCTGTAATTTTCTTTGCAGGTCATCAATGGCAATTCCTCCAGGAGCACTTGCAGCGATGAAGTTTGACGCAGCATTCTCAATGGACTTTGAGTCCTTCCAGCACTTCGATCCCATTTTTCTGTATATCCTTGAATTACTGGAAGAACTGCATCTCAAGGACTTCATGACACACAACATCAAGCTACACTCAACAGAGATAAGAGAATGGGTGTACACTGCTACAATTTCTGAAGATGGAAATCTGACAGGAACATTTGGAAACACTGCCGTTTCTCTGTCCCCAGCAGTAATCTCTGAAATATTTGGTCTGATAAATGGGAAAGACAATTTGGAAATGGACGCTGAGGAATATGCTGATATGCTGAAAGTCATGGGTTTCTCCGGCAATAACCCTAATAAGCTTCTGAAGCAACAATTGTCCGCCGCTTATCAGTTTTTGGCTGACATTGTCGGGAAAATTCTAATGGGCAAGCATTCGGCGCACGACTACATCACTCGCCATCAATTCCTGATCATGTGCGCAGTGCTCAACAAGCGTCAGGTGGATTGGGGCATGGTCTTCTTTGACCTTATCAAGAAAAGGATTGGCAAGAAGGAAGTCTGCTATGGCAGAATCCTGGGGATTTTCCTCCAGGAAAAGGCCAGTGAATGTTTGGTCTCCCCGACCACATTCATCAACGCCAGCAAGCGCCTCACCTGCGCCTTGTTTGGCAGATGGGAGAGGACAATCTCCAAACCCTCCAAGGGTTCCTCCTCCTCCATCAATGCTTCTGAGAGCACCAGGACCGTCAAGGTCACTCCTCACCCTGAATCTGAAGAGGTCATTCCTCCTACCAAATCTCTTCCTACTCCTCCTGCACCTCAACTGACTCCTCCTCAACATCAATCTCCATCGCCTGATCTCACACATATGCCTACACCTCCACTTTCCCCCACTGAAACAACTATTCCCTCTCCTTCTCAATCCCCTCTTCCACCACACCTTTCCTCTATTCCCTCCTACACCATACCCACTGAACCACAACCTGTTCTACCTCCCTTATCCCCTCCACATATTCTTCCTTCCTCCTCTACTATTCTTTCTCCACCAATGGATTCTTCCACCATTTCCACCATCATCACTCTTCTGACTCCTCTTATTAAATCACTCATCACAGAGGCCATTACACCTCTGGTAAATTCAATTGATTCTTTATCTGCCAAAATATCAGCTCTCTCTACTGCCCCCTCTTCAATCAGGGGCCTGGCTCCAGGTTCTCCTGAACCCAGGCAGGGGGAGATGCTCCATGATGAAGCTGGTGTAGCAGCTGTAGAAGTGGATATAGTTGATACATATACTGCAGATATAGTTTTTGACACTACAAATACAGTTATTTCAGTGCTTGATAATACAGATACAGTTACAGATACAGCAATAGATTTTATTCAATTCATGAAAACTGACAGTAGCTTTGATGAGTCAGTAGATTCAATAACAACTATTGGTGATTTTCTTATAAATCCCACAGTCAATTTATCTGAGATTCTTCAGATTTTTGATCCTGTATATATGAAGCTTCCTTCAGTAGAGTTTGCTAAGCCATATTTGGCTATTGTCCAGTATACTTCTCCAGCAAATCCAGCAGTTGCCAGGCAACTTTGTGCATCCTTTGCTGCTCCCTCTGCTGTTCCAACTCCTGTGTCTATCCCAGAAATATGCCCTATCCCAGATTTTGTCATGGATGATTCTCCCATGCCTGATCTGGATGAGCTCATTCTGGCAGACATTGAGGAAGAGAACAAGGCAGCAGCTACAAGTTTTGTCTCTACTGCTATTGTACCTTCACCCTCTGAACCTTCTATTCCCCCTCAAGACAAACCTCTTACCATTCCTGATGCCACTCTGAGGAAGCTGAATGCTCTGTATGATAACCCTCAGAGTTCAAATTCTGATGATGATGATGAATCAGATGAGGAGGCTGCTAAGAAGAGAAAGAAGTTGCTCTCTAAGAAAAGGAAGGCCCCTCCTCCTCCTGCTCCCAAGACTAATCCCACTGCAGACACTCCATATTATATTCTGCATAATGTTGCTCCTTACAAAGGGATGCCTGCATGGATGTGGCTATCTAAGAACCAGCAAAAAGAGAGGAAGAGGAGTAGGAGATACTCTCCTCCCCCAGTTCATAGGTACAGAAAGGATCCTCCTCCTCCTCCTCCTCCAGCAGCAGGTGCCTCTGGCTCAAGCTCTCAAAGATCTACTCCTATTCAAACCTATCAGAGACAAACAGGGAGATCCTCTGGTAGTAGTCAGCCAAGGCCACCATCTTCAAGCAGTCAACACCATCAACAACAACAGCAGCAGTCCCAGGAATCTAAGAAACAAGAAGCTGAAAGGCCCTATTCTCCTCCTGAAGATCCAGAAACAGCCAATACAGCCAGAATGGCAAGATTCCAAGAAATCATTGGCTTATCTCTTATCAATAAAGCTAAAGCAGAAGGCAAGGACACAACAGGCTTAACCACAGAAGAGATGAACTGAAAAGATTTGGGAAAGCAAACAAGCTACTAAATGTTGATGAATACATGAATCTTCACCCAGAAGCAGTTGTCCCCAGAGCCACTTCACTGAACATCATAGGGGCAGCTGACTTGACTATGACCTAGGCTGAAGCTTCAGATCCCAATAGGGAAATCATTTTCAAGAAGCCAAGAGAAAAAGCACTTGAAGTCAAGCCAAAACAGAAGAAATCAGAGAAGTAATGTTGTGTTTTCTTTTCATTTCTGCTTCTGTTTCAGTTTACACTTTTGCATTAAAACAAAGCCAGTATATATATATATATCTGTTGCATGTGTTGTAAATTCTCTGCCAGATATATCTCTTTATTTTGTTTTGTTTTTCTGTTTGTTCTTTGCTTGGAGTTTCTGTTAGTGACCTCACCCAAATAGGGGGAGATTGTTGGATCCCCAGTTGATTTGGGCTAGGTTCACTGACTTAGGTTGTGACCCATCATGTATAGTCTGGGTCAAGTTTGTGTCTTAGAGTCTAGGACAGTCCTCTATCTCAACTTCAGATGGACCAGCCTTCTTCAAGACATTCAGGAACTCCAGATCTATCAGATTTTCAGACTAAGTGAAATGAGTTCGACGTTCGTCGAACTCAGCTCGACGAAGGAAGTTGTGCGCTCGACGATCGTGAGACAATTCGCAGTACTGAGCTCGATGAACTTTGTTCTTTACTCGACGAATACCAGATCCACTTCTAGCATTCTCAGGACTACTTCAGAATTTCTCTAAGTCCAGCTTCATGCTTCGGTCGACGAATCATTTTCTGAGCTCGACGAACTTGGACCTCAAGTTCACAGCTTCTCAGGTCGACGAATGCTAAATCTGTACTCGACGATTTCTGTGCTCAGAGAATCTGTGTCGACACTTAAGGCTTGTGTCGACACCAGGCGATTTGTGTCGACACCCAGGATTTCAGTCGACACCAGCTTGTGTCGACACCAGAGGTTTTGTGTCGACACCTAGACCAACCTGTCGACACCAGGGGAGTTGTGTCGATACCAAGATCAATCTGTCGACACCATTTTATGTCGACACAGTTTTTCAGTAGATGCAGAGTATTTTGTCCAAGTCCAGAACTTTTCTCAGGTTGACAAAGTTTATTCTCAGCTCGACGAATTTGATTCTCTGCTTGACGAATAATGTTTGTCTGATATTGAAGATTGTCTATTCAACGAATGAAGACTGACAGCTCGACGAACTCAGCTCAGCTCGATGAACTCAGCTCAGCTCGACGAACTCAGCGCAGCTCGACGAATTCAAGACTCTGTTCGACGAATTCTGTTCTTCGGTCGACGATTCCAGACTAGGTCTTCTTCCGTTCCCGTCTCATTTCATGGCGCTGATTCCTGGACAATTAATGGCAGTTCTTAATAGAATACTACCGTTAGAATGCGCAGTTAATTCTGGATTATTTCATGCCATTTTCCCATGGAAACAGTTGGGGAAATAATTAATTGCTGCTTCCTTTCCAGGCCGTCTGTCATTACTGCTCGACATTCAAAAATTGGAATGCTGTCCTTGACAGACAGAGAGACATACAGAAACCAGAAGAAATTGAACAAGCACACAACACCAGAACATCTAGAACAGCATAGACAGTGATTCAGACAACACAAGAAAAGGATTTCATTCTTGGCCCAGAGAGAAATTGATCTAGAAGAATAAGAAGAACATTACATCAATATCAAGAGTCTTCTTCATCTGCTTTTACTCAGGAGAACTTCAAAACAATACATTCATATCAGTTGCAAGAAGTTCCTGAAGAATTTCTCTGGACCTGGAATTCTAGGTCTTTGAAGACCTATCACCCTGAAGCAGTGCTCCAGTTTTCTTCCTGAACCATTCCACATCTCAGGGGGACCTAAGCTGCTAAACAACATCCACAAGTCTTCTCATTTGACTTGAGAAAGAGAAGACCTCATCACCCTCTCACTCCACCTATGTACAGGGTTTTAATTCCCTTCAAAATTATTCTGGTTGCAAGTCTCCCACCAAAAGACTTGAGGGTTTGGTTTTTGGGAACCTGATCAAAACTCCATTGGTGCCAGGACACCTGATCAACCCCTTCCTGCAGTGGATTCCTACCAGGGTGGTAGAAGAGTGGACTACCCAGATTTGGGGAACCACTATAAAATTCTTGTGTCGTCTGGTTGCTTTCTTTTCCTTTTTGTTTTCTGGCCTTGCTCTGTGATTGTGCTGTGATTAGTCTTTTGCTGCTTTCTGATTTATTTTATTTGCTGCACATACAACACACACACACACATCTAAAATACAACAGCAGTTATAAAAGTTTTAAAATCACCATATACTCTATTCACCCCCCTCTAGAGTATATCAGATCTAACTGCACTTTCAGTTACCTTTTTGAAGGTCACTGCTCCAATGCTTACTCTTCCATACCCTTCTGACTGACCACTCTTTGAGTCTCCAAATATCATCTTTGGTCCTAGCTTGGACTTATAGTTGGAGAGATTTGCTTTGCTGCCAGTCATGTGCTTGGAGCAGCCACTGTCCAGGTACCATGTCTGACTTAGCCTTGGACAGTTCTTCACCTGTACCTGCATCAAAAAAAAAACAAAGCTCAATTATTCTTGACCCAGGTTACCTTGGGTCCTTGGTTTGGTTGAAAGGAAAAACTAGAGATGACTGATAATGCAGGTTGAGACTTATACCCTAGAGGGTGATATCTCCTAGGTGGAATTATCCAATCAGCTACTGGATTAAATGTCTTGTTAGCTGTTTTAACATTTTTATATGAGAAATTATTTATATTTGGTCGTTCTGGGATCGACGAATTATTGTAAGTTCGTCGATCAGAGTTCGACGAATGGGGATGAGATCGTCGACCTCCACTCAGAGAATGACCATGGTTATTCTCTGCGTCCCACGTTCGTCGACCTCTGCTCGACGAACTATACACAGTTCGTCGATCGCAGTAAGACGAATAATTATTTCTGAAGTTTGCGTTCAACGTTCGTCGATCGGGGTTCGACGATCTTGCAGGATTTCGTCGATCTAAGTTCGACGAATTCTGCTGAACTTGGTTTTTAACAGCTTTCTTCTGTTTTCTGTTGCTATTGTCTAGGGGATTAGGCTTGTTTTCTGATCTAGGTTTTTCAGTTAGTTTCTCTTTACCTTTAGCAGTGATAAACTTTATGGGAGTGGAAAGTATATTCTTCTTTATTATGGGGGGTAAACCTGATGAAGCACCCAAGCCCAGCCTGTCATTTAATCTGGCATTTACTGTGCTTATGATATCCATCAGCTTGAGGCTCCTCCCATTAAGAGATTGCTAAATTTGTTTTGCCTCACATAATTCAGATTTTAACTTGATTATCTGTTCATTAGCTAGAGTCAATTGGTCAGTTAGTTTTCTGTTTTCTGTGCTGACAGATTCAAGATTTTCTAGTCTAGCCCTCAGGGTTTTTATCTCTTTCTCTGAGTTTATTAAATCCATGCACATAGTTTTAAATTCCACTTTAAACAAGTCCGAATTGAAATCAAAACTATAAATCACCTGATCAGCCTCTGAGTCTGAGGCACCTTCATCTTCAGAATCCTCTTCTGATCCACAGTTGCTTCTGGAGGCATCTATTGCCATTAGGCACACCTCCTTAGATCTGGCTTCTTCCTCTTCTTCACTGGAGCTGGAGGAGGATGTTTCCTCTTCTGTGTCACTCCAGGACTCAGCAACAAATCCTGTCCTTCTTTTTATACTTGTTGGAGGAGGGTCTGCTGCTTTGTTTTCTTCTGAAATCCTTGTCCCTGCCCTTGTCCTTTTTCTGATTCTCTGGGCATTCTGAAATATAGTGCCCTGGCTTTCTGTATCCAAAACACACAACCTCCTTAGTTGGTGTCTTGTCATATTTGGGTTTATCATCCTGCATGGATGATTTTCTTCTAAAGTCCTTTCTTGCCATTTTGTAGAATCTTTTGGCAAAGATGCTCATTAACTCTTCATTGGAGGTAGATGTTTCACTGTCTTCAAAAGCTTTGAGGGCCAAGCTGTGCTCCTTCCTAACTGGGGTAGTTGCCTTCTGTTCTGCTACCTCTCTTGATTTGACAAGCTGCTCATATGACTTCAGCTTTCCTAGCAGAGATTCTGTTGAGATCTCATTGAGGCTTCTGACTTCTTTGATTGGCCAGATTCTGGAGTCCCATGAACTGGGGAAACATATCAATATCTTGTCATTCACCTCAGTTAAGGTGATGTCCTTGTCAAGAGTCTTGAGTTCACTAATGATTGAACTTAATCTATTGTACATCTCAGCCACTGATTCTGTCTCATCCTTTTTGAAATTCTCATAGAGAGAAATGAGACTGGATCTCCTATCCTTTCTTTCATCAGCTGAGCATGCTACCATTTGGTTGAGAGAGTCCCAAACGGCCTTGGCTGAGGTGCACTCAACCACCTTCTGAAATATGTCATCTGACATTGTTTGGGCCAGAATATTCATAGCCTTTGCATCAGCCATCTTGGCTTTCTTGTAGGCTTCAGTATTGTCTGAAGGTGGTACTGCACTCAGATTAGTTGATGTGCTGACAAAAGTTGTAGGAGCTGGAGGAACACCTGTTGAAATGACAGAAAAAATATCCTCATCAATGAAGTTCATATATAATCTGATTCTTGCCTTCCAAATGGCAAACTTGTTAAGATTGCACACTGGAGGTCTGATGCTTGTATAATCCTTGTTTTGGGTCATGTCTGTGAGAAGAAAATCTAATAACAGAATAAAGACAAAGAGATCTAACTAAGGGATCTTTGGGTTCAGGTGTTAGCCTGTACAACCAATCAAGTATGGTATGTTTAACCAACCTCCCTCTGATACCAATTGAAAGTGTAGCTAGATCTGATATACTCTAGAGGGGGGGGGGGGGGTAAATAGAGTATATGGTGATTTTGAAACTTTTACAACTGCTGTTGTATTTTAGATGTGTGTGTGTGTGTGCAGCACATACAATAAATCAGAAAGCAGCAAAGGACTAATCACAACACAATCACAGAGCAAGGCCAGAAAACAAAAGGAAAAGAAAGCAACCAGACGACACAAGAATTTTATAGTGGTTCCCCAAATCTGGGTAGTCCACTCTTCTACCACCCTGGTAGGAATCCACTGCAGGAAGGGGTTGATCAGGTGTCCTGGCACCAATAGGGTTTTGATCAGGTTCCCAAAAACTAAACCCTCAAGTCTTTTGGTGGGAGACTTGCAACCAGAATAATTTTGAAGGGAATTAAAACCCTGTACAGAGGTGGAGTGTGAGGGTGATGAGGTCTTCTCTTTCTCAAGTCAAATGAGAAGACTTGTGGAATGTTGTTTAGCAGCTTTGCTCCCCCTGAGATGTAGAATGGTTCAGGAAGAATACTGGAGCACTGCTTCAGGGTGATAGGTCTTCAAAGACCTAGAATTCCAGGTCCAGAGAAAGTTTTCAGGAACTTCTTGCAACTGATATGACTGTATTGTTTTGAAGTTCTCCTGAGTAAAAGCAGATGAAGAAGGCTCTTGATATTGATGTAATCTTCTTCTTCTTCTTCTTCTAAATCAATTTCTCTCTGGGCCAAGAATGAATTCTTTTTCTTGTGTTGTCTGAATTACTGTCTATCCTCTTCTTGTTGTTGTCTGGTGTTGTGTCCTTGTTGTATTTTTTCTGGTTTCTGTATATCTCTGTCTGTCATGGAGAGCATCCGAATTTTTGAATGTCGAGCAGTAATGACAGACGGCCTGGAAAGGAAGCATCAATTAATTATTTCCCCAATTGTTTCCATGCGAAAACGGCATGTAATAATCCAGAATTAACTGCGCATCCTAACGGTAGTATACTGTGAAGAACTACCATTAATTGTCCAGGAATCAGCGCCATGAGATGAGACGGGAACGGAAGAAGACCTAGTCTGGAATCGTCAACCGAAGAACAGAATTCGTCGAGTTGAGTCTTGAATTCGTCGAGCTAAGCTGAGTTTGTCGAGCTGAGCTGGGTTCGTCGAGCTGAGCTGAGTTCATCGAGCTGACAGTCTTCATTCGTTGAATAGACAATCTTCAATATCAGACAAACATTATTCGTTGAGCAGAGAACCAAATTCGTCGAGCTGAGAATAAACTTCGCCGACCTGAGAAAAGTTCTGGACTTGGACGAAATACTCTGCATCTACTGAAGTGCTGTGTCGACACAAATTGGTGTCGACAGATTGATCTTGGTGTCGACACAACTCCTCTGGTGTCGACAGATTGGTCTAGGTGTCGACACAAATCCTCTGGTGTCGACACACGCTGGTGTCGACTGAAATCCTGGGTGTCGACACAAATCGTCTGGTGTCGACACAAGCCCTAAGTGTCGACACAGATTCTCTGAGCACAAAAATCGTCGAGTAGAGATTAGCATTCGTCGTCCTGAGAAGCTATGAACTTGAGGTCCAAGTTCGTCGAGCTCAGTATATAATTCGTCGACCGAAGCATGGAGCTGGACTTAGAGAAATTTGAAGTAGTCCTGAGAATGCTTGAAATAGAACCTGGTGTTCGTCGAGCAAAGAACAAAGTTCGTCGAGCTCAACACTACGAATTGTCTCACGATCGTCGAGCGCATAACTTCCTTCGTCGAGCTGAGTTCGACGTACGTCGAACTCATTTCACTTAGTCTGAAAAACTGATAGATCTGGAGTTCCTGATGGTCTTGAAGAAGGCTGGTCCAACTGAAGTTGAGATAGAGGACTGTCCTAGACTCTAAGACACAAACTTGACCCAGACTATACATGATGGGTCACATCCTAAGTCAGTGAACCTAGCCCAAATCAACTAGGGATCCAACATATTTCGCTCTGTGAATGGTGGTCTGTCACCTTCTAAGCCCTACTATCTATAATAATTGTAACGAGGAGCAACATATCCCCTCGATTCTCTTCTAAGCCCTGTAACATGACAACCAATAGTGGAAGTTTGGTCGACACCAATCCGTCCACATGGTTTTTCACTCTGTGGTTTTTCACATTAAAAAAATGCCTTGACAGTTTTCCTTTTTTCTATGACTATTTATGCGCTCGATCGCACCCAGGCTAAGACAGTGCAGTTTAGTCGAGTCAACAAGAGCCTCGAGTGAGGCACAATAAATTTATAATTTATCTTAAGTTTTATCCGTTAAAATAATAGTTGGTTTTCTCAAAATAGAATTACTCAATAGATCTATGATTATGGTAAAAGTCGGGATGATAGGCGTCTTGTGAAAGGTGTAAAAAGAGCTAAATAAAAGACAAATTTTATTGCTCCAAAAAGATAAATAATATAAATGTAGGCCTCCTACTTATTGAAGATGGGGGAGAGAGAAGAATACAACAAACGTTGTCGGACTAATTACAAGCCACGTGGTCTATGCTGTTTGACAGTGTCAAACCACAAAACTATACAAGGAGACTAATAGTGTAGGTTGCCACTAGACTGCAGTGTGGGTTTCCACAAGACCGCTGATGTGGGTTTCCACAAGACCGCAGTGTGGGTTGCCACCAAACCACAGTACTGGTTTCCACCAGACCACAGTACATGTTGCCACTAGAACGCAACGTGGGTTGCCACCAGACTGTAGCGTCGGTTGCCACAAGACCGCAGTGCAGGTTTCTACCAGACCGCTACTGCGGGCTGTTACTAGACCGCAGCTGCGGGTTGCCACCAGACCGCAGCTGCATGTTATCATCAGACCGATTCTACGAGTAGGCAAACCACATATTGTAGTAATTCTAGCAACAGAAGAGAAGGTGTCAAAGAAATCTACACCATAGTTTTGGTTAAAGCCTTTGGCGACATGCTAAGCCTTGTAACAATCAATGATACCATCAGGATGAAATTTCATCACAGACCCAGACACAGCCAACCACATCATCTCCTAGAGGAGTGTCTACAAGAGTCTAAGTACCCCATTCAGTTAGAGTTTTCATCTCCTCATCCATCACGTCCTTCCAATGAGGAACAACACGGGCCTTTTGATAGGTAGCTATAATGACATTAGCTGAGAGAGCGAGAGAAAGGTCTTGCAAGAAGGGTACAACCATGCATAAGAGGAAACATTACTAATAGGATGTTGAGTGCATGTCTGAACTCCTTTCCGAAGGGCAATCAGAAGATCAAGGTTTGACCTATCTACTGTATCAGATTCCTCCAAACGAGATATTACTGGTGCAGGAACTGACGGCAGCGGCTCATGAGGAGAAGAAGAACCAGAGATGGGTGGAGATGAAAGATACACAGACTCAGGTAGTGGTGCCGAAATAATAGGGAAATAAGAAGAATCATTAGAAGGTGAAAGAGTAGAGGTAGGAGAAAAGTATGGCACATCCTCAAAGAAAGTTACGTCTGCAGAAATTTACTGTTTCCAGAGAACAGGATCATAACACCAATATCCTTTTTGTGTTGGATAGTAGCCCAGAAAGATGCACTTAACAGAACGATGAGAGAGTTTGTCACAACCAAAAGAAGGAGAGTGAACAAACGCTATGCATCTAAAGACACAAGGAGCTAAAGGAAATGACTTCACACCAGGAGATAGAATGGAGAAAGGGGTTTTGCCGTTGAGAACCGAAGAAGGAACTTTGTTGATGAGATAACAGGAAAGAAGAAAAACATGACTCCAATAGGACCGACGAACACTCATTTGAGCAAGAAGACTGCGAGCCACATCAAGGAGATACTGGTTCCTGCGTTCAACAACTCCATTCAGTTGAGAGGTGTAAGGACAACTAGTTTGATGTAAAATGCCATAATGTATACAAAAAGTGGAAAACAGATGACTCAGATACTCTTTAGTATTGTCAGTGTGAAACACTTTAATAGGAACATCAAACTTTGTACGTATCTCATTATAGAATGCAGCGGAAATAGAAAAAATTTCAGAATCTTCTTGTAACATGTACAACCAAATACACCTCTAAAAATCATCAATAAAAGTAACAAAATACAAGCTACCCCTACCAACAATCTTGGTAGGGCAGGGCCCCAGACATCAGAATGAACAATTTCAAAAAGATGAGATGAACTACGTCCTTTCTTTATTGGAAAAGTCGAATGGTGTTGTTTTCCAAACTGACAAGCTTCACAGTTAAGATTAGAATCTCCTCGAGGTAGATAAGGCAGAAGCTGATAAAGAACATGAGGAGGATGATGCCCAAGGAGAAGATATATATGCCACTGCATAAGAGAAGAGGAAGCAGAAAAAGTAGAGACATTGTCATGGTAAAACATGTCACCGTTTTCATTCCCTGTAGCAATCATCTCCTTGTAGTGAGGATTCTGAAAAGAACAATTAGACGCAGTAAAAATAGCCACACAACTCAACTGTTTACAAAGAGAGGTAATAGAAAGTAAGTTGCAAGGAAAGTTTGGGATATAAAGAGTGTCCTCAAGCTGGAGAGAAGGAGTGACATGCACAGTCTAGATCCACACACAGGAGATGACGAACCATCCGCGATAAGAACTGGAGGTAACCAGTTATGTTTGCCTAGACAAGAGAAAATTCGTGGATTTCCCATCATATTACTAGTGGCATAAAAATCAATTTGCCACCTACCCGTAGTGGTCAACTGAGCAACATCAGACAATGTAGCAAGAGAATAAGCAGACTTCTTTAGTGAAGTATCAACCGAAGTAGGGCAAAGATGAGGATATTTGGCCCAGCAACAATCATGAAGGTTGTAACGCCCCGAAACTCAAAAGAGCGACGGGAGGCGTTCTAGGCCAAATTTGGAATTTGGCAGGGGGCACACGGCCTGGGACACGGGCGTGTCCCAGGGCGTGTCGTGTTTGGGTCGACGATTTGGCCGAGAGGTCGACAAATTCTGGAGTCAATGATCGTCGAGCATAGGGAAGGCTCTACTTCTTTTGCATAGGGAAGGCCGCTCTCGCGAGTTTGCGGTGAGTTTGAGTCATTCCTTCAGGTAGACATGAATAGTCCCCGTTGTGTACATATAGAGTCCGTAATCGAGAACGGATATAGGCATGATGTGTGAAGCCTACTCGGACAAGTTGGTCTGGATCGGTGATGTTGCATTGCATAAATGGCCGGAGAAGACTCCATGCGAATGTTTGTTTTTCGGCTTTTCTACGCAGTAGATTGCAACAGGGAGCCTTGAGAATTAACTACAAGGCGCACCCGGAAAACTGGGCGGATGCGTGATTCTGCTAATAAGGTGGCCTGGGAGCCAACTTGAACATAACCAGATTATGTGAACTGTGTGACGAAAACTGGACTCGGAGAAGTTTGACCCGCGTATATGGCTTAAATTGTCGTTGCGATGTGAGCACGGGTTAGGCGGAACCGTACCCGTTCTATGTCGTTCGGTGTGAGTCGTTGGCATAGATGAGGGTCTTCGGCGGTCTATGGCTTAAATTGATGGGAACCATGCCGGGAAGACAAAAATGCTAATAGTTTGGCCGTCAAAGTGGCGGTGGTGAGACCGGGGTGTCTATGGCTTAAATTGACGTGACATTGACTGGTTCACCGAGAATGTGCCCTGATTGCATGGGGCGTGTGGCCGTGCATGCCAACTCCTGTGATGCAATATATATATATATATATATATATACTACTTGGTTATGCTAATAAAGTGCAGGGAAGGAGCATCGCCGCCCCGAGTTGGGTGCGGGATCGTTATAATTTTGTCAGCAATTCTGACCGTTGCTTTGGTTTGCCACCGTTGCGGTGGATTGTGCTTGCAGGTGCTACGGAGCCGAGCGGTAAATAGCGGGCTAAAGCCCAATTTGCTGTGCTGGCCCTCGAAGGCCTAATGCTTAGTGTTTTATTTTATTCATGTATGGCCGGCCTGCGTGCCGAGGTTTAAAAAACACTTCTATTTGAGTAAAAAAATGTAAAGCCTTAAGGCCATTGTACTTGTGTATTTGTACGTTAATACTGTGGCTTATTAGTGGACATTCATGCTAGTGTTGGGTTCTTTATTAATACAACTTTTAATTGCTTCCGCTAGAATGCTCTGTGTAGGACGTTGATATTAGTTGGATGGTTTCCATTGAGTAACCGCCCGGTCTGTCTGTGGTATATGGCGTCGGGCCCCGACCGGACCTACTGCTATATGCTATGCGACGGATAGGGGGTGTTACAATTTGGTATCAGACTAGTGGTTTCGGTCAGACTTAAATGAATTCGTGGACGAATTCTTTTTAAGGGGTGGTGAGCACATGTATGTGCGTCATCGTTATAACATCAAAAGAACCCATGAATGTCCACTTAGGAATGAAAATACACGTGTTTGAGGAACCTGCGTGTTCCTATAATTGCCTTTTATAATTTTGTATGGTCGCTTAACTGTGTTTTGTACGACTATAGGTGACCAGAAGCGGTGCTGGGCCGTCAGAACATCTGGTTTCTGAGGATTATAGTGCACCTGGTGACGTGCCTGCAACCCTTCCCTCCGCTGAAACCATAAGAATGGTGGTGGAAGTAGTGTTCGCTGCGATTGGTGCACAAAATGAAAGACGTGTGCAGTCCCCTATTTTTGAGGTAATTCCAACGCCGAGTGGTGTGATGGAGCAAACAACATTTATAGGACCGTTGAGTTAGCAGTTGAACATTCTTTTAGTGCAGGGTACGCACTCAGTTGAGGAATATTTGCAAGCATTTCTGATGATAAGATGCTACCCGGGCTCTGAAGTGGAGAGCGAGCAGTCGATGGTCGATAGGTTTTATAATGGCCAGCGCGACGAATTACGAGTTCTGCTGCTAGGACCAAAATTATTGGGATTCCGAGCCTTGGTGGAATTGACCAGATCTTTGGAAGTAGATTTGGCAAAAGTCAATCGGACGTTGGAGCTCTGGGTACTAGACTCTCCAGATTCTGCAAAATCTGAATACCGAAGGAGGAGGAACAAGAAGTCCAAAATGTCTACTGGTCAAGCTCCAAATGGTTGTTTTAAGTGTGGCAAGGAAGTGCACTTTACCCGAGACTGTCCGAATGGTGCTCAGAAGTTAAAGAAAGCTATGTCAGGAGCAGGTATAGGACAAAGTGCCAGAGATCTGAATCGAATCCAAGGAAGAAAAGACATGGATATGCAGAAGACGGAGTTCAAAATGCCGAACTCCTCAGTCTACGTACCGTAGGTGGTATATGAAGGCTAGGACTTCGGGTCCAACTCCTTCTTCAGGTGCTTCTGGGATGACTATGGGTCGAACCCCGGGCGCATGCTTTAATTGTGGAAAGCCGGGGAACTTTGCCTGAGACTGCTGGAACGGACGTCCCAAGTCCGAGAAGAAGCACGCTGTCGTGATGACAGGTACAACTTAAAGTTATAGCAGTTTAGCCTTAAATACTTGTTGCCCTTGTGCATGTTAGCTTAGAACTGTTTGTGCTAAGCTTTGTTCTGATTTTCGATTAATTCGGCGAGAGCACCATTCGCTTAGGGAGCTTCTCATTCCCTTTTGACCAAAGGATTTGTATTACGCGTCAGAGTACCTCCTTCGATGGCAAAAGACAAATTGGATGTGTTGTTGTCTGATGATGCTCATTGCGCGCGAGTAGAATCTGTTGCATTTAGGTGCGGATAGGGAGTCAAGACTTTAACTTATAAGCGTCGTTACTACCGTTAGGGGAGCTCGACGTAATCTTTGGTATGGACTGGCTCTCGGAGCAGCAAGCATACATTGATCGAAATCGCAAGAAAGTTAAGTTGGGAACTGGTCGTGAGACGACATTTGTGGGCTTGAAAGGGGTCGAGCATGACGTTGGTGTCTACTCTTCAGATGGTTAAGACGGTTTGGTGTGATGCCAAACCAGTCATACGCTCTTCGTATCGGTTAGTGCCTAAGGAGATGGCGGAGGTTAAGGTGCAACTTCAAGAGTTGTTGGAGCAAGGTTATGTGCGTCCAAGTTCGCCGCCTTGGAGCGCACCGGTCCTTTTGTGAAGAAGAAGGACGGAAGCTTGAGACTTTGTATTGATTATCGAGAGCTGGACAAGCTAACGGAGAAGAACAAGTACCCGATCCCGAGGATTGATGAACTGGTTGATCAGTGGTTGGGTCGACGATGTACACAAAGTTGGATCTCAAGTCTAGATATTATAAGCTGAGGATAAGGGAAAGTGATATCCCCAAAACAGCTTTTAGTATGAGATACATGCATTATGAGTTTACGGTCATGCCGTTTGGGCTAACGAATGCGCCGTCAGTGTTCATGGATTTGATGAACAGGACTTTCATGGAGTTCTTAGACCATTTTGTGATCGTCTTCATCGACGATATTTTGGTGTACTTGCAGAGTGAGGAGGATCACTTCAGGCATCTACATTTGGTTTTGGAGACGTTGAGGAGGAATCAGTTGTACGCCAGGTTCTCTAAATGTGAGTTTTGGTTGTCCTCAGTGGCATTCCTCGGTCATATAGTGAGTAGAGATGGTATTGCAGTGGATCCGGCGAAGATTGTTGCGATACAAGAGTGGCCTATGCTTGCTACAGTAGCGGAAGTCTGAAGTTTTCTGGGGCTTGCCAGCTATTACAGGCGCTTCGTGGATAACTTCTCGCGGATAGCGTTACCTCTCACTACTTTGACGAGGAAGGAGCAGAAGTTCGTTTGGATGCCGGAGTGCGCTCGAGCTTTTGAGGAGTTGAAGTGTCGGTTGACCACGACGCCTGTGCTGAGTTCGCTGAGTGGGACCAAAGATTTTGAGATCTACAGCGATGCTTCGGGCAGGGGTTTGGGTTGCGTGCTACTGCAACATGGAAGCATTATAGCGTATGGCTCGAGACAGCTGAAAGTGCACGAGAGGAATTATCCGGTCCACAAATTGGAGTTAGCGGCCGTGATTTTTGACTTGAAGCTATGGAGACATTATTTGTACGGTGTGAAGATTGATATATACACCGATCACAAGAGCCCGAAATATTTACTGGATCAGAAAGATCTGAACATGCGGCATCATAGGTGGATGGAGTTCCTAGGGGACTATACATTCAAGATCCACTACGTGCCTAGTAAAGGCAATGCCGTTGCGGATGCATTGAGTCATCGGGCCCTAGTTCAAGCCAATTGGGTGTCGCTCCATGACGATTGGTTAGTTCGGGAGTTGGAGGCATTGGAGATCTTTTGCGTAGACAAGCAGTCAAGTGCTGAAGCATTATTGAATTAGACTGAAGTCCAGTATGACCTGGCTGATCGGATTCGACAGGATTTGGATTTGGATGGCCACATGAAGCAGATCATGGTTGAAGCTCTGGATGGGTCAAATTCCCAATTTGTCATTGAGGATGGATTGCTTTGGAAGGACGGTCGTCTGTGCGTCCCAAATGTGGGCATTTTGCAGGTGGAATTGTTGTACGAGGCGCATCATATCAAGTACACGATTCACCCAAGGAGCACGAAGATGTACCGTGATGTGAAGAAATTGTTCTGGTGGCCAGGACTAAAGTAGGTTGTGGCACTGTACGTGGAGAAGTGTCAGACATGCGCCTTGGTGAAGGCGGAATGCCAAAAGACGGGAGGATTCTTGAAGTCCTTGCCTATTCCGGAGTGGAAGTTTGACGATATTACTATGGACTTTTGTGCACGGGCTGCCGAGGTCGCAAAAGGGGAATGAAACCATTTGGGTGGTCGTAGATCGTCTAACGAATGTGTTACACTTCATTCCGCATAGGAAGGATGATCCGGTTGAGAAATTGGCAAAGCTGTATGTAGACAATATTGTGCGGCTTCATGGTGTGCCCTGCAGCATCGTGAGTGACATGATGGACAGTTCACATCCAATGTTTGGAGGCTGGTGTAACACCCCCTATCCGTCGCATAGTATATAGCAGTAGGTCCGGCCGGGGCCCGACGCCATATACCACAGACAGACCGGGTGGTTACGTATGGAAACCATCCAACCAATCTCAACGTCCTACACAGAGCATTCTAGCGGAAGCAGTTTATAAGAGTTGTAAACAAGAACCCAACATAGGAGCATGAATGTCCACTAATACCAAAAGGAATGTTATACAAAAATACCCAAAACCGGCCTTAAGGCCTTACAAAGTGTTTCACTTGAAAATTATATGTTTTACAAACCACGGCACGCAGGCCGGTCATACATGAATAAAGCAGTAAACACTTCTACTTGGGCCTTCGAGGGCCAGCTTCGCAAAAAGGGCTTTAGCCCGCTATTGACCGCTTGGTCCAGCTGCACCTGCAAGCAATAAACCACCGCACGGTGGCAAAACAAGGCAACGGTCAGCAATGCTGACCAAATTATAATGATCCCGCCCCCAACTCGGGGCGGCGATGCTCCTTCCCTGCATTTCATTAGCATAAGCGAGCAATGTATATATCCATAGCCATTTCAACACAGACGTTGGCTCGCACGGCCACACGCCCCGTGCACTCAGGGCACATTCTCGGTGAACCGGTCGATGTCACGTCAATTAAAGCCATTAACATTCCGGACTCACCACCGCCACTTAGACGGCCAAACCTATGAGCAATTTGTCTTCTTGGCATGGGTCACGTCAGTTTAAGCCATTGACCGCCGAAGACTCACATCTATGCCAACGGCGAGTGCCACGTAACCTTAGGTCTCTCTAACCCGAACGACATAGAGCGGGTACGGTTCCATCTAACCCGTGCTCACATCGCAACGACAATTTAAGCCATTTGCGCGGGTCAAACTTTCGCTGAGTCCCATTCTATCGCAAGTCACATAACTCGGTTATGTTCAAGTTGGCTCTCAGGCCACCAAGTTGGCAAGATCTCGTATCCGCCCAGTTTTCCGGGTGCACCTTTGGGTTAGTCCCCAAGGCTCCCTGCTGCAATCTACCGCGTAGAAAACCCGAAAACAACAAATAGCACGGAGTCTTCTCCGGCCTTATGCAATGCAACATCACCGATCCAGACTAAAATGTCCGGGTAGGCTTCACACATCATGCCTATGTCCATTCTCGCATACGGACTCTAAACAACGGGGACTTCACATATCTACCCGAAGGAACGCCTCCAACTCTCCGCAAACTCGCGAGAGCGGGCTTCCTATGCTAGGAAAGAGAGCTATTCGTGCTCAAGATGAGGATCGTTACCCTTGAGTTCCTCTTTGGCGCCATTGAAAAGTAATCGGATGGAAATCACCGCACTTGCGTTGCCTCCGTGGATCCGGAGTCGGCTCGCGATTCGGAGCTCCGAAGCTCCTCCAATGGCAGGATCTAGTTCTTCTTCCTCCAATGGCTCTCCTCTTTCTCCAAGGACTTGGAGAGATGATAAGGTAAGAAAGTGATGGATTTCTAAGTCAACTCACGGGTATATCCTCTCAGGAACAACCCCCAGCCGTTGGATCTCAACCTAAGGAAACGAACGGCTTTGATTCGGGGCTGAAATGCCCAATCTGGACCGAACACGGCTTGGCACACGCCCGTGTCCAGGGCCGTGTGCCGCATTCGCCATCAAAATCGAATCTCCTGGACCCTAACATGGGTATCGAACATGCCCGTGTTCGAGCTGACATGCCCGTGTTCCAGCTGACACGGCCGTGTAGCCGGCCGTGTACCCCATGATTTTTCCCCATTTTCAACCCGAGCACTGCACGGGTTCTAGGACACGCCCGTGTCCTTGCCCATGTCACCTTGACACGCCTGGGCCCCAGGCCGTATACATGGTCTCGACATTTCGTCGCGTGCAGTTTGACGACTTGATGACACGGCCTTGGACACGCCCGTGTCCTAGGCCGTGTGCCTTGTCTCGACGATCGTCGAGCGAATCTCGACGACTTCCCCGGGACGATCGTCGACACGGGTCGACACGCCCGGCGACACGCCCGTGTCGCGGGCCGTGTGCCCATTTTCGACGATTCGTCGAGTATAACTCGACGACTCCGCGGCTAAGTGTCGACACGGGTCGACACGCCCTGCGACACGCCCGTGTCGCAGGCCGTGTGCCCATTCTCAGCGAATCGTTGAGAAAATCTCGACGACTTCGCGGCTAAGTGTCGGCACACGCTTGACACGCCCTGGGACACGCCCGTTGTAACGTCCCGAATCGCTCTAGGCCCCTAGTGTGTGTGTTTTGAGTCAGGAGGGTTGACTTGAGTCCTGAGAGTGCAGGGAATTGGACTGCACTTGTGGAGAAGTGGAGAATCAGTGTAAAAAGGAGGTGACACGGGTAGGGACACGGCCGTGTGCCTACCCGTGTGCGTCGAGTTGAGCTCGACGAGCCGTGTCGAGATCGTCGAGCTGTGTCGACACCAAGGGACACGGGTAGGGACACGGCCGTGTGCCTACCCGTGTGCGTCGAGTTGAGCTCGACGAGCCGTGTCGAGATCGTCGAGCTGTGTCGACACCAAGGGACACGGGTAGGGACACGGCCGTGTGCCTACCCGTGTGCGTCGAGTTGAGCTCGACGAGCCGTGTCGAGATCGTCGAGCTGTGTCGACACCAAGGGACACGGGTAGGGACACGGCCGTGTGCCTACCCGTGTGCGTCGAGTTGAGCTCGATGACCCGTGTCGAGATCGTCGAGCTGTGTCGACACCAAGTGACACGGGTAGAGACACGGCCGTGTCCCTACCCGTGTGCGTCGAGTTGAGCTCGACGAGAAGTGTCGAGACGCAACCCGAGAAGTACACGGCCAAGGACACGGCCATGCACACGGCCGTGTCATGTGGACACGGGTCGGGACACGGGCGTGTCCCAACCCGTGTCAAGTATTGAACCGACATGGAAACTGTCGTTGCCGCTTCGCCAGGCAGGACACGGGTAAGGACACGGCCGTGTCCCTACCCGTGTCACATTTTATATATATAGGGGACAGAAAACCCTAGCCGTTTTCATGCTCTTTTCATCCCCTAATTCCTGTGAGAACTCCTGTGAGAGGGAAAACTGCAGAAGCAAGTTTTACCAAAGGAGATCCGCCATCGCCGTGAAAGAGAAGATGCCGCCAAGGAGAACTACGAGATCCAGGGCTAGAAATGGTGGTACCGCTGGAGCCAATGTGAGTTTCCTACCCTCTCCCTTGGTGCTAGATCTATAGTTATTTTCCTAGGAGAGACATCGGCTCAAGAGAGTCTTGATGGAGAGGAGAAGATTTCTAGGTTCGGCCATGCTAGGATTTGAATCCTAGACTTTAGATCTCCTCAACCCTTCCCCTTTTCTTCAATACGACGATGGGTGAATGGTTTCGTGAGGAGTTTTGGCCTTTGAGGTTGAATAAGGGAGGAGGACATGTCTGGAAATTTAGGGATGATCGCCTTGAGGAGGAAGACGAACCGATGCCGTTCATTTTCCTTTAAGATGCGCGCAGAATCTGTAATCTGCGCGCAGCGATCTTCTAGGCTATTTTCTTGTAGGATATGGGCAGATCTGGGCTTCTGGCTAAACACGAAAGTTGTAGCCCTTGAAAATACCTTTCCAACGAGTGGTTACACGACTTCAGGTGATGTCTGTGGCCCCGGGAAATCCTAATCAAGTTTGCTGTCCGGCAATTCCTGTACACAGAAATTGTGTTCTGTGCGCAGCGAACTTTGAAGCCGATTTCGAGTAAGTTATTGCCAGATCTGGATTATGACCTGAATATGAAAGTTGTAGATCATGATAAGATCTTTCCATCGAGGGGTTACACGACTTCACCGGATTCCTGTAGCCTCGGGAATCTCCAGTTGAAGTTGCTGTCCAGACTATTCCTGCACTTAAAAATCTGGGTTTATAATATTTGGATTTGGATTCGGTGAAACTAATATTACAGGTAACCTTGAGGCTTGGATAAACTCTTATGAATAATTAATTCAGTTGCATAAATGATGAAGATTATTAATCGGATTTCATGTGATAGAATTGTAAGATAGTATACTTGAATGATTTGACTGGTTAGAGGTTAGTAGATTTTTATACATGTGCATCTTGATATATTGTGTTGAAATCACCTGATATGACATATAGAAGGATAACTCATGGCCATGTGAATGTTGAATAGTGGATTGAATTTGGTAGTCCAATACTTAGAGAGTCGTCTTCCTATGAGTAGTGTTGTGTGAGTTTGTAAGTGCGGTGTTGACCGCCACTTGTTTTGGTTGTGTTGAGATGAGGTGTGGATGGATGGTTGGGGTGTGCCCTCGTGTTTGCTTCCGAGGCCCCTTCCACGTTATGTTGATGTGGTATTTGCATGTGGTGTGAGTCGACACGCGGTGTCGTAATCCCGGGTTAAGGATAGTGTGGCAGGTCTACGGGCTCGCCAGTCGTCACACCGACGGGAGTTGGCAGTTAGACTTGGTCGGTTTGGGCTGTGTCCTCGGTGTTCACGTCCCGAGGCCCCTCCGACCATGTGAACGGTTGGGCTGTGTCCTCGTGCTTTCTTCCGAGGCCCCTTCCGGGTCACGCAAGGCCAGTTCGGGCTGTGTTCTTGGTGCACATCTACCCAAGACCCCGCTGGGCCATAGTACGCATGGGCTCCGCTGTTGTGTTCTTAGCGTTGAGGCGTACGGAGGCCTAGGTGAAGTAGTGTGATACCCGCCTAGTAGTAGAAGTGCCCGTTCTACTGTCACCGCCTGGCCACGACGGCTGATGCCTGAGAGGTTAGCTACCTGCTCGAAAAGTGGGAACTATAGTCTGTGTCGACATAGCAATTGCATGGGTGTGCATGGGTGAGTCATTGCATAGCATTCATAGCATTTCATAACATTGCACAACAAGATCCTCATCGTATAAGTTTGTATGGGCACTCTTATACGATGAGTTACTTTTATGTAACCCGATCCTTAACTTATAAGTTTGTATGGGCATTCTTATAAGTTAAGTTACTTCCTGCTCTTACTTATACTTGCTAGTTTACTTGTAGCTCTTATATAAATGCTGATAGTGATACTGTTTCTCTTACTCTACTGCCACCTGTTTGTACCTGTCATACACTTATAAATATTGTACCCTTGTTTCTCTTTCTCCGCCCGGTGCCGAGGAGTCGCCGGGGGAGCGGATGTGAAACCACTTAGTCGTTTCGACTAACGGTTGCTACGTCTTCCTTTTTAGGAGGTCACGCCGCAGGTAGAGCAGCCGCAGACTACGCAGCAGGACAGCCAGGCCAGGACGACAGGGCCTGATGTGACGGTGCCGTCGATACCGTCTGTTACTGATGTTAGTATTTTTATTACTCTGATGTAGCCCGTTTGGGCAAGGATTAGCTGTACTCTGATATTTTGTAGAAGCATGTTTTAGCTTCTCATTATTGATGTTTTGGACTTTATATACTTAGTGTGGATTTTGACTTCTCTTGCTTATGTATTTGGTTGGGTTGGCATGATATATTGATATGGTTTCAGCCGGCGGAATAGGCGTCTTGTGGTACAGGTTAGCCCGTATGCTAATGCTACCGCAAGGCGGCTGTTCCGGGCATAAGACTCCCCCTTCGTGCCGTGTTTTGGGATCCGGGAGGGGGGGTCTTACAAATGGTATCAGTTTGCCACGATCCTCAACTAAGAAGTCATTCAACAATGGTGCCACCCCCGTTTGATTAGTCAGTTTGGGGACAAACTGACTTAGCGGAAGCAGTGGTGTGCCCATATGTAATTCACATTAAGTTTGTCCAACTTTGACCTTAAGTTTAGCCAACCTGACCACAAATTTGTCGTGTACGTGTAGGTTCCACTGCATGTTGAGCCGATGAGGGGTACTCCTACCCCTCCCATACCCACTCAGTTCCAACAGTCTGAGTTGGGGCAAACACTCACCGCCATTCTTGATGCTTTTAAGGCACAGCAGGCTCCGGTGCAACAACAGGCCCCGAGCTCCAACTGGCTGAGCACCTTCCGAGCTCTCTCCCCTCCCGTCTACCTTGGGACGGAGTCAGCCGTACGTACAGAGGAATGGCTAGACACGATACAAGAGTTGTTGGCTGGTATCCGTTGCCCGGCCAACATGGCAGTAACATTGGCAGTGTCCGTCTTGGACTTACATGCGAAGAGGTGGTGGAAGTCCCTCATGGGCTCTACCTTCCAAGGCCGGATCTACACTGAGATAAGTTGGAGTGAATTCTCGGAGGTTTTCTTGGAGCACTTTATCCCTACATCGGCCCGAGATGAGCTTGAGCAGAGGTTCCTTCTACTAAAGCAGGGATCAAAGTCGGTTACGGAATACCAGCGGGAATTCCAGCATCTCGCAAGGTTTGCGGACTCTTATGAGTTGGATGACAGAGGTTATGCCAAGCGCTTCTATAAAGGGCTGCGAGATCCCCTAAGGCAGTCCCTTTTGTTTATAGCGGATGGTAGCTTGGCGGAGATCATTGATATGGCGAAAAGATTGGAGGCGGACCACCTGGGATGTAGTAAGAGGCCTGCGGAGGACGTAATGGAAGCCGGCCCAAGTAATAGAAGGAGACGGGACTTCAGAGGAGGAAGAGGTTATCAAAGAGGTGGAGGGCGTGTCCACCGAAACTATAGGGTGGAGCATCCAGTTCCGCAGCCGCCTGCGTTGCCTCCACCCCCACAGCCTCAGCGATTTCAACAACCTGAAGGGCGTCGTGGTCTGGTGTGCTTCGAATGCAACCAGTCGGGCCACATCCGGCGTTTCTGCCCGCAGCTATATGGGAACGCCCCTCTTGCTCTCCCTCCTGCTCTCCCTCCAGCAGCTCCACGAGGGCGGGGATACATGCGTGGTCGAGGACGAGGACCGCCAAGAGGTAACCCCGGCCCTGCTAGGGATCAGGTGTACGCGCTTGACATGACACAGGAACGGAACCCACAAGATGTGATTGCAGGTATGATTTAATTAGTTTACATACTTGCATGGTTTAACATGAGTTGCTTAGAACTTATTAGACACTAGCAATAAGTTTTGGGTCGTTGGCACTTAGGCACCGTGATTATTGGCGGGAAGACGGCCTATGCGCTGTTCGATACCGGTGCCTCACACTCTTTTGTGTCCGAGGATTTCATAAAAGACGTGGGGAATGTTCAGTACTTCACGGGAATAGCCCGACGTGTACGCCTTCCGGACGGCTCAGAGATGATCGCAACCGCCAAGTGCGAGTTGGAGTTATTTATTGATGGGAAGGCCTTTGATACGCCGGCCACGGTTCTGAGAATGCCGGAGTTTGACATCATTTTGGGCATGGCATGGCTCGATTGGCACTTCGCAAGGATCGACTGCGCGGAGAAGCGGATCTATTTGAGGCATAGAGACTCTGACGTCATCTTCCAAGGTATTGGCTTCGCGCCACGTATGATATTATCTTCTATTCAGGCTGTAAAGGCTCATATGAAGGGGGATGAGGTCTTCATGATCTGGTTCGAGTTGAAGGAAGCAGCGTTGGAATTAAAGGATGTACGGGTAGTGCGGGATTTTCCTGAGGTATTTCCTGAGAAGCTACCAGGATTACCTCCGCATAGAGAGGTTGACTTCCAGATCAATCTAGTACCAGGTGCCAAGCCTGTATCCAAGGCTCCGTACAGAATGGCTCCGAAAGAACTCGCGGAGTTTAGAGTTCAATTGCAAGAACTGGTGGATTCAGGGTTCGTTCGCCCCAGTTCATCACCATGGGGAGCCCCTGTGCTGTTCGTGAAGAAGAAGGATGGAACACTGCGATTGTGCATAGATTATCGGGAACTCAATCGGTTGACGGTGCGGAACACTTATCCACTACCGCGGATCGATGAGTTGTTCGATCAACTAGTGGGAGCACATTGGTTTTCTAAATTGGATTTGCGCTCCGGGTACTATCAGTTGAGGATACATGAGGGGGACATTCAGAAAACAGCCTTCAGTTCGAGATATGGTTTGTATGAGTTCACAGTAATGCCGTTTGGGCTCACGAATGCGCCTTCGGCCTTCATGAGCCTGATGAACAAGGTGTTTGAACCATACTTGGACATCTTCGTCATTGTTTTCATCGACGACATCTTGGTCTACTCAAAGACGGAGGAGGAGCATGTCGAGCACCTGACCTTGGTTTTGAAGAAATTGAAGGAGCATGCCTTGTTTGCCAAGTTTAGCAAGTGTGAATTCTGGCTTAAGGAGGTAGCCTTCTTGGGGCATGTGATTAGTGGAGCAGGATTAGCTGTGGATCCAGCCAAGGTGCGGGCCGTGAAGGAGTGGTCGCCATTGAAGTCGGCGGCCGATGTACGAAGCTTTCTTGGACTTGCTGGCTACTACCGCAAGTTCGTGAAAGGATTTTCCAAGATTGCCCTTCCTCTTACCTCCTTGACGAAGAAGGGTGTGCCATTTGTGTGGACACCTAAATGTGAAGCACCATTTCAAGAGTTGAAGGATAGGCTTACCTCCGCCCCCATCCTTGCACTTCCGTCGGGGAAGGAAGGATTCCAAGTTTACACGGACGCATCATATCAAGGGATGGGAGCGGTGCTGATGCAGCACGGGCATGTGATCGCTTATGCTTCAAGGCAGTTAAAGAAACATGAAATCAATTACCCGGTGCATGATTTGGAGTTGGGAGCAGTGGTGTTCGCTTTGAAAGTCTGGAGGCATTATTTATATGGCGTGCACTGCGAGATCTTTTCCGATCACAAAAACTTGAAGTATGTTCACACTCAGAAGGAGTTGAACCTGAGACAACGGCGGTGGTTGGAATTTTTATGCGACTACGAGTTCACCATGAACTACCACCCCGGGAAAGCGAACTCGGTAGCCGATGCCTTGAGTAGAAAAGTGCCAGGCTCTAGCCCAGAGTCTCGGCTGATGAGTATGGAGTTGGCTCGGATGATCGAGGAGATGGAAATTACTCTAGTATTCAAGGATCCTTCGGCAGAGTATGCAGAGTATTTGGCCAACATGAGCATAGTTTGTGATATCCGAGATCGGATTCGGGTGGAGCAAGGTATGGATGCGGCCTTGGCCCCGGCAATCAAGGCAATTGAAGATGGGACCACCGATGAATACACACTAAAAGACGGTCTCGTTTATTTTCGTGGCCGACTTTATATTCCCAAGGGCGGCTAAATTCGGGAGGATATATTGAGAGAGGCGCATTCCTCTCAATATTCAGTGCACCCTGGTATTGCTAAGATGTACGCCGGATTGCGGAAGACCATGTGTTGGCCGGGAATGAAGAAGGATGTTCGCTACTATGTTACACATTGCGAAGCTTGCCAAAGAGTGAAGGCTGAATGCAGGAGTCCCGGTGGTTTGTTGCAGTCGCTGCCCATCCCCGAATGGAAGTTCGAGGATATCTCCATGGACTTTGTTCATGGGTTACCTCGTTCCCGCTCCGGGAATGATTCGGTGTGGGTTATTGTGGATCGACTAACAAAGGTGGCCCGGTTCATTCCAATGAAGAAGGAAGCACACGTGGGTGTTTTGGTACGCCTTTTTGTGGAGCAATTTGTACGGTATCATGGCATGCCCAAGACAATTGTTTCGGATAGGGATGGTCGGTTTACATCCAATGAGTGGAAGGCAGTACAGGCGTATTTGGGCTCACGCCTAACCTTTAGTACCGCATTTCATCCACAGACTGACGGGCAGTCTGAAAGGACCATCAGGACACTGGAAGATTTATTGAGGTTATGCGTGCTGGACAGAGGAGAGCCATGGGAAAGGCTCTTGCCCCTGGTGGAATTCTCCTATAATAATAGCCATCAGGCGAGCATCGGTATGGCGCCCCATGAAGCCCTTTACGGAAGAAGGTGTAGGACTCCCTTGTCTTGGGTGCAAGATGAAGATCAGAAGGCATTGGGAAACGAATACATAGATGATACTGATGTGACTGTCAGATTGATAAGAGACCGCATGTTGGAGGCTCAAAGTCGACAGGCGAAATATTACAATAAAAAGCACCGGATGGTGGAGTTCCAGGTGGGCGAAAAAGTGTTCTTTAAGATTCGGCCGATGCATGGAGTGTCACGGGTACGGGGAGTGAAAAAGCTCAGCCCAAGGTATGTTGGGCCTTATACTATATTGGAAAGAATTGGCCCGTTGGCCTATCGGTTGGAGTTACCACCGGAACTAGAAAATCTTCACGACGTGTTCCATGTATCGTCGCTTCGAAAAGCACTATTGCGGCCCGACCAATTTATTCCCACTACTGATGGTGCGGTGGCGTCAGATAGGTCTGTGCGACTAGAGCCGGTACGAATCGTTGACAGCGAGACAAGAACATTACGCCGCAAAAGTGTCCCCTTAGTGAAGGTGCTATGGATGAATCATGGGAAGGAGGAGTACACCTGGGAGCCAATGGATTTGATGCAGCAGCGCTACCCGGAGTTGTTTACCCAAGGTAATCTTATTTAAAAACATATGATAAACTTTCTGTTAGGTTTTTCTCCACACAGCCTAAGCCTGATTTCGGGGACGAAATCTTTTATTTTGTTTATAGGATTTGTAACGTCCCGAATCGCTCTAGGCCCCTAGTGTGTGTGTTTTGAGTCAGGAGGGTTGACTTGAGTCCTGAGAGTGCAGGGAATTGGACTGCACTTGTGGAGAAGTGGAGAATCAGTGTAAAAAGGAGGTGATACGGGTAGGGACACGGCCGTGTGCCTACCCCTGTGCGTCGAGTTGAGCTCGACGAGCCGTGTCGAGATCGTCGAGCTGTGTCGACACCAAGGGACACGGGTAGGGACACGGCCGTGTGCCTACCCGTGTGCGTCGAGTTGAGCTCGACGAGCCGTGTCGAGATCGTCGAGCTGTGTCGACACCAAGGGACACGGGTAGGGACACGGCCATGTGCCTACCCGTGTGCGTCAAGTTGAGCTCGACGAGCCGTGTCGAGATCGTCGAGCTGTGTTGACACCAAGGGACACGGGTAGGGACACGGCCGTGTGCCTACCCGTGTGCGTCGAGTTGAGCTCGATGACCCGTGTCGAGATCGTCGAGCTGTGTCGACACCAAGTGACACGGGTAGAGACACGGCCGTGTCCCTACCCGTGTGCGTCGAGTTGAGCTCGACGAGAAGTGTCGAGACGCAACCCGAGAAGTACACGGCCAAGGACACGGCCATGCACATGGCCGTGTCATGTGGACACGGGTCGGGACACGGGCGTGTCCCAACCCGTGTCAAGTATTGAACCGACATGGAAATTGTCGTTGCCGCTTCGCCAGGCGGGACACGGGTAAGGACACGGCCGTGTCCCTACCCGTGTCACATTTTATATATATAGGGGACAGAAAACCCTAGCCGTTTTCATGCTCTTTTCATCCCCTAATTCCTGTGAGAACTCCTGTGAGAGGGAAAACTGCAGAAGCAAGTTTTACCAAAGGAGATCCGCCATCGCCGTGAAAGAGAAGATGCCGCCAAGGAGAACTACGAGATCCATGGCTAGAAATGGTGGTACCGCTGGAGCCAATGTGAGTTTCCTACCCTCTCCCTTGGTGCTAGATCTATAGTTATTTTCCTAGGAGAGACATCGGCTCAAGAGAGTCTTGATGGAGAGGAGAAGATTTCTAGGTTCGGCCATGCTAGGATTTGAATCCTAGACTTTAGATCTCCTCAACCCTTCCCCTTTTCTTCAATACGACGATGGGTGAATGGTTTCGTGAGGAGTTTTGGCCTTTGAGGTTGAATAAGGGAGGAGGACATGTCTGGAAATTTAGGGATGATCGCCTTGAGGAGGAAGACGAACCGATGCCGTTCATTTTCCTTTAAGATGCGCGCAGAATCTGTAATCTGCGCGCAGCGATCTTCTAGGCTATTTTCTTGTAGGATATGGGCAGATCTGGGCTTCTGGCTAAACACGAAAGTTGTAGCCCTTGAAAATACCTTTCCAACGAGTGGTTGCACGACTTCAGGTGATGTCTGTGGCCCCGGGAAATCCTAATCGAGTTTGCTGTCCGGCAATTCCTGTACACAGAAATTGTGTTCTGTGCGCAGCGAACTTTGAAGCCGATTTCGAGTAAGTTATTGCCAGATCTGGATTATGACCTGAATATGAAAGTTGTAGATCATGAAAAGATCTTTCCATTGAGGGGTTACACGACTTCACCGGATTCCTGTAGCCTCGGGAATCTCCAGTTGAAGTTGCTGTCCAGACTATTCCTGCACTTAAAAATCTGGGTTTATAATATTTGGATTTGGATTCGGTGAAACTAATATTACAGGTAACCTTGAGGCTTGGATAAACTCTTATGAATAATTAATTCAGTTGCATAAATGATGAAGATTATTAATCGGATTTCATGTGATAGAATTGTAAGATAGTATACTTGAATGATTTGACTGGTTAGAGGTTAGTAGATTTTTATACATGTGCATCTTGATATATTGTGTTGAAATCACCTGATATGACATATAGAAGGATAACTCATGGCCATGTGAATGTTGAATAGTGGATTGAATTTGGTAGTCCAATACTTAGAGAGTCGTCTTCCTATGAGTAGTGTTGTGTGAGTTTGTAAGTGCGGTGTTGACCGCCACTTGTTTTGGTTGTGTTGAGATGAGGTGTGGATGGATGGTTGGGGTGTGCCCTCGTGTTTGCTTCCGAGGCCCCTTCCACGTTATGTTGATGTGGTATTTGCATGTGGTGTGAGTCGACACGCGGTCTCGTAATCCCGGGTTAAGGATAGTGTGGCAGGTCTACGGGCTCGCCAGTCGTCACACCGACGGGAGTTGGCAGTTAGACTTGGTCGGTTTGGGCTGTGTCCTCGGTGTTCACGTCCCGAGGCCCTCCGACCATGTGAACGGTTGGGCTGTGTCCTCGTGCTTTCTTCCGAGGCCCCTTCCGGGTCACGCAAGGCCAGTTCGGGCTGTGTTCTTGGTGCACATCTACCCAAGACCCCGCTGGGCCATAGTACGCATGGGCTCCGCTGTTGTGTTCTTAGCGTTGAGGCGTACGGAGGCCTAGGTGAAGTAGTGTGATACCCGCCTAGTAGTAGAAGTGCCCGTTCTACTGTCACCGCCTGGCCACGGCGGCTGATGCCTGAGAGGTTAGCTACCTGCTCGAAAAGTGGGAACTATAGTCTGTGTCGACATAGCAATTGCATGGGTGTGCATGGGTGAGTCATTGCATAGCATTCATAGCATTTCATAACATTGCACAACAAGATCCTCATCGTATAAGTTTGTATGGGCACTCTTATACGATGAGTTACTTTTATGTAACCCGATCCTTAACTTATAAGTTTGTATGGGCATTCTTATAAGTTAAGTTACTTCCTGCTCTTACTTATACTTGCTAGTTTACTTGTAGCTCTTATATAAATGCTGATAGTGATACTGTTTCTCTTACTCTACTGCCACCTGTTTGTACCTGTCATACACTTATAAATATTGTACCCTTGTTTCTCTTTCTCCGCCCGGTGCCGAGGAGTCGCCGGGGGAGCGGATGTGAAACCACTTAGTCGTTTCGACTAACGGTTGCTACGTCTTCCTTTTTAGGAGGTCACGCCGCAGGTAGAGCAGCCGCAGACTACGCAGCAGGACAGCCAGGCCAGGACGACAGGGCCTGATGTGACGGTGCCGTCGATACCGTCTGTTACTGATGTTAGTATTTTTATTACTCTGATGTAGCCCGTTTGGGCAAGGATTAGCTGTACTCTGATATTTTGTAGAAGCATGTTTTAGCTTCTCATTATTGATGTTTTGGACTTTATATACTTAGTGTGGATTTTGACTTCTCTTGCTTATGTATTTGGTTGGGTTGGCATGATATATTGATATGGTTTCAGCCGGCGGAATAGGCGTCTTGTGGTACAGGTTAGCCCGTGTGCTAATGCTACCGCAAGGCGGCTGTTCCGGGCATAAGACTCCCCCTTCGTGCCGTGTTTTGGGATCCGGGAGGGGGGGTCTTACACCCGTGTCCCAGGCCGTGTGCCTACAGCCAGAACCCAAACTGGCCCAAAACGTCCCCCTTTGCTCCTTTCAGTTTCGGGGCATTACAACTCTCCCCCTCTTAAAAGAATTTTGCCCACGAAATTACATAAAGGAAAGACATACAAAAACAAAATTTGTACCTGAGCGGAACAACTCCGGATACTCGTCAAGCATAGTCTGCTCTCGCTCCCAAGAGAGCTCCTCACGACCGCAATTGTCCCACCGGACCTTGACCATCCTGATCTCTTTATTGCGTAGCTGCTTGACCTCCGAGTCCTCAATCCACACGGGCTTGACCTTTGTCGTTAGCCCACTGTCCACCGGTACTTGATCAACCGCGATCACTTGCGTAGGCTCTTGCACCACCTTCCCAAGCACCGAAATATGGAATACATCATGTAAACCACTTAGCTCCAACCTATAGGCCTCTTAGCCAACTCGCTCCAGAACCTCAAACGGCCCAAGGTATCTCGGGCTTAGCTTTTTAACTCATCGCACCCGCGAGACACCCTTGAATGGCTTGATCTTTAAGTATACCTAATCGCCCACAGCGAACTCCACATTCCTGTGCTTGGCATTATAGTACTTTGCTTGTCGGTCCTAAGCGATAAGCAACCTCTCCCGAATGGTTCTCCCCAAAGAAGTAGCCTCCTCCACTTCCGATCGCTTATACAATTTTGACTCACCCGTTTCTAACCAAGACAACGACGTGCGACATCTTCTACCATATAGGGCCTCGAAGGGCGCCATCTGAATACTCGCTTGGTAGCTGTTGTTGTATGCGAACTCCACCAAATAAAGGTGGTCTTCCCTTTGATTCCCAAAATCCAAGACACACATGCGGAGCATGTCTTCCATGGTTCTATTGACCCTCTCGGTCTGCCCATCCGTTTGCGGATGGGTGGATGTGCTGAATTTCAGCTTTGTTCCCAACATTTGTTGCACCAGCCTCCAATCATTGGACGTGAACCGCTCATCTCGGTCACTCACGATGCTGCGGGGCACACCATGAAGCCATACTATGTTATCCACATAAAGCTTTGCTAACTTCTCCACCGGATCATCCTTCCTATGCGGAATAAAATGTATCACCTTCGTTAATCGATCCACGATCACCCAAATGGCGTCGTTCCCCTTTTTCGACCTTGGCAAACTGTGCACAAAGTCCATAGAGATGTTGTCGAATTTCCACTCCGGAATAGGCAAGGACTTAAGAAATCCTCCCGGCTTTTGGCACTCCGCCTTTACCAAGGCGCAAGTTTGGCACTTCGCCACGTATAGCGCCACATCCTTCTTTAAACCCGACCACCAAAACAGTTTCTTCACATCACGGTACATCTTTGTGCTCCCCAGGTGAATCGAGTACTTGGTATGGTGTGCCTCGTACAACAACTCCACCCGTAAATTGCCCACACTTGGGACGCACAATCGACCGTCTTTCCAAAGCAATCCATCCTCCACGACGAATTGGGAATTTGGCCCATCCAGAGCCTCTACCATGAACTGCTTCAGCACTTGATTGCTTGTCCATACAAACGATCCCCAACGCCTCCAACTCTCGCACCAACCGCTCATCTTGCACCGATAGCCAATGGGCTCGAGTTGGGGCTTGGCGACTCACCGCGTCAGCAACCGCATGCCCTTTATCAGGCGCGTAGTGGATTTTGAATGTATAGTCTCCCAAGAACTCCATCCATCTACGCTGTCGTATATTCAGATGCTTCTGATCAATCAGATGCTTCACGCTCTTGTGACCGGCGTAGAGATCCACTTTCACACCGTATACAATTATGCCTCCATAGCTTCAAGGCAAAACTCACGGCCATACGCTATTACGCTTCCGTGTTGCAGTAGCACGCAACCCTAACCGTTGCCCTACGCATCATTAAAAATCTCATTGCCTTCGGTTCCACTTGGCGAAGTCAGCACAGGCGTCGTAGTCAACCGACATTATAACTCCTCAAAAGCTCGCGCGCACTCCGGCGTCCAAAAGAACTTATGCTCCTTCCTCGTCAAAGTAGTGAGAGGCAACGCTATCCGCGAGAAGTTCTCCACGAAGCGCCTATAGTAGCCGACAAGCTCCAGCAAACTCCGGACTTCCGCTACCGTAGCAAGCTCAGGCCACTCTCGTATCGCAACAATCTTCGTCGGATCCACTGCAATACCTTCCTTACTCATTACAAGACCGAGGACACCACTGAGGGTGACCAAACTCGCACTTTGAGAACTTGGTATATGACTGATTCTTCCTTATCGTCTCAAAACCAAAAGAAGATGCTTGAAGTGATCTTCCTTACTCTGCGAGTACACCAGACTATCATCGACGAAGACGATCACAGAATGGTACAAGTACTCCCGGAAGGTCCTGTTCATCAAATCCACGAACACCGACGGCGCATTAGTTAGTCCAAACGGCATGACCGTAAACTCGTAGCGCCCGTGTCCTGTACTGAACGTTATCTTAGGGATATCACTCTCCCTTATCTATTTAGAGTACACTGTTGACCCTACTAACCGATCACAAAGATCATCGATCCTTGGGATTTGGTACTTGCTCTTTTCCGTCAACTTGTTGACCTCCCGATAATTAATACGCAGCCTCAACCTTCCATCCTTCTTCTTAATAAAGAGGGTCGGTGCGCTCCAAGGCGAAGGACTTGGACGCGCATACCCTTGCTCCAACAACTCTTACAGTTGAACTTTCAGCTCCGCCATTACTTTAGGCGTTAGCCGATACGGGGATCGTGACACAGGCTTTGCACCTGGCACTAGCTCGATCGTAAAATCTATCTCCCGCTGAGGCGGGGCTCCAGGAAGATCTGCGGGGAACAGATCAGGGTATTCCAATACCACTGAAATACAATCCAACGCGGGCTTCGGCTTTACAACCTCCACTAGTGTACATAACAGCTCTACACTAGCACAAACCGCCTTCACCACCTGAAGAGCGGCCATCATCGCCTTGCGCGACCTCTTTGAGCTCATAAGGGTCGTCTCACGACTTGCTCCCAAGTTGACTTCCTTGCTACCGCAGTCTATGTAGGCTTGCTGCTCCGAGAGCCAGTCCGTGCCAAATATAACGTCGAACTCCACCAACGGAAGTAACGACGCTTGCAGATCGTACTCCTAATTCCCAAACCACAAACTAAGAGCAACGAATTCTACCCTCGCCGAAAGAGCACCATTGGACTATAACGCATCCAATTTATCTCTTACCATCGAAGGAGGTACTCCAAGGCACAATAAAATTTCTAATAAAGGAACGCGAAGCTCCCTAAACGAGCGGTGCTCTCGCAGATAAAGTAAAGTCGCAACAAAGCTTAGCACAGTAGTCCTAAGCTAATATGCATAACAAGTATTTAAAGCAAAACTATCTTTAAACCATACCTGTCGTCATGACAACGTGCTTCCACCAGGGTTTTAGGCACTCACGAGCATAATGCCCCGGCTCGCCACAGCTGAAACATGTGCCCGGGGTCTGACCCGTAGTCGCCCCAGAAGTACCAGAAGGAGCTGGACCCGAAGTCCTATGCTTCTTATACCATTTTCGATATGCCGACTTTGAGGTATTTGGCACTTTGAATGCCGTTTCCTTTGCACTGACATCCTTGACTGCTCCTGACATAGTTTTCTTACCCTTCCGAGCACCATTCCAACAGTCTCGGGCAAAGTGCCCTTTCTTTCCACAAGTATAACAAGTGTAAGTAGCTTTACTAGTCGATTTCATAACCCCTTTCTCCAGCATTCTGCTGGATGCAGCCCTTATGGGGTTTGTATAGTTCGATACCGTGGTCGCTGGCATCGGGAGGGTCTTCTTCAACTCTGCCTCCAAAGATCTAGCTGATTCCACCAAGGCTCGGAACCCCAATAACTTTGGTCCTAGTAGTAGAACTCGTAACTCGGCACGCAGGCCATTATAAAATCTATCGATTGTAGTTTGCTCGTTATCCAACTCGAAGCATGGGTAGCGACTTATCAGAAGAAATTCTTGCAAATATTCCTCAACCGTGTGCGCTCCCTGCACTAAATGCATATTCAGCTGCTGCCCCAACGGTCTACCAAAGGTCATCTGCTGCGTCACGCCCACCGGCGTTGAAGCCACAACAGGGGCGCAGGGTTGTACATTTCCTCCTAGCTGTGCACCCGTCACAGCGAACACCGCTTCTACAATCCTTCTAACGGTTTCATACGAAGGAGGAGGCTCAAACACCTCACCGGGTGCACTATGCTCCTCAGAAATCGGACATTCTGGCTGTCCAGCACCGCTTCCGGTCACCTATAGTGGTACAAAACACCGTCAAGCGACCAAATAAAATTACGAATAGCAATTATAGGAACACGCAGGTTCCTCGAACACGAGTATTTTCATTCCTAAGTGGACATTCACGGGTTCTTTTACCGTTATAACGATGACGTACACAATGTGCTCACCACCCCTTAAAAAGAATTCGTCCACGAATTCAGCCTAAGTCCGACCAAAACCAGTAGTCTGATACCAAATTGTAACACCCCCTATCCGTCGCATAGTATATAGCAGTAGGTCCGGCCGGGGCCCGACGCCATATACCACAGGCAGACCGGGTGGTTACGTATGGAAACCATCCAACCAATCTCAACGTCCTACACAGAGCATTCTAGCAGAAGCAGTTTATAAGAGTTGTAAACAAGAACCCAACATAGGAGCATGAATGTCCACTAATACCAAAAGGAATGTTATATAAAAATACCCAAAACCGGCCTTAAGGCCTTACAAAGTGTTTCACTTGAAAATTACATGTTTTACAAACCACGGCACGCAGGCCGGTCATACATGAATAAAGTAGTAAACACTTCTACTTGGGCCTTCGAGGGCCAGCTTTGCAAAAAGGGCTTTAGCCCGCTATTGACCGCTTGGTCCAGCTGCACCTGCAAGCAATAAACCACCGCACGGTGGCAAAACAAGGCAACGGTCAGCAATGCTGACCAAATTATAACGATCCCGCCCCCAACTCGGGGCGGCGATGCTCCTTCCCTGCATTTCATTAGCATAAGCGAGCAATGTATATATCCATAGCCATTTCAACACAGACGTTGGCTCGCACGGCCACACGCCCCGTGCACTCAGGGCACATTCTCGGTGAACCGGTCGATGTCACGTCAATTAAAGCCATTAACATTCCGGACTCACCACCGCCACTTAGACGGCCAAACCTATGAGCAATTTGTCTTCTTGGCATGGGTCACGTCAGTTTAAGCCATTGACCGCCGAAGACTCACATCTATGCCAACGGCGAGTGCCACGTAACCTTAGGTCTCTCTAACCCGAACGACATAGAGCGGGTACGGTTCCATCTAACCCGTGCTCACATCGCAACGACAATTTAAGCCATTTGCGCGGGTCAAACTTTCGCCGAGTCCCATTCTATCGCAAGTCACATAACTCGGTTATGTTCAAGTTGGCTCTCAGGCCACCAAGTTGGCAAGATCTCGTATCCGCCCAGTTTTCCGGGTGCACCTTTGGGTTAGTCCCCAAGGCTCCCTGCTGCAATCTACCGCGTAGAAAACCCGAAAACAACAAATAGCACGGCGTCTTCTCCGGCCTTATGCAATGCAACATCACCGATCCAGACTAAAATGTCCGGGTAGGCTTCACACATCATGCCTATGTCCATTCTCGCATACGGACTCTAAACAACGGGGACTTCACATATCTACCCGAAGGAACGCCTCCAACTCTCCGCAAACTCGCGAGAGCGGGCTTCCTATGCTAGGAAAGAGAGCTATTCGTGCTCAAGATGAGGATCGTTACCCTTGAGTTCCTCTTTGGCGCCATTGAAAAGTAATCGGATGGAAATCACCGCACTTGCGTTGCCTCCGTGGATCCGGAGTCGGCTCGCGATTCGGAGCTCCGAAGCTCCTCCAATGGCGGGATCTAGTTCTTCTTCCTCCAATGGCTCTCCTCTTTCTCCAAGGACTTGGAGAGATGATAAGGTAAGAAAGTGATGGATTTCTAAGTCAACTCACGGGTATATCCTCTCAGGAACAACCCCCAGCCGTTGGATCTCAACCTAAGGAAACGAACGGCTTTGATTCGGGGCTGAAATGCCCAATCTGGACCGAACACGGCTTGGCACACGCCCGTGTCCAGGGCCGTGTGCCGCATTCGCCGTAAAAATCGAATCTCCTGGACCCTAACACGGGTATCGAACACGCCCGTGTTCGAGCTGACACGCCCGTGTTCCAGCTGACACGGCCGTGTAGCCGGCCGTGTACCCCATGATTTTTCCCCATTTTCAACCCGAGCACTGCACGGGTTCTAGGACACGCCCGTATCCTTGCCCGTGTCACCTTGACACGCATGGGCCCCAGGCCGTGTACATGGTCTCGACATTTCGTCGCGTGCAGTTCGACGACTTGATGACACGGCCTTGGACACGCCCGTGTCCTAGGCCGTGTGCCTTGTCTCGACGATCGTCGAGCGAATCTCGACGACTTCCCCGGGACGATCGTCGACACGGGTCGACACGCCCGGCGACACGCCCGTGTCGCGGGCCGTGTGCCCATTCTCGACGATTCGTCGAGTATAACTCGACGACTCCGCGGCTAAGTGTCGATACGGGTCGACACGCCCTGCGACACGCCCGTGTCGCAGGCCGTGTGCCCATTCTCAGCGAATCGTCGAGAAAATCTCGACGACTTCGCGGCTAAGTGTCGGCACACGCTTGACACGCCCTGGGACACGCCCGTGTCTCAGGCCGTGTGCCTACAGCCAGAACCCAAACTGGCCCAAAACGTCCCCCTTTGCTCCTTTGAGTTTCGGGGCGTTACAGCTGGTGTAGCAGATGTTGGGAACAAAGCGGAGTTTCAGCACAACCTTTCATTCCGCAAATGGATGGACAGACCGAGAGGGTCAATAGGACAATGGAAGATATGTTTCGCATGTGCGTCCTGGACTTTGGGAAGCAATGGAAAGACCATCTATACTTGGTGGAGTTCGCGTACAATAATAGCCATCAGGCAAGCATACAAGTGGCGCCCTTCGAGGCCCTTTATGGTAGAAGATGTCGCACGCCATTGTCTTGGTTGGAAACGGGTGAGTCAAAGTTGTACAAGCGACAAGAGGTGGAAGATGCCACTTCATTGGTGCGAACCATTTTGGAAAGGTTGCTAATCGCTCAGGACCTCCAGGCTAAGTACTATAATGCCAAGCACGGGAACGTGGAGTTCGCTGTTGGCGATTGGGTGTACTTGAAGATCAAGCCGTTTAAGGGTGTCTCGCGGGTGTGGCGCTTGAAGATGCTAAGCCCGAGGTACCTTGGACCGTTTGAGGTTCTGGAGCGGATTGGTGAAGCAGCGTACCGGTTGAAGCTGTCAGTGGAGCTTAGTGGCCTACATGATGTATTCCATATATTGGTGCTACGAAAGGCGGTGCAAGAGCCTACGCAAGTGATCGCGGTCGATCAAGTGCTGTTGATAGTGGGTTGACGACGAAGGTCAAGCCTGTACATATTGAGGACTCGAAAGTCAAGCGGCTACGCAATAAAGAGATCAGGATGGTCAAGTTCCGTTGGGACAATTACGGTCGGGAGGAGCTCTCTTGGGAGCGAGAGCAGACTATGCTTGAGGAGTACCCGGAGTTATTTTGCTCAGGTACCATTTAAGTTTTATGCTTATCTTTCCTTTATGTAATTTCGTGGACGAAATTATTTTAAGAGGGAGAGAGTTGTAATGCCCTGAAACTCAAAAGAGCGACGGGAGGCGTTCTGGGCCAAATTTGGAATTTGGCAGGGGCCACATGGCCTGGGACACAGGCGTGTACTAGGGCGTGTCGTGTTTGGGTCGACGATTTGGCCGAGAGGTCGACGAATTCTGGAGTCGACGATCGTCGAGCAGCGAACACGGCCTGAGATACAGGCGTGTCTCAGGGCGTGTCGAGCTCGTGTCGATGATCTGCCAGGGAAGTCGACGATTTTCGCTCGACGAATTGTCGAGATGCGGAACATGGCCTAGGACACAGGCGTGTCCAAAGCCGTGTCGGGTGGTCGACGAACTGCGCTCGATGAAATGTCGAGACTGTGAACACGGCCTAGAGCCCAGACGTGTTCGGGTATGAAACGGGCGTGTCAAATAGGACACGGGCATGTCCAAGACCCGTATGAGTCTCGGGTAGGTGTTGGTCCTGTGTTGACGGAGGAACACGCCCTGGAACACGAGCGTGTACTGGCTGACACGGGCGTGTCAGGTCGAACACGGGCGTGTCGGGTGCCCGTGTGTTTTTCGAGACGCGTCGATTTTGATGTCGAATGAGGGACACGGGCGTGTCGCGGGCCGTGTTCGGCCCAAGTTTTACTTTTCAGCTACGAATCGTAGCCGTTTGTTTCCTTATTTTGGGATCTGACGGCTGGGGGTTGTTCCTACTGGGATATACCCGGGTTTGGGCCTTTGAAACCCTCATTTCACTTGAGTGGTTCTCTTTCTAAGTCTAGAGAGAGGGGAGAGCAAAGGAGGAAGAAGAAGCCTAGATCTGGTCACCGGCGGAGCTTCGGAGCTCCAAATCGCGAGCCGACTTCGGATCTATGGAGGCAAGGAGATTGCGGTGCTTTTCATCCGCGTACATTCCCATGGCACCAAGGAAGAACGCTCAGGTAACGATTCTCTACTTGAGCATGTGAAGCTCTACTTCTTTTGCATAGGGAAGCCTGCTCTCGCTAGTTTGCGGTGAGTTTGAGGCATTCCTTCGGGTAGACATGAATAGTCCCCATTGTGTACATGTAGAGTCTGTAATCGAGAATGGATATAGGCATGATGTGTGAAGACTACCCGGACAAGTTGGTCCGTAATCGAGAACGGATATAGGAAAGGAGATTGCCCGGGGCATCGCTATAAATTTCAAAGGCTTCGGTCCCACTCGGCAAACTCAGCACAGGCGACGTGGTCAACCGACACTTCAACTCCTCAAAAGCTCGTGCGCACTCTGGCGTCCAAATGAACTTCAGCTCCTTCCTCATTAAAGTAGTGAGGGGTAACGCTATCCGCGAGAAGTTCTCCATGAAGCGCCTGTAATAGCCAGCAAGCCCCAAAAAGCTCCGGACTTCCGCTACCGTAGAAAGCACAGGCTACTCACGTATCGCAATAATCTTCGCCGAATCCACCACAATGCCCTCTCCACTTACTATATGACCAAGGAACGCCACTGAGGATAACCAAAACTCGTATTTGGAGAAATTGATGTACAATTGATTTCTCCTCAGCGTCTCTAACACCAAATGCAGATGCTTAAAGTGATCCTCCTCACTTTTCGAGTACACCAAAATATCGTCGATGAAGACGATCACAAAATGGTCCAAGTACTCCCTGAAAGTCCCGTTCATCAAATCCATAAACACCGACGGCGTATTAGTCAGCCCAAACGGTATGACCGTAAACTCGTAATGCCTGTATCTCGTACTAAAAGCTATTTTGGGGATATCACTCTCCCTTATCCTCAGCTGATAGTATCCAGACTTGAGATCCAACTTTGAGTACACCGTTGACCCGACCAACTAATCGAACAGATCATCAATCCTCAGGATCGGGTACTTGTTCTTCTCCATTAGCTTGTTCAACTTCTGATAATCAATACAAAGTCTCAAGCTCCCGTCATTCTTCTGTACAAAGAGGACCGGTGCACTCCAAGGTGATGAACTTGGACGCACATACCATTGCTCCAACAAATCTTGCAGTTGCACCTTCAGCTCCGCCATTTCCTTAGGCGCTAGCCGATACGGAGAGCATGACACAGGTTTCGCACCTGACACTAGCTCAATCGTGAAATCTATCTCCCGTTGAGGCGGGGCTCCAGGAAGATCGGCAGGGAACACATCAGGGTACTCAGCTACCACTAAAATACTGTCCAACGTAGGCTTATGCTTTGCAACCTCCACTAGTGTAAAGAACAGCTCTGCACTAGCATGAACCGCCTTCACCACCTGAAGAGCAGACATCAACATCTTGCTTGACCCTTTCAAGCCCGTAAAAGTCATCTCACGACCTGTTACCAACTTGAATTCCTTGCGACCGCAATCAATATAAGTTTGCTGCTCCGAGAGCTAGTCCATGCCAAATATTACGTCGAACTCCACCAGCGGCAGTAACGACGCTAGCAAATGGAACTCCTGACTCTCGATACGAATATTAAAGCCACAGATCCTATCCGCATGCATCGAACACCCATTCGGCAACAACACATCCAGTTTGTCGTTCACCATCAAAGAAGGTACTCCGATGCATGATATGAAACCTTCGGACAAAAAGGAATGCGAAGCTCCCATATCAAAGAGTGCTCTCGCCGGATTCTCACAAATCAAAACAAATCCTAAATAAGCAGTGGTAAGGTAACACATGCATAACAAGTATTTTTAAAAATTAACTTGCTATAAATTAAACCGTACCTTTCACCACATCCATTTGCTTAATGACCTCCTGTTGGCCAAGATTATAAACCCTTGGTTGAGCCGGAGTATAATGGGACGCTGTTGACTCCACCGCCTTGCCCTTTTCTTCATTTGTTGCTCCCGGTTTCAATTTAGACTTTGGACGTCCACCCCCGCACTCACGGGCATAATGACTCGGCTTCCAATAGCTGTAACATGCGCCCGGGGTCCGACTCGTAGTTTCCCCAGAAGCACCAGCAGAGGGGGCTGGACCCGAAGTCCTAGATTTCTTGTTCCACTTCCAGAACATAGACTTGGAGGAGTACGACACTTTGAACTCCGACCTGTTATCACCAGAGTTTTTCTTTGCTTGCACGTTCTTCATATCCTTCTCCAAAGACCGGGCCGTGTTGACCAGGCTCAAGAAGCCCTGAGTCATAGGCCCCGAGAGTAGTAGCCTCAAGTCATCTCTCAGGCCTTCATAGAAACGGTTGGTCTTATGCTCCTCATCCGTGAACGTAGAGCTAGCATACCGACCCAACCGAGTAAACTCATGGAGATACTCATCCAGGCTACTCTCTCCTTGCACCAATTTCAGGAACTAATTCTCCAAAGATATCCTCTGCGCCGAAGGGAGGTACCTTGCCAAGAACAGTCTCAAGAACTCCTCCATCGAGACGTCCATAATTTGTCTACTCCTCAAGTGATATAGCTCCAAGCCTTCCCACCACAACCTAGCATCACCGTCCAGAAGGAACGTAGCTATAGTGGTCATCTGCCACTCCTCTGTTTCCGTAGCTGTCAGGACTCTCTTCACTTGGGAGAGCCAATCTTCAGCTTGCGATGGGGTTCCCAACCCCGAGAACACAGGAGGATTAAAGCCCATAACGTGCTTGAGCTGCCTTTAAGTTGCTCGCCTCGGCACTAAAGGCTCCACCACTACCTGCTCCACTCTTCTTGGTTCATCCCTTTGAAGCGGTACCTACTCCATCGCAGGAGCGGGCTTCTGCCTTTACCGTGCAGGCTGCGCATTGATCATGGCAAACACTGCTTCGACAACCAATCGTATGGTTTCAGCTGATGGAGGTGTTGCAGGAGCATCGTTTAGTGCACTACTAGCCTTAGAAACTCGGCGTTCTGACGGACCAGCATCGCTTCTGGTCACCTATAGTTGTACAAAACCTCGTTAAGCGACCAAACAAAATTGCAAAACGTAATTATAGGAACACGCAGGTTCATCAAACACGTGTATTTTCATTCCTAAGTGAACATTCGTGGGTTCTTTTGATGTTATAACGATGACGCACACACATGTGCTCACCACCCCTTAAAAAGAATTCGCCCACGAATTCATTTAAAGCCGGACCGAAACCAGTAGTCTGATACCAAATTGTAACACCCCCTATCCATCGAATAACATATAACAGTAGGTCCGGCCAAGGCCCGACACCATATACCACAGACAGACCGGGTGGTTACTCAAAGGAAACTATCCAACCAATAACCAACGTCCTACACAGAGTCATTCTAGCGGAAGCAATTATTAAAAGTTGCAAATAAAGAACCCAGCCACAAGCACGAATGTCCACTACAAAGCCCAATAGGAATGAAGTACAATACACCAGTACAATGGCCTTAAGGCCTTACAATTGTTTGCTCGAATAAAATGTGTCTTCCATACCATGGCACGCAGGCCGGTCACACATGAATAAATAAGAAAACACTCAAAATTTGGCCTTCGAGGGCCGGCTCAGCATCATGGGCTTTTGCCCGCTATTTACCTCTTTGTCCTGCAGCACCTGCAAGCAACAATCCACCGCAATGGTGGCAAACAAAGGCAACGATCAGCTATGCTGACCAAATTATAACGATCCCGCCTCCAAACTCGGGGCAGCGATGCTCCTTCCCTGCACTTTATTTTATTAGCATAACCAAGCATTATATAGTAATAACACTACATCACAGGCGTAGGCACGCACAGCCACACACCCCGTGTAACATCCCATTTCCAACTAGACCCCTAAGAATGGTTTTGGTCATGACTAAGTCATGACAAAACCCTGGGGAACTAAAAAGGGCCAAGAGATAGAAGGTCAATGTGAGGATCACCTTGGTCTGCCTATGGCACAACCACATCACCAAACCTAGGGTTTGACTTTAGGGCTTCACCATGAGTCCATGACCCCACCACAACATCACTAACCTATCAGAGGGTCCACTAGAGCCTTAAGGGTCCATTGGAGTCAACCCAAAGTGGCCAATTTGACCTAGGACCACTATAGGCCTAAATTGGGCAAAGTGCCCTAACAAAGGGTAGTTGGCCTCTAATGTGCCCAAACAACCTTGCCCAGGTCTTCCTAGACCTAAAGTGAGGTCAATGAGTCACTAAGGACACATTGGGTTCAGCCCTAGAGGCCAAGTTGACCCAAGTCAAATCAATCCCCCAATATGGTCAAAGTACCATTACTAAGGGTAGGTGACCTCCAAAGTGCAAGGTAACCCTACATAACCCTTACTAGACCTCAAGAGAAGCCATGGGGTCACCAAGGACCCCTTGGGGTCAACCCAAATGGTCATGTTGACCCAAGTCAACTCTAGCCCTAAAGTGGTCAAAGTGCCCTTACCAAGGGACAAGTGACCTCCAAGATGCCAAGTCAACCCTATCCAATCCTACCTAGGCCTTAGGTGAGATCCATGGGTCACCAGGAACTCTTTAGGTGTAACCAAAAATGTCAAAAAGACCAAGGTCAACCCAAGCCTACCTTGGGTCAACCTAGCCCAAATAGGCTAGCCCAAGTTCAAGCCTCCTCATGTGGCTTCTTTAGGAGATAATGTGTATGGATGGGCTGCCAATAGACCTCTAGATTGACCAAGTCAACTTGGTGACTAGGAGAGAGAGTGAGCTTCATTTCCATGGTTATGGAGGAGAGAGAAAAATGAAAGAAGGGGGAAGGAAGGGGCTCGGCCAAGGGGAGGCCAAATGCCACCTTTAATGGCTGAATTCAACTCCCCTAAGGAAGGGGAGAAGTTTCCAGCCACTTTACTGGCCACCAAGGGCTGATTCAGCCCCCTCCATAATGGCCGAATGTAGCCATTAATGGCCTTAATGGCCATTGATAATCCAGCCTCTCCCTTCCCCAACTGAGTCTTTAAACAACTTCAGTGGGCCGAGAGGAGGATTTTTCAAGTCCTTACCTGAAGAAACCGAGCCTCCCCACTATGTAATTGCTGAAACCGAGCGGCGCCGCCTTCAAAGATGGCTTTCCGGCGATCTTCTCGACTTCAGGCCGCCGACAACGTCCTCCTCCACTCCTTCTTTCATGGGTAGATCTTAGGAATCTCTAGGGCCAAGGTTCGGGATCAATTGAGCCCGATCCAAGAGGAGCTTTTCCTGGTTTTTCCGCAAAAATACAACCATCGGGATCGCCGGAATAGGGCTCTCCGGCGGCTGTGATGTCACCTGGAGACAGCCACCACCTCAACGGAGGTGATGGTGGCGGTGGCCAGCCGGGGAGGCGGCTGGATGGCTGGCGACAACCGTTTGAAACTGGCCCAGGAAGAATAAATCCTGGCCGTCGGCTCAAGGTGGAAGATGAACGGATCCCGTCCATCTTGCGCCAAGATTCGTGCCATATTTGATTTAAACCTATAGTATATATATTTCTGATTATTTAATTATGTCACATATTTTGTATTTATTGGTTTTAATTTTTAAAACTACCTAGGGCTAGCACAGAAAATGTGGTCAACATAGAAAATGAAGCCCTTGATGTCTAGTTTAATTTTAAATTGATTTCACTCAATATGGAGTCCTGGTTAGACCACAACACCCATTTTGGTGGGCCCTATACCTAGGACTATCCTGAGATTCAAATGGATGCCCACCCTTCATCCCTTTTCCAAATGATCTGAGATTTGAGAAGGGCGTCTACCCTAACTATACCTAGGGCCTGTCCAAAATTCAGAATTTTTGGAGAAAATGTTTCTATAGTTTTTAGGAAAATTGAATAATCCATGAATAACTTTATTAGGTGTCCTAAACACCTCAAAATCCCCCCAAATTTGGGTTGGAGGTCTTAGATGGCATGTTAGGGCTCTGGTAAAAGTTTCATCTCATTTGGAGATGTTTTGCTTAGGTATTGACCCAACCCTATGTTGGCCCCTTTTAGGGTTAAATAGGTCAAGCATCCCCTTTGGGTTTTGAGTGGTCAAATCACCTCAACAGAGGTTGATATTTTGGCCACTGACCTTTTATAGTATGACTCACCCTCCAATGGAATTTGGGGTGGTTAAGGCTAGGGTAGCCCTAGAACCCTAGGGCAGGTTCCTTAATGAGGATTTTTAGGGTTTGAAGATCATATGGTCAAATGACCTTGGATTGACTTGAAACTTTGTGGAGAGGACCATAGGATTAGTATAATTCTCTGGTTAAAAGTTTAGGGAATTTGGAAGCTTTAAATCCCCTCAAAACCCTAACCCTAGCTTAGGGCACAAACCTTGTAGGGATACGAAATGACACAAAAACTCTTTGAAAAGTGATGAGATTTGGGTTGAGTAGTTTTTGAGGTTAGTACAAGCTCTGGAGATTTTATTATGAATTTATGAATACTATTTTGGATACTTCATTAACAAATTGGTAATTTGTATTACTTACTTAGAAATTTATTAGGAAGAAAATACTTGCTGAACATTGATGCAATGTAGCCAAAGGACTTTTTATTATGTTCTAAAGCTCTGTGAATTTTTATAGAATTTTGGAATGATTATTTTTAAGGGTTGCTTCATTAGGTATGGTTTCCCATGTAAATTTAATTTAATTTATTTTGGCGTCTAGCAAGCCTCAAAAATTATGATTTTTGTACAAGGATCTTTTCTCAACCATATTAAGATTCTGTAAATTTTATATAATTTCCCGAAAAATAATTTTGGTACTTCCTTCTTTACCCGTGATTAAGGGAAATATTTTGGATAAATTAATTAGAGGCCAAATAATTTCTAACAAATTATGAAAATTTGTATCTAGTCATATATCTCTGTTAATGTAGTGATCAAATTTTTGGGTGGCCATTACTTGAGTAGATCATATAGTTCATGTTCAAAATTGCCCATGGCCAAACATGTGGAAAAATTCAATAAATATCAAATTAATTAGAAAAATTATCGATCTCTAATTTTAGACTAAATTTGTTATGATAGACCTCTGGTAAATTTTATAGGAGATTTGGAAGACAATCCGGAGTACCTCCTTTAAACATCTCATATAGTATAGGGTGATCTGCATATAGTAACTGCGGAAACTGAACTAGAGTGGGTAATGAATTTTGAAGAGTTGAATCCTCAGTAGGTTGTTGGTTTGGGTAAATAAAGGAATTCATCAGTGGGATACAGGATTAGTAGAGTGAGAGGTTGTCTAGTGTTAGGTGGTGCTCGGGATCGGCGAAAGATCGTCCTTCCCGTAGGGAGGAAGTGTTTAATGCAATAAGGCTAGATTTAGAAAAATTAATTAAGGGTCGGGAAATCGGGAAGCAACCAATAATAGTAAGTGCCTTGCGAAAGGGAGCTTTGGGCGTAATCCCATCGTAGTTCCTAGTACCTTCGAGAGCCCTTCACGGGGTATACCTTGGGCAGTCCTGGGCTAACGTAAACTGTCGGAGTGATAAATCTTAAAGAGTAACTAGAATAATTAGGGGTTCACTTTCACACACCCCAGTGTCTCGGGAAGTTGGTTTGACTTTGTTGATATTTGTGAGGGGCAGGATGGCCCGGCGAGCTTTGGATCGGTTGATGTCTGTGACGGACGGGATGGTCCGGGGAGCTTTGGCTCGGTGCTGACATATAAGGTTACATGTGCATAAAGTAAAGGTGGTGGGTATTCGGTATTGGAGTGTCGATGCACCGACACCAATACATTGACTCGGCAAGTGTGGCTAGCACTTCGCCAACAGAAGTCCGGTACGCCAGCCGGCAAGAGTATGCAAGAGCTCCGCTTAGTGCACCAGCATTGAGGAATACGATAAGTCTGACCGGTAGTGCTTTACTGGTTTAGAGGTGGGCGAGGCCCAACCCACGACCTCCGTCTGCCACTACGGAGGTATCCTGGGAGGTTCGGCTCCAGAAAGGGGGAATTAAAGGTCTGTGTGCATAGAGTCGGGTTGGTGAGTTGCACTTGCATGATCGCATCATAACCCACTTGCATGTCATAGCATTATCATAGCATAAAACCCCCGTCACCTATTATATAAGTGGTATGGGATTCTTATACAATAGGCCCTGCAAAACGACCCCTTGGTCTATAAGCTTGTGTGGGCAAGTTTATAAATTAAGGTTAAAATTCTTTATGTATATATTGCTGATAATAACCGACACCCCAACGTATAAATTGGTATGAGACTTTTTATACGATGGGAGCCCTGTAAAAGATCCCTTGCTTATATGTTCCCGTATAAGTTAAGGTTAATTTTCATATTTTACTCTACTGCCACATGTACTATAAAAATTTCTAGTATAGGCACGCTGACATCTGTTTCTTGATTACTCTCCACCTTCAAGTCCTCCCCTTTCTTCCTCTCCGCTCGGTGCCTAGGGGCCATGGGGGAAGGGGCGGGGGATGATAGGACTTAGTCTTTTATACTAATGGTTTTCGAACCACATCATTTAGGGGATCGTGGAGCCCAGTATGGAGGAGCAGCCCCGCAGGTCGGCATGCTTGGAGATGGGGCAGTCTAGTACCGGAGTTCAGACGACATGGACTGTGAGCCCATGACCTTAGTAGTGTTTTATTTTGCTTCCGCTTGAGTGACTGTGTAGTGAGGATTTGATGTAGCGGGCTTAAGCCCTTATTTTCAGTACATTATACTCTGTGGACTCTCCCTTCGTGGAGATTATATTTCTCTGATGTGATAGTACTTTGTGGACTTTTGTTTAGAGTCTTACCACTCTTGTGCTTATTTTACTTTTGTTGCTTTTCTGTGATCGAATCGGAATTTCGTGGTGATGACCCTTCAGGGCGTGAAGGTATCACCGCAAAGCGGCGGTTCTGGGCCTAAGACCCCAGTGTTTCAAAAAAAGGGGGTCTTACAAGTGGTATCAGAGGAAACCTCGATCGAAAACGTAACTGCCCACAACCCCTGGGTCACCCCCGCTCGAGTTTAGTTTGGGGACAAACTAAGCAGCAAAAGTAGTGGTGTGCCCATATGAGGGATCATATGCAAATTGTCCACTTTAGTTAGGTTTGAGTCGATTGCATACTAATGAAGTTTGTTTTGCAGCCCCCAGCTCAGCCCACTCTGCAAGGCAGAGCTCAGCAGACTCCGGACATTGCACCACCTCCCCCGGTCCCCACTCCATTCCTACAGTCGGAGATGGGACAGACTCTGACAGCCATCTTGGAAGCCTTTAGGGCACAACAGGTTCCGAGGACTTGCTCCCCCATCCTACTTGGGGACTGAGTCGGCCTTTTAGACAGAGTAGTGGCTAGATATTATGTACGAGATGCTGACCGGGATACAGTGCCCTTGGGAGTAGAGGGTGCCCTTGGTGATCTCCTGCCTGGAGTCGCATGCAAAGAGATGGTGGAAGACCTCGCTAGACATGACTTTTGCGGACAGGGAAGTAGCAGAGATTTCTTGGGAGGAATTCAGGGGCGCGCTGTTGGAACACTTTGTTCCACAGTCGGCCCGAGACAAGCTGGAGGATAGATTTTTGCAGTTGAGGTAAGGGAACAAGACGGTGGTGGAGTACCACCGAGAGTTCAACCATCTTGCCCGATTTGCAGATTCTTACCAGTTGGATGAGGCGGGTTATACGAAAAGGTTCTACAAGGGCCTGCGAGAGGAGCTGAGGAAGACACTACTATTGTATCCGACGGGCCCATTTCCCGGATACTAGAGATGGCAAAAAGGATAGAGGCTGATTGGCAAGCTACTCGGGACCGGAAACGGCCAACGGAGGATCAGGGTCGAGGAGCAAGGAATGATCAGAGACGAGACCGTATCACTAACGGGAGGAGGGTTGAGGACCAGCCTCATCAGGAGGAAAGACAGGAGACAAGGGAGCCAGTGGTGGTGGCTCCACCACCTCTTCAGACATGTGAGGGACAGAGACCTAGGGGAATGGCATATCCCCCGCCGGAATGCTTTAATTGCCATCAGGTAGGGCACATTAGGAGGAACTGCCCCATGAGGGGGGAACCCCCACCAGCACCACCGGCTGCCCAGCCAGCGCAATATCTTGGAGGCCGAGCTCATGGCCGAGGACGTAGATACCAGGGAGGGGATCGTAGACAAGAAAGGGAGCAGGTGTATTCTTTGGACCTGGCGCAGCCTCGGAACCCAGAGCAGGTCATAGCAGGTTCGCCAAGATGTTTAATTGTTTAAATAGAATTCCCTTTCCCAGTTGTCAAATTTGTAGAAACTGCACTAGGTAGAATAAATAGGAAAGAAAACTCGTTATAGAATACTAAGACATTTAACCGCCCCAGGTATAGTCTTCATCAGCGGCAAGCCTGCCTATACTCTGTTCGACACGGGTGCTTCACACTCATTCGTGTCGGAGGCCTTCCTGGAGGGGCTGGAAGGAGTGGAGCGGTTCTCAGGCCTGATGAGGAGGGTGCGTCTACCCGACGGATCGGAGCTACTCACCTCTGCCCACTGCAACATGGAGGCGGAGATTGGCGGAAAGTCATTCGAAGTGTTGGCAACGATCCTAAGGATGCCAATCTTCGAGTTGATCTTGGGCATGACATGGTTGTACTGGAACCATGCCCAGATTGATTGCCAAGCAAAGAGGATCACCGTGAGGCACGAGGACTCTGTCATTATCATCGAAGGTATAAGACCTGCCTCTCGTATACTCTTATCTTCAGTATACACCGTTAAGGCCCATCTGCAGGGAGAGGAGGTTTATCAGATTCTATTTGAGATGGCGGAGGCCAAGGAGTCGGTGACAGACATCCCTGGTAGTGCGAGATTTTGCTGACGTCTTCCCAGAGAAACTGCCAGGACTACCTCCGCACCGAGAGCAGGACTTCCAGATATAGCTTGTGCTGGGGGGCCAAGCTGGCATCTAGGGCCCCTTACCGGATGGCCCCAAAAGAGTTGACAGAGTTCCGAAGTCAGTTGCAGGAACTAGTAGAGGCAGGGTTTGTCCGACCAAGATCTTCGCCGTGGGGAGCCCCGGTGCTATTTGTCAAGAAGAAGGACGGAAGTCTCCGCTTGTGTATTGATTATCGAGCGCTGAACAGACTAACGGTCCGGAACACATACCCGCTGCCACGAATTGACGAGTTGTTCGATCAACTGGAAGGAGCGGATTTCTTCTCGAAACTTGACTTGAGGTCAGGTTATTATCAGCTACGAATTCGAGAGGAGGACATTCCAAAGACCGCCTTCAGTAGTAGGTACAGACTGTTCGAGTTTACAGTGATGCCATTCAGGCTCACTAATGTGCCGTCAGCATTTACAAGCCTCATGAACAGGGTATTCGAGGAGTATTTGGATGTATTCGTCATCGTATTTATTGACGACATCCTCATCTACTCAAGGACGGAGGAGGAGCATACAAGACACCTGACTTTGACTCTAGCGAGGCTACCGGAACACCAGCTGTACGCGAAGTTCAGCAAATGACAGTTTTGGCTAAAGGAGGTGGCCTTCTTAGGTCATATCATCAACGGTGCAGGGTTGGCAGTAGACCCGGCCAAGATTCGAGCAGTTCAGGATTGGCCACCGTTGAAGATAGCCACGGATGTACGGAGCTTCCTGGGACTTGCCAGATACTACCGGAAGTTCGTCGAAGGATTCTCCCGGATTGCACTCCCTCTTACATCCCTGACGAAGAAGGAATCCCCGTTCATTTGGACGCCACAGTGCGAGGCGGCCTTTGTGGAGTTGAAAGATCGGCTTACCTCGGCTCCCATACTCGCTCTTCCATCGGGAAGGGAGGGATTCCAGGTGTACACAAATGCCTCCTACCAGGGGATGGGTGCCGTTTTGATGCAGAACGGACACATAATAGCCTACGCCTCCCGACAACTGAAGATACATGAGAAGAACTATCCGGTGCATGATCTGGAGATGGGTGCAATGATCTTCGCTTTGAAAATTTGGCGACACTACCTCTACGGGGTTCACTGTGACATCTTCTCCGATCACAAGAATTTGAGATATGTGGACACACAGAAGGAACTCAACATTAGACAGAGACGTTGGGTGGAGTTCCTGTCAGATTACTAGTACACCATGCACTACCATCCCGACAAGGCGAACGTGGTGGCAGATACTCTGAGCCGGAGAGGAGATACCTCAGGGAATGGAACATAGCTGATGTCGATGGAGCTAGTCTGATCTTTCAGAGATATGTAGATATCCCTAGTATCCGAGAATGATCCAGAGCTGTACATGGAGTATCTAGTATCGATGGTTGCCATATATGATATTCGGGACCGCATCCGAGATGGACATAAGACAGATGCATGGGAAGAGCCGATATTCCAAGCCTTGAAGGAGGGTTCGACGAGAGATTATTCACTGACGGATGGATTGCTATATTTTAGAGGCAGGGTCTATATACCCGAAGGAGGTCATATTCGGGAGGACATCATGGCAGAATCGTATTGTAGCAGATATTCTATACACCCGGGGATCACCAAGATGATGGTGGACTTGAAGAGGACGTTGTTCTGGCCGGGGATGAAGAAGTACATTACATACTTCGTGACTCATTGCGAGGCATGCCAGCTAGTGAAGGTGGAGTGCAGAAGCCCCACAGGATTATTACAGCCACTTCCAGTGCCAGAGCGGAAATTTGAGGACATCGCGATGGATTTCATTCATGGCCTTCCCCGATCACGACCGGGAAACGATTCGATTTGGGTCATCGTCGATCGGCTAACGAAGGTGGTCAGATTCATTTCAATCAAAAAAGATGACTCGGTTGGGGTATTGGTGCGGAGATTCATAGAGCAGTTCATTCGATACCACGGGGTGCCCAGGACGATCGTGTCAGATCGGGATGGTCGGTTCACATCCAGGGAGTGGAGATCTGTGCAGGATTACTTAGGCACGCGACTGACCTTCAGCATAACATTTCATCCCCAGACGGATGGGAAGAGAGAGCACACCAACTGGACATTGGAGGACCTCCTAAGGCTATACATTCTGGATCAAAACGAACCATGGGAAAAGCTTTTACCACTAGTCGAGTTCTCCTATAACAACAACTACCAGTCCAGCATAGGGATGGCTCCTCATGAAGCCTTGTACGGAAGGAGATGTAGGACTCCACTTTCATGGATTCAGGATGAGGATCCGAAGGCGTTGGGATCAGATTTTTTCAAAGACACTGAAGCTCAGGTGAGACTGATACGGGTTAGAATGCTGGAAGCACAGAGACGATAGGCTAAGTGTTACGACGCCCGACACCGTTAGGTAGAGTTTTAGGTGGGAGACCAGGTTTTCCTGAAGATCTGGCCCATGCACGGAGTTTCACAGGTGTGTGGTCGGAAGAAGAAGCTCAGTCCTAGGTATATGGGCCCTTACAGGATCCTGGAGCGGATCGGGCCCCTAGCATACAGGCTAGAGTTGCCACCGGGACTGATAGGTTTACACGACATGTTCCATATTTCTTCACTTAGGAGGGCTCTACTATGCCCGAAGCAGCAGATTTTGACCACAGATGGGCCGATAGCTTCAGACCGGTCAGTTCACTTGGAGCCGGTTCGGTTCGATGATAGAGGAGTACGGATCTTGCGTCGCAAGAAGGTTTTGTTAGTGAAGGTTCTGTGGAGAAACCATGGCCACGAGGAGCATACCTGGGAACCGCAGAACCTGATGTGACAAAAGTATCCAGAGCTATTCAGTCAGGTATACCTCACAACCTCTCAAGATGTTCAATTTACTTTCCTGTTTTAAACTATTAGGGCTGCTCTAGGGAGAGTAGAGGCCAATCTTTTGTTTATTGGGATCTTGGCTTTGCCATCTGGGTGAATTGGTCATAAATTTAGGTTTCCCTTTAAACCCCACTTAGCAAACATGGCGTCGAGCTGTGATCTTTCACTTCTTATGGTATGTTACAAGCTTCCTTTTTCTTCGATAGAAATTCCTGTATGCTTAACCTTGATTTCGGGGACGAAATCTTTATTTTGTTTATTGGGATTTGTAACATCCCATTTCCACATAGACCCCTAAGAATGGTTTTGGTCATGACTAGGTCATGACAAAACCCTGGGGAGCTAAAAAGGGCCAAGAGATAGAAGGCCAATATGAGGATCACCTTGGTCTGCCTATGGCACAACCACATCACCAAACCTAGGGTTTGACCTTAGGGCTTCACCATGACTCCATGACCACACCACAACATCACTAACCTATCAGAGGGTCCACTAGAGCCTTAAGGGTCCATTGGAGTCAACCCAAAGTGGCCAATTTGACCTAGGACCACCATAGGCCTAAATTAGGCAAAGTGCGCTAACAAAGGGCAGTTGGCCTCTAATGTGCCCAACCAACCTTGCCAAGGTCTTCCTAGACATAAAGTGAGGTCAATGGGTCACTAAGGATACATTGGGTTCAACCCTAGAGGCCAAGTTGACCCAAGTCAACTCAAGCCCCCAATCTGGTCAAAGTACCCTTACTAAGTGTAGGTGACCTCCAAAGTGCAAGGTAAACCTACATAACCCTTCCTAGACCTCAGGATAAGCCATGGGGTCACCAAGGACCCCTTGGGGTCAACCCAAATGGTCATGTTGACCCAAGTCAACTCTAGCCCTAAAGTGGTCAAAGTGCCCTTACCAAGGGACAAGTGACCTCCAAGATGCCAAGTCAACCCTATCCAATCCTACCTAGGCCTTAGAGGAGATTCATGGGTCACCAGGGACTCTTTAGGGGTAACCAAAAAGTTCAAAAAGACCAAGGTCAACCCAAGCCTACCTTCGGTCAACCTAGCCCAATAGGCTAGCCCAAGTTCAAGCCTCCTCATGTGGCTTCTTTAGGAGATAATGTGTATGGATGGGCTGCCAATAGACCTCCAGATTGACCAAGTCAACTTGGTGAGAGAGTGAGCTTCATTTCCATGGTTATGGAGGAGAGAGAAAAATGAAAGAAGGGGGAAGGAAGGGGCTCGGCCAAGGGGAGGCCAAAGGCCACCTTTAATGGCTGAATCAACTCCCCTAGCAAAGGGGAGAAGTTTCCAGCCACTTCCTTGGCCACCATGGTCCTGATTCAGCCCCCTCCACCATGGCCAAATGTAGCCATTAATGGCCTTAATGGCCATTGATAATCCAGCCTCTCCCCTCCCCAACTGAGTCTTTAAACACCTTCAGTGGGCCGCGAGGAGGATTTCACAGTCCTTACTTGAAGAAACCTAGCCTCCCCACTGTGTAATGGCAGAAACTGAGCGGCACCGCCTTCAAAGATGGCTTTACGACGATCTTCTCGACTTCAGGCCGCTGGCAAGGTCCTCCTCCACTCCTTCTTTCATGGGTAGATCTTAGGAATCTCTAGGGCCAAGGTTCGGGATCAATTGAGCCCAATCTAAGACGAGCTTTTCCTGGTTTTTCCGCAAAAATACAACCATCGGGATTGCCAGAATAGGGCTCTTCGGCGGCTGTGACGCCGCCTGGCGACAACCACCACCTCAACAGAGGTGATGGTGGTGGTGGCCGGCCGGGGAGGCGGTTGTATGGCCAGCGGCAGTCGTTTGAAACTGGCCCAGCAAGAATAAATCCTGGCTGTCGGCTCAAGGTAGAAGATGAATGGATCTGGTCCATCTTGCGCCAACATTCGTGCCATATTTGATTTAAAACTACAGTATATATATTTCTGATTATTTAATTATGTCACAGATTTTGTATTTATTGGTTTTAATTTTTAAAAACACTTCGATTCTAGAAAAGAAAAGGTGGTCAACATAGAAAATGAAGCCCTTGATGTCTAGTTTAATTTAAAATTGATTTCACTCAATATGGAGTCCTAGTTAGACCACATCTCCCATTTTGGTGGGCCCTATACCTAGGGCTATCCTGAGATTTAAATGGATGCCCACCCTTCATCCCTTGTCCTAATGATCTGAGATTTGGGCAGGGAGTCTACCCTAGCTATACCTAGGGCCTGTCCAAAATTCAGAATTTTTGGAGAAAATTGTTCTCTAGTTTTTAGGAAAATTTAATAATCCATGAATAAATTAATTACGTGTCCTAAACACCTCAAAATCCCCCATATTTTGGTGGGAGGTCTTAGATGGTATGTTAGGGCCTTGGTAAAAGTTTCATCTCATTTGGAGATGTTTTGGTTAGGTATTGACCCAACCATAGGTTGGCCCCTTTTAGGGTTAAATAGGTCAAGCATCCCCTTTGGGTTTTGAGTGGTCAAATCACCTCAACAGAGGTTGATATTTTGTCCACTGACCTTTTATAGTATGATTCACCCTCAAATGGAGTTTGGGCTTGTTAAGGGCAGGGTATCCCTAGAACCCTAGGGTAGGTTCCTTAATGGGGGGTTTTTTAGGGTTTGAAGATCATAGGGTCAAACGACCTTGGATTGACTTGAAACTTTGGGGAGAGGACCATATGATTAGTATAAGTCTCTGGTTAAAATTTTAGGAAATTTGGAAGCCTTAAACCCCCTCAAAACCCTAACCCTAGCTTAGGGCACAAACCTTGTAGGGATAGGCAATGACACAAAAACTCTTTGAAAAGTGATGAGATTTGGGTTGAGTAGTTTTTGAGGTTAGTACAAGCTCTGGAGATTTTATTATGAATTTAGGAATATTATTTTGGATACTTCATTAACAAATTGGTAATTTGTATTACTTACTTAGAAATTTATTAGGAAGACAATACTTGCTGGAAATTGATGAAATTTAGCCAGAGGACTTTTTATTATGTTTTAAAACTCTGTAAATTTTTATAGAATTTTGGAATGATTATTTTTAAGGGTTGCTTCATTAGGTATGGTTTCCCATGTAAACTTAATTTAATTTATTTTGGAGTCTAGCAAGCCTCAAAAATTATGATTTTTGTACAATGATCTTTTCTGAACCATATTAAGATTCTGTAATTTTATATAATTTTCTGAAGATTAATTTTTTTACTTCCTTCTTTACTAGTGATTAAGGGAAATATTTTGCATAAATTAATTAGAGGTCAAATATTTTCTGACAAATTATAGAAATTTGTATCTAGTCATATATCTCTGTTAATTTAGTGATCAAAGTTTTGGGTGGTCATTACTTGAGTAGATCATATAGTTCATGTTCAAAATTGCTCATGGCCAAACATGTGGAAAAATTCAATAAATATTAAATTAATTATAAAAATTATGGATCTCTGATTTTAGACTAAATTTGTTATGATAGACCTCTGGTAAATTTTATAGGAGATTTGGAAGACAATCCGGAGTACCTCCTTTAAACATCTCATATAGTATAGGGTGGTCTGCATATAGTAATAACGAAAACTGAACTAGAGTGGGTAATGAATTTTGAAGAGTTGAATCCTCAGTAGGTTGCTGGTTTGGGTAAATAAAGGAATTCATCAGTGGGATACAGGATTAGTAGAGTGAGAGGTTGTCTAGTGTTAGGTGGTGCTCGGGATCGGCGAAAGATCGTCCTTCCCGTAGGGAGGAAGTGTTTAATGCACTAGGGCTAGATTCAGAAAAATTAATTAAGGGTCGGGAAATCGGGAAGCAACCAATAATAGTAAGTGCCTTGCGAAAAGGAGCTTTGGGCGAAATCCCATCGTAGTTCCTAGTTCCTTCGAGAGCCCTTCACGGGGTATACCTTGGGCAGTCCTGGGCTAACGTAAACTGTAGGTGTGATAAATCTTAAAGAGTAACTAGAATAATTAGGGGTTCACTTTCACACACCCCGGTGTCTCGGTAAGTTGGTTTGACTTGGTTGATATTTGTGAGGGGCAGGATGGCCCGATGAGCTTTGGGTCGGTTGTTGTTTGTGACGGACGGGATGGTACGGGGAGCTTTGGCTCGGTGCTGACATATAAGGTTGCATGTGCATAAAGTAAAGGTGGTGGGTCTTCGGTATTGGAGTGTCGATGCACCAAGCTCTTTCTTCGGTTATTGCCGGAGAAACCCATGACTTTCAGCATATCAGCATATTCCTCAGCGTCCATTTCCAAATTGTCTTCCCCATTTATCAGACCAAATATTTCAGAGATTACTGCTGGGGACAGAGAAATGGCAGTGTTTCCAATTGTTCCTGTCAGATTTCCATCTTCAGAAATTGTAGCAGTGTACACCCATTCTCTTATCTCTGTTGAGTGTAGCTTGATGTTGCGTGTCATGAAGTCCTTGAGATGCAGTTCTTCCAGTAATTCAAGGATATACAGAAAAATGGGATCAGAGTGCTGGAAGGACTCAAAGTCCATTGAGAATGCTGCGTCAAACTTCATCGCTGCAAGTGCTCCTGGAGGAATTGCCATTGATGACCTGCAAAGAAAATTACAGAGAAAACGGCGATCAAGAGCAAAGGAACTGAAAGCACGGGACGGAGGTCGAAGAAAACCTAGATATAAGATTTTTAGAATATGAATCGACAAGCTCCGTTCCACGAAAAAGAACAGATCTTCAAACTGAGATCGACGAAATAAGGTATAGGAGCGTAGTTCGTCGAACCCATTCAGAAGAATTGAAAACAGTTCGTCGAACTCAGGTCGACGAAATGGTTTCTGAAACAACGTTCGTCGATCGCCGGTCGACGAAAATTGTTTCCACACAGAGAATTCGTCGATCTCCGTTCGACGAGAATCTCTCGAACTTTCCCTAATTCGTCGAACTTCATTCGACGAACTCTGGAAAATTTGTCGAATGCTGACAGAAATTAATTTAACTCTTCTCCATCAATCATTCCCAGTTGATTTATAAAGAACAGATGGGTTTTCTCATCCAAGGGCTTGGTGAAGATATCTGCTCTCTGTAGATCAGTAGGAATGTGGATCAAGTTAATTTTCTTTTTGTCCACATTATCTCTAATGAAATGATGTCTTATTTCAATATGTTTAGTCCTAGAATGATGAACTGGATTTTGTGCTATAGCAATAGCACTAGTATTATCACAAAATAAGGTTGAATTATTTAAGTTGATACCATAATCTAGGAGTTGGTTTTGTATCCATAGCATCTATGAGCAGCAGCTGCCAGCAGCCATGTACTCTGCCTCAGCAGTTGATGTAGACACAGATGTCTGCTTTTTGCAAAACCAAGAGACAAGTCTCATACTCAGGAACTGGCAAGTTCCAGAGGTACTTTTCCTGTCCACCCTACATCCAGCATAGTCAGCATCTGAGTATCCAATTAACTTAAATTCTGACTATGCAGGATACCAGAGTCCTAAACTAGGACAACTCTTTATATATCTCAAAATCCCTTTTAGAAAAATAAGATGAGATTCTTTAGGATTCACTTGGAATCTAGCACAAAGACGTGTGGCAAACATTATGTCATGCCTGCTAGCTGTTAAGTATAATAGGGATCCAACAATTACCCTATAATGTTTCTGATCTACAGGTTTCCCTGCTGCATCAGAGTCCACAACAGCATTTGTAGCCATAGGTGTTTTCATTCCTGAAGCATCACCCATCCCAAACTTTTTAATAAGCTCTTTGGCATACTTAGATTGGGAGAGGAGGATACCATCAGGGAGCTGCTTCACTTGGAGACCAAGGAAGTAGGAAAGCTCACCCATGCTACTCATCTCAAATTTGGAATGCATGAGGTCAGCAAACCTCTGACACAATTTGGGATCAGTAGACCCAAAAATAATGTCATCCACATATATTTGTACCAATAAGATTTGGTCCTTATGATGTCTAGTGAAAAGGGTTTTATCTATGGTTCCTCTTGTAAATTTATGCTCTAAAAGAAAGCTAGCTAGGGTCTCATACCAAGCTCTTGGAGCTTGCTTTAAACCATAGAGAGCTTTATGTAACTTGTAAACATAAGAGGGTTGAGTTAGAGAGATAAAACCTGAAGGTTGTTCTACATAAACCTCTTCTTGAAGTACACCATTCAGAAAGGCACTCTTGACATCCATCTGGAATACCTTGAACTTTTTATATGCTGCATAGGCTAGAAATATTCTAATGGCCTCCAACCTTGCAACAGGGGCAAAGGTTTGGTCATAGTCTATTCCTTCTTCTTGCCTATATCCTTGGGCAACCAGTCTAGCCTTGTTCCTTACTATGTTCCCTTCTGCATCTAATTTGTTCCTATAGACCCATTTGGTTCCAATAACTGGGTAGTTATGGGGTCTTGGAACCAAATCCCAAACTCTACATCTCTCAAATTGATTTAGTTCCTCTTACATTGCAAGAATCCAGTGGGGATCTTGCTCAGCTTCATGGATGGTGAGAGGTTCAATTTGAGAGAGAAAACAGGCATGCATCAAGTCTTGATTGAGCTGATGTCTTGTCTGTACACCAACTGAGATGTCCCCAATCACTTGAGATCTGGGGTGATCTCTAAGTGTGACAAGATCAGTAGGTGGAGTTGGTTGAGCAACAGCTTCTGCAAATAATTCCTCTTGAGGAATGGTACTGGCTGTTGATGGAAGTTCAGTTACTTCCTCTTGGATTTCTTCTTCACTATCTTTAGCAGCCTGTGGAGTGGGATGAGTTGGAACCTCTTGGGTAAGGTTTAGTCCATCTATAGACTCACACATTGGTGAAACCTGCAAAGGACTATTGGTAGAAATGTCTTTCTCCTTATAAGACATGTTAGCTTCATCAAAAGACACATGGACAGATTCTTCAATTTTAAGGGATGATTTGTTGAAAACCCTATAAGCCTTGCTTACTTGGGAATATCCTAGAAAAATCCCTTCTTCAGCCTTAGCCTCAAATTTTCTGATGTATCTTTTGTTATTAGTGTGGATGTAACATATGCAACCAAAAACTTTAAAGTAAGTGATTTTAGGTTTCTTTTCTTTAAGTAATTCATAGGGGGTCTTGTGTTTTAGTTTATGTATAAGACATCTGTTCAGGACATATTTAGCTGTGTTTACAGCTTCTGCCCAAAAGGATAGAGGCATGTAGGCATCTGCTAACAATGTACCTGCAGCTTCAATGAGTGTCCTATTTTTCCTTTCAGCTACCCCATTTTGTTGGGGAGTTCTAGGAGCTGAGAAGCACTGCCTGATACCTTCCTTCTCACAGAACTCATGCATAAGAAGAGACTCAAACTCTGTGCCATGATCACTTCTGATCAATGCAACATGAGTAGAGAACTCAATCTGTATGGTCCTGAGAAAATCTGTAAGAACTTTGAATGTATCTGACTTAGCTCTCAGGAAGGCTACCCAACTGAATCTGGAGAAATCATCAACAATAACTAAGGTGTAAGACTTCCCTCCTAGGATTTGTACTGCAATGAGTCCAAAAAGATCCACATGAAGCAGATACAATATCCTAGGTGAATTACTTTTATTAATGGATTTGAAGCTAGTTTTAGTTTGCTTGCCTAGTTGACAAGCCCTTCATAGGCTTTCCTTCTTGTAGGGGCCAGAAGGTAAACCTCTAACAAGGTTGTCTTTAGATAACCTAGATATGTTCTTAAGGTTTACATGTACTAGCCTTTTGTGCCATAGCTCATTTTGGTTACTAGTGATATTGAGTAAACAAATATCAGTTGTGGCAGAAATGAAATCTACTAAATATATATTTCCTTGTCTAAGTCCAATTAAAACAGTTTGGTTTTTATCATTTATAATAGAACAAGAGGTAGAGTTGAAATGGACCTGATAACCTTCATCACATAATTGACTTATGGATATAAGGTTATGTTTAAGTCCTCTTACATATGTTACTGTTGGATCCCCAGTTGATTTGGGCTAGGTTCACTGACTTAGGTTGTGACCCATCATGTATAGTCTGGGTCAAGTTTGTGTCTTAGAGTTTAGGACACTCCTCTATCTCAACTTCAGATAGACCAGCCTTCTTCAAGACCTTTAGGAACTCCAGATCTATCAGATTTTCAGACTAAGTGAAATGAGTTCGACGTTCGTCGAACTCAGCTCGACGAAGGAAGTTGTGCGCTCGACGATCGTGCGACAATTCGCAGTACTGAGCTCGATGAACTTTGTTCTTTACTCGACGAATACCAGATCCACTTCTAGCATTCTCATGACTACTTCAGAATTTCTCTAAGTCCAGCTTCATGCTTCGGTCGACGAATCATTTTCTGAGCTCGAAGAACTTGGACCTCAAGTTCACAGCTTCTCAGGTCGACGAATGCTAAATCTGTACTCGACGATTTCTGTGCTCAGAGAATCTGTATCGACACTTAGGGCTTGTGTCGACACCAGGCGATTTGTGTCGACACCCAGGATTTCAGTCGACAATAGCTTGTGTCGACACCAGAGATTTTGTGTCGACACCTAGACCAACCTGTCGACACCAGGGGAGTTGTGTCGACACCAAGATCAATCTGTCGACACCATTTTGTGTCGACACAGTTTTTCAGCAGATGCAGAGTATTTTGTCCAAGTCCAGAACTTTTCTCAGGTCGACGAAGTTTATTCTCAGCTCGACGAATTTGGTTCTCTGCTCGACGAATAATGTTTGTCTGATATTGAAGATTGTCTATTCAACGAATGAAGACTGACAGCTCGACGAACTCAGCTCAGCTCGACGAACTCAACTCAGCTCGACGAACTCAGCGCAGCTCGATGAATTCAAGACTCTGTTCGACGAATTCTGTTCTTCGGTCGACGATTCCAGACTAGGTCTTCTTCCGTTCCCGTCTCATTTCATGGCGCTGATTCCTGGACAATTAATGGCAGTTCTTAACAGAATACTACCGTTAGAATGCGCAGTTAATTCTGGATTATTTCATGCCGTTTTCCCATGGAAACAGTTGGGGAAATAATTAATTACTGCTTCCTTTCCAGGCCGTCTGTCATTACTGCTCGACATTCAAAAATTGGAATGCTCTCCTTGACATACAGAGAGACATACAGAAACCAGAAGAAATTGAACAAGCACACAACACCAGAACATCTAGAACAACATAGACAGTGATTCAGACAACACAAGAAAAGGATTTCATTCTTGGCCCAGAGAGAAATTGATCTAGAAGAAGAAGAAGAACATTACATCAATATCAAGAGTCTTCTTCATCTGCTTTTACTCAGGAGAACTTCAAAATAGTACATTCATATCAGTTGCAAGAAGTTCCTGAAGAATTTATCTGGACCTGGAATTCTAGGTCTTTGAAGACCTATCACCCTGAAGCAGTGCTCCAGTTTTCTTCCTGAACCATTCCACATCTTAGGGGGAGCTAAGCTGCTAAATAACATCCACAAGTCTTCTCATTTGACTTGAGAAAGAGAAGACCTCATCACCCTCTCACTCCACCTCTGTACAGGGTTTTAATTCCCTTCAAAATTATTCTGGTTGCAAGTCTCCCACCAAAAGACTTGAGGGTTTGGTTTTTGGGAACCTGATCAAAACCCCATTGGTGCCAGGACACCTGATCAACCCCTTCCTGCAGTGGATTCCTACCAGGGTGGTAGAAGAGTGGACTACCCAGATTTGGGGAACCACTATAAAATTCTTGTGTCGTTTGGTTGCTTTCTTTTCCTTTTTGTTTTCTGGCCTTGCTCTGTGATTGTGCTGTGATTAGTCTTTTGCTGCTTTCTGATTTATTGTATTTGCTGCACACACAACACACACACACATCTAAAATACAACAGTAGTTAAAAAAGTTTTAAAATCACCATATACTCTATTCACCCCCCCTCTAGAGTATATCAGATCTAACTACACTTTCAATTGGTATCAGAGGGAGGTTGGTTAAACATACCATACCTGATTGGTTGTACAGGCTAACACCTGAACCCAAAGATCCCTTAGTTAGATCTCTTTATTATTCTGTTACTAGATTTTGTTCTCACAGACATGGCCCAAAACAAGGATTATACAAGCATCAGACCTCCAGTGTGCAATCTTAACAAGTTTGCCATCTGGAAGGCAAGAATCAGATTATATATGAACTCCATTGATGAGGATATTTTCTCTGTCATCTCAACAGGTGTTCCTCCAGCTCCTACAACATTTGCCAGCACATCAACTAATCTGAGTGCAGTACCACCTCCAGACAATACTGAAGCCTACAAGAAAGCCAAGATGGCTGATGCAAAGGCTATGAATATTCTGGCCCAAACAATGTCAGATGACATATTTCAGAAGGTGGCTGAGTGCACCTCAGCCAAGGCCATTTGGGACTCTCTCAATCAAATGGTAGCAGGCTCAGCTGATGAAAGAAAGGATAGGAGATCCAGTCTCATTTCTCTCTATGAGAATTTCAAAAAGGATAAGACAGAATCAGTGGCTGAGATGTACAATAGATTAAGTTCAATTATTAGTGAACTCAAGACACTTGACAAGGACATCACCTTAACTGAGGTGAATGATAAGCTACTGATGTATTTCCCCAGTTCATGGGACTCCAGAATCTGGCTAATCAAAGAAGCCAGAAGCCTCAATGAGATCTCAACAGAATCTCTGCTAGGCAAGCTGAAGTCATATGAGCAGCTTGTCAAATCAAGAGAGGCAGCAGAACAGAAGGCAACTACACCAGTTAGGAAGGAGCACAACTTGGCCCTCAAAGCCTCTGAAGACAATGAAACATCTACCTCCAATGAAGAGTTAATGAGCCTCTTTGCCAAAAGATTCTACAAAATGACAAGAAAGGATTTTAGAAGAAAATCATCCAGGCAGGATGATAAACACAAGTATGACAAGACACCAACTAAGGAGGTTGTGTGTTTTGGTTGCAGAAAGCCAGGGCACTATATTTCAGAATGCCCAGAAAATCAGAAAAAGGACAAGGGCAGGGACAAGGATTCCAGAAGGAAACAAAGCAGCAGACCCTCCTCCAACAAGTATAGAAGGAAGGACAAAGGATTTGATGCTGAGTCCTGGAGTGACACAGAAGAAGAAACATCCTCCTCTAGCTCCAGTGAATAAGAGGAAGAAGCCAGATCCAAGGAGGTGTGCCTAATGGCAATAGATGCCTCCAGAAGCAACTGCGGATCAGAAGAGGATTCTGAAGATGAAGATTCCTCAGACTCAGAGGATGATCAGGTGATCTCTAGTTTTGATTTCAATTCTGATTTGGTTAAAGTAGAATTTAAAACTATGTGCATGGATTTAATAAACTCAGAGAAAGAGATAAAAACCCTGAGAACTAGACTAGAAAATCTAGAATCTGTAAGCACAAAAAACAGAAAACTAACTGACCAATTGACTCTAGCTAATGAACAGATAATTAAATTAAAATCTGAATTATGTGATGCAAAACAACTTGAGCAATCTATCAATGGGAGAAGCCTCAAGCTGATGGATATCACAAGCACAGTAAATGCCAGATTAAATGGCAGGCTGGGCTTAGGTGCTTCATCAGGTTTACCCCCCATAATAAAGAAGAATATACTTTCCACTCCCATAAAGTTTATCACTGCTAAAGGTAAAGAGAAATTAACTGAAAAACCCAGATCAGAAAACAAGTCAAATCCCTTAGACAATAGCAACAGAAAATAGAAGAAAGCTGTCAAAAACCAAGTTCAGCAAAATTCGTTGAACTTAGATCGACGAAATCCTGCAAGATCGTCGAACCCCGATCGACGAACGTTGAATGCAAACTTCAGAAATAATTATTCGTCTTACTGCAATCGACGAACTGTGTATGGTTCGTCGAGCAGAGGTCGACGAACGTGGGACGCAGAAATTGACCATGGTCATTCTCTGAGTGGAAGTTGACGACCTCAACCCAATTCATCGAACTCTGGTCGACGAACTTACAATAATTCGTCGATCCCAGAATGACCAAACATAAATAATTTCTCATATAGAAATGTTAAAACAGCTAACAAGGCATTTAATCCAGTAGCTGATTGGATAATTCCACCTAGGAGATATCATCCACTAGGGTATAAGTCTCAACCTGCATTATCAGTCATTTCTAGCTTTTCTTTTCAACCAAACCAAGGACCCAAGGTAACCTGGGTCAAGAACAATTGAGCTTTATTTCCTAATGCAGGTACAAGTGAAGAACTGTCCAAGGCTAAGTCAGACATGGTACCTGGACAGTGGCTGCTCCAAGCACATGACTGGCAGCAAAGCAAATCTCACCAACTATCAATCCAAGCTAGGACCAAAGGTGATATTTGGAGACTCAAAGAGTGGTCAGTCAGAAGGATATGGAAGAGTAAGCATTGGAGCAGTGACCTTCAAAAAGTTGACATATGTAAGAGGACTTAAACATAACCTTATATCCATAAGCCAATTGTGTGATGAAGGTTATCAGGTTCATTTCAACTCTACCTCTTGTTCTATTATAAATGATAAAAACCAAACTGTTTTAATTGGACTTAGACAAGGAAACATATATTTAGTAGATTTCATTTCTGCCACAACTGATATTTGTTTACTCAATATCTCTAGTAACCAAAATGAGTTATGGCACAAAAGGCTAGGACATGTAAATCTTAAAAATATATCTAGGTTATCTAAAGACAATCTTGTTAGAGGTTTACCTTCTGGTCCCTACAAGAAGGAAAGCCTATGCAGGGCTTGTCAACTAGGCAAGCAAACTAAAACTAGCTTCAAATCCATTAATAAAAGTGATTCACCTAGGATATTGTATCTGCTTCATGTGGATCTTTTTGGACCCATTGCAGTACAAAGCCTAGGAGGGAAGTCTTACACCTTAGTTATTGTTGATGATTTCTCCAGATTCAGTTGGGTAGCCTTCCTGAGAGCTAAGTCAGATACATTCAAAGTTCTTACAGATTTTCTCAGGACCATACAGATTGAGTTCTCTACTCATGTTGCATTGATCAGAAGTGATCATGGCACAGAGTTTGAGTCTCTTCTTATGCATGAGTTCTGTGAGAAGGAAAGTATCAGGCAGTGCTTCTCAGCTCCTAGATCTCCCCAACAAAATGGGGTTGCTGAAAGGAAAAATAGGACACTCATTGAAGATGCAGGTACATTGTTAGCAGATGCCTACATGCCTCTATCCTTTTGGGCAGAAGCTATAAACACAGCTAGCTATGTCCTGAACAGATGTCTTATACATAAACTAAAACACAAGACCCCCTATGAATTTCTTAAAGAAAAGAAACCTAAAATCACTTACTTTAAAGTTTTTGGTTGCATATGTTATATCCACACTAATAATAAAAGATACATCAGAAAATTTGAGGCTAAGGCTGAAGAAGGGATTTTTCTAGGATATTCCCAAGTAAGCAAGGCCTATAGGGTTTTCAATAAATCATCCCTTAAAATTGAAGAATCTGTCCATGTGTCTTTTGATGAAGCTAACATGTCTTATAAGGAGAAAGACATTTCTACCAATAGCCCTTTGCAGGTTTCACCAATGTGTGAGTCTATGGATGGATTAAACCTTACCCAAGAGGTTCCAACTCATCCCACTCCATAGGCTGCTGAAGACAATGAAGAAGAAATTCAAGAGGAAGTAATTGAACTTCCATCAACAGCCGACACCATTCCTCAAGAGGAATTATTTGCAGAAGCTGTTGCTCAACCAACTCCACAAACTGATCTTGTCACACTTAGAGATCACCCCAGATCTCAAGTGATTGGGGACATTTCAGTTGGTGTACAGACAAGACATCAGCTCAATCAAGACTTGATGCATGCCTATTTTCTCTCTCAAATTGAACCTCTCACCATTCTTGAAGCTGAGCAAGATCCCCACTGGATTCTTGCAATGCAAGAGGAACTAAATCAGTTTGAGAGATGTAGAGTTTGGGATTTGGTTCCAAGACCCCATAACTACCCAGTTATTGGAACCAAATGGGTATACAGGAACAAATTAGATGCATAAGGGAACATAGTAAGGAACAAGGTTAGACTGGTTGCCCAAGGATATAGGCAAGAAGAAGGAATAGACTATGACCAAACCTTTGCCCCTGTTGCAAGGTTGGAGGCCATTAGAATATTTCTAGCCTATGCAGCATACAAAAAGTTCAGGGTAATCCAGATGGATGTCAAGAGTGCCTTTCTGAATGGTGTACTTCAAGAAGAGGTTTATGTAGAACAACCTCCAGGTTTTATCTCTCTAACTCAACCCTCTTATGTTTACAAGTTGCATAAAGCTCTCTATGGTTTAAAGCAAGCTCCAAGAGCTTGGTATGAGACCCTAGCTAGCTTTCTTTTAGAGCATAAATTTATAAGAGGAACCATAGATAAAACCCTTTTCACGAGACATCATAAGGACCAAATCTTATTGGTACAAATATATGTGGATGACATTATTTTTGGATCTACTGATCCCAAATTGTGCTAGAGGTTTGCTGACCTCATGCATTCCAAATTTGAGATGAGTAGCATGGGTGAGCTTTCCTACTTTCTTAGTCTCCAAGTGAAGCAGCTCCCTGATGGTATCCTCCTCTCCCAATCTAAGTATGCCAAAGAGCTTATTAAAAAGTTTGGGATGAGTGATGCTTCAGGAATGAAAACACCTATGGCTACAAATGCTGTTGTGGACTCTGATGCAGCAGGGAAACCTGTAGATCAGAAACATTATAGGGCAATTGTTGGATCCCTATTATACTTAACAGCTAGCAGGCCTGACATAATGTTTGCCACATGTCTTTGTGCTAGATTCCAAGTGAATCCTAAAGAATCTCATCTTATTTTTCTAAAAAGGATTTTGAGATATATAAAGAGTTGTCCTAGTTTAGGACTCTGGTATGCTGCAGAGTCAGAATTTGAGTTAACTGGATACTCAGATGCTGACTATGCTGGATGTAGGGTGGACAGGAAAAGTACCTCTGGAACTTGCCAGTTCCTGGGTATGAGACTTGTCTCTTGGTTTTGCAAAAAGCAGACATCTGTGTCTACATCAACTGCTGAGGCAGAGTACATGGCTGCTGGCAGCTGCTGCTCACAGATGCTATGGATACAAAACCAACTCCTAGATTATGGTATCAACTTAAATAATTCAACCTTATTTTGTGATAATACTAGTGCTATTGCTATAGCACAAAATCCAGTTCATCATTCTAGGACTAAACATATTGAAATAAGACATCATTTCATTAGAGATAATGTGGACAAAAAGAAAATTAACTTGATCCACATTCCTACTGATCTACAGAGAGCAGATATCTTCACCAAGCCCTTGGATGAGAAAACCCATCTGTTCTTTATAAATCAACTGGGAATGATTGATGGAGAAGAGTTAAATTAATTTCTGTCAGCATTCGACAAATTTTCCAGAGTTCGTCGAATGAAGTTCGACGAATTAGGGAAAGTTCGAGAGATTCTCGTCGAACGGAGATCGACGAATTCTCTGTGTGGAAACAATTTTCGTCGACCGGCGATCGACGAACGTTGTTTCAGAAACCATTTCGTCGACCTGAGTTCGACGAACTGTTTTCAATTCTTCTGAATGGGTTCGACGAACTACTCTCCTATACCTTATTTCGTCGATCTCAGTTCGAAGATCTGTTCTTTTTCGTGGAACGGAGCTTGTCGATTCATATTCTAAAAATCTTATATCTAGGTTTTCTTCGACCTCCGTCCCGTGCTTTCAGTTCCTTTGCTCTTGATCGCCGTTTTCTCTGTAATTTTCTTTGCAGGTCATCAATGGCAATTCCTCCAGGAGCACTTGCAGCGATGAAGTTTGACGCAACATTCTCAATGGACTTTGAGTCCTTCCAGCACTCCGATCCCATTTTTCTGTATATCCTTGAATTACTGGAAGAACTGCATCTCAAGGACTTCATGACACGCAACATCAAGCTACACTCAACAGAGATAAGAGAATGGGTGTACACTGCTACAATTTCTGAAGATGGAAATCTGACAGGAACAATTGGAAACACTGCCGTTTCTCTGTCCCCAGCAGTAATCTCTGAAATATTTGGTCTGATAAATGGGGAAGACAATTTGGAAATGGACGCTGAGGAATATGCTGATATGCTGAAAGTCATGGGTTTCTCCGGCAATAACCCTAATAAGCTTCTGAAGAAACAATTGTCCGCCGCTTATCAGTTTTTGGCTGACATTGTCGGGAAAATTCTAATGGGCAAGCATTCGGCGCACGACTACATCACTCGCCATCAATTCCTGATCATGTGCGCAGTGCTCAACAAGCGTCAGGTGGATTGGGGCATGGTCTTCTTTGACCTTATCAAGAAAAGGATTGGCAAGAAGGAAGTCTGCTACGGCAGAATCCTGGGGATTTTCCTCCAGGAAAAGGCCAGTGAATGTTTGGTCTCCCCGACCACATTCATCAACGCCAGCAAGCGCCTCACCTGCGCCTTGTTTGGCAGATGGGAGAGGACAATCTCCAAACCCTCCAAGGGTTCCTCCTCCTCCATCAATGCTTCTGAGAGCACCAGGACCGTCAAGGTCACTCCTCACCCTGAATCTGAAGAGGTCATTCCTCCTACCAAATCTCTTCCTACTCCTCCTGCACCTCAACTGACTCCTCAACATCAATCTCCATCGCCTGATCTCACACATATGCCTACACCTCCACTTTCCCCCACTGAAACAACTATTCCCTCTCCTTCTCAATCCCCTCTTCCACCACACCTTTCCTCTATTCCCTCCTACACCATACCCACTGAACCACAACCTGTTCTACCTCCCTTATCCCCTCCACATATTCTTCCTTCCTCCTCTACTATTCTTTCTCCACCTATGGATTCTTCCACCATTTCCACCATCATCACTCTTCTGACTCCTCTTATTAAATCACTCATCACAGAGGCCATTACACCTCTGGTAAATTCAATTGATTCTTTATCTGCCAAAATCTCAGCTCTCTCTACTGCCCCCTCTTCAATCAGGGGCCTGGCTCCAGGTTCTCCTGAACCCAGGCAGGGGGAGATGCTCCATGATGAAGCTGGTGCAGCAGCTGTAGAAGTGGATATAGTTGATACATATACTGCAGATACAGTTTTTGACACTACAGATACAGTTATTTCAGTGCTTGATAATACAGATACAGTTACAGATACAGCAATAGATTTTATTCAATTCATGAAAACTGACAGTAGCTTTGATGAGTCAGTAGATTCAATAACAACTATTGGTGATTTTCTTATAAATCCCACAGTCAATTTATCTGAGATTCTTCAGATTTTTGATCCTGTATATATGAAGCTTCCTTCAGTAGCGTTTGCTAAGCCATATTTGGCTATTGTCCAGTATACTTCTCCAGCAAATCCAGCAGTTGCCAGACAACTTTGTGCATCCTTTACTGCTCCCTCTGCTGTTCCAACTCCTGTGTCTATCCCAGAAATATGCCCTGTCCCAGATTTTGTCATGGATGATTCTCCCATGCCTGATCTGGATGAGCTCATTCTGGCAGACATTGAGGAAGAGAACAAGGCAGCAGCTACAAGTTTTATCTCTACTGCTGTTGTACCTTCACCCTCTGAACCTTCTATTCCCCCTCAAGACAAACCTCTTACCATTCCTGATGCCACTCTGAGGAAGCTGAATGCTCTGTATGATAACCCTCAGAGTTCAAATTCTGATGATGATGATGAATCAGATGAGGAGGCTGCTAAGAAGAGAAAGAAGTTGCTCTCTAAGAAAAGGAAGGCCCCTCCTCCTCCTGCTCCCAAGCCTAATCCCACTGCAGACACTCCATATTATATTCTACATAATGTTGCTCCTTACAAAGGGATGCCTGCATGGATGTGGCTATCTAAGAACCAGCAAAAAGAGAGGAAGAGGAGTAGGAGATACTCTCCTCCCCCAGTTCATAGGTACAGAAAGGATCCCCCTCCTCCTCCTCCTCCTCCAGCAGCAGGTGCCTCTGGCTCAAGCTCTCAAAGATCTACTCCTATTCAAACCTATCAGAGACAAACAGGGAGATCCTCTGGTAGTAGTCAGCCAAGGCCACCATCTTCAAGCAGTCAACACCATCAACAACAACAGCAGCAGTCCCAGGAATCTAAGAAACAGGAAGCTGAAAGGCCCTATTCTCCTCCTGAAGATCCAGAAACAGCCAATACAGCCAGAATGGCAAGATTCCAAGAAATCATTGGCTTATCTCTTATCAATAAAGCTAAAGCAGAAGGCAAGGACACAACAGGCCTAACCACTATGTCTCAGTACAGAAGAGATGAACTGAAAAGATTTGGGAAAGCAAACAAGCTACTAAATGTTGATGAATACATGAATCTTCACCCAGAAGCAGTTGTCCCCAGAGCCACTTCACTGAACATCATAGGGGCAGCTGACTTGACTATGACCTAGGCTGAAGCTTCAGATCCCAATAGGGAAATCATTTTCAAGAAGCCAGGAGAAAAAGCACTTGAAGTCAAGCCAAAACAGAAGAAATCAGAGAAGTAATGTTGTGTTTTCTTTTCATTTCTGCTTCTGTTTCAGTTTACACTTTTGCATTAAAACAAAGCCAGTATATATATATATCTGTTGCATGTGTTGTAAATTCTCTGCCAGATATATCTCTTTATTTTGCTTTGTTTTTCTGTTTGTTTTTTGCTTGGAGTTTCTGTTAGTGACCTCACCCAAATAGGGGGAGATTGTTGGATCCCCAGTTGATTTGGGCTAGGTTCACTGACTTAGGTTGTGACCCATCATGTATAGTCTGGGTCAAGTTTGTGTCTTAGAGTCTAGGACAGTCCTCTATCTCAACTTCAGATGGACCAGCCTTCTTCAAGACGTTCAGGAACTCCAGATCTATCAGATTTTCAGACTAAGTGAAATGAGTTCGACGTTCGTCGAACTCAGCTCGACGAAGGAAGTTGTGCGCTCGACGATCGTGAGACAATTCGCAGTACTGAGCTCGATGAACTTTGTTCTTTACTCGACGAATACCAGATCCACTTCTAGCATTCTCAGGACTACTTCAGAATTTCTCTAAGTCCAGCTTCATGCTTCGGTCGACTAATCATTTTCTGAGCTCGACGAACTTGGACCTCAAGTTCACAGCTTCTCAGGTCGACGAATGCTAAATCTGTACTCGACGATTTCTGTGCTCAGAGAATCTGTGTCGACACTTAAGGCTTGTGTCGACACCAGGCGATTTGTGTCGACACCCAGGATTTCAGTCGACACCAGCTTGTGTCGACACCAGAGGTTTTGTGTCGACACCTAGACCAACCTGTCGACACCAGGGGAGTTGTGTCGATACCAAGATCAATCTGTCGACACCATTTTATGTCGACACAGTTTTTCAGCAGATGCAGAGTATTTTGTCCAAGTCCAGAACTTTTCTCAGGTTGACGAAGTTTATTCTCAGCTCGACGAATTTGGTTCTCTGCTCGACGAATAATGTTTGTCTGATATTGAAGATTGTCTATTCAACGAATGAAGACTGACAGCTCGACGAACTCAGCTCAGCTCGATGAACTCAGCTCAGCTCGACGAACTCAGCGCAGCTCGACGAATTCAAGAATCTGTTCGACGAATTCTGTTCTTCGGTCGACGATTCCAGACTAGGTCTTCTTCCGTTCCCGTCTCATTTCATGGCGCTGATTCCTGGACAATTAATGGCAGTTCTTAACAGAATACTACCGTTAGAATGCGCAGTTAATTCTGGATTATTTCATGCCATTTTCTCATGGAAACAGTTGGGGAAATAATTAATTGCTGCTTCCTTTCCAGGCCGTCTGTCATTACTGCTCGACATTCAAAAATTGGAATGCTGTCCTTGACAGACAGAGAGACATACAGAAACCAGAAGAAATTGAAAAAGCACACAACACCAGAACATCTAGAACAGCATAGACAGTGATTCAGACAACACAAGAAAAGGATTTCATTCTTGGCTCAGAGAGAAATTGATCTAGAAGAAGAAGAACATTACATCAATATCAAGAGTCTTCTTCATCTGCTTTTACTCAGGAGAACTTCAAAACAATACATTCATATCAGTTGCAAGAAGTTCCTGAAGAATTTCTCTGGACCTGGAATTCTAGGTCTTTGAAGACCTATCACCCTGAAGCAGTGCTCCAGTTTTCTTCCTGAACCATTCCACATCTCAGGGGGACCTAAGCTGCTAAACAACATCCACAAGTCTTCTCATTTGACTTGAGAAAGAGAAGACCTCATCACCCTCTCACTCCACCTATGTACAGGGTTTTAATTCCCTTCAAAATTATTCTGGTTGCAAGTCTCCCACCAAAAGACTTGAGGGTTTGGTTTTTGGGAACCTGATCAAAACCCCATTGGTGCCAGGACACCTGATCGACCCCTTCCTGCAGTGGATTCCTACCAGGGTGGTAGAAGAGTGGACTACCCAGATTTGGGGAACCACTATAAAATTCTTGTGTCGTCTGGTTGCTTTCTTTTCCTTTTTGTTTTCTGGCCTTGCTCTGTGATTGTGCTGTGATTAGTCTTTTGCTGCTTTCTGATTTATTGTATTTGCTGCACATACAACACACACACACACATCTAAAATACAACAGCAGTTGTAAAAGTTTTAAAATCACCATATACTCTATTCACCCCCCTCTAGAGTATATCAGATCTAACTGCACTTTCAGTTACCTTTTTGAAGGTCACTGCTCCAATGCTTACTCTTCCATACCCTTCTGACTGACCACTCTTTGAGTCTCCAAATATCACCTTTGGTCCTAGCTTGGACTTATAGTTGGAGAGATTTGCTTTGCTGCCAGTCATGTGCTTGGAGCAGCCACTGTCCAGGTACCATGTCTGACTTAGCCTTGGACAGTTCTTCACCTGTACCTGCATCAAAAAAAAACAAAGCTCAATTATTCTTGACCCAGGTTACCTTGGGTCCTTGGTTTGGTTGAAAGGAAAAACTAGAGATGACTGATAATGCAGGTTGAGACTTATACCCTAGAGGGTGATATCTCCTAGGTGGAATTATCCAATCAGCTACTGGATTAAATGTCTTGTTAGCTGTTTTAATATTTTTATAGGAGAAATTATTTATATTTGGTCGTTCTGGGATCGACGAATTATTGTAAGTTCGTCGACCAGAGTTCGACGAATGGGGATGAGATCGTCGACCTCCACTCAGAGAATGACCATGGTTATTCTCTGCGTCCCACGTTCGTCGACCTCTGCTCGACGAACTATACACAGTTCGTCGATCGCAGTAAGACGAATAATTATTTCTGAAGTTTGCGTTCAACGTTCGTCGATCGGGGTTCGACGATCTTGCAGGATTTCGTCGATCTAAGTTCGACGAATTCTGCTGAACTTGGTTTTTAACAGCTTTCTTCTGTTTTCTGTTGCTATTGTCTAGGGGATTAGGCTTGTTTTCTGATCTGGGTTTTTCAGTTAGTTTCTCTTTACCTTTAGCAGTGATAAACTTTATGGGAGTGGAAAGTATATTCTTCTTTATTATGGGGGGTAAACCTGATGAAGCACCCAAGCCCAGCCTGCCATTTAATCTGGCATTTACTGTGCTTGTGATATCCATCAGCTTGAGGCTTCTCCCATTAAGAGATTGCTAAATTTGTTTTGCCTCACATAATTCAGATTTTAACTTGATTATCTGTTCATTAGCTAGAGTCAATTGGTCAGTTAGTTTTCTGTTTTCTGTGCTGACAGATTCAAGATTTTCTAGTCTAGCCCTCAGGGTTTTTATCTCTTTCTCTGAGTTTATTAAATCCATGCACATAGTTTTAAATTCCACTTTAAAAAAGTCAGAATTGAAATCAAAACTATAAATCACCTGATCAGCCTCTGAGTCTGAGGCACCTTCATCTTCAGAATCCTCTTCTGATCCACAGTTGCTTCTGGAGGCATCTATTGCCATTAGGCACACCTCCTTAGATCTGGCTTCTTCCTCTTCTTCACTGGAGCTGGAGGAGGATGTTTCCTCTTCTGTGTCACTCCAGGACTCAGCAACAAATCCTGTCCTTCTTTTTATACTTGTTGGAGGAGGGTCTACTGCTTTGTTTTCTTCTGGAATCCTTGTCCCTGCCCTTGTCCTTTTTCTGATTCTCTGGGCATTCTGAAATATAGTGCCCTGGCTTTCTGCATCCAAAACACACAACCTCCTTAGTTGGTGTCTTGTCATATTTGGGTTTATCATCCTGCCTGGATGATTTTCTTCTAAAGTCCTTTCTTGCCATTTTGTAGAATCTTTTGGCAAAGATGCTCATTAACTCTTCATTGGAGGTAGATGTTTCACTATCTTCAAAAGCTTTGAGGGCCAAGCTGTGCTCCTTCCTAACTGGGGTAGTTGCCTTCTGTTCTGCTGCCTCTCTTGATTTGACAAGCTGCTCATATGACTTCAGCTTTCCTAGCAGAGATTCTGTTGAGATCTCATTGAGGCTTCTGGCTTCTTTGATTGGCCATATTCTGGAGTCCCATGAACTGGGGAAACACATCAATATCTTGTCATTCACCTCAGTTAAGGTGATGTCCTTGTCAAGAGTCTTGAGTTCACTAATGATTGAACTTAATCTATTGTACATCTCAGCCACTGATTCTGTCTCATCCTTTTTGAAATTCTCATAGAGAGAAATGAGACTGGATCTCCTATCCTTTCTTTCATCAGCTGAGCCTGCTACCATTTGGTTGAGAGAGTCCCAAATGGCCTTGGCTGAGGTGCACTCAGCCACCTTCTGAAATATGTCATCTGACATTGTTTGGGCCAGAATATTCATAGCCTTTGCATCAGCCATCTTGGCTTTCTTGTAGGCTTCAGTATTGTCTGAAGGTGGTACTGCACTCAGATTAGTTGATGTGCTGACAAAAGTTGTAGGAGCTGGAGGAACACCTGTTGAAATGACAGAAAAAATATCCTCATCAATGGAGTTCATATATAATCTGATTCTTGCCTTCCAAATGGCAAACTTGTTAAGATTGTACACTGGAGGTCTGATGCTTGTATAATCCTTGTTTTGGGTCATGTCTGTGAGAAGAAAATCTAATAACAGAATAAAGACAAAGAGATCTAACTAAGGGATCTTTGGGTTCAGGTGTTAGCCTGTACAAGCAATCAAGTATGGTATGTTTAACCAACCTCCCTCTGATACCAATTGAAAGTGTAGCTAGATCTGATATACTCTAGAGGGGGGGGGGGGGGGGTAAATAGAGTATATGGTGATTTTGAAACTTTTACAACTGCTGTTGTATTTTAGATGTGTGTGTGTGTGTGCAGCAAATACAATAAACCAGAAAGCATCAAAGGACTAATCACAGCACAATCACAGAGCAAGGCCAGAAAACAAAAGGAAAAGAAAGCAACCAGACGACACAAGAATTTTATAGTGGTTCCCCAAATCTGGGTAGTCCACTCTTCTACCACCCTGGTAGGAATCCACTGCAGGAAGGGGTTGATCAGGTGTCCTGGCACCAATGGGGTTTTGATCAGGTTACCAAAAACTAAACCCTCAAGTCTTTTGGTGGGAGACTTGACCCCAGAATAATTTTGAAGGGAATTAAAACCCTGTACAGAGGTGGAGTGTGAGGGTGATGAGGTCTTCTCTTTCTTAAGTCAAATGAGAAGACTTGTGGAATGTTGTTTAGCAGCTTTGCTCCCCCTGAGATGTAGAATGGTTCAGGAAGAATACTGGAGCACTGCTTCAGGGTGATAGGTCTTCAAAGACCTAGAATTCCAGGTCCAGAGAAAGTTTTCAGGAACTTCTTGCAACTGATATGACTGTATTGTTTTGAAGTTCTCCTGAGTAAAAGCAGATGAAGAAGGCTCTTGATATTGATGTAATGTTCTTCTTCTTCTTCTTCTAAATCAATTTCTCTCTGGGCCAAGAATGAATTCTTTTTCTTGTGTTGTCTGAATTACTGTCTATCCTCTTCTTGTTGTTGTCTGGTGTTGTGTCCTTGTTGTATTTTTTCTGGTTTCTGTATATCTCTGTCTGTCATGGAGAGCATCCGAATTTTTGAATGTCGAGCAGTAATGACAGACGGCCTGGAAAGGAAGCAGCAATTAATTATTTCCCCAACTGTTTCCATGCGAAAACGACATGTAATAATCCAGAATTAACTGCGCATCCTAACGGTAGTATACTGTGAAGAACTGCCATTAATTGTCCAGGAATCAGCGCCATGAGATGAGACGGGAACGGAAGAAGACCTAGTCTGGAATCGTCGACCGAAGAACAGAATTCGTCGAGCTGAGTCTTGAATTCGTCGAGCTAAGCTGAGTTCGTCGAGCTGAGCTGGGTTCGTCGAGCTGAGCTGAGTTCGTCGAGCTGACAGTCTTCATTCGTTGAATAGACAATCTTCAATATCAGACAAACATTATTCGTTGAGCAGAGAACCAAATTCGTCGAGCTGAGAATAAACTTCGTCGACCTGAGAAAAGTTCTGGACTTGGACGAAATACTCTGCATCTACTGAAGTGCTGTGTCGACACAAATTGGTGTCGACAGATTGATCTTGGTGTCGACACAACTCCTCTGGTGTCGACAGATTGGTCTAGGTGTCGACACAAATCCTCTGGTATCGACACACGCTTGGTGTCGACTGAAATCCTGGGTGTCGACACAAATCGTCTGGTGTCGACACAAGCCCTAAGTGTCGACACAGATTCTCTGAGCACAAAAATCGTCGAGTAGAGATTAGCATTCGTCGTCCTGAGAAGCTATGAACTTGAGGTCCAAGTTCGTCGAGCTCAGTATATAATTCGTCGACCGAAGCATGGAGCTGGACTTAGAGAAATTTGAAGTAGTCCTGAGAATGCTTGAAATAGAACCTGGTGTTCGTCGAGCAAAGAACAAAGTTCGTCGAGCTCAACACTACGAATTGTCTCACGATCGTCGAGCGCACAACTTCCTTCGTCGAGCTGAGTTCGACGTACGTCGAACTCATTTCACTTAGTCTGAAAAACTGATAGATCTGGAGTTCCTGATGGTCTTGAATAAGGCTGGTCCAACTGAAGTTGAGATAGAGGACTGTCCTAGACTCTAAGACACAAACTTGACCCAGACTATACATGATGGGTCACATCCTAAGTCAGTGAACCTAGCCCAAATCAACTAGGGATCCAACATATTTCGCTCTGTGAATGGTGGTCTATCACCTTCTAAGCCCTACTATCTATAATAATTGTAACGAGGAGCAACATATCCCCTCGATTCTCTTCTAAGCCCTGTAACACGACAACCAATAGTGGAAGTTTGGTCGACACCAATCCGTCCACATGGTTTTTCACTCTGTGGTTTTTCACATTAAAAAAATGCCTTGACAGTTTTCCTTTTTTCTATGACTATTTATGCGCTCGATCGCACCCAGGCTAAGACAGTGCAGTTTAGTCGAGTCAACAAGAGCCTCGAGTGAGCCACAATAAATTTATAATTTATCTTAAGTTTTATCCGTTAAAATAATAGTTGGTTTTCTCAAAATAGAATTACTCAATAGATCTATGATTATGGTAAAAGTCGGGATGATAGGCGTCTTGTGAAAGGTGTAAAAAGAGCTAAATAAAAGACAAATTTTATTGCTCCAAAAAGATAAATAATATAAATGTAGGCCTCCTACTTATAGAAGATGGGGGAGAGAGAAGAATACAACAAACGTTGTCGGACTAATTACAAGCCACGTGGTCTATGCTGTTTGACAGTGTCAAACCACAAAACTATACAAGGAGACTAACAGTGTAGGTTGCCACTAGACTGCAGTGTGGGTTTCCACAAGACCGCTGATGTGGGTTTCCACAAGACCGCAGTGTGGGTTGCCACCAAACCACAGTACTGGTTTCCACCAGACCACAGTACATGTTGCCACCAGAACGCAACGCGGGTTGCCACCAGACTGTAGCGTCGGTTGCCACAAGACCGCAGTGCAGGTTTCTACCAGACCGCTACTGCGGGCTGTTACTAGACCGCAACTGCGGGTTGCCACCAGACCGCAGCTGCATGTTATCATCAGACCGATTCTACGAGTTGGCAAACCTCTGGGACAGCACTGCGAGAAACCAACCAACAACTACGGTTTGCCAAATCGCTAAAAATTGCTAAATAATAAGTCCACTGAGCCAAACCAATAGACCACTGAGACCTCTAGACAGACTACATAGTCAATAGACCGCTATGACCACTAGACAGAGCACCCGGTCACCACAAGTCTCAACACTCCCCCTCAAGCAGTAGAATATATGTCAACCATGCCCAGCTTGCTACAGACATCAGAAAAGTAGAAAACATGCTTGGTGAAAATATCTGCTAGCTCTTTATCAGAGGTAACAAACGGAGTGCAGATTTGATTCTTCAATATCTCTTCTCTGATAAAATGACATTCCACTTCAATATGCTTTGTCCTCTCATGAAATACTAAATTCTTCAAAAAATATATTGCTGCATTATTGTTACAGAACATTGGCAAAGGATGATCATAAACTTCACCCAAATCAAGCAAAGCGTCTACAACCACTTTAGCTCACAGGTAGTTAAAATCATGCTTCTCTACTTCGCTTCTTCACTTGATCTGGAAACTACAACATGTTTCTTTCTCTTCCAGCTGACCAAATTCACTCCTATAAAGGTACAGAAACCATACATAGATTTTATATCTTCCTTATCATCGGCATAGCTAGCATCAAAGTAGGCCTCAATCCTCAAATGATCCCTCTTCTGAAATAGAAGTCCTTTTCCTAGAGCACCTTTCACATATTATAAGATTTTTAGAGCTGACTGTAGATGACATTCTTTAGGAGCTTGCATAAAATGACTCACCCTTCATATAACATAACCGATATCTGATCTCGTGACTATCAGATAAATGAGTTTTTCCATAAGCCGTCTATAACTGGTGACATCTTCAAGAAGAGATGAATCCCCCTTCCAGCATTTGTCATCACCAACCACCATTGGAGACTGACCAGGCTTAGCCCCAAGAAGTCTTGTCTCTTTCAAAAGATCCAAGACATACTTTTGTTGTGAGAGAACCATAGAATTGGGCTTTTGAGAGATCTCAATCCCCAGAAAATACTTGGGAGACCGCATATCTTTTGTAACAGAATACTAAAGAATTTGCTTCTTTATCAAGTCAACTCCCTTCTTATCATCCCCTATAAGAAGAACATCATCCATATAAACTGCAAGAACAACTAGGTCATCCGAGGTTTTGCGAACGAACAGAGAGTAATCTGCAGCGCTTCGAGCAAACCCAATAATAGAAATAACTTCATTGAATTTCTCAAACTAGGAATGCGGACTTTTCTTAAGACCATAGATTTCCTTCCTCAATTTATAAACCCGAGACTCCCCCTAAACAACATACCGATGAGGTTGATCCATATAGACGGTCTCCTATAAATCACTATAAATAAAGGCATTCTTGACATCCAACTAAGACATCTCCTAGTATTTGTTGACAACCACAAAAAAGAGACGCGGATTGTAGTAATTCGAGCAACAGAAGAGAAGGTGTCAAAGAAATCTACACCATAGTTTTGGTTAAAGCCTTTGGCGACATGCTAAGCCTTGTAACGATCAATGATACCATCAGGATGAAATTTCATCACAGACCCAGACACAGCCAACCACGTCATCTCCTAGAGGAGTGTCTACAAGAGTCCAAGTACCCCATTCAGTTAGAGTTTTCATCTCCTCATCCATCGCGTCCTTCCAATGAGGAACAACAGGGGCCTTTTGATAGGTAGCTATAATGACATTAGCTGAGAGAGCGAGAGAAAGCTCTTGCAAGAAGGGTACAACCATGCATAAGAGGCAACATTACTAATAGGATGTTGAGTGCATGTCTGAACTCCTTTCTGAAGGGCAATCAGAAGATCAAGGTTTGACCTATCTACTGTATCAGATTCCTCCAAATGAGATATTACTGGTGCAGGAACTGACGGCAGCGGCTCATGAGGAGAAGAAGAACCAGAGATGGGTGGAGATGAAAGATACACAGACTCAGGTAGTGGTGCCGAAATAATAGGGAAATAAGAAGAATCATTAGAAGGTGAAAGAGTAGAGGTAGGAGAAAAGTATGGCGCATCCTCAAAGAAAGTTACGTCTGCAGAAATTTACTGTTTCCAGAGAACAGGATCATAACACCAATATCCTTTTTGTGTTGGATAGTAGCCCAGAAAGATGCACTTAACAGAACGATGAGAGAGTTTGTCACAACCAAAAGAAGGAGAGTGAACAAACGCTATGCATCTAAAGACACAAGGAGCTAAAGGAAATGACTTCACACCAGGAGATAGAATGGAGAAAGGGGTTTTGCCGTTGAGAACCGAAGAAGGAACTTTGTTGATGAGATAACAGGAAAGAAGAAAAACATGACTCCAATAGGACCGACGAACACTCATTTGAGCGAGAAGACTGCGAGCCACATCAAGGAGATACTGGTTCCTGCGTTCAACAACTCCATTCAGTTGAGAGGTGTAAGGACAACTAGTTTGATGTAAAATGCCATAATGTATACAAAAAGTGGAAAACAGATGACTCAGATACTCTTTAGTATTGTCAGTGTGAAACACTTTAATAGGAACATCAAACTTTGTACGTATCTCATTATAGAATGCAGCGAAAATAGAAAAAATTTCAGAATATTCTTGTAACATGTACAACCAAATACACCTCTAAAAATCATCAATAAAAGTAACAAAATACAAGCTACCCCTACCAACAATCTTGGTAGGGCAGGGCCCCAGACATCAGAATGAACAATTTCAAAAAGATGAGATGAACTACGTCCTTTCTTTATTGGAAAAGTCGAATGGTGTTGTTTTCCAAACTGACAAGCTTCACAGTTAAGATTAGAATCTCCTCGAGGTAGATAAGGCAGAAGCTGATAAAGAACATGAGGAGGATGATGCCTAAGGAGAAGATATATATGCCACTGCATAAGAGAAGAGGAAGCAGAAAAAGTAGAGACATTGTCATGGTAAAACATGTCACCGTTTTCATTCCCTGTAGCAATCATCTCCTTGTAGTGAGGATTCTGAAAAGAACAATTAGACGCAGTAAAAATAACCACACAACTCAACTGTTTACAAAGAGAGGTAATAGAAAGTAAGTTGCAAGGAAAGTTTGGGATATAAAGAGTGTCCTCAAGCTGGAGAGAAGGAGTGACATGCACAGTCTAGATCCACACACAGGAGATGACCAACCATCCGCGATAAGAACTGGAGGTAACCAGTTATGTTTGCCTAGACAAGAGAAAATTCGTGGATTTCCCATCATATTACTAGTGGCATAAAAATCAATTTGCCACCTACCCGTAGTGGTCAACTGAGCAACATCAGACAATGTAGCAAGAGAATAAGCAGACTTCTTTAGTGAAGTATCAACCGAAGTAGGGCAAAGATGAGGATATTTGGCCCAGCAACAATCATGAAGGTTGTAACGCCCCGAAACTCAAAAGAGCGACAGGAGGTGTTCTAGGCCAAATTTGGAATTTGGCAGGGGGCACACGGCCTGGGACACGGGCGTGTCCCAGGGCGTGTCGTGTTTGGGTCGACGATTTGGCCAAGAGGTCGACAAATTCTAGAGTCGATGATCGTTAAGCATAGGGAAGGCTCTACTTCTTTTGCATAGGGAAGGCCGCTCTCGCGAGTTTGCGGTGAGTTTGAGTCATTCCTTCAGGTAGACATGAATAGTCCCCGTTGTGTACATATAGAGTCCGTAATCGAGAACAGATATAGGCATGATGTGTGAAGCCTACTCGGACAAGTTGGTCTGGATCGGTGATGTTGCATTGCATAAATGGCCGGAGAAGACTCCATGCGAATGTTTGTTTTTCGGCTTTTCTACGCAGTAGATTGCAACAGGGAGCCTTGGGAATTAACTCCAAGGCGCACCCGGAAAACTGGGCGGATGCGTGATTCTGCTAATAAGGTGGCCTGGGAGCCAACTTGAACATAACCAGATTATGTGAACTGTGTGATGAAAACGGGACTCGGAGAAGTTTGACCCGCGTATATGGCTTAAATTGTCGTTGCGATGTGAGCACGGGTTAGGCGGAACCGTACCCGTTCTATGTCGTTCGGTGTGAGTCATTGGCATAGATGAGGGTCTTCGGCGGTCTATGGCTTAAATTGATGTGAACCATGCCGGGAAGACAAAAATGCTAATAGTTTGGCCGTCAAAGTGGCGGTGGTGAGACCGGGGTGTCTATGGCTTAAATTGACGTGACATTGACTGGTTCACCGAGAATGTGCCCTGATTGCATGGGGCGTGTGGCCGTACGTGCCAACTCCTGTGATGCATATATATATATATATATATATATATATATATATATATATATATATATATATATATATATACTACTTGGTTATGCTAATAAAGTGCAGGGAAGGAGCATCGCCGCCCCGAGTTGGGTGCGGGATCGTTATAATTTTGTCAGCAATTCTGACCGTTGCTTTGGTTTGCCACCGTTGCGGTGGATTGTGCTTGCAGGTGCTACGGAGCCGAGCGGTAAATAGCGGGCTAAAGCCCAATTTGCTGTGCTGGCCCTCGAAGGCCTAATGCTTAGTGTTTTATTTTATTCATGTATGGCCGGCCTGCGTGCCGAGGTTTAAAAAAACACTTCTATTTGAGTAAAAAAATGTAAAGCCTTAAGGCCATTGTACTTGTGTATTTGTACGTTCATACTGTGGCTTATTAGTGGACATTCATGCTAGTGTTGGGTTCTTTATTAATACAACTTTTAATTGCTTCCGCTAGAATGCTCTGTGTAGGACGTTGATATTAGTTGGATGGTTTCCATTGAGTAACCGCCTGGTCTGTCTGTGGTATATGGCGTCGGGCCCCGACCGGACCTACTGCTATATGCTATGCGACGGATAGGGGGTGTTACAATTTGGTATCAGACTACTGGTTTCGGTCAGGCTTAAATGAATTCGTGGACGAATTCTTTTTAAGGGGTGGTGAGCACATGTATGTGCGTCATCGTTATAACATCAAAAGAACCCATGAATGTCCACTTAGGAATGAAAATACACGTGTTTGAGGAACCTGCGTGTTCCTATAATTGCTTTTTATAATTTTGTATGGTCGCTTAACGGTGTTTTGTACGACTATAGGTGACCAGAAGCGGTGCTGGGCCGTCAGAACATCTGGTTTCTGAGGATTATAGTGCACCTGGTGACGTGCCTGCAACCCTTCCCTCCGCTGAAACCATAAGAATGGTGGTGGAAGTAGTGTTCGCTGCGATTGGTGCACAAAATGAAAGACGTGTGCAGTCCCCTATTTTTGAGGTAATTCCAACGCCGAGTGGTGTGATGGAGCAAACAACATTTATAGGACCGTTGGGTTAGCAGTTGAACATTCTTTTAGTGCAGGGTACGCACTCAGTTGAGGAATATTTGCAAGCGTTTCTGATGATAAGATGCTACCCGGGCTCTGAAGTGGAGAGCGAGCAGTCGATGGTCGATAGGTTTTATAATGGCCAGCGCGACGAATTACGAGTTCTGCTGCTAGGACCAAAATTATTGGGATTCCGAGCCTTGGTGGAATTGACCAGATCTTTGGAAGTAGATTTGGCAAAAGTCAATCGGACGTTGGAGCTCTGGGTACTAGACTCTCCAGATTCTGCAAAATCTGAATACCGAAGGAGGAGGAACAAGAAGTCCAAAATGTCTACTGGTCAAGCTCTAAATGGTTGTTTTAAGTGTGGCAAGGAAGTGCACTTTACCCGAGACTGTCCGAATGGTGCTCAGAAGTTAAAGAAAGCTATGTCAGGAGCAGGTATAGGACAAAGTGCCAGAGATCTGAATCGAATCCAAGGAAGAAAAGACATGGATATGCAGAAGACGGAGTTCAAAATGCCGAACTCCTCAAAGTCTACGTACCGTAGGTGGTATATGAAGGCTAGGACTTCGGGTCCAGCTCCTTCTTCAGGTGCTTCTGGGATGACTATGGGTCGAACCCCGGGCGCATGCTTTAATTGTGGAAAGCCGGGGAACTTTGCCTGAGACTGCTGGAACGGACGTCCCAAGTCCGAGAAGAAGCACGCTGTCGTGATGACAGGTACAACTTAAAGTTATAGCAGTTTAGCCTTAAATACTTGTTGCCCTTGTGCATGTTAGCTTAGAACTGTTTGTGCTAAGCTTTGTTCTGATTTTCGATTAATTCGGCGAGAGCACCATTCGCTTAGGGAGCTTCTCATTCCCTTTTGACCAAAGAATTTGTATTACGCGTCAGAGTACCTCCTTCGATGGCAAAAGACAAATTGGATGTGTTGTTGTCTGATGATGCTCATTGCGCGCGAGTAGAATCTGTTGCATTTAGGTGCGGATAGGGAGTCAAGACTTTAACTTATAAGCGTCGTTACTACCGTTAGGGGAGCTCGACGTAATCTTTGGTATGGACTGGCTCTCGGAGCAGCAAGCATACATTGATCGAAATCGCAAGAAAGTTAAGTTGGGAACTGGTCGTGAGACGACATTTTTGGGCTTGAAAGGGGTCGAGCATGACGTTGGTGTCTACTCTTCAGATGGTTAAGACGGTTTGGTGTGATGACAAACCAGTCATACGCTCTTCGTATCGGTTAGTGCCTAAGGAGATGGCGGAGGTGAAGGTGCAACTTCAAGAGTTGCTGGAGCAAGGTTATGTGCGTCCAAGTTCGCCGCCTTGGAGCGCACCGGTCCTTTTGTGAAGAAGAAGGACGGAAGCTTGAGACTTTGTATTGATTATCGAGAGCTGGACAAGCTAACGGAGAAGAACAAGTACCCGATCCCGAGGATTGATGAACTGGTTGATCAGTGGTTGGGTCGACGGTGTACACAAAGTTGGATCTCAAGTCTAGATATTATAAGCTGAGGATAAGGGAGAGTGATATCCCCAAAACAGCTTTTAGTATGAGATACATGCATTATGAGTTTACGGTCATGCCGTTTGGGCTAACGAATGCGCCGTCAGTGTTCATGGATTTGATGAACAGGACTTTCATGGAGTTCTTAGACCATTTTGTGATCGTCTTCATCGACGATATTTTGGTGTACTTGCAGAGTGAGGAGGATCACTTCAGGCATCTACATTTGGTTTTGGAGACGTTGAGGAGGAATCAGTTGTACGCCAGGTTCTCTAAATGTGAGTTTTGGTTGTCCTCAGTGGCATTCCTCGGTCATATAGTGAGTAGAGATGGTATTGCAGTGGATCCGGCGAAGATTGTTGCGATACAAGAGTGGCCTATGCTTGCTACAGTAGCGGAAGTCTGAAGTTTTCTGGGGCTTGCCAGCTATTACAGGCGCTTCGTGGATAACTTCTCGCAGATAGCGTTACCTCTCACTACTTTGACGAGGAAGGAGCAGAAGTTCGTTTGGATTCCGGAGTGCGCTCGAGCTTTTGAGGAGTTGAAGTGTCGGTTGACCACGGCGCCTGTGCTGAGTTCGCTGAGTGGGACCGAAGATTTTGAGATCTACAGCGATGCTTCGGGCAGGGGTTTGGGTTGCGTGCTACTGCAACATGGAAGCATTATAGCGTATGGCTCGAGACAGCTGAAAGTGCACGAGAGGAATTATCCGGTCCACAAATTGGAGTTAGCGGCCGTGATTTTTGACTTGAAGCTATGGAGACATTATTTGTACGGTGTTAAGATTGATATATACACCGATCACAAGAGCCCGAAATATTTGCTGGATCAGAAAGATCTGAACATGCGGCAGCATAGGTGGATGGAGTTCCTAGGGGACTATACATTCAAGATCCACTACGTGCCTAGTAAAGGCAATGCCGTTGCGGACGCATTGAGTCATCGGGCCCTAGTTCAAGCCAATTGGGTGTCGCTCCATGACGATTGGTTAGTTCGGGAGTTGGAGGCATTGGAGATCTTTTGCGTAGACAAGCAGTCAAGTGCTGAAGCATTATTGAATTAGACTGAAGTCCAGTATGACCTGGCTGATCGGATTCGGCAGGATTTGGATTTGGATGGCCACATGAAGCAGATCATGGTTGAAGCTCTGGATGGGTCAAATTCCCAATTTGTCATTGAGGATGGATTGCTTTGGAAGGACGGTCGTCTGTGCGTCCCAAATGTGGGCATTTTGCAGGTGGAATTGTTGTACGAGGCGCATCATATCAAGTACACGATTCACCCAGGGAGCACGAAGATGTACCGTGATGTGAAGAAATTGTTCTGGTGGCCAGGACTAAAGCAGGTTGTGGCACTGTACGTGGAGAAGTGTAAGACATGCGCCTTGGTGAAGGCGGAATGCCAAAAGACGGGAGGATTCTTGAAGTCCTTGCCTATTCCGGAGTGGAAGTTTGACGATATTACTATGGACTTTTGTGCACGGGCTGCCGAGGTCGCAAAAGGGGAATGAAACCATTTGGGTGGTCGTAGATCGTCTAACGAATGTGTCACACTTCATTCCACATAGGAAGGATGATCCGGTTGAGAAATTGGCAAAGCTGTATGTAGACAATATTGTGCGGCTTCATGGTGTGCCCTGCAGCATCGTGAGTGACCATGATGGACAGTTCACATCCAATGTTTGGAGGCTGGTGTAGCAGATGTTGGGAACAAAGCTGAGTTTCAGCACAGCCTTTCATTCCGCAAATGGATGGACAGACCGAGAGGGTCAATAGGACAATGGAAGATATGTTTCGCATGTGCGTCCTGGACTTTGGGAAGCAATGGAAAGACCATCTATACTTGGTGGAGTTCGCGTACAATAATAGCCACCAGACAAGCATACAAGTGGCGCCCTTCGAGGCCCTTTATGGTAGAAGATGTCGCACGCCATTGTCTTGGTTGGAAACGGGTGAGTCAAAGTTGTACAAGCGACAAGAGGTGGAAGATGCCACTTCATTGGTGCGAACCATTTTGGAAAGGTTGCTAATCGCTCAGGACCGCCAGGCTAAGTACTATAATGCCAAGCATGGGAACGTGGAGTTCGCTGTTGGCGATTGGGTGTACTTGAAGATCAAGCCATTTAAGGGTGTCTCGCGGGTGCGGCGCTTGAAGATGCTAAGCCCGAGGTACCTTGGACCGTTTGAGGTTCTGGAGCGGATTGGTGAAGCAGCGTACCGGTTGAAGCTGTCAGTGGAGCTTAGTGGCCTACATGATGTATTCCATATATTGGTGCTATGAAAGGCGGTGCAAGAGCCTACGCAAGTGATCGCGGTCGATCAAGTGCCGGTTGATAGTGGGTTGACGACGAAGGTCAAGCCTGTACATATTGAGGACTCAAAAGTCAAGCGGCTACGCAATAAAGAGATCAGGATGGTCAAGTTCCGTTGGGACAATTACGGTCGGGAGGAGCTCTCTTGGGAGCGAGAGCAGACTATGCTTGAGGAGTACCCAGAGTTATTTTGCTCAGGTACCATTTAAGTTTTATGCTTATCTTTCCTTTATGTAATTTCGTGGACGAAATTATTTTAAGAGGGAGAGAGTTGTAATGCCCTGAAACTCAAAAGAGCGACGGGAGGCGTTCTGGGCCAAATTTGGAATTTGGCAGGGGCCACATGGCCTGGGACACGGGCGTGTACCAGGGCGTGTCGTGTTTGGGTCGACGATTTGGCCGAGAGGTCGACGAATTCTGGAGTCGACGATCGTCGAGCAGCGAACACGGCCTGAGATACAGGCGTGTCTCAGGGAGTGTCGAGCTCGTGTCGATGATTTGCCAGGGAAGTCCACGATTTCCGCTCGACGAATTGTCGAGATGCGGAACATGGCCTAGGACACAGGCGTGTCCAAAGCCGTATCGGGTGGTCGACGAACTGCGCTCGATGAAATGTCGAGATTGTGAACACGGCCTAGAGCCCAGACGTGTTCGGGTATGAAACGGGCGTGTCAAATAGGACACGGGCATGTCCAAGACCCGTGTGAGTCTCGGGTAGGTGTTGGTCCTGTGTTGACGGAGGAACACGCCCTGGAACACGAGCGTGTACTGGCTGACACGGGCGTGTCAGGTCGAACACGGGCGTGTCGGGTGCCCGTGTGTTTTTCGAGACGCGTCGATTTTGATGTCGAATGAGGGACACGGGCGTGTCGCGGGCCGTGTTCGGCCCAAGTTTTACTTTTCAGCTACGGATCGTAGCCGTTTGTTTCCTTATTTTGGGATCTGACGGCTGGGGGTTGTTCCTACTGGGATATACCCGGGTTTGGGCCTTTGAAACCCTCATTTCACTTGAGTGGTTCTCTTTCTAAGTCTAGAGAGAGGGGAGAGCAAAGGAGGAAGAAGAAGCCTAGATCTGGTCACCGGCGGAGCTTCGGAGCTCCAAATCGCGAGCCGACTTCGGATCTATGGAGGCAAGGAGATTGCGGTGCTTTTCATCCGCGTACATTCCCATGGCACCAAGGAAGAACGCTCAGGTAACGATTCTCTACTTGAGCATGTGAAGCTCTACTTCTTTTGCATAGGGAAGCCTGCTCTCGCTAGTTTGCGGTGAGTTTGAGGCATTCCTTCGGGTAGACATGAATAGTCCCCATTGTGTACATGTAGAGTCTGTAATCGAGAATGGATATAGGCATGATGTGTGAAGACTACCCGGACAAGTTGGTCCGTAATCGAGAACGGATATAGGAAAGGAGATTGCCCGGGGCATCGCTATAAATTTCAAAGGCTTCGGTCCCACTCGGCAAACTCAGCACAGGCGACGTGGTCAACCGACACTTCAACTCCTCAAAAGCTCGTGCGCACTCTGGCGTCCAAATGAACTTCAGCTCCTTCCTCATTAAAGTAGTGAGGGGTAACGCTATCCGCGAGAAGTTCTCCATGAAGCGCCTGTAATAGCCAGCAAGCCCCAAAAAGCTCCGGACTTCCGCTACCGTAGAAAGCACAGGCCACTCACGTATCGCAATAATCTTCGCCGAATCCACCACAATGCCCTCTCCACTTACTATATGACCAAGGAACGCCACTGAGGATAACCAAAACTCGTATTTGGAGAACTTGACGTACAATTGATTCCTCCTCAGCGTCTCTAACACCAAATGCAGATGCTTAAAGTGATCCTCCTCACTTTTCGAGTACACCAAAATATCGTCGATGAAGACGATCACAAAATGGTCCAAGTACTCCCTGAAAGTCCTATTCATCAAATCCATGAACACCGACGGCGTATTAGTCAGCCCAAACGGTATGACCGTAAACTCGTAATGCCTGTATCTCGTACTAAAAGCTATTTTGGGGATATCACTCTCCCTTATCCTCAGCTGATAGTATCCAGACTTGAGATCCAACTTTGAGTACACCGTTGACCCGACCAACTAATCGAACAGATCATCAATCCTCAGGATCGGGTACTTGTTCTTCTCCATTAGCTTGTTCAACTTCTGATAATCAATACAAAGTCTCAAGCTCCCGTCATTCTTCTGTACAAAGAGGACCGGTGCACTCCAAGGTGATGAACTTGGACGCACATACCATTGCTCCAACAAATCTTGCAGTTGCACCTTCAGCTCCGCCATTTCCTTAGGCGCTAGCCGATACGGAGAGCGTGACACAGGTTTCGCACCTGACACTAGATCAATCGTGAAATCTATCTCTCGTTGAGGCGGGGCTCCATGAAGATCGGCAGGAACACATCAGGGTACTCAGCTACCACTAAAATACTATCCAACGTAGGCTTATGCTTTGCAACCTCCACTAGTGTAAAGAACAGCTCTGCACTAGCATGAACCGCCTTCACCACCTGAAGAGCAGACATCAACATCTTGCTTGACCCTTTCAAGCCCGTAAAAGTCATCTCACAACCTGTTACCAACTTGAATTCCTTGCGACCGCAATCAATATAAGCTTGCTGCTCCGAGAGCTAGTCCATGCCAAATATTACGTCGAACTCCACCAGCGGCAGTAACGACGCTAGCAAATGGAACTCCTGACTCTCGATACGAATATTAAAGCCATAGATCCTATCCGCGTGCATCGAACACCCATTCGGCAACAACACGTCCAGTTTGTCGTTCGCCATCAAAGAAGGTACTCCGATGCATGATATGAAACCTTCGGACAAAAAGGAATGCGAAGCTCCCATATCAAAGAGTGCTCTCGCCGGATTCTCACAAATCAAAACAAATCCTAAATAAGCAGTGGTAAGGTAACACATGCATAACAAGTATTTTTAAAAATTAACTTGCTATAAATTAAACCGTACCTTTCACCACATCCATTTGCTTAATGACCTCCTGTTGGCCAAGATTATAAACCCTTGGTTGAGCCGGAGTATAATGGGACGCTGTTGACTCCACCGCCTTGCCCTTTTCTTCATTTGTTGCTCCCGGTTTCAATTTAGACTTTGGACGTCCACCCCCGCACTCACGGGCATAATGACTCGGCTTCCAATAGCTGTAACATGCGCCCGGGGTCCGACTCGTAGTCTCCCCAGAAGCACCAGCAGAGGGGGCTGGACCCGAAGTCCTAGATTTCTTGTTCCACTTCCAGAACATAGACTTTGAGGAGTTCGACACTTTGAACTCCGACCTGTTATCACCAGAGTTTTTCTTTGCTTGCACATTCTTCATATCCTTCTCCAAAGACCGGGCCGTGTTGACCAGGCTCAAGAAGCCCTGAGTCATAGGCCCCGAGAGTAGTAGCCTCAAGTCATCTCTCAGGCCTTCATAGAAACGGTTGGTCTTATGCTCCTCATCCGTGAACGTAGAGCTAGCATACCGACCCAACCGAGTAAACTCATGGAGATACTCATCCAGGCTACTCTCTCCTTGCACCAATTTCAGGAACTAATTCTCCAAAGCTATCCTCTGCACCGAAGGGAGGTACCTTGCCAAGAACAGTCTCAAGAACTCCTCCATCGAGACGTCCATAATTTGTCTACTCCTCAAGTGATGTAGCTCCAAGCCTTCCCACCACAACCTAGCATCACCGTCCAGAAGGAACGTAGCTATAGTGGTCATCTGCCACTCCTCTGTTTCCATAGCTGTCAGGACTCTCTTCACTTGGGAGAGCCAATCTTCAGCTTGCGATGGGGTTCCCAACCCCGAGAACACAGGAGGATTAAAGCCCATAACGTGATTGAGCTGCCTTTAAGTTGCTCGCCTCGGCACTAAAGGCTCCACCACTACCTGCTCCACTCTTCTTGGTTCATCCCTTTGAAGCGGTACCTACTCCATCGCAGGAGCGGGCTGCTGCATTTGCCTTGCAGGCTGCGTATTGATCATGGCAAACACTGCTTCGACAACCAATCGTATGGTTTCAGCTGATGGAGATGTTGCAGGAGCATCGTTTAGTGCACTACTAGCCTTAGAAACTCGGCGTTCTGACGGACCAGCATCGCTTCAGGTCACCTATAGTTGTACAAAACCTCGTTAAGCGACCAAAAAAAATTGCAAAATGTAATTATAGGAACACGCAGGTTCATCAAACACGTGTATTTTCATTCCTAAGTGAACATTCGTGGGTTCTTTTGATGTTATAATGATGACGCACACACATGTGCTCACCACCCCTTAAAAAGAATTCGCCCACGAATTCATTTAAAGCCGGACCGAAACCAGTAGTCTGATACCAAATTGTAACACCCCCTATCCGTCGAATAACATATAACAGTAGGTCCGGCCGAGGCCTGACACCATATACCACAGACAGACCGGGTGGTTACTCAAAGGAAACTATCCAACCAATAACCAACGTCCTACACAGAGTCATTCTAGCGGAAGCAATTATTAAAAGTTGCAAATAAAGAACCCAACCACAAGCACGAATGTCCACTACAAAGCCCAATAGGAATGAAGTACAATACACCAGTACAATGGCCTTAAGGCCTTATAATTGTTTGCTCGAATAAAATGTGTCTTCCATACCATGGCATGCAGGCCGGTCACACATGAATAAATAAGAAAACACTCAAAATTTGGCCTTCGAGGGCCGGCTCAGCATCATAGGCTTTTGCCCGCTATTTACCTCTTTGTCCTGTAGCACCTGCAAGCAACAATCCACCGTAATGGTGGCAAACAAAGGCAACGATCAGCTATGCTGACCAAATTATAACGATCCCGCCTCCAAACTCGGGGCAGCGATGCTCCTTCCCTGCACTTTATTTTATTAGCATAACCAAGCATTATATAGTAATAACACTACATCACAGGCGTAGGCACGCACAGCCACACACCCCGTGTAACATCCCATTTCCAACTAGACCCCTAAGAATGGTTTTGGTCATGACTAAGTCATGACAAAACCCTGGGGAACTAAAAAGGGCCAAGAGATAGAAGGTCAATGTGAGGATCACCTTGGTCTGCCTATGGCACAACCACATCACCAAACCTAGGGTTTGACCTTAGGGCTTCACCATGAGTCCATGACCCCACCACAACATCACTAACCTATCAGAGGGTCCACTAGAGCCTTAAGGGTCCATTGGAGTCAACCCAAAGTGGCCAATTTGACCTAGGACCACTATAGGCCTAAATTGGGCAAAGTGCCCTAACAAAGGGTAGTTGGCCTCTAATGTGCCCAAACAACCTTTCCCAGGTCTTCCTAGACCTAAAGTGAGGTCAATGAGTCACTAAGGACACATTGGGTTCATCCCTAGAGGCCAAGTTGACCCAAGTCAAATCAATCCCCCAATATGGTCAAAGTACCATTACTAAGGGTAGGTGACCTCCAAAGTGCAAGGTAACCCTACATAACCCTTAATAGACCTCAAGAGAAGCCATGGGGTCACCAAGGACCCCTTGGGGTCAACCCAAATGGTCATGTTGACCCAAGTCAACTCTAGCCCTAAAGTGGTCAAAGTGCCCTTACCAAGGGACAAGTGACCTCCAAGATGCCAAGTCAACCCTATCCAATCCTACCTAGGCCTTAGGGGAGATCCATGTGTCACCAGGAACTCTTTAGGTGTAACCAAAAATGTCAAAAAGACCAAGGTCAACCCAAGCCTACCTTGGGTCAACCTAGCCCAAATAGGCTAGCCCAAGTTCAAGCCTCCTCATGTGGCTTCTTTAGGAGATAATGTGTATGGATGGGCTGCCAATAGAACTCTAGATTGACCAAGTCAACTTGGTGACTAGGAGAGAGAGTGAGCTTCATTTCCATGGTTATGGAGGAGAGAGAAAAATGAAAGAAGGGGGAAGGAAGGGGCTCGGCCAAGGGGAGGCCAAATGCCACCTTTAATGGCTGAATTCAACTCCCCTAAGGAAGGGGAGAAGTTTCCAGCCACTTTACTGGCCACCAAGGGCCTGATTCAGCCCCCTCCACAATGGCCGAATGTAGCCATTAATGGCCTTAATGGCCATTGATAATCCAGCCTCTCCCTTCCCCAATTGAGTCTTTAAACAACTTCAGTGGGCCGAGAGGAGGATTTCCAAGTCCTTACCTGAAGAAACCGAGCCTCCCCACTATGTAATTGCTGAAACCGAGCGGCGCCGCCTTCAAAGATGGCTTTCCAGCGATCTTCTCGACTTCAGGCCGCCGACAACGTCCTCCTCCACTCCTTCTTTCATGGGTAGATCTTAGGAATCTCTAGGGCCAAGGTTCGGGATCAATTGAGCCCGATCCAAGAGGAGCTTTTCCTGGTTTTTCCGCAAAAATACAACCATCGGGATCGCCGGAATAGGGCTCTCCGGCGGCTGTGATGTCACCTGGAGACAGCCACCACCTCAACGGAGGTGATGGTGGCGGTGGCCAGCCGGGGAGGCGGCTGGATGGCTGACGACAACCGTTTGAAACTGGCCCAGGAAGAATAAATCCTGGCCGTCGGCTCAAGGTGGAAGATGAACGGATCCCGTCCATCTTGCACCAAGATTCGTGCCATATTTGATTTAAACCTATAGTATATATATTTCTGATTATTTAATTATGTCACATATTTTGTATTTATTTGTTTTAATTTTTAAAACTACCTAGGGCTAGCACAGAAAATGTGGTCAACATAGAAAATGAAGCCCTTGATGTCTAGTTTAATTTTAAATTGATTTCACTCAATATGGAGTCCTGGTTAGACCACAACACCCATTTTGGTGGGCCCTATACCTAGGACTATCCTGAGATTCAAATGGATGCCCACCCTTCATCCCTTTTCCAAATGATCTGAGATTTGAGAAGGGCGTCTACCCTAACTATACCTAGGGCCTGTCCAAAATTCAGAATTTTTGGAGAAAATGTTTCTATAGTTTTTAGGAAAATTGAATAATCCATGAATAACTTTATTAGGTGTCCTAAACACCTCAAAATCCCCCCAAATTTGGGTTGGAGGTCTTAGATGGCATGTTAGGGCTCTGGTAAAAGTTTCATCTCATTTGGAGATGTTTTGCTTAGGTATTGACCCAACCCTATGTTGGCCCCTTTTAGGGTTAAATAGGTCAAGCATCCCCTTTGGGTTTTGAGTGGTCAAATCACCTCAACAGAGGTTGATATTTTGGCCACTGACCTTTTATAGTATGACTCACCCTCCAATGGAATTTGGGGTGGTTAAGGCTAGGGTAGCCCTAGAACCCTAGGGTAGGTTCCTTAATGAGGATTTTTAGGGTTTGAAGATCATATGGTCAAATTACCTTGGATTGACTTGAAACTTTGTGGAGAGGACCACAGGATTAGTATAATTCTCTGGTTAAAAGTTTAGGGAATTTGGAAGCTTTAAATCCCCTCAAAACCCTAACCCTAGCTTAGGGAACAAACCTTGTAGGGATACGAAATGACACAAAAACTCTTTGAAAAGTGATGAGATTTGGGTTGAGTAGTTTTTGAGGTTAGTACAAGCTCTGGAGATTTTATTATGAATTTATGAATACTATTTTGGATACTTCATTAACAAATTGGTAATTTGTATTACTTACTTAGAAATTTATTAGGAAGAAAATACTTGCTGAACATTGATGCAATGTAGCCAAAGGACTTTTTATTATGTTCTAAAGCTCTGTGAATTTTTATAGAATTTTGGAATGATTATTTTTAAGGGTTGCTTCATTAGGTATGGTTTCCCATGTAAATTTAATTTAATTTATTTTGGCGTCTAGCAAGCCTCAAAAATTATGATTTTTGTACAAGGATCTTTTCTCAACCATATTAAGATTCTGTAAATTTTATATAATTTTCTGAAGAATAATTTTGGTACTTCCTTCTTTACCCGTGATTAAGGGAAATATTTTGGATAAATTAATTAGAGGCCAAATAATTTCTAACAAATTATGAAAATTTGTATCTAGTCATATATCTCTGTTAATGTAGTGATCAAATTTTTGGGTGGCCATTACTTGAGTAGATCATATAGTTCATGTTCAAAATTGCCCATGGCCAAACATGTGGAAAAATTCAATAAATATCAAATTAATTAGAAAAATTATCGATCTCTGATTTTAGACTAAATTTGTTATGATAGACCTCTGGTAAATTTTATAGGAGATTTGGAAGACAATCCGGAGTACCTCCTTTAAACATCTCATATAATATAGGGTGATCTGCATATAGTAACTGCGGAAACTGAACTAGAGTGGGTAATGAATTTTGAAGAGTTGAATCCTCAGTAGGTTGTTGGTTTGGGTAAATAAAGGAATTCATCAGTGGGATACAGGATTAGTAGAGTGAGAGGTTGTCTAGTGTTAGGTGGTGCTCGGGATCGGCGAAAGATCGTCCTTCCCGTAGGGAGGAAGTGTTTAATGCAATAAGGCTAGATTTAGAAAAATTAATTAAGGGTCGGGAAATCGGGAAGCAACCAATAATAGTAAGTGCCTTGCGAAAGGGAGCTTTGGGCGTAATCCCATCGTAGTTCCTAGTACCTTCGAGAGCCCTTCACAGGGTATACCTTGGGCAGTCCTGGGCTAACGTAAACTGTCGGAGTGATAAATCTTAAAGAGTAACTAGAATAATTAGGGGTTCACTTTCACACACCCCAGTGTCTCGGGAAGTTGGTTTGACTTTGTTGATATTTGTGAGGGGCAGGATGGCCCAGCGAGCTTTGGATCGGTTGATGTCTGTGACGGACGGGATGGTCCGGGGAGCTTTGGCTCGGTGCTGACATATAAGGTTACATGTGCATAAAGTAAAGGTGGTGGGTCTTCGGTATTGGAGTGTCGATGCACCGACGCCAATACATTGACTCGGCAAGTGTGGCTAGCACTTCGCCAACAGAAGTCCGGTACGGCAGCCGGCAAGAGTATGCAAGAGCTCCGCTTAGTGCACCAGCATTGAGGAATACGATAGGTCTGACCGGTTGTGCTTTACTGGTTTAGAGGTGGGCGAGGCCCAACCCACGACCTCCGTCTGCCACTACGGAGGTATCCTGGGAGGTTCGGCTCCAGAAAGGGGGAATTAAAGGTCTGTGTGCATAGAGTCGGGTTGGTGAGTTGCACTTGCATGATCGCATCATAACCCACTTGCATGTCATAGCATTATCATAGCATAAAACCCCTGTCACCTATTATATAAGTGGTATGAGATTCTTATACAATAGGCCCTGCAAAACGACCCCTTGGTCTATAAGCTTGTGTGGGCAAGTTTATAAATTAAGGTTAAAATTCTTTATGTATATATTGCTGATAATAACCGACACCCCAACGTATAAATTGGTATGGGACTTTTTATACGATGGGAGCCCTGTAAAAGATCCCTTGCTTATATGTTCCCGTATAAGTTAAGGTTAATTTTCATATTTTACTCTACTGCCACATGTACTATAAAAATTGCTAGTATAGGCACGCTGACATCTGTTTCTTGATTACTCTCCACCTTCAAGTCCTCCCCTTTCTTCCTCTCCGCTCGGTGCCTAGGGGCCATAGGGTAAGGGGCGGGGGATGATAGGACTTAGTCTTTTATACTAATGGTTTTCGAACCACATCATTTAGGGGATCGTGGAGCCCAGTATGGAGGAGCAGCCCCGCAGGTCGGCATGCTTGGAGATGGGGCAGTCTAGTACCGGAGTTCAGACGACATGGACTGTGAGCCCAAGACCTTAGTAGTGTTTTATTTTGCTTCCGCTTGAGTGACTGTGTAGTGAGGATTTGATGTAGCGGGCTTAAGCCCTTATTTTCAGTACATTATACTCTGTGGACTCTCCCTTCGTGGAGATTATATTTCTCTGATGTGATAGTACTTTGTGGACTTTTGTTTAGAGTCTTACCACTCTTGTGCTTATTTTACTTTTGTTGCTTTTCGGTGATCGAATCGGAATTTCGCGGTGATGACCCTTCAGGGCGTGAAGGTATCACCGCAAAGCGGCGGTTCTGGGCCTAAAACCCCAGTGTTTCAAAAAAAAGGGGTCTTACAAGCGGTATCAGAGGAAACCTCGATCGAAAACGTAACTGCCCACAACCCCTGGGTCACCCCCGCTCGAGTTTAGTTTGGGGACAAACTAAGCAGCGAAAGTAGTGGTGTGCCCATATGAGGGATCACATGCAAATTGTCCACTTTAGTTAGGTTTGAGTCGATTGCATACTAATGAAGTTTGTTTTGCAGCCCCCAGCTCAGCCCACTCCGCAAGGCAGAGCTCAGCAGACTCCGGACATTGCACCACCTCCCCCGGTCCCCACTCCATTCCTACAGTCGGAGATGGGACAGACTCTGACAGCCATCTTGGAAGCCTTTAGGGCACAACAGGTTCCGGCTCCGCAGCCAAACCCTGGGGCCAACTAGTTGAGCATTTTCCGAGGACTTGCTCCCCCATCCTACTTGGGGACTGAGTCGGCCTTTTAGACAGAGTAGTGGCTAGATATTATGTACGAGATGCTGACCGGGATACAGTGCCCTTGGGAGTAGAGGGTGCCCTTGGTGATCTCCTGCCTGGAGTCGCATGCAAAGAGATGGTGGAAGACCTCGCTAGACATGACTTTTGCGGACAGGGAAGTAGCAGAGATTTCTTGGGAGGAATTCAGGGGCGCGCTGTTGGAACACTTTGTTCCACAGTCGGCCCGAGACAAGCTGGAGGATACATTTTTGCAGTTGAGGTAAGGGAACAAGACGGTGGTGGAGTACCACCGAGAGTTCAACCATCTTGCCCGATTTGCAGATTCTTACCAGTTGGATGAGGCGGGTTATACGAAAAGGTTCTACAAGGGCCTGCGAGAGGAGCTGAGGAAGACACTACTATTTGTATCCAACGGGCCCATTTCCCGGATACTAGAGATGGCAAAAAGGATAGAGGCTGATTGGCAAGCTACTCGGGACCGGAAACGGCCAACGGAGGATCAGGGTCGAGGAGCAAGGAATGATCAGAGACGAGACCGTATCACTAACGGGAGGAGGGTTGAGGACCAGCCTCATCAGGAGGCAAGACAGGAGACAAGGGAGCCAGTGGTGGTGGCTCCACCACCTCTTCAGACATGTGAGGGACAGAGACCTAGGGGAATGGCATATCCCCCGCCGGAATGCTTTAATTGCCATCAGGTAGGGCACATCAGGAGGAACTGCCCCATGAGGGGGGAACCCCCACCAGCACCACCGGCTGCCCAGCCAGCGCAATATCTTGGAGGTCGAGCTCGTGGCCGAGGACGTAGATACCAGGGAGGGGATCGTAGACAAGAAAGGGAGCAGGTGTATGCTTTGGACCTGGCGCAGCCTCGGAACCCAGAGCAGGTCATAGCAGGTTCACCAAGATGTTTAATTGTTTAAATAGAATTCCCTTTCCCAGTTGTCAAATTTGTAGAAACTACACTAGGTAGAATAAATAGGAAAGAAAACTCGTTATAGAATACTAAGACATTTAACCGCCCCAGGTATAGTCTTCATCAGCGGCAAGCCCGCCTATACTCTGTTCGACACGGGTGCTTCACAATCGTTCGTGTCGGAGGCCTTCCTAGAGGGGCTGGAAGGAGTGGAGCGGTTCTCAGGCCTAATGAGGAGGGTGCGTCTACCCGACGGATCGGAGCTACTCACCTCTGCCCACTGCAACATGGAGGCGGAGATTGGCGGAAAGTCATTCGAAGTGTCGGCAACGATCCTAAGGATGCCAATCTTCGAGTTGATCTTGGTCATGACATGGTTGTACTGGAACCATGCCCAGATTGATTGCCAAGCAAAGAGGATCACCGTGAGGCACGAGGACTCTGTCATTATCATCGAAGGTATAAGACTTGCCTCTCGTATACTCTTATCTTCAGTATACACCGTTAAGGCCCATCTGCAGGGAGAGGAGGTTTATCAGATTCTATTTGAGATGGCGGAGGCCAAGGAGTCGGTGACAGACATCCCGGTAGTGCGAGATTTTGCTGACGTCTTCCCAGAGAAACTGCCAGGACTACCTCCGCACCGAGAGCAGGACTTCCAGATATAGCTTGTGCTGGGGGGCCAAGCTGGCATCTAGGGCCCCTTACCGGATGGCCCCAAAAGAGTTGACAGAGTTCCGAAGTCAGTTGCAGGAACTAGTAGAGGCAGGGTTTGTCCGACCAAGATCTTCGCCGTGGGGAGCCCCGGTGCTATTTTTCAAGAAGAAGGACGGAAGTCTCCGCTTGTGTATTGATTATCGAGCGCTGAACAGACTGACGGTCCGGAACACATACCTGCTGCCACGAATTGACGAGTTGTTCGATCAACTGGAAGGAGCGCATTTTTTCTCGAAACTTGACTTGAGGTCAGGTTATTATCAGCTACGAATTCGAGAGGAGGACATTCCAAAGACCGCCTTCAGTAGTAGGTACAGACTGTTCGAGTTTACAGTGATGCCATTCAGGCTCACTAATGTGCCGTCAGCATTTACAAGCCTCATGAACAGGGTATTCGAGGAGTATTTGGATGTATTTGTCATCGTATTTATTGACGACATCCTCATCTACTCAAGGACGGAGGAGGAGCATACAAGACACCTGACTTTGACTCTAGCGAGGCTACCGGAACACCAGTTGTACGCGAAGTTCAGCAAATGACAGTTTTGGCTAAAGGAGGTGGCCTTCTTAGGTCATATCATCAACGGTGCAGGGTTGGCAGTAGACCCGGCCAAGATTCGAGCAGTTCAGGATTGGCCACCGTTGAAGATAGCCACGGATGTACGGAGCTTCCTGGGACTTGCCAGATACTACCGGAAGTTCGTCGAAGGATTCTCCCGGATTGCACTCCCTCTTACATCCCTGACGAAGAAGGAATCCCCGTTCATTTGGACGCCACCGTGCGAGGCGGCCTTTGTGGAGTTGAAAGATCGGCTTACCTCGGCTCCCATACTCGCTCTTCCATCGGGAAGGGAGGGATTCCAGGTGTACACAAATGCCTCCTACCAGGGGATGGGTGCCGTTTTGATGCAGAACGGGCACGTAATAGCCTACGCCTCCCGACAACTGAAGATACATGAGAAGAACTATCCGGTGCATGATCTGGAGATGGGTGCAATGATCTTCGCTTTGAAAATTTGGCGACACTACCTCTACGGGGTTCACTGTGACATCTTCTCCGATCACAAGAATTTGAGATATGTGGACACACAGAAGGATCTCAACATTAGACAGAGACGTTGGGTGGAGTTCCTGTCAGATTACTAGTACACCATGCACTACCATCCCAACAAGGCGAACGTGGTGGCAGATACTCTGAGCCGGAGAGGAGATACCTCAGGGAATGGACCATAGCTGATGTCGATGGAGCTAGTCTGATCTTTCAGAGATATGTAGATATCCCTAGTATCCGAGAATGATCCAGAGCTGTACATGGAGTATCTAGCATCGATGGTTGCCATAGATGATATTCGGGACCGCATCCGAGATGGACATAAGACAGATGCATGGGAAGAGCCGATATTCCAAGCCTTGAAGGAGGGTTCGACGAGAGATTATTCACTGACGGATGGATTGCTATATTTTAGAGGCAGGGTCTATATACCCGACGGAGGTCAGATTCGGGAGGACATCATGGCAGAATCGTATTGTAGCAGATATTCTATACACCCGGGGATCACCAAGATGATGGTGGACTTGAAGAGGACGTTGTTCTGGCCGGGGATGAAGAAGTACATTACATACTTCGTGACTCATTGCGAGGCATGCCAGCTAGTGAAGGTGGAGTGCAGAAGCCCCACAGGATTATTACAGCCACTTCCGGTGCCAGAGTGGAAATTTGAGGACATCGCGATGGATTTCATTCATGGCCTTCCCCGATCACGGCCGGGAAACGATTCGATTTGGGTCATCGTCGATCGGCTGACGAAGGTGGTCAGATTCATTCCAATCAGAAAAGATGACTCGGTTGGGGTACTGGTGCGGAGATTCATAGAGCAGTTCATTCGATACCACGGGGTGCCCAGGACGATCGTGTCAGATCGGGATGGTCGGTTCACATCCAGGGAGTGGAGATCCGTGCAGGATTACTTAGGCACGCGACTGACCTTCAGCACAACATTTCATCCCCAGACGGATGGGCAGAGAGAGCACACCAACTGGACATTGGAGGACCTCCTAAGGCTATGCATTCTGGATCAAAACGAACCATGGGAAAAGCTTTTACCACTAGTCGAGTTCTCCTATAACAACAGCTACCAGTCCAGCATAGGGATGGCTCCATCATGAAGCCTTGTACGGAAGGAGATGTAGGACTCCACTTTCATGGATTCAGGATGAGGATCCGAAGGCGTTGGGATCAGATTTTTTCAAAGACACTGAAGCTCAGGTGAGACTGATACGGGTTAGAATGCTGGAAGCACAGAGCCGATAGGCTAAGTGTTACGACGCCCGACACCGTTAGGTAGAGTTTTAGGTGGGAGACCAGGTTTTCCTGAAGATCTGGCCCATGCACGGAGTTTCACGGGTGTGTGGTCGGAAGAAGAAGCTCAGTCCTAGGTATATGGGCCCTTACAGGATCCTGGAGCGGATCGGGCCCCTAGCATACATGATAGAGTTGCCTCCGGGACTGATAGGTTTACACGACATGTTCCATATTTCTTCACTTAGGAGGGCTCTACTATGCCCGAAGCAGCGGATTTTGACCACAGATGGGCCGATAGCTTCAGACCGGTCAGTTCACTTGGAGCCGGTTCGGTTCGATGATAGAGGAGTACGGATCTTGCGTCGCAAGAAGGTTTTGTTAGTGAAAGTTCTGTGGAGAAACCATGGCCACGAGGAGCATACCTGGGAATTGCAGAACCTGATGTGACAAAAGTATCCAGAGCTATTCAGTCAGGTATACCTCACAACCTCTCAAGATGTTCAATTTACTTTCCTGTTTTAAACTATTAGGGCTGCTCTAGGGAGAGTAGAGGCCAATCTTTTGTTTATTGGGATCTTGGCTTTGCCATCTGGGTGAATTGGTCATAAATTTAGGTTTCCCTTTAAACCCCACTTAGCAAACATGGCGTCGAGCTGTGATCTTTCACTTCTTATGGTATGTTACAAGCTTCCTTTTTCTTCGATAGAAATTCCTGTATGCTTAACCTTGATTTCGGGGACGAAATCTTTATTTTGTTTATTGGGATTTGTAACATCCCATTTCCACATAGACCCCTAAGAATGGTTTTGGTCATGACTAGGTCATGACAAAACCCTGGGGAGCTAAAAAGGGCCAAGAGATAGAAGGCCAATATGAGGATCACCTTGGTCTGCCTATGGCACAACCACATCACCAAACCTAGGGTTTGACCTTAGGGCTTCACCATGACTCCATGACCACACCACAACATCACTAACCTATCAGAGGGTCTACTAGAGCCTTAAGGGTCCATTGGAGTCAACCCAAAGTGGCCAATTTGACCTAGGACCACCATAGGCCTAAATTAGGCAAAGTGCGCTAACAAAGGGCAGTTGGCCTCTAATGTGCCCAACCAACCTTGCCAAGGTCTTCCTAGACCTAAAGTGAGGTCAATGGGTCACTAAGGATACATTGGGTTCAACCCTAGAGGCCAAGTTGACCCAAGTCAACTCAAGCCCCCAATCTGGTCAAAGTACCCTTACTAAGTGTAGGTGACCTCCAAAGTGCAAGGTAAACCTACATAACCCTTCCTAGACCTCAGGATAAGACATGGGGTCACCAAGGACCCCTTGGGTCAACCCAAATGGTCATGTTGACCCAAGTCAACTCTAGCCCTAAAGTGGTCAAAGTTCCCTTACCAAGGGACAAGTGACCTCCAAGATGCCAAGTCAACCCTATCCAATCCTACCTAGGCCTTAGGGGAGATCCATGGGTCACCAGGGACTCTTTAGGGGTAACCAAAAAGTTCAAAAAGACCAAGGTCAACCCAAGCCTACCTTGGGTCAACCTAGCCCAATAGGCTAGCCCAAGTTCAAGCCTCCTCATGTGGCTTCTTTAGGAGATAATGTGTATGGATGGGCTGCCAATAGACCTCCAGATTGACCAAGTCAACTTGGTGACTACGAGAGAGAGTGAGCTTCATTTCCATGGTTATGGAGGAGAGAGAAAAATGAAAGAAGGGGGAAGGAAGGGGCTCGGCCAAGGGGAGGCCAAAGGCCACCTTTAATGGCTGAATCAACTCCCCTAGCAAAGGGGAGAAGTTTCCAGCCACTTCCTTGGCCACCAAGGTCCTGATTCAACCCCCTCCACCATGGCCAAATGTAGCCATTAATGGCCTTAATGGCCATTGATAATCCAGCCTCTCCCCTCCCCAACTGAGTCTTTAAACACCTTCAGTGGGCCGCGAGGAGGATTTCCCAGTCCTTACTTGAAGAAACCTAGCCTCCCCACTGTGTAATGGCAGAAACTGAGCGGCACCGCCTTCAAAGATGGCTTTCCGACGATCTTCTCGACTTCAGGCCGCCGGCAAGGTCCTCCTCCACTCCTTCTTTCATGGGTATATCTTAGGAATCTCTAGGGCCAAGGTTCGGGCTCAATTGAGCCCAATCTAAGAGGAGCTTTTCCTGGTTTTTCCGCAAAAATACAACCATCGGGATTGCCGGAATAGGGCTCTTCGGCGGCTGTGACGCCGCCTGGCGACAACCACCACCTCAACAGAGGTGATGGTGGTGGTGGCCGGCCGGGGAGGCGGCTGTATGGCCAGCGGCAGTCGTTTGAAACTGGCCCAGCAAGAATAAATCCTGGCTGTCGGCTCAAGGTGGAAGATGAATGGATCTGGTCCATCTTGCGCCAACATTCGTGCCATATTTGATTTAAAACTACAGTATATATTTCTGATTATTTAATTATGTCACAGATTTTGTATTTATTGGTTTTAATTTTTAAAAACACTTCGATTCTAGAAAAGAAAAGGTGGTCAACATAGAAAATGAAGCCCTTGATGTCTAGTTTAATTTAAAATTGATTTCACTCAATATGGAGTCCTAGTTAGACCACAGCTCCCATTTTGGTGGGCCCTATACCTAGGGCTATCCTGAGATTTAAATGGATGCCCACCCTTCATCCCTTGTCCTAATGATCTGAGATTTGGGCAGGGAGTCTACCCTAGCTATACCTAGGGGCTGTCCAAAATTCAGAATTTTTGGAGAAAATTGTTCTCTAGTTTTTAGGAAAATTTAATAATCCATGAATAAATTAATTACGTGTCCTAAACACCTCAAAATCCCCCATATTTGGGTGGGAGGTCTTCGATGGTATGTTAGGGCCTTGGTAAAAGTTTCATCTCATTTGGAGATGTTTTGGTTAGGTATTGACCCAACCCTAGGTTGGCCCCTTTTAGGGTTAAATAGGTCAAGCATCCCCTTTGGGTTTTGAGTGGTCAAATCACCTCAACAGAGGTTGATATTTTGTCCACTGACCTTTTATAGTATGACTCACCCTCAAATGGAATTTGGGCTGGTTAAGGGCAGGGTAGCCCTAGAACCCTAGGGTAGGTTCCTTAATGGGGGTTTTTTAGGGTTTGAAGATCATAGGGTCAAACGACCTTGGATTGACTTGAAACTTTGGGGAGAGGACCATATGATTAGTATAAGTCTCTGGTTAAAATTTTAGGGAATTTGGAAGCCTTAAACCCCCTCAAAACCCTAACCCTAGCTTAGGGCACAAACCTTGTAGGGATAGGCAATGACACAAAAACTCTTTGAAAAGTGATGAGATTTGGGTTGAGTAGTTTTTGAGGTTAGTACAAGCTCTGGAGATTTTATTATGAATTTAGGAATATTATTTTGGATACTTCATTAACAAATTGGTAATTTGTATTACTTACTTAGAAATTTATTAGGAAGACAATACTTGCTGGAAATTGATGAAATTTAGCCAGAGGACTTTTTATTATGTTTTAAAACTCTGTAAATTTTTATAGAATTTTGGAATGATTATTTTTAAGGGTTGCTTCATTAGGTATGGTTTCCCATGTAAACTTAATTTAATTTATTTTGGAGTCTAGCAAGCCTCAAAAATTATGATTTTTGTACAATGATCTTTTCTGAACCATATTAAGATTCTGTAATTTTATATAATTTTCTGAAGATTAATTTTTTTACTTCCTTCTTTACCCGTGATTAAGGGAAATATTTTGGATAAATTAATTAGAGGTCAAATATTTTCTGACAAATTATAGAAATTTGTATCTAGTCATATATCTCTGTTAATTTAGTGATCAAAGTTTTGGGTGGTCATTACTTGAGTAGATCATATAGTTCATGTTCAAAATTGCTCATGGCCAAACATGTGGAAAAATTCAATAAATATTAAATTAATTATAAAAATTATGGATCTCTGATTTTAGACTAAATTTGTTATGATAGACCTCTGGTAAATTTTATAGGAGATTTGGAAAACAATCCGGAGTACCTCCTTTAAACATCTCATATAGTATAGGGTGGTCTGCATATAGTAACAACGAAAACTGAACTAGAGTGGGTAATGAATTTTGAAGAGTTGAATCCTCAGTAGGTTGCTGGTTTGGGTAAATAAAGGAATTCATCAGTGGGATACAGGATTAGTAGAGTGAGAGGTTGTCTAGTGTTAGGTGGTACTCGGGATCGGCGAAAGATCGTCCTTCCCGTAGGGAGGAAGTGTTTAATGCACTAGGGATAGATTCAGAAAAATTAATTTAGGGTCGGGAAATAGGGAAGCAACTAATAATAGTAAGTGTCTTGCGAAAAGGAGCTTTGGGCGAAATCCCATCGTAGTTCCTAGTTCCTTCGAGAGCCCTTCACGGGGTATACCTTGGGCAGTCTTGGGCTAACGTAAACTGTAGGTGTGATAAATCTTAAAGAGTAACTAGAATAATTAGGGGTTCACTTTCACACACCCCGGTGTCTCGGTAAGTTGGTTTGACTTGGTTGATATTTGTGAGGGGCAGGATGGCCCGATGAGCTTTGGGTCGGTTGTTGTTTGTGATGGACGGGATGGTACGGGGAGCTTTGGCTCGGTGCTGACATATAAGGTTGCATGTGCATAAAGTAAAGGTGGTGGGTCTTCGGTATTGGAGTGTCGATGTACCGACGCCAATACGTTGACTCGGCAAGTGTGGCTAGCACTTCGCCAACAGAAGTCCGGTGCGCCAGCCGACAAGAGTACGCAGGAGCTCCGCTTAGTGCACCAGCATTGAGGCGTACGATAGGTCTGACCAGTAGTGCTTTACTGGTTTAGAGGTGTGCGAGGCCCAACCCACCGCTTCCGTCTGCCACTACGGAGGTATCCTGGGAGGTTCGGCTCCAGAAAGGGGGAACTAAAGGTCTGTATGCACAGAGTCGGGTGGGTAAGTTGCATTTGCATGATCGCATCATAACCCACTTGCATGTCATAGCATAATCATAACATAAAACCCATGTCACCTATTGTATAAGTGGTATGGGATGCTTATACAATAGGCCCTACAAAACTACCCCTTGGTCTATAAGCTTGTGTGGGCAAGTTTATAAATTAAGGTTAAAATTCTTTATGTATATATTGCTGATAATAACTGACACCCCAACGTATAAATTGGTACGAGACTTTTTATACGATGGGAGCCCTGTAAAAGATCCCTTGCTTATATGTTCTCGTAAATGTTAAGGTTAATTTTCATACTTTACTCTACTGCCACATGTACTATAAATATTGCTAGTATAGGTCCGCTGCCATCTGTTTCTTGATTACTCTCCACCTTCAAGTCCTCCCCTTTCTTCCTCTCCGCGCTGTGCCTAGGGGCCATGGGGGAAGGGGCGGGGGATGATAGGACTTAGTCTTTTAGACTAATGGTTTTCGAACCACATCATTTAGGGGATCATGGAGCCCAGCATGGAGGAGCAGCCCCGCAGGTCGGCACGCTTGGAGATGGGGCAGTCTAGTAACGGAGTTCAGACGACAGGGACTGTGAGCCCCTGACCTTAGTAGTATTTTATTTTGCTTCTGCTTGAGTGACTGTGTAGTGAGGATTTGATGTAGCGGGCTTAAGCCCTTATTTTCAGTACATTATACTCTGTGGAATCTCTCTTTGTGGAGATTATATTACTCTGATGTGATAGTACTTTGTGGACTTTTGATTAGAGTCTTACCACTCTTGTGCTTACTCTACTTTTGTTGTTTTTCTGTGATCGAATCGTCCGGCAAAATCGGCGTTTCGCGGTGATGAACCTTCAGGGCGTGAAGGTGTCACCGCAAAGCAGCGGTTCTGGGCCTAAGAACCCGGTGTTTCAAAAAAAAAGGGGTCTTACACCCCGTGCTCTCAGGGCACATACTCGGTGAACCCGGTCAAAACCATGGTCCCACCATCGCCACTTGGACGGCACAACTTGTGAGCATTTGAGTCTTTCAGGCAGAAGTCATGACACTTGAAATCATCAACAGCCTAAGACCCGACCTCTATGCCCTCGGTAGGCCTCTAACACCGAACTGCATAGAGCAGGAACGGTTCCACTCAACCCGTTGCTCACTTCGCCATGACACTTAAAATCATCGGCACGGGTTAAGCTTCCCCGAAGCCCGTGAATCGAACGCACAATATTATATAACCCAGTTATGTACAAGTTGACTCCTAGGCCACCAAGGAAGTAGAATCACGCATCTGCCCAGTTTTCCGTGTGAACCTCGAGGTTAGCCACCAAGGCTCCCTACTGTAATCTACCGCGTAGAAAACCCGAAAAATAAACATTTGCGCGGAGTCTTCTCCGGCCATTCATGCAATTCAACATCACCGATCCAGACCAACTTGTCCGGGTAGGCTTCACACATCATGCCTATATCCATTCTGGATTACGGACTCTACATGTACACAACGGGGACTATTCATGTCTACCTGAAGGAACGCCTCAACTCACTGCAAACTCGGGAGAGCGGGCTTCCTATGCAAAGGAAAAGAGGACTTCACATATCCTAGGATGAGAATCATTACCCTAGCATTTTTCCTTGGCGCCATGGAAATGTATGAGGATGAAAAGCACCGCAATCTCCTTGCCTCCGTAGATCCGTAGTCGGCTCGCGATTTGGAGCTCCAAAGCTCCGCTAGTAACCGGATCTAGCCTCCTTTCTTCATCCTTGCTCTCCCCTCTCTTTAGACTTTTAGAAAGAGACTAAGTGAAAGAAGTGAGGGATTTGAAACCCTATTCCCGGGTATATCCCAGTACGAACAACCCCCAGTCGTCGGATCCCAAAATAAGGAAATGAACGGCCATGATCCGGAGCTGAAATGCAAAATTTGGGACACGCCCGTGTCCAGGGCCGTGTCCAGGGCCATGTCCCCCATTCGCCGTCGAAACCGACACGTCCCGAAATACACACGGGCACACGATACGCCCGTGTTCGACCTGACACGCCCGTGTCATCCAGTACACGCCCGTGTTCCCGAGCGTGTTCCTCCAGCAACACAGGACCAACACCAACCCGAGACACACATGGGTCTTGGACATGCCCGTATCCTATTTGACACGCCCGTGTCATACCCGAACACGCTTGGGATCCAGGCTGTGTTCATTGTGAAAGTGGGGATAAGATCTACCTTAACTCTAGAGGGGGGGGGGGGGTGAATAGAGTATATTAAAATAATTTTCAAGTTAAAATTTTTTTTTTGCAGTGGAAGACTTAATTTATATATATGTGTAAGGTGCTTGCAGTAAATAAAAATTATGAAAGCAAGAAATAAAAACACAGCACACAATAAACAAAATATAGCAACTAGAAGACATAAGGAGCTATAGTGGTTCCCCAATCAATCTGGGTACATCCACTCTTCTACCACACTTGGTAGGAATCCACTGCAGGATGAGTTGATCAGGTGTCCTGGGCACCAATGCGCTTTTGATAAGGTACTCAAAAACCAAACTAGATTTTTTGATCAGGTGTCTTGCCACCACTGAGTTTTGACAAGGTCTTAGAAACCAACACAAAACTTTTGAAGGGAGTTTTGAGAAACCCTTTTACAACTGAAAAAGAAAGAAGTGATATGTTCTTCTCTGTCAACAATCAGAGAGAAGACTAGTGGATGATGTTGTCAAAGCTCCCCCTGAGATCTGGAAGTTGTTCAGGAAAAGAAGCTTTGCACTAGGGTGATAGGCCTTCAGTAGATGAGATCTCCAGCAAAGGATGATTCCAGCAGTTGCTGAAATGTATAATGTCTGGAGTCTTGATGGATGAAGCCTCTGAATACTTGAGTCAAAAGAGATCTAGAAAATCTTCTTTTCTATATGTTGATCTCCTTCAGTGGTGTGTGTTCTGAATGAATTCTGTCTGTGTGTCTGTCTGTGACTGTTCTCTTTCTGTGTGTAACTGTTAGGAGTAGCAGAAAAAAATCCTCTTTTATTCATTAGATCTGAAAAGAATGAATTGATTCTCTGTCTCCAAGATAGCCGTTAGCCACTCATTAATGACTTCCTTAAATGAATTTTGTCTCTGGAGGAAAGTCCTAGAAAACATTCCTTTAAAACTCCCTTGAAACTTGCTCCAGATTAATTGAAACGGCTACAAGATCCTTGAAATAGATGCTGGGAATAAATAAGATAGAATTCCATAACTGTCTGAATTTGAATCTTCAGAATCGTCGATCTCTCCAGAAAATCGTCGACCTGAGCTCAACTATCGTCGACCTGAGCTCAGAGACTGGAACTAGACTGGAAACAGAAATCGTCGATCTGAGCTCAACTATCGTCGACCTGAGCTCAGAGACTGGGAAAACAGCTAGAGACAGAAACATCGATCTGAGCTCGAAGATCGTCGAACGACATTCGATGACTCATTGAACTGAGCTCAGAGATAGTCGAACTGAGTTCGACGATTCGTCGACCTGAGCTCGCCGAAAATGACTTAGTCTCCTGAATTTGAATATCTGATCTGAGGGTCTTGGGTGCAGCTTTCAAGCCTAAATTCTAACCCTTAGACTCAATCTAATTGACCTTAAAAACTATATAAGGAGGTCAAAACAATTTTCCTAAGGACATAGTGATCCTTGCCCAAATCAGTAATAAGGTGTTCCAACAATCTCCCCATATTTGGGTTAGGATTACTATTTACATGACATAGGAAATAAAAGCATACAATGCTGATATAAAATCAAAAACAACATTGCAGAAACACAAATAAAATCACATCAGAAAGCCAGAATAGATAACACTGTCAGCTTACATAATCATTCCTTTTCCTTGCTCTTTTTGAGAACTATTTTTCTGTTAGGGTTAAGAGCTTCTTTCTTGGATCTTCTGTCATCATCTGCACTTAGAGAAGTTTGATGTTTTGTCCTGGGGACTACAACTTCTGGGTGCAGCTTCATATAGCTTTCTGAGTCAACGAATTTGCTGGAAGAATATCTTTCAAGTTCTTTCTTTCTCTGTTCTGATAGAGTGGTGAATTTTGATGTATCTCTTCCTTGTTCTCTTGCCTTTTTAATTTGATCTAGTGCAGCCAACTCTTTCATTCTTGCTATCCAAGAAGTAGGATTATTCTCTGGGTCTTCAAATGGAACAAGAGGTTCATATATGTTTGATGAATCATCAGGAGTAGCTCTGGAAGAAACTAGATCTTTTAACTTATAAGGGAAAGGACCAGATGTAGAGTCAGTGGGACCTTGTCCTTCCCTATGATAAGGATGCTGCCTAGAATAACCTTTGGAATAAACTCTGAATTCTCTTTGATTTCCCCTATACTATCCTCTTCTAGACTGGTAGCCTCTTGATTGACATCCTCTCGATTGAGATCTTCCTTGAAACTGAGAGGTGCTTTGACTTTTAGCAACAGATGACTGGTAAGCAGAACTTCCACCAGTACCTGCATCTGGTGAAGGAGGAGGAGGAGGATTGAAGTAAGATGATCCTTTATCATATTTCCTCTTTTTCTTCATTGCCTTAAGTTGATTCCTGGAAAACTGCATCCATGGTTCTGAAATTGGACAATCATGCAAAATATAGTATGAAATATCATTTACATCTTTAATTTTCTCCTGGGGAACTTTCTTTAGGGACTTGCTTCTAGCTTTCCTCTTCATTGCAATCGTTGCAGAGGAATCATCAAAATCAGTTGTAAATTGATCACTATCTGAGCTCTGAGGATTGACATATAGTTCATCAATCCTTTTGATGTAATCTCTTTGTTGTTTGAATTGAACAAAAGAAACAACAACAGCAGCAGGAACAACAAAAACTGAAGGAGCACTGTCGACAGCCTTGAAAGAATTTATATAAGAAGATATTATGCTGGGCTCACAGCTAGAAATATACACAATGGCCTTAGTAAGATCTTCACTTTTTTGATCTGGAAGACAGCTGAGGTAAACAGTATCAAACTCTGACAGCAGTGACCTGAGGTCAACTGTTATAACTGGAACTGGAGCTGGAACTGGAATCTCTGAAGCAGGTAATCTCTCTACTTCATATGACATCTCCCCCTGCCTAGATTCAGTAGTTACTGGATCAAGGCACCCAACAGAAGGGATTGCCTGATGAGGATATAGGGAAGAAAGCCTATCAGATAACTCCTGAACTGATTTCAGAAGTGGAGCCAGGGAGGTCTCCAGCAGGAGTGATAGCCTTGGAGCTAACATCTCATAGAGCTTATCTGCTATGGCTGAGAGATCTAGTTGCTCAAGTGATGCTTGAGTAGAGATAGAGATGGATGTAGGAGGAGCTGTAGATGTGGTTGGAGAAAGTGTTAATAGGGATGGTAGAATTGATGGTTGAGATATTGGAATGGTGGAGATGGAAGTTAATGGAATGGAGATACATGGAGTGAAGGATGGTTGAGCAATGATTTCTTGTAGTAGTTGTTGATATGATGCAGAAGAAGATGGTGGCTCAAGGGGTTAGGAGTGAGAGTAATCCATATAGGAATCATCTAAGAGAGTGAAGGATGGAAGGTGAGATGATGAGTCAATGGTTATGTGTGGATAATGATGTAATGGATGGAAAAGATCTTCAGTGGATATTGGTGTTGGTGAAGGAATTGTGTTTGGAGATGGAATGGATATGGGGGATGAAATTGAGATGGTTATGGTGGATGTGATATTTGTTGAGGGAACAGTAGGTGGAGAAGGTGGAGATGAGGAGGCAGGCAGTTCTTCTGATGGGGCAGTTGCTTGAGGGGAAGTGACTAGATCAGTCCTGGTGCCTGAAGATGAGATGACTGCAGAGGCTCTGCTTGGCTTTGCAATTTGCCTATCCCATTTGCCAAAAAGGGCACAAGTTAACCACTTAGAGGCATTGATATGCATCCCACTTGAAACAAGCAGCTCAGGGCATCTACTATGAAGAAATAGCCCTAGAATCCTTCCAAAATTGACAAAGTTCTTATTCACTTTCTTCTTAATTAGGTCAAAGAAAACTTCTCCCTAATTCAATTGTTTCTTATCCACCAAAGCCCCCATTAAACAGAATTGATACCTGGATATGGTATCATGGGCAAAATATTTTGCTAACAGGACCTTTCCAACAACATCTGCTAGAAACCTGTATTCCACTGACAGATTTTTCTTAAGCAGCTTGTTAGGGTTTGCTGCTGAATGACCCATCCTATCAAGCATACTTGCAAAATATTCTCCAGACAACTCAAGAGAATCTTGACCAGTACTTAATTGAAAAACTTCTGTTAATATAGCAGGAGTAAGAGATACCTGATTTCCTGATATAGTTCCAATCACTGTATTTTGATCTTGATTGTGAGCAGTATACACCCATTCTTTGATTTCATCTGCAGCTAGTTTTATCCTTGTGGCCATGATGTGTACTAGCTATTGATCTTTGAATAAATCTAGAATATCCTTGAAAATCTGATCACTGTTCTCAAACGAGTCCATATCGATATCGAATCCAGTGTCAAATTTCATTGCTGCCAAAACTGCAACAGAAACGGCCATTTTTACCTGCAAAAATGAACAAACAAAAGACCAAGTGTAGAAAAGTTTGGAGGGAAAGGGAAATTTTGCAGAGAGTATGAAAACGCAAAGGGAGAATGACGACCGAGAAATGAATTTTATATTAGGGTTAGACGCAGCAAAGGAAAGATCGTTGAACTCCGTTCGACGATCTGGGCTTCTAAAGGAATCTGAAAGGTCTTCAATATCGTCGATCTCCGTTTGACGATATTGGAGAGCGTTGAGCTCCGTTCGACGATCGCTGACCGGAAGAAGATAACTTAGCACTATCTGGAAAGCGCTGAACTCCGGTCGACGATTTCTAAGAATGTCGATCTCCGTTCGACGATCTTTGGGAAAAACGTCGAGCGCAGTTCAGAGACCAGAAACAACCTATAGACACTAGAAAAATCAAATTGTTTACCTAGTCTTGGTCAATTTTAGAGTTTTTAAATCTTGGATCTTATTTTAAACTTCCTCCATCTAACATTCCTAACTGATTCAGGAAGAATGTATGTTTCTTTTCATCCAATGGTTTGGTGAAAATATCTCCCCTTTGCAAGTCAGTTGGGATATATTGAAGTTCAATTTTATTTTTCTCAACATTGTCCATTAAAAAGTGATGCCTAATTTCTATATATTTTGTCCTACTATGGAGCACTGGATTTTATGCTATAGAAATAGCACTAGTGTTATCACAGAATATTTTTGACTTCTCTAAGTTGTAGCCATAGTCTAGGAGCTGATTTTGAATCCACAAGATCTGTGAGCAACAACTACCTGCTGCCATATATTCAGCTTCAGCAGTTGATGTGGACACAGATGTTTGTTTCTTGCAAAACCAGGAGACAAGTCTGTCACCAAGAAATTGGCAAGTTCCACTGGTGCTTTTCCTGTCTATTCTGCATCCAACATAATCAGCATCTGAAAATCCAGTTAAGTCAAATGCTGAGTCTTTTGGATACCAAAGACCTAGATTTGGACAAATTTTCACATACCTAAGAATCCTTTTTACTAAGGGTAAGTGTGACTCTCTAGGGCTCACTTGGAATCTAGCACATATGCATGTAACAAACATTATGTCAGGTCTACTAGCTGTAAGATACAATAAAGAGCCAATCATTGCTCTATATGTTGTCTGATCAACATGTTTCCCATGTTCATCAGCATCTAATACAACATTAGTAGGCATATGTGTTTTCATACATGATGCTTCAGACATACCAAATTTCTTAACCAGTTCTTTTGCATACATGGTTTGAGAGATGAATATGCCTTCAGCATGCTGTTTGACTTGCAATCCTAGAAAGAAGGAAGCTCACCCATGCTACTCATTTCAAATTTAGAATGCATTAGGTTGGAAAACCTTTTGCACAGATTTGAATCAGTAGAACCAAAGATAATGTCATCTACATAAATTTGTACTAGTAAGGTATTGGACTTATGAGTTCTAATAAAAAGCGTTTGGTCTACTCTACCCCTTATAAAATCATTTTTCAGAAGAAAGTATGCTAGTGTCTCATACTATGCTCTAGGAGCTTGCTTTAGACCATATAATGCTTTATGCAATTTGAAAACATAATCATGATGAGTTGGAGAAATAAAACTTGGGGGTTGTCTAACATAGACTTATTCCTTGATGTCTCCATTGAGAAAAACACTCTTTACATCCATTTGATATACTTTGAATCCTTTGTGTGCTGCATAAGCTAACAAGATTTTTATGGCCTCTAACCTTGCAACTGGTGCAAAGGTCTGGTCATAGTCTAGCAACTAGCCTTGCCTTGTTCCTTACAATGACTCCTTGATCATCTAATTTATTTCTGAGCACCCATTTTGTTCCAACAATGGAGTGATCCTTTGGCCTTGGCACTAGTTCCCAAACTTTGTTCCTTTCAAATTGATGTAATTCCTCTTGCATTACAATGATCCAGTGTGGACCTTGTTCTGCATCTTGAATGGATTGAGGCTCAATTTGAGAAAGAAAACAGGTGTGCATCAGGTTTTGGTTGACCTGATTTCTGGTTTGCACACCAGTTGAGATGTCTCCAATCACTTGGGAGATTGGATGGTCTCTTGATGTTACTAAATCAATATGGGGTGTTGATTGTTCACCAACCTGTGTTGTTGTTTCCTCTTGTGGAACAACAACTGGCTCTTCAAGAAGATTCTCTCCAAGATGTTGAATATCTTATTCATCTTCACTGCTTTCATCCTTTTGTATAATATGTAACCTGTCCAAATTTTCAGCAAGAGAGTGTACCTGCAAAGATTCTATGGTAGAAGCATTCTTCTCCTTAAAAGACATGTTAGATTCATCAAAGGATACATGAACAGATTCTTCAATTTTAAGAGTAGATTTGTTATACACCTTATAAGCTTTATTGATCATGGAGTATCCCAGAAACACTCCTTCATCAGCTTTAGCTTGAAATTTTGCTGTGCATTTCTTGTCATTATTGTGAATGTAACAAATGCAACCAAAAATTTTAAAATAATCTACTTTAGGTTTCTTCCCTTTGAGTAATTCATAGGGAGTCTTGCCCTTCAGCTTATGTATCAAACTTCTATTCAATACATAGTTGGAGGTGTTCACTGCCTCTGCCCAAAAGAATAGAGGAAGGTGAGCATCTGACAACAATGTAGTAGCAGATTCAATAAGGGTTCTATTTTTCCTTTCAGCTACACCATTTTGTTGAGGAGTTCTAGGAGTTGAGAAAGTGTGTCTGATTCCTTCACTCTGACAGAACTCTTGCATAAGAAGAGAATCAAACTCTGTCCCATGATCACTTCTGATCAGGGCAATGTGAGTATTGAACTCACTCTGTATGCATTTGAGAAACTCTGTCAAACACTTAAAGTTATCAGACTTCTTCCTCAGAAAGAACACCCATGTGAATCTAGAGAAGTCATCTACAACTACTAAAGTATAAGATTTCCCTCCTAAGCTTTATACTGTAATGAGTCCAAAGAGATCCATGTGTAACGGATACAAAATCCTAGGTGAATCACTCTTATTAAGTGACTTGAAGCTATTTTTGGTTTGCTTGCCTAATTGACAAGCCCTGCAAAGTCCTTCCTTCTTGTAGGGGCCAGAAGGTAGTACTCTAACAAGGTTGTCCTTGGATAGCCTAGCAATGGTTCTAAGGTTTATATATCCTAATCTTTTATGCCATAGTTCATTAGGTCTACAAATGGAATTGAACAAGCATATATCTACCTTAGTTGAAAGAAAATCTATAAGTTAAATGTTACCTTTCCTTTTACCTGTCAACACAGTTGTGTTGTCCTCTGATTTGATTTTGCATGAGGATTTGTTGAAAGTCACTTGGTAGCCTTCATCACACAGTTGACTGATGCTGATTAAGTTGTGCTTCAGTCCTTCCACATAAGCTACATTCTTGAATGTGACTGAGCCAATCTGGACTGCACCATATCCTTTTGTTAGTCCAAAGTTTGAATCACCAAATATTACTTTGGGTCCAAGTTTGGCTTTGAAGGATGTGAAATTCTCCTTGTTTCCTGTCATGTGCTTTGAGCACCCACTATCCAGATACCATTGCTGGTTTGATGTTGGATAGGTCTTCACCTGCACATAAAATAATTTATTTTTTTTGACCCAATTTACCTTGGGCCTAGGTTGATAACCTTTAAATTTTGAAATAAAAGACATCCCTGGTTGACTCTTATAGCCTTCAGGATGATATCTCCTAGGAGGTATTATCCATTCAGTATAAGGGTTAAACCTCTGAGATATAGGACCTATAGGATTGAAGTTTGATTTACCTTTGAAAGATTTTTCAAAACTCTGAGCTCTGTTCGACGATCTCTGAGTTGAGTTCGACAATCTTGGGTCAGATCGTCGAGCTCCGTTCGAAGATCGACTATGCCAGAGTTCAGGGTTCAGAGATCGTCGACCTGAGTTCGACGATTCAGCCTGAGATCGTTGAGCTCCATTCGGCGATCGTCGAGCTCCGTTCGACATTTTCTGTTGAACTTTTGTTTTCTTAGGTAAATCAGAATTCTTCCTAGCCACCTCTACAACTCCCTTACCTTTATCTGAGATAAACTTGATTGGGTTGTTAATACTATAGGTTGGCTGGATAAAGCACCCAAGCCTAGTGTACTATAGAATCTTGAGTTCACTGTGCTTGTGATGTCCATTAGTTTGATACTTCTCCCATTGAGGGATTCTTCAAACTTCTTGGCCTCTGATAGTTCACTTTTCAGTGAGGCTATTTGCTCCCTACAACATCCCAACTCCTCAGAGAGTTTGAGGTTATCTGATTTTAAGGTGCTTTGTTCAGACAGTTGATTTCTGAGAGAAATAATTTCTTTCTCAGATTTTAATAGATCTAAACAAAGTGCCTTAAATTCACATTTGAAGTCCTCTGAATTAAAATCAAATGAGTCTATTACCTGATCCTCTTCAGATTGAGTTTCTGATTCAGACTCTGACTCTTATTCTGCATCAGTATTGTGTTGAGAGGCATTGATAGCCATCATGCAGAACTCCTTTTCTTCAGCATCATCTTCATCATCACTTGAGCTGGATGAAGTTTCTGATTCTTCTTCTGTTTCACTCCAGGTTTCAGCTACAAACCCCTTCCTGGTATGTTTGTTCTTGCCGGAGGAGGGTTTGTCATTGCTCTTTTTACTGAAGTCTTTGTCTCTTCTCCTTTCTTTCCTGTCCTTCTTGTCCTTATTCTGATTTTCTGGACAGTCAGGCACAATGTGGCCTGGTTTCCTGCATCCAAAACAAATAATTTCTTTATTATTGGACTTATCATACCTTGGCTTTTCATGCCCTCTGAATGACTTTTTCCTGAAGCCCTTCCTGGCCATTTTATAAAACCTTTTGGCCAGTAAGCTTAGCAGCTCTTCATTGCCTGTGACCTTGTCTTCAGGCTGATCTTCAATAGCTTTGAATGCTATTGATTTCTCTTTTTTGATTGCTGGTGAAGCAACCTTCTGCTCTTCTTCTCTATTCTTGATGAGCAGCTCATAAGACTTGAGCTTGCCCAAAAGAGCCTCAGTGGTGATCTCATTTAGGCTTCTGGCATCCTTGATTGGCCAGATCCTTGAGTCCCAAGTGCTGGGGAAGCACATTAGGATTTTGTCATTGAGTTCAGTCAATGAGATCTCCTTGTCCAAGGTTTTCAGTTCATTGACTATAATACTGAGTCTGTTATACATATCAGCAACTAACTCAGTTTCTCATTTCTTGAAGTTCTCATATTGAGTTATGAGATGAGATCTTCTATCTTTTCTTTCATCTGCAGATCTTGACACTATTTCAGATAGTTTGTCCCATATCTCTTTTGCTGAGTTACATTCAGCTATTTTTTGAAATATTTCATCAGACATGGTTTGTGCCAAAATGTTCATTGCTTTGGCATCTACAACTTTCCATTTTTTGATTTCTGCATCTGTTCCTGAAGGAGGTGGAACATCACTTGTACTTGTATTTGCCGGGGGTCTTGGACACACTGTCAAAACAGAATTAAAGATATCTTCATCAATAGAATTCATGTGCAATCTTATCCTTGCCTTCCAAAGTGCAAACATAGATAGATTGCACACTGAAGGTCTGGTGCTAGCATAATCTTTATTCTGTGCCATGGTTTTATATAAAGATAAATATAATACAAATAATAAAAATAAAAACCCTCTATAAAAGATTGATCTTATCAGAGATCTTTTGGTTCAGGTGTTAGCCTGTAGGAACAACTAATCTGATGAAGATTTAGTTGAATAACAACCAATTAAGGTATGGTATATTAACCAACCTCGCTCTGATACCAATTGAAAGTGGGGATAAGATCTACCTTAACTCTAGAGGGGGGGGGGGGGAGGGTGAATAGAGTATATTAAAATAATTTTCAAGTTAAAAATTATTTTTTGCAGTGGAAGACTTAATTTAAATATATGTGTAAGGTGCTTGCAGTAAATAAAAATTATGAAAGCAAGAAATAAAAACACAGCACACAACAAACAAAATATAGCAACCAGAAGACACAAGGAGCTATAGTGGTTCCCCAATCAATCTGGGTACATCCACACTTCTACCACCCTTGGTAGGAATCCACTGGAGGATGAGTTGATCAGGTGTCCTGGGAACCAATGAGCTTTTGATAAGGTGCTCAAAAACCAAACTAGATTTTTTGATCAGGTGTCTTGCACCACTGAGTTTTGACAAGGTCTCAGAAACCAGCACAAAACTTTTGAAGGGAGTTTTGAGAAACCCTTTTATAGTAGAAAAAGAAAGAGGTGAGATGTTCTTCTCTGTCAACAATCAGAGAGAAGACTAGTGGATGATGTTGTCAAAGCTCCCCCTGAGATCTGGAAGTTGTTCAGGAAAAGAAGCTTTGCACTAGGGTGATAGGCCTTCAGTAGATAAGATCTCCAGCAAAGGATGATTCCAGCAGTTGCTGAAATGTGTAGTGTCTGGAGTCTTGATGGATGAAGCCTCTGAACACTTGAGTCAAAAGAGATCTAGAAAATCTTCTTTTATGTATGTTGATCTCCTTCAGTGGTGTGTGTTCTGAATGAATTCTATCTGTGTGTCTGTCTGTGACTGTTCTCTTTCTGTATGTAACTGTTAGGAGTAGCAGAAAAAAATCCTCTTTTATTCCTTAGATCTGAAAAGAATGAATTGATTCTCTATCTCTAAGATAGCCGTTAGCCACTCATTAATGACTTCCTTAAATGAATTTTGTCTCTGGAGGAAAGTCCTAGAAAACATTCCTTTAAATCTCCCTTGAAACTTGCTCCAGATTAATTGAAACGGCTACAAGATCCTTGAAATAAATGCTGGGAATAAATAAGATAGAATTCCATAACTGTCTGAATTTTAATCTTGAGAATCGTCGATCTCTCCAGAAAATCGTCGACCTGAGCTCAACTATCGTCGACCTGAGCTCAGAGACTGGAACTAGACTGGAAACAGAAATCGTCGATCTGAGCTCAACTATCGTTGACCTGAGCTCAGAGACTGGGAAAACAGCTAGAGACAGAAACGTCGATCTGAGCTCGAAGATCGTCGAACGGCGTTCGACGACTCGTTGAAATGAGCTCAGAGATAGTTGAACTGAGTTCGCCGATTCATCGACCTGAGCTCGACGAAAATGACTTAGTCTCCTGAATTTGAATATCTGATCTGAGGGTCTTGGGGGCAGCTTTCAAGCCTAAATTCTAACCCTTAGACTCAATCTAATTGACCTTAAAAACTATACAAGGAGGTCAAAACAATTTTCCTAAGGACATAGTGATCCTTGCCCAAATCAGTAATATTGTGTTCCAACACAATGTCTCGTCACTTCGTCGAGCATAGTTCGTCGACCACCCGATACGGCCTTGGACACGCCCGTGTCCTAGGCCATGTTCCCTGTCTCGACACTTCGTCGAGCGAAAATCGTCGACTTCCCAGGCAGATCGTCAACACGAGCTCGACACGCCCTGGGATATGCCCGTGTCTCCGGCTGTGTTCGCTGCTCGACGATCGTCGACTCCAAAATTCATCGACCTCTCGGCGAAATCTTATACCCAAACACGACATGCCCTGGGACACGCCCATGTCCCAGGCCGTGTGCCCCCTGCCAAATTCCAAATTTGGCCCAAAACGCCTCCCGCAGCTCTTTTGAGTTTTGGAGCGTTACAACCTGTACGGAGTAAAGGTCGACATTTATTCAGATCACAAGATCCTGAAATATCTGATTGATCAGAAGAACCTGAATATGCGCCAGCGTAGGTGGATGAAGTTCCTTGGGGACTATACCTACAATATTCATTATATTCCCGGAAAGGGGAATGTTGTGGCGGATGCTCTGAGACGTAGAACTCCTGCACATGCTGACTGGTTGCAGATGCATAACGAGTGGCTCATTCATGATTTGGATGCTTTGGAGATCTCGTGTGTTGACAAGGGGTCTAGTGCTAATGCATGTTTGAGTTGGACAGTGGTTCAATACGAGCTCGCAGACAGGATCTGACAAGACTTGGAGTTGGACGTAAGCTTGAAATATCGCTTGGTAGAGTCTATGGATGGGTCAAATGACCAGTTTTGTGTTGACGACGGCCTTGTATGGAAAGGTGGTCGGTTGTGCGTCCCTAATGTTGGGAAATTACGAGAAGAATTGATGTACCGGATGTATTTTACCAGGTACTCAATTCACCCTGGGAGCACAAAGATGTTCAAAGACATGAAGAGGCTGTTCTGGTGGCCATGTATGAAGAAAGACATAGCATTATACGTGGCGAAGTGTCAGACTTGTGCCTTGGTGAAGGCCGAATGCCAGAAGACAGGTGGATTTCTAAAGTCCTTGCCTATACTGGAGTGAAATTTTGAAGACATCTCTATGGATTTCATGCACGGTTTGCCGAGCTTGCACAAGGGGAACGACGCTATTTTGGTGATTATTGATCGTTTAACGACGGTGTCACATTTTATACCCAATAGGATGGATGATTCTGGGGAGAAGCTGGCGAAACTATATATGGATAATATAGTCTGTTTGCATGGTGTACCCCAGAGCATCGTTAGTGACCGTGATGGTCGGTTCACATCTAACGATTGGAGGCTCATTCATCAGTTGTTGGGTACCAAACTGAACTTCAGCACAGCTTTTCACCCGCAAACAGATGGGCAAACTGAAAGGGTGAACAGGATGATGGAAGACATGCTTCATATGTGTGCATTGGATTTTAGTAAAAGGTGGGAGAATCATCTTTACATGATTGAGTTTGCATACAATAACAACTACCAATCCAATATTCAGATGGCGCCGTTTGAGGCTCTATATGGAAGGAGGTGCCGTACACCTTTGGCTTCGGTAGAAACAAGAGAATCGAAGCTTTATAAGTGAAGAGAGGTTGAAGATGCTACGTAAACTATTTGGTTGATTCGGGAAAGGATACTGATTGCTCAAGATAGACAGGCCAAGTACTACAACGCCAAGCATCGGAACATGGAGTTTACGGTGGGCGACTGCGTTCAACGAGTGTTCGGGAGGAACAGTCGATGAGTGGTCGACAAAATTTGGTCGACGATCGTCGAGTGCTTAGGACACGGCCTGTGACACGGGCGTGTCACAGGACGTATCAGCGCGGTCGACGAACTCAGCCCGACGAATTTGAGCTGGGGCGTGTCTAGTATCGTGTATAGGGCACACGACCTGAGATACGGGCGTGTCAAAGGTCGTATGAGTCTCGGGTGATTTTGAGATTTTTCAGCCTGATGAACACAGCCACAGACACGGGCGTGTCTGAAGGCGTGTCGGGTGACACGGCCCATGACACGGGCGTGTCACATGGGCGTGTCACTGGTTTGGATAAGTCGGTTGAGCACCGCTTGAGGCACACGGCCTGGGACACGGGCGTGTCACAGGCCGTGTCAGACAAAATTGTACTTTTGTGGTAAAATCGTGGCCGTCCGTTCTTTCAGCTGAGGTCAAATGGCTGAGGTGTCTCCCTGTTTCCTTAAGGCCGTGGATGAGAAGGGAAATCTCATTTTTCATTTGGTCTTCTCTTTCTACATTCCTAGTGAGAGAAAGGGAGAGGAAGAAGGATGAGGAGGAAAGGGGCTGGTCACCGGTACTGCTGCAGTTTTCCGACGAGAGATCCGAGGCCAGCGTTGCGGAGGAAAAGCTGTTGCGGATCTTCCTAGCCAATTAAGAGCTCATGGCGCCGAAATGGTCTGCAAGGGTAACGACCTTTCTTCCTAGCCATGTGAAGGCTTCCTTTTTGGCATATGTATGTGATTCCCCCACCAAAAGGTGGCTGATTTTGGGAGTCTTTGACTTGATTCATGGAATCCCCTTTGTTGGCATATAGATCCAAACATGGAGTATGGAATAGGCATGCTGTTTGAATCCAATCTGGACAGGTTGGTCTGGATTGGGGATGTTGCATACGAACCGGAGAAGACTCCGTGATAAACGTGTAGTTTAGGAGTCGACGGGTTGGACCTGTGAAAGGAAGTAGCAGGAAGTACTGGATTGGAAGTCCAGGCAATACCCTTTGTAATGCTTAATGTTCATAGGGAGTCCACCTGTGAAGAGAGTAACAGGAAGTACTGGCATGGTAGCCAGGAAAGACCCCTGACATTTATGATATTTGCGGTGTCGACCTGCGAAGAGAGTAGCAGGAAGTACTGGTGTGCCCAGGAAAGATCCGCGAATGTTGTGAGATGAATGGGTGTAATAGAAATACCCAGGATTGATTGCCAGAACAGGATCGGTGAGACCTACCCGCACCTTTATTTAGCCGCGAGTACGCAGTACTCGGTGATGGCAAGGCGATTTGAGCAACGGGGGGTGGAGGATCCGACCTGCGTTATGTCCGCCCGACGTGAGACCAGAAGGTGCGGTCTGTTGGAGTGCATAACAAGAGTCTTAGGCCTACGTGCCCTGATACGGTGGTGGGCAACTGATTTGCCAGTACAGCAAGAAGGTGCCCTGAGTGCACGGACCGTTGGGCCGGGTGGCTGACGGTTGTGATGGCATGTGTGCGTGAAAGCACATTATATGAGATATATATACATGCTTGTGATATGCTATGCCTGCAGGGAAGGATACCACTGCCCCGAAAAAGGGGTAGGGTCGTTATAATTTGGTCAGCTGAATGTTGACCATTGCCTCTGTTTGCCACCCTTGGGTGGAATGTCCCTGTGCAGGTACTGGAGAACCGAGCGGGACACATAAGGGTTGAAGTCTCTACTGCTTTTGCTGCTGCCGCTGCTAGCCCTCGAAGGCTAATGTGGATGTAAATGTTACGTTTTCTTTTGATGTGGTCGGCCTGCGTGCCAATGTTTGGGCCACTGTTTGAAAGCCCTGTAAGGCCATAAGGCCAACTATTTATATGATCTATAAAATATGGAGTTTTATATGTTGGACATTCAAGTGAGGAGTTCAAGTGTAGTGTTATAGGCTTCTGCTAGAATGCAATGTGTAGGTGCGTTGCGCTACTCTGGTATCACTCTGTAGCTTCATCGTATGCTTTGTGGTATATGCTGTGGGGCCCCTGCCGGACCTTCTAGTATATATTATATGAACGGATAAGGTTGTTACATATTTGGTATGAACTGTCTTGGTCTTTCCCTCTCGAAGTCGTGGTCGATTTATTTTGTGGGATGGCGCGCACGTGTGTGTGCAAACCACGGTAACACGTTTGAACTCCTGAATGTCCATGATAGGAATGCAAATTCTTGTGTTTGAGGAACCTGCGCATTCCTTTTGTGCTGTTTGCTTGTGTAAGTCCGCTAATGTGTGTGTCTTGTCCCCTTTAGGTGACTCGGAGTGGTACGGGGCAATCAGAGCCCCAGCATTCGGATGAAAGTACGACACCAACTGAGGTGCCTACACCTCCGCCGTCTGCAGAAACTGTGCGACAAATTGCTGAGGCTTTGTTTACAATGGTTCAAGGATAGCCGGTTGGGCAGGCGCAAGGGCAGGCGCAGCCGTCCGTGAGGACAGAATAGGTGGAGGCGAGGCCGCAATTTGTTGTGGCTGTGCATCCTCGAGCCGCTGAGAAGCGGTTGACGCGGTTTATGAGTTTTCACCCGCCGATGTTCTCGGGAGTGGGAGCTGCTGCATAGGCTGAGGATTGGTTATCGCACATCAAGCGGATCATGACGGCGATTGGAACGGAGGAGCATCAAAAAGTCACCTTAGCTACCTTACTTCTTGAAGGAGAGGCTTGATTGTGGTGGGACGAGATGGAGCTGCATCATTTGGCGGGTCGTCCCTTAACACAAGTATCGATGGAAGAATTCTCTCGACTCTTCCTAGCGAAGCACCTTCCTGCAGCGCAACAGATTGCCATGGAGAATGAACTCCAAAGGTTGATGCAAGGTGATGGCAGTGTGGAAGCTTACCTGCATGAGTTTACACGCTTAGGGCAGTATGCGGGTTCGATTTTTTCGGATGAGCAAAGGAAGACAAATAGGTTCTTCGAAGGACTGCGGGACGAGCTGAGGTTCCTGCTTTCTAGTTCTGTGAACCAAGGCTTCCAGGAATTGGTCGACACTGCAAGCGCGCTGGAAAAAGACATGAAGAGGGTGCAAGGGAAGAGTGCATTGGCTGTATCACAGCCGGAGTTTAAAGTGCCCTGACAGACGAAGTCATTTTATAAGAAGAAATGGGGCAAGAGGCCCAAGACGGCAGGACAAGCTCCTTCTTCAGTTGCATCGGGAGCAACGTCGGGGGCCACTTCCAAGTCGGATACTCGTACGTGCTTCAATTGTGGATGGGTGGGGCATATCGCTCGAGATTGTCGGGTGCCGCCAAAGAGTGAAAAGAAGGCGGGAGCGTCATATGCGGACACAGGAAAGGCGGTGGTGGAATCCTCTGCCTCACAGGCACAGCCCCGGGTCTACAATCTTGGCCTGCAGGAGGCCATCAAGCAGAGTGACGTCGTCACAGGTACGAGTTAAGTTTTGCGTAGTATATTGCTTGTATGTTTTGCTTAATGCCTATGTGTATGCGACTTGTGTGTGTGACATGATTGTCACAGGTTTTGTGATGATTCGGGACACGCTGGCGCGAGCACTGTTTGATACAGGTGCATCACATTCTTTTCTGTCCCGCGAGTTTATAGCGCGGTGATGAGTTGTAAATATTCCTACTTTGATGTACATTAAATAGGTCGTTTTACTTTATTTTTGTTATTTTTACTTAATTTTGTGTAATAAATTGCTCCTATTTTGTAAATATTTTCTAACTTAATTTATTTTTGATTTTCTGAAAAATTTCAGGAAAAGTAAAATTTTTGCATGGGTCACGCCCATGTACTATGGGTCACGCCCGTGACCTGGGCGTGACAACTCATTTTTAGTGAATCAGCGCATTTGAAGAAAAATCAAGTGACACGCCCTGGCATACGGCCGTGTCAAATATGACACGGCCGTGACCTGAACCGTGTCAGCCAGCTCGACGTTCTGTGCTCGACGTTCGTCGGCCCGACGGGACACGCCCGTGTCCCATGAGCGACACGCCCGTGTCAGCACGACACGCCCCGTGCCGAAGCCCGTGACCATCTCTCGACATTCTTCACTCGATGATCGTCGAGTCAACCAACACGCCCGTGTCAAGATGCCACACGGGCGTGACTCCTCCACCTGGCCCGACCAATTGCCGTCGGCAACCTCCCGAAGTCAACAACGCCATTAATCGCCGCACGACACGCCCACCGTCACGCCCGTGACCAGGGGCGTGACCGCCGCGTTTTCAGCCGCAAAGTCAAAATCTCCAGTCAGTTCACGACCGCCATATGTACAGTGTCGACACGCCTCCAGACACGCACGTGTCGGAGGGCGTGTCCGATGAAACGTTTTGTCTATAAATTGAACCATATGCTGTTAGGTGCTTCGAAATGCTATGTAAAGTTTTTTTTCTCCCCCTCTCCTTTATTTTTAGCTTTGTAATCTCCTGTTTAGTTCAATAAAATTTGTATATTTTCTCCTTTACATTGTTATGGACTTCATTTATATGCAATCTCTAAGCAATCTTATTTGTTCTTTTATTTTTTTAACTTTGTTTTTCGTTTACTTTTTGTACGTGTGTGTGTGTATATGAGATTAATTTTCATGCTCTTATACTTAGTTATTTTCACTTAGTTTTGATTAGACTTAGGCTTTTTTAGCTTTTTATGCATTCCTATAAACCTGTAAAAAGCGTTTTCAAAATGGTTTTGATTTTTCACTAACCTAGATTTTCCTTTTAGGTCGTAAAACTTTTATTCCTTTTTACTTTATTTTCACTTTTTAACCACTTTTACGGAGTTATAGGAATGAATATTTAGTCGTTTTAATTTTTCAACCACTTCATTTTGCTTTTATTTTCAAAAACTTTTTGCCCGTTTAAATTTTATTTCTTCATTTTATGCATTTCTACCGCATTCCATCGGTAGAAATGTATTCATTTCAATTTTTCGAGCACTTGCACTTTTCGCTTATCTGCAAAAACGTTTGCTCCTTTTAATTTTATTTTCATATTTTATTCATTTCTACCGCATTCTAGCGGTAGAAATGTAGTCGTTTTAATTTTTCAGTCACTTTGTTTTTCCTATGCGTGCATTTATGAGTTAGTTTTTATAGCCTTATTTCAATTCATGTAGAGTGTGTGCGTGTGTTGTTTTTTTTAATTTTCCGCCTACTCACTTGAGTTAAATGGCTGGATTTTATTCAAGTAAGTGTGTGTATTTTTATTTTTTCGCCTACTCACTTGAGTTAAATGGCTGGATTTTATTTCAATAGAGTGTGTTTACTTTTTGTAGAGTGGGTGTGTTTTAATTTTATGTCGAGTGCGTGCGTATTAGCTTTTATTTTCCGCCTACTCGCTAGGAGTTAAATGGCTGGATTTTATTTACCGCCTACTCACTTGAGTTAAATGGTCGGTCTTTACTTTTTTGTAATAATTGGAATGGACTTGTAAATGCATTTATTTTCTCCTACTCGTTTGAGTAGGACTTGTTTTCTTTTTCCCGCCCACGCATTTGCGCCGGGACTTGCACTTTTACTACTTTCATTTCAGTCCTACTCGTTTGAGTAGGACTTGTAATTTACTGCTTTCCATTTACTGCTTTCATTTTCCTGCTTTATTTTACTGCTTTAATTTTCTACTTTTTCATCGCTGCCATCCCCATTCCGATGAGTGGCTAACGTTCTTAGCCCTCAGTATCGAAGAGTATTGTGACAAATAAAATTTCTTTAAATAATAAAAGGTCTCATTTTTCTAACTAATTAAAATCACTTAAGGTTTTCCTAGGATTTACGACGAGTAGGACCACATAATCGATGTGTGGGCCCTATTTCCGTAGTCCATACGCAAGCTAGCCGAGAGGCCGTGCGTATGGACCGATCACCCTTGGTAAATGGAGTTCCGCACTAACCCTCGAGAGAGGAGGCGTGCCAACTCCACCGGATTGGGTTCCCCACCCAATAGTGGGGTTCTTAGTGTAATGCAGGCATTAAGAGGAATCCTTCGTCGGACGAGAGCTCGGTCGAATAGTCTTAATGTTCAGGTGAGCGATAGTCCTAGAGATGGGTGAGCTCATTTTAGTGGAGCCTCCACGGCCAAGTCTCCGCCTTAATTAATTAGAAATTTAGGATCTCTTTTTATTAAAAGTCTATTTTATTTCGAATTTAATTCGGTGCCATCGAGCTAAGCTCTTCATCGGCTCCACCTTTTTTATGCTTTCAATTTTATTGCCCTTTTTTTATTATATATATATATATATATTACCGGACAAGTAATTATCGGTAAAATAACAGTCCCCTCCAGGGAAGAGTAGAAATAAACGAACCGACCCCGAGAACAATACGACCTCGATATTCCACACATGAATATCCTGTACTACACACGATATGTGCACTTGCCTTCTTTCGTTAAAACTCGATTTCAACTGTTTTTATATCCAAATATTAAATCCGTGTGCCCTGTTTTCTGAATAAAAACCAATCACCAGCTTTCTAAATAAAACCACCCGGGGCGCCGCGCTTCCTCACCTATTTTTTGAGTTTTAACCGCATTAAGTTTTCGTACTTGATGCGAAAAATATCAATCAAGTTTTTGACGCCGTTGCCGGGGAAATTCATGTCGTTATTTTGAACCCTGGAAATCTATTAATTTTACCTCAATGTATATATATCACAAAAACAAATTTCAAATGGCCAACAAAAAAACCTACTAATAATAATAATAATAAACTACTTTAAAAAAATAATAATAATAAAAAAAAACCTTAACAAAATTATTATTATATTATTATTATCTATAAATACACAAAAATTGAAATGACGTCGTTTCAAAAAAAAACTAAAAAAAAACAAAAAACTATAAAAACTTGAAAAACTATAAACCTTAAAATTCTAAAAACTCTAAAAAACTAAAAAATTAAAAACTATAAAACTTATAAAACAATAAAAATCTAAAAAAAAACACTAACAACTCTAAAAACTAAAAATCTAAAAAATCTATAAACCTTAAAAAAAAAACATCACAAAAAACTTCTCGTATATATTTTGTTCTTTTATTAAAAAACAACAACAAATTGTTTTTAACCCAAATAATAATAATAATAATAATAATAATAATAATAATAATAATAACCACTCGAAATAGCAAGCCCGCGGCGTTCGACTCGAAATAAATAAAACTTTTTTGTCGCTTCGGCACTTTACACTCTTGTGCCCGCTAGGGGTCCGCATTTCTGTAGCGCTCCTATAGCTAAGACATTAGCTTCGAGTCACACTCACTTGCCCCCTACCGCTCGCAACCTTTTCGCCGAGTTTATCATTTTTGTTGTTCTCTTTTTCCCTATTTCTTTTTAATAATGCAGGGTTCCATATGGGCATCCCCGAACTCGTCTTAGGGAAGCTTCTACCTTCCTTTTTCTTTTTGTCCATATTTCATTTTGTATATTACTGTTCCACATACTTAGATTGCAACATTGGGCACAATGTTGGGTTTAAGTATGTGGGTGTTTTCCTATTCTGCATTTTTATTATTCCGTACTCATAAAAAATACAAAAAAAAATTACAAAACTTAAAACCTAAAAAAATTTCCTTGTTTTTTATAATAAAAAAACTCAAAAAAAATCATAAAACAAAAACAAAAATCACAAAAAAAACTTATAAAACATCAAAAAAAATTTGAAAAAATATTTTTCTTTTTCCTTTGTAAATATTTCTTTGTAAAAATAATTCTCTCTCTCCCCCCTCTTCTTATTTATAAAGCTCGCTCTTTAGCATGCCCGCGGCGTTCGACTCATCGAACCAACCAGCCAAAGAGTCTGTTCGCGGGCCATCGAGTTTTTACAAAAAAAAAATTAAAAATTCAAAAAACCTTAGAGAATAATAACTTAAAATACAAAAAAAAGAGATAAAAACCCTAAAAATTTCAAAAATAAAAAATAATGATAATCAAAATCCAAAAAATAATAAAAACCCCCAAAAAATCCAAAAATATTTTGTAACAAATAAATCGAATATCTCAATTCTTAACCCTTTTCGCTCTCCAACAATCTAGTTGCGAGTTAATTTATAAGCGAATTATTTTAATTCTTTGCTTACTATTCGTTTATTAATTGGAGAACGATAGATTTAGATATCTGGGGTTAAGTTTTAAAAATTTTCGTATGCTTTTTTTTATTTAAATAAGGTACCTGTTTTCAGCACCACTTTTAATCTATCTAAATAGTTGCATATTTATTTTGTTAAAAATAACAATATTAGATTTCAAGTTATGATAACTCCAAGTTTTTTTTTGAAATTTAGGAATGTTTAATTTATAAAGGTTGCTCTCAAAAGTTTTTTATTAAACCTAGTTTTATTTTTGAAAAAACTCTATCACCTTTTTTTCATGTCATACTTGACATGATTTCGATCTTTAAAAGATTCTACGTCAATGAGAATAAGATTTCGTTCCGTAAACATAGACATCCAATATTTGAAAAGATTATATGTTATGGAGTAAGAGGATAAAATTCATTACTCCTACACATATACATTGGATTATGAAGATGTTAAAAAAAATTATGTTATGAAAAATAAGATTTCGTTTTCCTAACATCCACATCCAAACCAAAAAATTTCATTAGAGGTTCGAGCGAAAAAATATACCCTCGCCTCTAATCCAAAGCCTTCTTCATATACCACGATATCCCACTCCACCAATCTCAAATAATTCTAGATTTAATTTTAAAAAATCTTTTTGAGAGCATAATTTGTAAATTAAATTATTTCTTGTAATTCTTACAATCTCAAGTTTTCATAAATCCAATCTATTTTTGTTAGCCTAACAAATACAATTTTTTGCTATCTATTCGATCATATCAGAAGTTTTTAACTGAAACTCTTCCTTTATTTAAATTTTTGGCATAATTTAGGATTTAACTCTAATACCCCGGATATTTATTTAGATCTTTCTTTCAATTAAGTCAAGCGGTAGCTAAACTTAGGATTTCTTTAATTCATTATAAGTTCATCTCCAACTTTTGCTCTGGAATAGCAAAAGCTTAAGTATGAGGGTATTTGATGAGTTGTAAATATTCCTATTTTGATGTATATTAAATAAGTCGTTTTACTTTATTTTTGTTATTTTTACTTAATTTTGTGTAATAAATTGCTCCTATTTTGTAAATATTTTCTAACTTAATTTATTTTTGATTTTCTGAAAAATTTCAGGAAAAGTAAAATTTTTGCATGGGTCACGCCATGTACTATGGGTCACACCCGTGACCTGGGCGTGACAACTCATTTTTAGTGAATCAGCGCATTTGAAGAAGAATCAAGTGACACGCCCTGGCACACGGCCGTGTCAAATAAGACACGGCCGTGACCTGAACCGTGTCAGCCTGCTCGACGTTCTGTACTCGACGTTCGTCGACCCGACGGGACACGCCCGTGTCCCATGAGCGACAAGCCCGTGTCAGCACGATACGCCCTGTGCCGAAGCCCGTGACCATCTCTCGACATTCTTCACTCGACGATCGTCGAGTCAACCAACACGCCCGTGTCAAGATGCCACACGGGCGTGACTCCTCCACCTGGACCGACCAACTGCCGCCGGCAACCTCTCGAAGTCAACAATGCCATTAATCGCCGGACGACACGCCCACCGTCACGCCTGTGACCAGGGGCGTGACCTCCGCGTTTTCAGACGCAAAGTCAAAATCTCCAGTCAATTCACGGCCGCCATATGTAGAGTGTCGACACGCCCCCAGACATGCCCGTGTCGGAGGGCGTGTCCGATGAAACTTTTTGTCTATAAATTGTACCCTTCCGTTTTGAGCTGCTGTTCCGTTTTTTTGGATCCATTTTGCTTAGGGCTTTGCTGTTAGGTGCTTCCAAATGCTATGTAAAGTTTTTTCTCCCCCTCTCCTTTATTTTTAGCTTTGTAATCTCCTGTTTAGTTCAATAAAATTTGTATATTTTCTCCTTTACATTGTTATGGACTTCATTTATATGCAATCTCTAAGCAATCTTATTTGTTCTTTTATTTTTTTAACTTTGTTTTTCGTTTACTTTTTGTACGTGTGTGTGTGTATATGAGATTAATTTTCATGCTCTTATACTTAGTTATTTTCACTTAGTTTTGGTTAGACTTAGGCTTTTTCTAGCTTTTTATGCATTCCTATAAACCTGTAAAAAACATTTTCAAAGTGGTTTTGATTTTTCACTAACTTAGATTTTCCTTTTAGGTCGTAAAACTTTTATTCCTTTTTACTTTATTTTCACTTTTTAACCACTTTTACGGAGTTATAGGAATTAATATTTAGTCGTTTTAATTTTTCAACCACTTCATTTTGCTTTTATTTTCAAAAACGTTTTGCCCGTTTAAATTTTATTTCTTCATTTTATGCATTTCTACCGCATTCCATCGGTAGAAATGTATTCATTTCAATTTTTCGAGCACTTGCACTTTTCGCTTATCTGCAAAAACGTTTGCTCCTTTTAATTTTATTTTCACGTTTTATTCATTTCTACCGCATTCTAGCGGTAGAAATGTAGTCATTTTAATTTTTCAGTCACTTTGTTTTTCCTATTTTTTGTACGTGTGCGTGCGTTTATGAGTTAGTTTTTATAGCCTTATTTCAATTCATGTAGAGTGTGTGCGTGTGTTGTTTTTTTTAATTTTCCGCCTACTCACTTGAGTTAAATGGCTGGATTTTATTCAAGCAAGTGTGTGTATTTTTATTTTTCCGCCTACTCACTTGAGTTAAATGGCTAGATTTTATTTCAATAGAGTGTGTTTACTTTTTGTAGAGTGGGTGTGTTTTAATTTTATGTCGAGTGCGTGCGTATTAACTTTTATTTTCCGCCTACTAGCTAGGAGTTAAATGACTGGATTTTATTTACCGCCTACTCACTTGAGTTAAATGGTCGGTCTTTACTTTATTGTAATAATTGGAATGGACTTGTAAATGCATTTATTTTCTCCTACTCGTTTGAGTAGGACTTGCTTTCTTTTTCCCGCCCACGCATTTGCGCCGGGACTTGCTTTACTGCTTTCATTTCAGTCCTACTCGTTTGAGTAGGACTTGCAATTTACTGCTTTCCATTTACTGCTTTCATTTTCCTGCTTTATTTTACTGCTTTAATTTTCTGCTTTTTCATCGCTGCCGTCCCCATTCCGATGAGTGGCTAACGTTCTTAGCCCTCAGTATCGAAGAGCATTGGGACAAATAAAATTGCTTTAAATAATAAAAGTTCTCATTTTTCTAACTAATTAAAATCACTTAAGGTTTGCCTAGGATTTACGATGAGTAGGACCACATAATCGATGTGTGGGCCCGATTTTCGTAGTCCATACGCTAGCTAGCCGAGAGGCCGTGCGTATGGACCGATCACCCATTGGTAAATGGAGTTCCGTACTAACCCACGAGAGACCGGTTGAATAGACTTAATGTTCAGGTGAGCGATAGTCCTAGAGATAGGTGAGCTCATTTTAGTGTAGCCTCCACGGCCAAGTCTCCGCCTTAATTAATTAGAAACTTAGGATCTCTTTTTATTAAAAGTCTATTTTAGTTCGAATTTAATTCGGTGCCATCGAGCTAAGCTCTTCATCGGCTCTACCTTTTTTATGCTTTCATTTTTATTGCCCTTTTTTATTACATATATATATTACCCGACAAATAATTATCGGTAAAATAATAGTCCCCTCTAGGGAAGAGTAGAAATAAATGAACCGACCCCGAGAACAATACGACCTCGATATTCCACACCGGAATATCCTGTACTACACACGATAGGTGCACTTGCCTCCTTTCGTTAAAACTCAATTTCAACTATTTTTATATCCAAATAGTAAATCCGCGTGCCCCATTTTCTGAATAAAAACCAATCACCAGCTTTCTAAATAAAACCGCCCGGGGCGCCGCGCTTCCTCACCTATTTTTGGAGTTTTAACCACATTAAGTTTTCGGACTTGATGCGAAAAATATCAATCACGCGGCTTTGGATACCTAGTCGTGTGAAGACAGATAGCGTCAAAGTGGTGTTGCCGAATGGTTGTTGGATGCTTGCGGATCAAGCTTGTGATGTGGCGGTCCAAATAGGAAGTCAGGATTTCAGTTTGACTGCATCTGTATTGCCGATATCAGAATTCGACGTGATATTTGGTATGGATTGGCTTGCGGAGCTGCATGCCTTGATTGATTGCCAGTCCAAAGAAATCACGTTGGGATAGAATACCGAACAGGAGACAAAGTTCGCGGGTATGCGAGGAGTGGGCAGGACGTTGTTGTCTGCACTCCAAGTCTAGAATGCTGTTCGGAAGGGTGTGGAGTGCTACTTCGCCTTGATTCAGGCTGTTGAGCCTAAGGAGAGCGTGGGTGATGTTCTGATTGTGTCGGAATTTGCAGATGTGTTTCCCAAGGATCTCCCTGGGCTACCACCCCAGCGTGAGATTGACTTCATGATCGAGTTGGTGCCAGGTGCGAAACCTGTGGCCCGCTCACCATATCGCGTCGCGCCTAAGGAAATGGCGGAGTTGAAAGTCCAACTGCAGGAATTGATGAAGCAGGGTTATATACGCCCAAGCATATCTCCTTGGAGCGCCCCAGTGCTTTTTGTGAAGAAGAACGACGGTGGCTTGCGGTTATGTATTGATTACCGCGAATTGAATAAGCTAACCGAGAAGAATAAATATCCGATTCCGCAGATTGATGAGCTGTATGATTAGCTAGTAGGATCGTCCGTCTACTCGAAGTTTGACTTGAAATCTGGTTATTACCAATTGAGAATCCGGGAAGAAGATATTCCCAAAACCGCATCGGTACGGGCACTACGAGTTTACGGTCCGAATATTCCGCGAGTACCTGGATCTGTTCGTGATAGTGTTCATTGATGATACCCCGGTGTAACGGCCTCCCCAGCCCACGGCTCGAAAGGATGGCCGCCGGCACCCCCAACACCACGCTCGAAAGGGTTCAGCCTAACCAGGTCTGCAGACCATGCACCCCAACCCCTCTCGATCCACAGGCGGGTTGTTGAGGCCTGGGATTGAACCCGAGACCTCCTTGATAAGGTGTTTTCAAACAACTCCTCATCACCAATTGTGCTCAGTTGGTGATGAGGGAGTGGCGGAAAGCTCTCTTATCAAGGTCCTGGGTTCGAGACCCAGTGACAACAACCTACCGCTGCTGATAAATATGTACGGAGAGGGGTTAGGGTGCATGACCTGCAGGCTTGAATGTGATAGGCTGACTACCAGGAGTGGGCCCAGGTCTGGACTCTTGTAGGCCGGCGGTCTAGCGGGTTCCCATGGGATGGGCCTGGACCGTTATACCCGGTGTAGTCGAGATCAGAAGCCGATCATGAGAACCATTTGCGGTTGGTGTTGACTACATTGAGGCAGAATCAGCTCTATGCCAAGTTCTCGAAGTGCGAGTTTTGGCTATCATCGGTGGCTTTTCTGGGCCATGCGGTGAGTGGAGCGGGCATAGCTGTGGATCCAGTGAGGATAAGGGCCATAGAAGAGTGGCCAGTGTTGTCTTCAGTGGCCGAGGTCCGGAGCTTCCTTGGACTAGCGGGCTACTACTGAAGATTTGTTGAAAACTTCTCGCGGATTGCTTTGCCGCTAACCACGTTGACGCGAAAATAATAGAAGTTCGTTTGGTCGCCAGAGTGCGCGCGAGCTTTTGAAGAGCTGAAGAGTCGGTTGACCACGGCGCCGATGTTGTCATCGCCATGTGGTACCGATGGACTTGTCATCTACAATGATGCTTCAGGAAGAGGCTTAGGCTGCGTGCTTCTGCAAAATGGAAAAGTTGATTGCTTATGTCTCACGCCAGCTGAAAGTGCACGAGCGGAACTATCCCGTCCATGATCTTGAGTTGGCGGCGGTGATCTTTGCACTAAAGCTGTGGTGACACTATCTTTATGGTGTGAAGGTGGAGATCTATACAGATCACAAGAGCCTGAAGTACATATTGGAGCAGAAGGACTTGAATATGCGACAATGAAGGTGGTTGGAGTTCCTCGGGGACTACACCTTTGAGATTCACTATACTTCTGGGAAGGGGAATGTTGTCACGGATGCCTTGAGTCAGCGGACTCCGGCAAGAGCAGCTGTGTTGCAAAGGCATGATGAACGTCTCATCCAGGAGCTGGAAGCGTTAGAGATTTCTTGTGTTGACAAGAATGCCACTTCCAATGCATGTTTGAACTGGACGGAGGTGCAATGTGACCTTGCGGACCGAGTTCGACGGGTAACAGAGTTGGATGGAGATCTCCTACGCTATGCGAAAGCTTGGCCAGAAGGAAAGTTCTCCTGGGATGACGGTCTTTTGCGAAAAGAAGGCTGTTTGTGCATCCCAAATGTGGGTAAATTGAGGGAAGAATTGATGTATGAAGCGCATTATACGAAGTACTCAATCCACCCAGGGAGCACGAAGATATTCAGAGATATGAAGAAGCTATCTTGGTGGCGAGGGCTAAAGAAAGATGTTGCTCTTTATGTGGCCAAATGCCAAACCTGTGCTATGGTGAAGGTGGAATGCCAGAAACCGGGCGATTATTTGAAGTTGTTGCCGATTCCAGAGTGGAAATTTGACGATATTTCTATGGATTTCGTGCACTGGTTGCCGAGATCTCAGCAAGGGAACGATTCCATCTGGGTCATTGTTGATCGACTGAGAAAAGTGGCACATTTCCTACCAAACAAGCGAGATGATTCGGTAGAAAGTTTGGCAAAGCTGTACGTGGAACAGATTGTACGGCTTCATGGTATTCCTCGGAGCATCGTGAGTGATCGAGATGGGCAATTCACGTCAAAGGATTGGAGGCTCGTTCACCAGCTGTTGGGCACGAAGTTGACTTTCAGTATGGCCTTTCATCCCCAAACGGATGGCCAAACTGAACAAACTAATAGAACGATGGAGGACATGCTCCGAATGTGCGCCCATGACTTTAGAAAGAGATGGGAAGATCATCTATACATGGTGGAGTTTGGTTATAATAACAGCTACCAGGCGAGCATCGGGATGGCACCGTATGAAGCTCTATATGGAAGGAAGCTCCGTACTCCCTTGGCTTGGGTAGAAGCGGACGAACTAGAGTTTATAATCGTAATGAAGTTGATGAAGCAAACTCAACCATTCGTGCTATTCGAGAGAGGCTACTCATAGCGCAAGATCGTCAAGCGAAGTACTACAACGCCAAGCACCGGAACGTGGAGTTCACGGTAGGCGATTGGGTCTACTTGAAGATCAAGCCCTTTAAAGGTGTCTCCAGGATTCGATGTTTGAAAAAGTTGAGTCCAAGATATTTGGGTCCATTTGAAGTGATTGAGCGAATCGGAGAAGCTGCGTATTGGCTAGCTCTTTCGGCTGACTTGGGTGGACTACATGATGTGTTTCACATCTCGGTGCTTCGAAAGGCCGTGAAAGATCCAGCTCAAGTAATCCTGGATGATCGTGTGTCGGTGGAGTATTGGCTAACAACGAGGGTTAGACCCATTCAGATCGAGGATTGAGCAGAGAAGCAGTTGCGGAACAAGATGGTCGGGATGGTTAAAGTCCGATGGGACAATTGCGGCCATGAGGAGCTTACATGGGAGCGAGAGCAGACCATGCGAGCGGAGTTTCCCGAGCTATTTTTGTAGCGATTGCATAGTGCAAATTTTGTTGTAACAAGATATTTTCATATTATAACTTTTTGGTTGCTGGTTGCCTTCTTGTATACGAATTTCGAGGACGAATTTTTTGTAGGAGGAGAGTATTATAACAGCCCATTTTTCAGCAGGCTCAGTTTTGGGATGACACGGCCTGGGACACGGGCGTGTCCCAGGGCGTGTCCTACGTTCGATGAGTGTTCGGGAGGAACAGTCGATGAGTGGTCGACAAAATTTGGTCGACGATCGTCGAGTGCTTAGGACACGGCCTGTGACACAGGCGTGTCACAGGGCGTGTCAGCGTGGTCGACGAAATCAGCCCAACGAATTTGAGCTGGGGCATGTCTAGTGCCGTGTATGGGGCACACGGCCTGAGACACGGGCGTGTCACAGGACATGTGAGTCTCGGGTGATTTTGATATTTTTCAGCCTGATGAACACGGCCACAGACACGGGTGTGTCTGAAGGCATGTCGGGTGACACGGACCATGACACGGGCGCGTCACATGGGTGTGTCACTGGTTTGGATAAGTCGGTTGAGCATCGCTTGAGGCAATTGGCCTGGGACACGGGCATGTCACAGGCCGAGTCAGGCAAAATTGTACTTTTGTGGCAAAATCGTGGCCGTCCGTTCTTTCAGCTGAAATCCAATGGCTGAGGTGTCCCCTGTTTCCTTAAGGCCATGGATGAGAAGGGAAATCTCATTTTTCATTTGGTCTTCTCTTTCTACATTCCTAGTGAGAGAAAGGGAGAGGAAGAAGGAGGAGGAGGAGGAAAGGGGCTGGTCACCGGTACTGCTGCGGTTTTCCGACGAGAGATTCGAGGCCGGCGTTGCGGAGGACAAGCTGTTATGAATCTTCCTATCCAATTAAGAGCACATGGCACCGAAACGGTCTGCAAGGGTAATGACCTTTCTTCCTAGCCATGTGAAGGCTTCCTTTTTGGCATATGTATGTGATTCCCGCACCAAAAGGTGGCTGATTTTGGGAGTCTTTGAGTTGATTCATGGAATCCCCTTTGTTGGCATATAGATCTGGAAATAGAGTACGGAATAGGCATGCTGTGTGAAGCCCATCTGGACAGGCTGGTCTGGATTGGTGATGTTGCATACGAACCGGAGAAAACTCCGTGATAAACGTGTAGTTTAGGAGTCGACGAGTTAGACCTGTGAAAGGAAGTAGCAGGAAGTACTGGATTGGAAGTCCAGGCAATACCCTTTGTAATGCTTAATGTTCATAGGGAGTCCACCTGTGAAGAGAGTAACAGGAAGTACTAGCATGGTAGCCAGGAAAGACCTCTGACATTTGTGATATTTGCGGTGTCCACCTGCGAAGAGAGTAGCAGGAAGTACTGGTGTGCCCAGGAAAGACCCGCGAATGTTGTGAGATGAAGGGGTGTAATAGAAATACCCAGGCTTGACTGCCAGAACAGGATCGGTGAAACCTACCCGCACCTTTATTTAGCTGCGAGTACGCCGTACTCGGTGATGGCAAGGCGATTTGAGCAACGGGGGGGGGGGGGGGGGGGGGGGGAGGTGGGTGGAGGATCCGACCTGCGTTATGTCCATCTGACGTGAGACCAGAAGGTCCAATCTGTTGGAGCGCATAACAAGAGTCTTAGGCCTACGTGCCGTGATACAATGGGGGGCTACGGGCCAATCCCGGTTCACTAAGATTATAAAACTCCGGCTACACGCCATGGAGTAAATGCTCAAGTGAGTTGCCTTTGTGCTGTGACCCTGATACGGTGGTGGGCAACTGATTTGCCAGTACACCAAGAAGGTGCCCTGAGTGCACGGACCGTTGGGCCGGGTGGCTGACAGTTGTGATGGCATGTGTGCGTGAAAGCACATTATATGAGATATATATATACATGCTTGTGATATGCTATGACTGCAGGGAAGGATACCACTGCCCCAAAAAAGGGGTGGGGTCGTTATAATTTGGTCAGCTGAATGCTGACCGTTGGCTCTATTTGCCACCCTTGGGTGGAATGTCCCTGTGCAGGTGCTGGAGAACCGAGTGGGACGCATAAGGGTTGAAGTCCCTACTGCTTTTGTTGCTTCTTCTGCTAGCCCTCGAAGGCTAATGTGGATGTAAATGTTATGTTTTCTTTTGATGTGGCCGACCTGCGTGCCAATGTTTGGGCCACTGTTTGAAAGACCTGTAAGGCCATAAGGCCAACTATTTATATGATCTATAAAATATGGAGTTTTATATATTGTATATTCAAGTGAGGAGTTCAAGTGTAGTGTTATAGGCTTCCGCTAGAATGCAATGTGTAGGTGCGTTGCGCTACTCTGGTATCACTCCGTAGCTTCATCGTCTGTTTTGTGCTATATGTTGTGGGGCCCCGACCGGACCTTCTAGTATATATTATATGAACGGATAAGGTTGTTACATTCGATGCTTAAAGAAGCTTAGTCCGAGGTATGTTGGGCCTTTTGAGATCTTGGAGCAGGTTGGTGAAGCTGCCTATCGGTTGGCTCTTTCGGTAGAGCTGAGTGGTTTACATGATGTATTCCACATCTCGGTCCTACGCAAAGACGTGAAAGAACCAGCGCAAGTGGTTGCTGCAGATCAAGTATCAGTCGATAGTGGGCTAACAACAAAAGTTAGACCCATTCGGATCGAGAGTACGGAGGTCAAACAATTGCGGAACAAAGCTATCTGGATGGTCAAGGTCCGGTGGGACAATTTTGGTCGTGAGGAGCTTTCGTAGGAGCGGGAGTAGACTATGCTTGACTAGTATCCCGAGCTTTTCTACTCTGGTACCAGTTAACTTTGTGTACTTTTCCATTCTATAATTTCAGTACGAAATTCTTTTAAGGAGGGAATTGTAACACCCCAAAACTCGAATATGAATGAGTAGTGTTTTTGAGAGCTTTGGAGCGATTATGGTTCCACACGCCCTGTGACACGGGTGTGTCCAGAGTCGTATCCTTTTCTGGAATTGGCTAAGTTTTTATTGAGTGTTGAACAAGGACTGGGACACGGGCATGTCCAGGTCGGACACGGGCATATCCAGGGCGGATATGGGCGTGTCTAAAACCTGTTTCCTACTTTGTGTTTGTCGAGCTGTGTCGAGTGAGCAACACGCCCTGGGGCATGGGCGTGTCCAGGTCGGACATGGGCATGTCCAGGGCGGACACGAGTGTGTTCAAAGTCGTGTCCTGTTCGGGCGTGACAGCTTCTGTGTCGATTGAGAAACACGGCCTGTGATACGGGCATGTCCAGGTTTGACATGGGCGTGTTCAGGGTTAACACGGGCGTGTCAGAGCCCGTGTCCTGATTCGAAGATCGACGAATTCTTATACGAAAGTGAGACAAGACCTATGGCACGGGCATGTCACAAGCCATGTGCGGCCCTAGGAAGATGATTTTAAAGGTCAATCTAGGCCGTTCGTTTCATTTTAGAGGGATCCGGCGGCCCAGACTCCCTCCTGTTGGTATAAGGTCAGGAAATGAGGGTTTATGCCTCATTTCATTTGGTCATTTCCCTCTCTAAGAGGTAGAGAGAGGGGAGAGCAAAGGGAGAAGGAGAAGGAGGAGATCCCACCATTGTTGGAGCTTCGGAGCCCTAAATCGCAAGCCGAGCCCAGGTCCGCTGAGGCGAGTCCGTTGCGGTGGTTTTCATTCGGCAAGTTTTCCATGGCGCCAAAGCGAACCTCTAGGGTAACGATTCTCTACTTGGACATGTGAAGTCCTCTTCCTTTTTGCATAGGAAACTCTCTCCCACGAGTGGGCGGTGAGTGTGAGGTATTCCTTCGGTTAGATATGGTTTATCCCCGTAGTTTTGCATATAGAGTCCGGAATCGAAGTACGGACATAGGCATGGTGTGTGAAGCCTATTCGGACATGTTGGTCTGGATCGGTGATGTTTTCATTTTGCATATATTGCCGGATAAGACTCCGTGTCTTTTGTTTTTCGGGTTTTCTACGTAGTAGATTGCAATAGGGAGCCTTGGGGACTAACTCCATGGTGCACCCGGAAAACTGGGCAGATGCGTGGTTCTGCCATCTTGGTGGCCTGGGAGCCAACTTGTACATAACTGGGTTATGTAAAATTGTATGATCGAATTGGGACTCGGGGAAGCTTGACTCGCGCCTATGGCTTAAATTGACATGGCGGTGTGAGCAACGAGTTGAGGGGAACCGTACCCGATGTATGCGGTTCGGTTAAAGAGACCTAAGGTACATGACACTGACCATTAGCATAGAGGGCGAGTCTTAGGCTTCTGCCGAAAAGACTAAAATGCTCATGATGTTGTCGTACTGGGGGCGGTGGTGGACCGGGTTCACCGAGAATGTGCCCTTAGTGTATGGGGTGTGTGGTCGTGCATGCCTACTCCTGTGGTGAAGTGTGCTTAAATTGAACTTTCACTATCATGTTTGATTATACTAATGAAATGCAGGGAAGGAGCATCGCCGCCCCGATTAAGAGGCGGGGTCATTATAATTTGGTCAGCTTTAGCTGACCGTTGCCTTGTTTTGCCGCCATTCGGTGGATTGTTTGTATGCAGGAAGAGGTGAGCTTAGAGGCAAATAACGGTCTGATGCCCTTGATGTTGTCCTGGCCCTTGAAGGCTGAAGCGAAATGTTTACTTGATTATGTTCATGTGTGGTTGGCCTGCGTGCCGATGTATGGAAAGCATGTATAGTTTACGTAAACACTTGTAAGGCCCTAAGGCCGAGATTTTTGATGTATTTTACTGTCATTCCTACTTTGGATTTTGTGGACATTCATGCTTTGGCATTTTGGGTTCTTATAACAGTTTTAAAAGCTTCCGCTAGAATGCTTTGAGTTAGGATGCGTATTCCTCTGCTGTTAAATTGGTATTCTTATATAATTCCGCTAACTGTCTGTGGAATATGGCATGGGGCCCCGGCCGGACCTTATGTTATATTCCATGTTAAGGATGGGGGTGTTACATAGTTCTTATTCATGCTCTTTAGTTGAAATTTCTACGCCTTATTTTGATTACAATGATCTTAAAGAAAACTTCAAGGATTTTGAAAAAGACCTTCTAATTTTAAATGAGCATAGTAAAATATTAACAAATGAGAATAATGCTCTAAAAGATAAACTAGAATCATTAAAATTATTTGTACACAAATTTTTAAATAATAAGAAATCTTTTATTTATAGTTTATCTTCAAAATTGTGTAATGCTTATATTGTTATTTTAAGTTCTGTTAAACATAAACCTAGTAGAATTTTTAATCATAAAGACACGATGAATTTTAATCCTCATTTAGTATCTCCCAACTCTAAGTTAAATGTTCACAAATTTCCTATAAATAATACTTTTAAAAATCATCATGGAAATTTGAAATATTAAACCAAGGTATGAATGGAGACCCGTAAAAAAACCTTAAATCAACTTAAAAGGGCCCATTCATCCTGATCTCCTCATAAGGCATCACAATATATTTGGGTACCCAAAGAATCCATCACATCTGGTCCTCTTTGGATACCTAAATCTATTATTCATTAGGTATCATTAAATTGCATAGAGTAAAAAAAACAAATCAAAATGAACTACACAATACTCTACTTCATGATATGCTTAATTTCTTTTTGTTTTTGTATTTTCTTGAGCTAACTGATGAGTCCTATTTATATAATGATTTTTGGAATCATCTGGGCTAGTTTTCTTTCCTTGCAATTCACTTTTAGTTCGTTATCGTATATATTTCATCTTATCTGTATTTCTATAGGAAGTGCACATTTAGGCCAGTGGTTGTGTATTTTTGTTACTTTTATAGTTTGTACTCCTTTTTGTGATTGCCTGGAATGTCTATACAGATCAGTGATTTATTTTTCCTATCGGTACAAGGGTCGTGTGCGTGTTCCAGGATGGTTTGGAAATAAGAATATTGCGCACGATCATCGGATTTATTGCGCACGACCACTAGTCGTGTGCCACTGATCATCGTTTTTCCAAGTTATGTTGGGGCAAATGCATGACCACTGGACACAGTGCGCACGACCACCGGTCCTGCGCCACTGATTATGTGCATTGGTTCCATTTCTCTTGGAGTTGTGTCTGGGGTAATCGCACGACCATTAGACATAGTGCGCAGGACCACTGGTCGTGAAACACTGATCGTGCACGTTATCCCAGTTTTTCTTGAGTTCTGCCATGCCAATACGCACGATCACTAGACATAGTGCGCATGACCACTGGTCGTGCGCCCGTGATCGTGCGCATTATTATTTCTGATGTCTATAAATTCATAGGTTCCTCCTTAATCCGAGAGCTCGACATTTTCTCTGCCATTTTCGTATCCGAGGAAGGGTTCAGCCGTTTCTCATCATCCTCCACTGTAGGGAGGAGCTCCGGGCAAGCCTTCAACGCCAAATCATAGTCGAAGCTTCCTCTCGGCCTTCTCCTTCATCTTTGAAGCTCCATTTCAAGTTTGATATCATAGCCAACAAGCTAAGGGAAGCTTGCAACCTTCCACCGAATCGTGACACGAAGAAGATTGGTCCATTAGGAGTTAGTGACAGCCTCCTCTACCCTGGACGCAGTTGAGGACCGAGCTAGGACGCAGATTGACAATCCAGCGATTCCTTCCGTGAACCCTCAACAAGACTTTGGATTCGATCGATCTCTTGACTTGTTCTTGCTTTCTTGTTGTATATGTATGTTAAAACATCATTTGTAGATGTTGTCGCTCTTTAGTTGTATGCTTTATTAGATTCATGTTTATGTGATTATGTGTTGCTTTACTTCTTTAGTTGCTTGAGAAGCGCCTTTATTTTCCATCCGCCACCACATTCAGTTTTGCCATACTAGCAATTGCTAGTGGCGTGCGTAGCGAAGAGGTGCTCACGACCCTCATTTTCGCCATTCTCACCACCTCATCCGCAAGCCTACTCGTCCATCCTCCTAGCGATTCGGTGCATAGCGGCCCGTATAGTCTTCCATTCCGCCTTGTGAAGCATTGCATAACGACATTGCATAGGAGTAGTTGTTAGTGTTTTATTTTCTATTTCCGCAACCATCAAAACCCCCCTTAGTTAACTCCGACCTAAGGACTTCAATCTCAAGTCCTCCTCAAAATTAACTCCACCTTACTGTGTTCCTTGAGAGATCGATACTTGGGGACATTCGCACATTTTATATTACTTGCGCTACCGGTACACTTGCCATCCAGTGCATCAAGTTTTTGGTGCCGTTGCCGGGAACACAGTCGTGTGAGTTTTTGGAGTGGGAGATAATAGATAGAAGCCCTTTTCCATTTGTACATCGCATGTTTCTTCTTTGATTTACTTTTTCGAATTTGTTACTTATTTTTCTTTGCATCCCTTTTCTGATTTTTTGTTTAGAAAGCAGATCCGTGCTATTTTTATTCTAGTTGTGTAGCACCCTTTTGGTATATATTTTTGTTCGCAATGTATTCTGATGCTGAGTGTCATTCCTATAACACTTTGTGCAGACGCATTGACACCTTGGCTGTTTTAAATGCCGAGCATTGTATTAGGTGTTTGCTATGTCAAGGTGTATGCCATATGTTGAAGGATTGTCCTCATTTGTTCGAGCCTTCTCCCTTTGAGGGCGTGTGCATAGCAGCGTCCCGTTCGTAGAAGACAATTGTGGATAGGCCTACCAAGGTGTTGCCTGGCCCATACACTGACATCGCTCATCTTGCTCGTTCTTTACCCGTTAAGATTACCGAAGAATCTCTCGTTGCATACAGATCCTTCATGGATCTTTCAGTCCCTTTTTACGAGCTTCCATTGAGTGATGACGATCACTCTTGTGTTAGCCAGCAAAAAGAGGATCAGGAATCCATGGGCGCTCGTGTATGGGACAGAGAGATTGTTCCTGTCGACGGGGTGGCATCTACGGATGATTTTGCGATGGGGCCTGCTCATTCAGTGCTTGATTTTGAGAGCAGTTTCGCCCCTCCGCAATTTTTGCCTGTGTTTGCTACTCCGTTTTCTTGTGAGTCAGCTGATGATGTCGTATTTGTGGTTGATTCGGTGCCTGAGGATGCGCTGATGTGGGATGAGTAATATCCCCTTTCTGATGCGGAGGTTTGCACCTCCTTATTGGACGAGGCATTCCCTCTTACCACCGCGGGCCTCGAGTTCTCGGATTCCCCACGATACGACTCGTATGATACTGATGTTGATCGCTGCTTGGATCTTGCTGAGAGTGACACCGGGATGACTCTCCCATATTTTTATTATTTTAGTTCTTCTTCTCTTTTATTACTTGATCCCCCTTCTCTATCTGAACCTGTGCAGGCTGAGTCTCCACGGGTACGCTGGGATGATGATGAGCCTGGTGTTCATGCCATTGCCATCGCTTCCTACATATCTGTGGTTGATGATGCCATGATAGGCGAGGATATGTTTTATGATAAGATGAGCGAGGACTAGCGCTCCTCCTCTTCTTATTTCCTATTTCCTCTACCTGTGTTGGGCAGGTATTATTATTTAGATAGATGGGTAAACTGCTTTATCGTCGTATCGGTACCCGTTATCGAAACGGATAATGGAACAGTTGCCTGTGCATTTTTCTTTTCATCGGCCCATTAGCTAGAAATGTATAGAATTTAATAAGTCGTGCTGGGATGACAATAACCCAGTAGTTATCTTTCATTTACTGCATTTTTATTTTTTATGTCTATCTTAGTTTAGTACTTCTTTATATTTTGTCTATTTTTCTTTTGATTTTGCGGAGCTCACCCCTACAGGTATTCATGACAAATTCACATTGGGGTGGTTGTGATTCTTCGTTGTTTTTCAAGCGTCTTCTGGTATGCTCACTAGCTGAGCATTGGGTAACCTCTTACCTTGTCTTTATTTGATTTAAATTTCTGTATCATATGATGTGTAGCTTTGTTTAAGTCTGGGGGAGAGTCAGTATGTGTTACCTTTTGCACGCACACATTTCATGTGCATACTAGAAGCTTTTATTGTTTTATTTTAATTAGTTCATTGCATCACACACAACTGCACCCATATGAGCGCGTGTTTAGCTGTTAGCGTGCTACGAGTTAACTTCATTTCTTTTGTATGATTTGGGAAAATTATTGCGCTGGCATAGGATTGTGAGATGGAGTAAAATGTTGACCTTATTGTGCTCCTAGTCAAGTGCCCTCATCTTGTATAGAAATTGGTGTAGATTTAATTTTTCTGTATGCTTATAGTTTTATATTTTGCTATTTGCGTAAATACTTTTTATTCTACTCAAAAATTGGTGAATTCGGTGTGAATCGAACGGTAGCTTAGGGATGTGTGTAGACGGCAGTTAGATTCATATTGCTCGAGTCGCGAGGATGGATGTCTTTCCTGTTGACTAAGAACTTTCCCCAAGCTATTCTTGAAGCATGGGTATAGGTTAGTTCAGTTGCATGAGCGTGATGTAGGCCATCATTTTGGCCCGGTTGAGCTTTGTACCGTTCCTAATGTCTTATCCTTGTTAGCCCCGTTGTGCCTACCCCTTCTTTTGATTCCGCTCCACCATTATTTCACCAAAGCCTCATAACCGATCCTAGTCGCACTCCCAAGTCGAGCTTTAGTGTTTTACATTTCCATGTTGGGGTGTTGATGTGGTGATATTCCTTGTGAATATGCGGATATGCACCAAAGTTTTTATTTGCTGAAATTATGAAAATAAAAAGATGATTTGAAAAAGAAAAAGAAAAGTAAAAAATGATGTTAATTGTGAAAAAAAAATATAATTGAAAATTTTATTTGAGATGAGATCATATTTGGAGTAGGACACACACTCATATTTTAAAAATTAAGTCTGGGGGTGAGGTGTACTTGCGTTTATTTTGCTTGGCAGAGGGATTCCTTTTATGATAGCTCATTTGGGTTAGGTGCGTAACCTACTTATTTATCTTTGTTTACCTCACCGTAACCCAAGCCCCATCTGTTCACCTAAAGTCCTACTGATTTGTGTGTGAACCAAACCAGTGTCGTGGAGAGAGTGCAAACGGGCAAGCATATGATCACCGACATTGGTGGATTCCTTTGGAGGTTATCCCGAGCCCCGATCTTTGGCAATGCTCGCCTAGCGATTAGTCTACTTTCTCCCTACGCATGACAGGAGGATTCACCGTGATTTCATTTTTGAGTAGTAATAAAATTTTGATATGCATTTTGAAAGGTATATACTATTTTGTACACTTAGAAATTTTCTCTATTATTTTGTCACGGCAGCGAGCATGCAACTTCGCATGGTACTCAGTAGCTCAATTTCTTTGTTAGCTAGTTTATTTTCCCTATCTGCATAGATTTTGTTTGCTCGGGACGCGCAAACAGGTAAGTCTGGGGGTGTGATGAGTCCTATTTATATAATGATTTTCGGACTCATCTGGGCTAGTTTTCTTTCACTTGCACTTCTCTTTTAGTTCGATATCGTATATATTTCATCTTATCTGTTTTTCCCTAAGAAGTGCATATTTAGGCCCGTGGTTGTGTATTTTTGTTACTTTTATAGTTTATACTCCTTTTTGTAATTGTCTGGAATGTCTTTACAGATCAGTGATTTGTTTTTCCTATCGGTACAGGGGTTGTGTGTGTGTTCTGGGATGGTTTGGAAACAGGAATACTGTGCACGATCATCTGATCTATTGCGCACGACCGCTGGTCGTGCGCCACTGATCGTGCACACTCCTCTTCATTTTTCCAAGTTCTGCCGGGGCAAACGCACGACCACTGGACACAGTGCGCACGACCACCGGTCGTGTGCCATTGATCGTGTGCATTGGTTCCATTTCTACTGGAGTTCTGTCTGGGGTAATCGCACGACCATTGGACATAGTGCACATGACCACTGGTCGTGCGCCACTGCTCGTGCGCATTATCCCAGTTTTTCTTGAGTTTTGCCATGCCAATACGCACGATCACTGGACATAGTGCGCACGACCACTTGTCGTGCACCCGTGATCATGCGCATTGTTATTTCTGCTGTCTATAAATTCACAGGTTCCGCCCTAATCTGAGAGCTCGACATTTTCTCCGCCATTTTCGTCTCGAGGAAGGGTTCCGTCGTTGTTTGTATAAAATGTTGTAACATTTTTTTGGCGAAGAAATTATATGTTGGAACATATTTGTTGCTAGTTTCTGATAACTGTATTAAATTTCAGGATGAAATTTCTGTAAGGAGGGGAGGTTTGTAATACCCCAAAAAGGAGTCGGAGATAACATGCTAAAAAGTCGAGCAAATCTCGATGAACAGAGCATAGCTCGACGAACGTCGAGTAGAGCTCGACGAAAGCGTCGAGCAGAGCTCGACGAACGTCGAGCAGAGCTCGACGAACGTCGAGGAGAGCTCGACGAACGTCGAGGAGAGCTCGACGAAAGCATCGAGCAGAGCTTGACAAAAGCATCGAGCAGAGCTCGACAAAAGCGTCGAGTATAGCTCAACGAAAGCGTCGAGCTGAGCTCGACGGATGCGTCGAGCTGAGCTCGACAAAAATAGCTCTGTCAGGTATTATGACCCGTTCGACGAACTCAAGACCGTTCGACGAACTCACTCCCATTCGACGAATTCTGTTCGATGAACTCAACCCCGTTCGATGATTTGTCGAAATAAGATATCGCTGTAGTGGCGACTCATGTTAGGTGGCTGGTGTGCGGCCACTGAGCGGTGGTTGACTTTGTCAGCTCAAACCCAAGCCATTGCTTTATTTTGATGAGAAGAGATCGCATGGATGGGGAAAACCTGAGACCACATATGTAGAGGGCTGGGCCTGAGGAGTGACCTAAAGACCTATCCAAAGCCTAAAAGAGGTAGGAGACGACCCTATTTTGGGGGTTTCAAGCTAGTGAGCTCCGATTCGAGTTCTGTTTGTTGCCTTGGACTCGTATAACCGGTATGAATGTAACCAAACTCATTTTGTTGCAAACTAAGGTCATATGGAGAATATGGACGTTTTGAGTATTGTAACGCACCACGATGCACAGTATTTGGATATTAAGCTAGAGAACTCCGACTTGAGTTCTGTCGATTACTATGGCCTCATATAGTCAATACAAGTGTGTTGGAACTTGTTCTCTGGTATTCCAAGGTCATATGGTGGATATGACCATTCCTCGTCAAACGTCGCAAATATAAGAAATTTGGATATTGTGCTAGAGAACTCTGATTTGAGTACTGTCATTTCCTGTGGTCTCGTATAACCAATACGAGTACAATGGAACTCGTTGTGTTGTGATCAAAGGTCATATGGCGAATATGACAATTTTAACTTTCGTAGTGTGCCGCGACGTGCAATTTTTGAATATTGAGCAATAAAACTTGGATTTAACCCCAGTCAGTTGCATTAGACTTGTGTGGTCAATACGAGATCAACAGAATTGGTTATGCGCTCGATTTCGATGGAGTCGGATCAACATCGGTCAAAACGAGCATTTCAGTGCACCGAAAAGCGTGTGTGCACCAATATTACTAAAATACCCCAACTTTGACTCGTCATCCGAAGACTTATACCTACTTTGACTTTGACCTACATAGGGGATCCACCCAATGGTTGACTTTTGGTCAAACTTACTAAAAATTCAGATTTCCCTAAGGGGATATTATTCCAAAAGTGCCCCCACTTGATCCCCATCACCAATACCATCATGGGCCCTCTTATGGGCTATGATTTTCAAGTAAGCAGCCAAGGAAGATGGGCTTTTGGGCCAAGGTAAGGAATAAGGCCCACCCTCTATCTTCCTCCCTCTCTTCCCTTTCCTCTACGTGGTCTATGTCCTAGCTAGGCTTATAGGGTGTACAACTCTCCATTAGGGGGCCACCAGCTATCCTAAACCTGCAAGCCTTATATGGCTTGGGAGTCAAAGCAAGGAGGGTGCCAATCCTAAGCCTCCGCATACCCCTCCTCCCCAAACCAAGCTCCAAGCCTCCATGATTTAGACACATAGATGTACCTCCACCTCTAGATATCATCCATTTGTCACAGGCCAGCTGTGAGCAACTATGCATCTTCCTCTATGGGAGATTAGTCCCAAATTCGAAGAAGAAGGGGAGGGGAGGTTTGCCTCCCCTATATAATGAACTCCTTGAACAAGAGGACTTCACTCCTCTCCCCAGCCTCAAAACAACCCCAGCATCCCTCTGTTTGAGCTCCACCTCACCAGATAAAGAGAAATTGAGCTCCTCTACCTCCACCACTATTAATGCCGGATCTCGTTGGAAGCCCCCTAAGGCCTCGAAACCAGGTGGGACCTCCTCCTCTCCTCCCTCCCTAGCTTTCCGACATTCTGCATGTGAGCTCCGATGGGCATAGCGCTACCACCGTCAACCCCTCTCCTCTGATCAGGAATAATAAAATAGCTCCGGTGATGGCCGGTGGCGGCAGGCCGCCAGACCACTGCCGGAGGGAGCGCCCACCCATGGGAAGTTGGTCGGGGGCGGAGTCACAGTCGGCCGGCGACGGGGAAGGCCTATAAGGGGTTGTTTTTGTACAGGTCCTCTGTACACGCGGGGGAAAGAAATTTATAAAAATTTATATTTTTATAATTTTTATAAATATTATAATATTATAACAAAAAGGGTCTTGATTTCCTGGTGGCCAAAAGAGGGATCTGATAAAAATCTATTGGACATAAAAATTGTTCCTATTGGTGTCAGCTACACCTCATACAAATTGGAGATATTTTAGACACTATTTGCTATTTTTAAAAATTAAAATTGTGTTTATTTGGCTAATTTGGGGAACCTAAAATGCTCTTAAAAATCTGATAAAATTCTCAGTGAACATTGGAGCCGTTGTGCATGCTCTATCATTATTTGGAGATTTTTGATTATGTTTTGATATTTTTGAAGCATTTAAAATTATGGATTTCACATTTGGAAATTAATAGAGACAAATTTTTCTGATCAAAATCTCGTAAAATTTAATGGATGATTTATATTTAATAAAAGTATGTCACGATGAAATTGAGATATTTTCGAGCATTCTTGCTATTTTGAGATTTTAAATTATGCTCGAGATTAATTTAAATTTTGCTAGTTGCAAAAACTTTCGATTAAAATGTCTTATATCTTTATATGATATTCTTGAGGTTAAATACATGCATTGGACATGTGTGTGTAGAATTTTGAGGCATTCCTGGCATTTTAATATATTGATTTAGCCGAACCTATTTTAAAGATGCTAGAGGCTATGTAAGACCTCAAAATAGTTTAAAATAATCCGATCATATTTTAAATATTGTTAAAGGTTGTGTAAGACCTCGAAGCGATTAAAATTATTTTAAGGAGCATGTATTTTATATTTAAACCCTCTGTCGTAGTTTGGTGATTTGAAATATGGCTTATTTTTAAATATAAAAATAAGCGTTTGTTCGAGGCTTAATGAATTATTGAAACTCAATCGAATCTCAAAATAACTCGAGAAACTCATAAGGTTTATATTTTGGCAAATTCAACCTCGAGTTATAGTTTCCTCAATTTCCGAATCTGTGTTCATAAAAGAGGTCTAAATCGGAAGAAAATGATATTGGGCTTAATATAAAAACTTAATTCACCCTAATGCGAGCAATTGAGGTTAAGAGCTGGTGTTAAACCTCTTGCGGATATTTAGCCCTCGATAATCCTTTTAACGAGGAGCAAGTAATTATAATAAGATTGTAATCCATAAATATAAGTCTGATTATGTCGTGATTAAGAAGCGCAACTGAACTTAATATTGGACATTAATGATGGGTGAAATCCAAAAAAAATGCTTTCAAAGCATAGAAATGGAACTGAACTTGCCTCCTAAGAATGGAGATGAAACTGAACTTGCCTCTTGATAATGGTGATGGAACTGAACTTGCCTCCTGAGAACGGATATTGAACTAAACTTGCCTCTTGAGAACAGAGATGAAACTGAACTTGCCTCTTGAGAAAGGAGATGGAACTGAAGCCTCCTGAATGGAGTAATTGGACTACTAACCATTTTCTTTATGATTTGTTCCAGTCTTGCACTGGTCTAGTTCATTTATTTATTTTAGTTCAGTTCTTTCTTTTCAGTACTCCAATCTCGTACTGGTCCTACTTATTTACTTTCAGTTCAGTTCATTTCTTTTTAGTACTACTTCAGTCCTGTATTGGTCAAGTTCGTTTCAGTACTTTAATTACAGTTCTTTCTATTCAGTACTACTCCGATCTCGTACTGGTCTAGTTTATTTCAGCACTTTACTTCAGTGTCTTTACAGTTCAGCATTTCATTACTGCAATTCGTACTTTACTTCAGTACCTATATCTACAGTCTATTTCAGCGGCATATTTACTTACCGCTCTTATTTATGCAATTTACTATTTCTACATTTCTAGCTCTGATGAGAGGTTGGCTTTTCTGTAGAGCGTTAGTTGGGGATAATCGAGAGTTGAGTTATTCCGCCAGGGTTAGCCCTAAATAATGTGCTCCCATGCTTGTTGTGCTCTTTATATGAAGTTCAGCAGCACGTTGATTCGAGAAGGCTGCTTGCCCGAATTATTTCTCGTCGAGTAGGGCAGGCCGGCGCAGACCCAATATATGCTAGTTACTTATTTATTGAAATACTTATGAATTGGTTGCGGTAAAAAGTGGTGGGTCGGTCATGCTCGTAGACTGTACGTACCAGTGTGGGAAGGTTGACAACTCAAGGTGATAGAGATGTGTACGATAGGTGACCGGTCGTTATGTTTTTCCCCGTTAGGTTTCCTCCGCTGGTCGGCCAAAAGTGGAATCGCCAGATGTCGCTCACATCCAAGAATACATAGGGTTGTACGTTGGGGCTTGGGTAGTGGGGTACATCTATACCCATAAGTGGCAGGACTGGCCACTCTCACCGACGGCCACATTGGTGAGGCCAGCGGTGTTCTCTACCCTGCTGGAAGAGAAGAAGTCTAATCTATGCCGACATAGTGGGAGTGTGTAAGACCTCTGTTCGTCACATGGAATATAATAGTGAGTCTGGCCGGGGCCCCACACCATATTTCCCAGACAAACTACGGAATTACGTATGAATATCAAAATCGAGTTCTACTCGCATCCTAACTCAGAGCATTCTAGCGTAGCATTTTAAGTTGTAAGAACTCATCCGCATGAATGTCCACTAAATATATAAACTTCACATTTATATATAAACCAGGAATTTATACAACACACACACGTTCATGGCCTTAATGCCTTTCAAGTTGCTCTTTACAAAATATACAACTTCATACATCGGCACGTAGGCCGGCCACACATGAAATCCAAGAATTCTTCGCACGGCCTTCAACGGCCTTTAAGCAGCAAGGCTTCATTCCGCTCAGTTCGACACAACCCATTAGCACTTGTAATTAGACGTCCACCCCAAGAGCGGTAAACAAAGCAACAGTCAGCATTAGCTGACCAATTATAATGACCCTACCCCTTACTCGGGGAAGTGGTTCCTTCCCTGTATGCATTGCCAAATATCACAATAGTATCACAACAGTATCATAAGCACCGGCCTCCACCAGACGCTCCGTACACTCATGGCACCTTACGGTGTACCGGACTTCATGGCAACACCACCGATTAGAGGTTATTAACTTATTGGTTGGCCGGTCCTAGTCCACAAACATGAATGCTAGTGACATTCCGCCCAAACCACTTAGAGGTGAGAACCTTACGGCAAACCTGAGCATTTCCAATTCAGATTGACCCACCACTGTGGTGCAGCAAGTCGGTTCTGTCTCGCATCCCCCAAGCCGTGCCACCCATTGATCTCCCAAAAAAACCAGGGGCAGGTCAGCCTTTCCCGTGCTCATTCTGTTAGTAGCGCACCACTAGACGCGGTTAAGCTTTCCCTCCTCATTAGCTGCAGCTTTTTACTCTCGTAGAGCAAATAGCGCTCACCGCGCTCATACCACAAGGAATTTACCCAAAGCTTCCAATATCAACATACATTTCACGTAGAGCTTACAACAAAAGAGCTACAGTCACCACAATTCATAGGCATCACATACTACACGGAATCTTCTCTGGTTCACAATATAACCATCACCAATCCAGACTAACCATCCGGATGGGCTTCACACAGCATGCCTATGCCGTACTACACATTTCTGGCTCTAGATGCAGACTCAACGGGGAATCACTTATGCTCTCCACCTCTTGGTGGAGGATTCCATGTAGATACATAAAGAAATGACTTCGATTCCAAGAAGGAGATCGTTACCCTCGACGATCGCTTTGGAGCCATGAACTAGCTAGATGGAAATCACCGCAACGGCTTTGCCTCCACGAATCTGACCTTGGATCGCGATTCAGCACTCCGAAGCTCCTCCGACAGCCGGCTTCTTCCCCCTTCCTTCCATGCTCCCCCTCTCTCTCTCTCTTCTTCTCTTAGAAAGAGAATGGCTAAGATGGAATGAAAGTTATCCATCCATTCTCAGCCTTTTAATGAGCAAGGAACGGGATAGGCCCTTGGATCCAGCATGAAGAAAATGAACAGCCTTGATTGCCCAGAAATAAGATGAACACGACCTGATACGCCCTGTGACACGCCCGTGTCACAAGCCGTGTTCCCAAAGCGGTGCACAAACTGCCTTCTCCAAAACAGAACGCGGACATGTGACACGCCCATGTCACATGGCTGACATGCCCGTGTCATAAAGTACACGCCCGTGTGGCATGGCTTGTCCCACAGGCAACACATCACAAATTCAACCCAAGAGGGACACGGCCATGGGATACGCCCATGTCCCAGACCGTGTACCTCAAGACACACCCGTGTCCACCAACACACACAACCCTAGCTAATCCCGAGAAGGACACGGCCCTGTGACACGCCCGTGTCATAGGCCGTGTTCACAACTTAACTGGCCGCTCGATAATTATCGAGCGCAGTTTGTCGACCAGGGGAGGACACGCCCCCTGACATGCCCGTGTAGCAGGGTGTGTTCCCTCCCGAGAACTCCTCGAGTGCATATCGTCGAGCACTCGAGAGGCTACTCAACCCGAGCACGACACGCCCCGGGACATGCCCGTGTCTCAGGCCGTGTCACCCAACCTGAACCCAAATTGGGCTTTGGGGTGTTACAACCCTCCCCTCCTTCAAGAAATTTTGTCCGAAATTTAGCCCAGCTAGACATCAACATAACCACGTCATTCCTTAGCAAAACGATCTGGGTTAGAGCTCAGAGGCCGCAGCCTGTCTCGCCCCACGACATCACACAAAACAAACATAACATGCATACATTCATAACAAACATAACATACATATATCCACCATATTCATCTCTTTTCTCCCAGATATACATACATCAACAAACTTATTTCTTTATTACACCTTGATTGACTGATCGCTAGGATAAAAGAAGGTGTACACAAACAACTCATTATTAATTACTTAGATACAACATTTAGTCACATCACCAAAGTAGTTACATTACCAACGTAATACAGTTCACTCTTGTATTCTTACTTCCGCTCACCCACATCATCTTTCATAAGTCGTTTGATAGCCTATTGGAGTTCCAAACTACACACTCCAGGCTGTACTTCATCGATTGAGCTTTGCGGCTCCTGCACTTCAAGATTATGCAGTCAAGGTTGCGTCTGTGATGTAGATGACTCGGCCACTACTTTACCCTTTTCTTCATAAGACACACCTATCCTTTTCTCACTTCTTTGAGGGCCACTCCAACAATCATGGGCTATATGCCCCTACTTCCCGCATTTAAAACATGTACGTGTTTCAACTCGTTCTTGTCCATAGGTTGCTCCCAATGAAACAGTCGAAGGAGTTGGTTCAGCAAGCCTGGACCTTTTCTAATCTCGTCGTCTAAACTCTGATTGTTCAGACTGTGGAACTTTGAAGTCTGGCTTCTCCACCGCCAAGCTCTTCTTGTCTTGCACCCATTTTAAATCTTTCTCCAGCCCACAGGCTGTACCTACCAACGCCTGGAAGATTTAGTTCACTGAACTCGAGAGTCCTAACCTTAGCTCATCACGTAGTCCCTCATAAAATCGATTCATCTTTCGTGCTTCCTCCGCGAAGGTAGACCCCGCATAGCGCCCCAGTCGAGTAAACTCATGCAGTTAAGTATAAATATAACTCTCACCCTACACTAGACGTAAAAACTCATTCTCCATAGTAATTCGCTGCGACATAGGCACATACTTGGCTTGAAATAATCTTGAAAATTCTTCAATCGAGATCTCTTCTTATCCTCGACCTGCCAAGTAATGTAATTCCACTTCATCCCACCAAAGCCGAGCATCCCCTTCCAACAGAAAAGTGGCTAAAGTCACTTTTTGCGCCTCCATAGTACTGATTACCGCCAAGATCCTCTTCACTCTTGCAAGCCACTCTTCCGCCTGCGTTGGGGAACCTGTTCCTCCAAACGTAGGTGGATGAAACTCCATAAACCGCTTCAGTTGCTCGTCAGCTGCTTGCTCATCTACCACAACTTCCATACGCTCTTTCCTTGCACCAGGCCGTACTATCACCCCTACAGGGCTTGCCTGCCGAGTAGGCTGTGCCTGTAACACCGCGAGCACCGTCTCAGTCACCACACGTATGGTCTCCGTCGAGGGAGGTGTAGGTGCCTCAGCTGGGGCCACACTATCATCAAAATGCTGGGGCTCAGACTGCCCAGCACCACTCCTCGTGACATATCAATGTACAAAGCACCAATTACATCCAGTCCATAAAGACAAACATACATTGACTACACTCTCACGCTCCTCACGTGCATGTATTACACTCCTAGTGGATATTCTTGAGTTCAATTATATTCTCCCTCCCAAAAATCTCAAACCTGGCTCTGATACCACTTTGTAATGCCTCCATTCGTCATATGGAATATAACGGTGGGTCCGGCCGGGGCCCCACGCCATATTTCAAAGACAAACGGCAGAATTATGTATGAATATCAAAATCATGTTCTACTCGCATCCTAACTCAGAGCATTCTAGCATAGCATTTTAAGTTGTAAGAACTCATCCGCATGAATGTCCACTAAATATATAAACTTCACATTTATATATAAACCAGGAATGTATACACGCTCATGGCCTTAAGGCCTTACAAGTTGCTCTTTACAAAATATACAACATCATACATCGGCACGCAGGCCGGCCACAAATGAAATCCAAGAATTCTTCACACTGCCTTCAAGGTCCTTTAAGCAGCAAGGCTTCATTCCGCTCAGTTTGACCCAACCCATCAGTACCTGCAATTAGACATCCACCCCAAGATCGGTAAACAAAGCAACGGTCAGCATTAGCTGACCAATTATAACAGCCCTACCCCTTACCCGGGGCAGTGGTTCCTTCCCTGTATGCATTGTCAAATATCACAACAGTATCACAAGCGCCGGCCTCCGCCAGACACTCTGTGCACTCAGGGCACCTTACGGTGTACCGGACTCCGTGGCAACACCACCAATTAGAGGTTATTAACTTATTAGTTGGCCGGTCCTAGTCCACCAACACGTATGCTAGCGACATTCCGCCCAAACCACTCAGAGGTGATAACCTCACGGAAAACTTGAGCATTTCCAATTCAGATTGAACCACCACTATAGTGCAGCAGGCCATGTTCGCAACTTAACTTGCCGCTTGATAATCATCGAGCGCAGTTCATCGACCAGAGGAGTACACGCTCCCTGACACGTCCGTGTCGCAGGGCAGGTTGCCTCCCGAGAACTCCTCGAGTGCATTTCGTAGAGCACTCGAGAGGCTACTCAACCCGAGCACAACACGCCCTGGGACACGCCTGTGTCCCAGGCCGTGTCACCCAACCTGAACCCAAATTAGGATTTGGGTGTTACAGAGTGTACAGGTTTGAATGCTTGTAGTGTGCACGCGGCTTTGAATGCATGTAGTATATGCACTGCTTTGAATCCCTGAGGCGTGTTGGCGGGTTTGAATACCTGCGGTGTGAATACAGGTTATGAATACATGTTGTGTTGATAATTAGTGGAGCATTTGTTATAACCGATATATAATGCTGCAACTATTCTAATTATACTATAATGCACCTACTTTTAATGGTTGCTCGCTTATATATGAAATGTTGTACTAATTCTCTTTTTCTTCGGCTATTATTGATAGTGTTGAGGCTCACTCTCGTCACCAAGTTTAGTGATCTTAGGGAGGAGGTGTGAATCCACTTAGTCCTGTGACTAACGGTTATTTAAATAACACATTCACAGGAGATGGAGCACTGCAAGGCCAGAATAGCACGTGATAGCATACCTGCCTTAGATCCAGCACGAGCAGGAGCACCAGTCTCATCTTTAGTCCTTAGATATATGAGCCCTTAGGATGGTAAAAGCATAGAAAGTGTTGTAGTTTTCTTTAGCCCGATGGGCCGCTTGTATAAACTTATGGCTATCACCTTTGTTATATATAAATTGATTTTTGATTTACTTCCACTGTGATCTGATATGATGTGATGAGCTTCTATAGCCTAATAGGGCTATCATTCTACGCTTGGTGAGTGGGTTGTTTCCATATTGAAAGCATAGGGTGGCTATCTTGGGCGGTAAGGCCCATCTCCGACCCGACCCAGTCTCTAGTTGGGGGTGAGGGTTTCACATAAGCAACCAATCAATATTACAAAAGCAATTATAGGAACACGCGGGTTCTTTAAACATGTGTGTTTTCATTCCTAAGTGGACATTCATGGGTTCTTTCATGTTAAAATGGCAGCGCAGATACACATGCTCACCACCCCTTAAAATAATTTGACCACGAATTCGAATAAGATGGACCGACACTAGAATCTAATACCAAATTGTAACATCTCCCTCCATCACATAAAATATAACATAAAGTCTGACCGGGGCCCCACACTATATTCCACGGACAGTCAGTGGAGTTATTCATTGAAACCATAATAGTTACGCATCCTATCTTAGAGTGCATTCTAGCGGAAATATTTAAAATTCTTAAAAACCAAACATAAGAATGTACACTAACCACAATATAGGAATGATATTCAAAATACACAAAATGTTTTGACCTTAAGGTCTTACAATTGTTTTCTTCAAAAATATATATTACTTACATCAGCACACTGGTCGGCCACACATGAAAATTGTAAAAGTTCTCCATTGGGCCTTCGAGGGCCAGTCAACACAGTATAAGGGACTTCAGTCCGCTATTTTCCACTTGGCTCTCCAACACCTGCACAAGCACGACCCACCAAGATGTGGCAAAACAAGACAACAGTCAGCATTAGCTGACCAAATTATAATGACCCCACTCCTCACTCGGGGTGGCGGTACTCCTTCCCTACAAACAGCAGTATATATTTATTTTGGCATCAAAACGTGCAATTAAGCACTATTTACCACAAGAGTTGGTTTGCACGGCCACACGCCCCGTGCACTCGTGGCATATTTTCGATGTTCTGGAATTTCCCAGGGCCACCACCATCCACAGTCCCATACTTGATGGTCAAACTTGAGCATTTTTGTCATGCTTAAGGCCATGACCCTCTCATATTCCCCCGACTACACTAGTTACTTTAGGCTGTCTAATTGAGCGACATAGAGCGGGTACATATCTTCCATTTCCCGTTGTTCAAATCGTCATGCCACACAATGGTCGACAAGACGTGGGTTGGCTTCACCTTTCCCGTGTATACTATACATAACTGAGTTATGTCCAAGGCTGGCTCTCATGGCTACCATAGTTGGGAACTCTGGCTCTCAGCTCAACATAGGCCAGCTCTCACGACCACCACACCTGGGCACTTCGGGCTCTCATCTCAACAAGGGATGACACTCATGGCCACCATATCTGGACACTTAAATCTCTCATCTCAACATGTTACCCACCTTGTCTCATAGACACGGGCTTAGCAACCACAATCATCAGCTCTTTGGGAGCTACCGCCGTGCAGTAGAGGATAGAATATCATTTCATCCCCCACTTTTGGGTGTTTTCCTAAAGACCAACTCTAGTACGCTCACTACATCATCCTGCACACCCCATGACTCCGTAAACTACATGTTTAGCCACAAAGTCTTCTCCGGCACCCAAATCAATCATAACCAATCCATACCAACCTATCTGGGTGGGCTTCACACAACATGTTTATTTTGTACTTCAATTTCGGATTCTATATACAAGTTTTATACCACGGATATCAACGATAAACCCGTTGGAAATGTCTCATTCTCCACCAGTTGGTGATGATTCCATGTGCATGCCAAATAAGGACTTCATTTGTCCAAAGAGAAAGGTCGTTACCCTTGTCGATCGTTTAGGTGTCATAATCTTGCACTTGATCTGGATTAAAATGATCACCACATCTTCCTCTCCACGGATCTGGCTTTGACTCGCAAATTCGACCATAAGAATGAATTCATAGCAGGGCAGGATCAACCTTGCCCTTGCTCTCCTAGCTTTCTTCTTCTTCCTCGGGATCCAAGAGGGAGAGAGAGAAAATCAGAAAGAAATCTCATTCCAAGCTTTTATCAAAATGCTACTGCCATATGGTATCTTAATATTGTCGTGCGATAGCTCAAGCGGTGGCCGCTTGACTCAATCGACACCATTCTGCCGCTCAAAGACCGCCTCAATCACATCTGACATGTGGCACACTACCGTCAGTGTTACCGCTACCGCTGGGAGGTACCGTCCAGAGATAAAGGTTGAAATAATTCATTGGCTACTGCCGCGCGTTATTACACTATCACCGCGTGATACCTTCCAGAGACACTGGTCTCTTAAAATCAGCTTGATGCCGCCATCACTAGCTCTACCACCTGACAATAACCTCTAGTGATCAACTACCTGTTGTCTTCGGTAAATTTGGGTCATTACAGTATAAATGGAAGGAACTGAGGAAGTAAGAGATGATAGAAAATATATATTGAATCAGGAATATGAAGCATTCAAGCAAGGAAAGAAAGATTCAATTGTTGAATGATATGAAAGATTCTTCGAGGTTATGGATGGGCTAAATACTTATTGCAGACAATTCACAAATTATGATCTAAATGACAAATTCTTGAGATCCTTTAATGAAGAATAAGACATCAAGATTTGTGCTATAAAGAGATAGGGAATTTGGTAAACATTCAAGCCCATATTATGTATAGGAAGCTGCAATCACATGAGATGTCGCTCAATACAAGAAAGGAAGAGGAGGAAACTGCTAGATCCCACTACAAGGAGAAATCTGTGGCTTTCAAGGCTGAAAGCTCTAGGAAATGCAAAGAGATGACGCCTTCACCTCCAAGAAGAGTTGTTGATACAAAAAGCTCTGAGCCCAACACTTCTGAAGCAAACCTAACTGATGGAGAACTTACATTATTTTCCTAGCAGTTCAAGAGAATACTAAGTAGGAGGAGACAATGGAAGAATAAACCTTATTCCACCTCTACCTCAAGGAAGCCCCACAATAGCTCAAACATATCAAGGAGAGACCCTAAGGGGGACAGGTATGGTTCTAAATAGAATAAACATATTAATACTAATATTATTTGTTATTGTTATAACAGTCCTAGACATGTCATTGTTGATTGCCCAGTAAAGAGAAAAGAAAGAAGAGAAGCACAAGAAAAGAAGCACTACAAATGTAAAAAGTTTGAGAAAAGCTTCTTAGCAAAGAAGAAGAAAAGCTGGAGTGGCACTGATGCAAACTCATTTGATTCAGAAGATGAAGAAGACCTTGTTGGTCTTGTGGCTCTAACAAAAGAAGAGGAATATCCTACTACTAAGGTGGGCATCAGGGCTCCTCTATCATTGTTTGATAGTGATAATGAAGATGAGGACTATTGTGGCCTTATGACTATGATAGATGAGGAAGATCAGGATGACATCCATCCTAATGATATAAAAGTTAAAGCTTCTTTATCATTATCTGAGTCTAAATATGAGACTGGTGTTGATTCAAATGCATGCTCATCATCTAATGATGAGGATGAATCTGAGTTTGAAAGTGAACTCAATGATATGGTTAACAAATATAGTTCTCTCATGGAAGTATTGAAAAAGAGCAAGAAGCTTGCTAATAAGCAAGCAAGGAGATTGAATCTCTGAAACTTATTAAGTCTGAGTGTAATGAGATAGCTGAAAGGCTGACTCAAATGAGCAGAATACTTAGCAAGTTGAGAGAGATGTTGATCATTTATATTAGAACCATAATCAACAATAACAAGATCATTATGGATTTTGAAAAGAAAATCCTCAATGAGTGGATTCTAGTGGATAAATGTTCCAAGCCACAAACTGATTGTTCATCATTGATAGCTTTTTTCTCCAATTTAGAGGTGGTGTAGGATTTAACGGAAAGGTTGAGGCAAAGAAAGGCAAAAATAGGAAAGCCCAAGCGCAACAAACTACCTTCCAAAAAGTGTTGTTGTCATCCAACAACTATGATCATGATAGTATATATGGTCACTAGAAAAAATGGATATTCCTTCAATGGGGCTACTATACTTCTCACTTGAGAGGAAGAAAAGACATTGGGTCTCGTGCACTGAAAGTTCCCCATGAAAAAATACAATTGGGTAATTATGGACCATTTGTATTTGGTACCCCTGCTCCAACACTCAAAGTCAAGGAAAAGGTCATTCCCCAAAGGGCTCTTCCTAAAAGAAATCTAGTGGTTGTGCAACCCATTTGCCATCATACATACAGTCATCTGATAGCTCAAAGAAATGTAAAGAATGTCAAAGCCTTCTCCTCTAAACATGAGCACGCACCTTCCCCATATAAAACTATTTAGAAGAGAAGGTAAAATAGATATGAGTGTTGGTGTTGTGATAAGGTAGTCCACTTTACATTTGGTTGTTGATATAATCCCACAAAGTCTCAAGCAAAGAAGGTTATTTCTGAAAATGTTACTTTCATTCAGAAATCTGCTCCAAAAGCTAACAAGAACCAAGGACCCAAAGATGGTTGGGTTCTTAAGATAAATTAGGTCTATCTTGCAGGTATGTCCAAAGGCCAATCAAACACCAATATGGTATTTGGACAGAGGGTGTTCCAGACACATGATTAGAATAAGAAGCCTTCTAAAGGAGTATGATCTAGTGAAAAATGGACCTAAAGTCATCTTTGGAGTTTCAGATTAAGGGGTAACTAAAGTCTACGATATGATCTCCAATAGCATAGTCTCTATCACAAAAATATCTTATGTAGAGGGGTTGCAACACAACCTATATGCATAAGCCAACTGTATAACTTAGGCTATGCCATTGAATTCCACAAGGATAACTGCCTAATCAAAAAGTCAACTATCATGGAGACAATTCTCTCAGGCACTAGAAGTGGAAATGCATATTGCTAGACTTTTATTTGTTTTGATTCTTCCATTCCTAATTGTCTTGTAACTAATGAGAAGGAATCTCTTTGTGTATAGTGACACAAGAGATTAGCTCCTCTTAATTACAAGATAATTAGTAAGTACTTATCTAAAAAACCTTATTAGGGATAGACCTAATTTAAAACATATTAAAGATGGTCCATGTCATACATGCTAAATGGGCAAGCAAACTAAGGCCACTTTTAAGGGCATAGATCACAAGGATATTATTAGGTGCATGTATCCACTGCATATGAATCTCTTTGGTCCAATGCCAATTCACAATTTAGGAGTGAAGTTAAACATCCTTGTGATAGTTAAAGATCACTCTAAATTTACATAGGTCTTCTTCCTTAGAAAAAAGCTAGATAATTTTAACACCCTCATGACATTTGTCAAGTCTATCCAGAATGAGATGAATTGTACTGTGATCAAAGTAAGAAGTGGCCATGGAACAAAATTTCATTATAGTGCAATGAAAGATTTCTGTCAAGAACAAGGCATCAAGAAAACTCATGTTGAGTGACTCCTCTTTGCTAGATAATCTTAACACCTTCATGACATTTCTCTTCTCCAAAAACGCCACAACAGAATGAGGAGGCTGAGAGAAAGAATAGGACCCTTACAGAGGCTGGTAGAGCCATGTTGAGTGACTCCTCTTTGCTAGAATATTTTTTGTCTGAGGTTGTTAACAAAACATGTCATGTGCTAAATAGAGCCTCTATCACTAAAGATCACAAGAAAACTCCCTATGAACTGATGAAGGGCAAAAAACCAACTATATCCTACTTTAGAATCTTTGGAAGCAAGTGTTTCATTTTAAATAATGAAAAATCTTTTAACAAAATTTGTAAAGAAAAGTAATGAGGGTATTTTATTAGATACAACTCCCAAAAACAAAGCATATAGGGTATTTAATAAGAAAACTCAAGTTATAAAAGAATCAATCCATGTTGTATTTGATGAGACTAGCCTGATCTATAAGGGTTGGTCTAGTTCTTCTAATGCTGCAGGTGCTGAACTAAAAATGAAAGAGATGCCTGTCAATGACAAGCCGGAAGCCAACGATATTACCTTGCCTAATGTAGTTATCAATGAAGAAGGACAGTCATCAGTAGAAGTACTAGATGCTGCATAAATATATCAACAGTCTTTCGTTGGAAATGGAGTAGTGAGGACTGTAGAAAGGCTGCCAGTTGCCACTAGACACCTAAGAGATCATCCCAAAAACTTGAATATTGGGGATGCAAACCATGGAGTCATAATTGGAAGCAAAATTCACAGTGAAGAAATTTTTTGAGCTTCCTCTCCCAGATTAAACCAAAGAAGTTTGAAGAAACATATAATGACTCACTCTGGATAATGTCCATGCAGGAAGAACTATATTAGTTCAAGAGGTGCAAAGTTTGAAAGTTGGTTCCAAGGCCATAAGGACAAAACATTATTGGGACAAAATGGATCTATAAGTATAAAATGGATGAGAATGGTGCCATTGTGAAGAACGGGGCAAGACTGGATGCAAAAGGTTGTAGGCAAGAAAAATGTATTGTCTTTGACCAGAACTTTGCACAAATTGCAAGGGTAGAAGCTATTAGACTATTTCTTGCATATACTGCACACAAAGAATTCAAGGTCTACCAAAAGGATGTGAAGTCAGTCTTCCTGAATTGTGATATAAAAGAAGAATTATATGAAGAGCAGCCATCAGGTTTTGTCAATCCAACTTTTCTTGATAATATATATTTTTTGAGAAAAGCTATGTATGGGTTAAAACAAGCTATAAGAGCTTGGTACAAAACCATGTCTACCATCATCATTAAGAACAAGTTCTCAAGGGGGAAGATATACAAAACATTATTTCTAAGGGAAGTAAAAGGACAAGAGTATCTTAGTCTAAATATATGTTGATGACATCGTATTTGGGTCTATATATGATAACCTTTGTAAGAGGTTTGCTAACCTAAAGCAGGGGGAATTTGAAATGAGCAGTATGAGAGAGCTCACATATGTAACACCACCATCTGTCACATGGAATATAACAGAATGTCCGGCCGGGACCCCACGCCATATTCCACGGACAGTTAGTGGAGTTACATAAAAATACCAAATTAACAGCATAAGAATATGCATCCTAACTCAGAGCATTCTAACGGAAGCTTTTAAAACAGTTATAAGAATCCAAATACCAAAGCATGAATGTCCATAAAACTCAATGTAGAAATGACAGAAAAATACACCAAAATCTCGGCCTTAGGGCCTTACAAGTGTTAACTTAAATAATACATGTTTTCCATACTTCGACATGCAGGCCGGCCACACATGAACATAATAAAAATAAAACACTTCGCTTAGGCCTTCAAGGGCCAGCACAGCAATAAGGGATTTAGCCCGTTATTTGCCACTAGGCTCACCTGTTCCTGCATAAGAACAATCCACCGCATGGTGGCAAAACAAGGCAACGGTCAGCTAAAGCTGACCAAATTATAATGACCCCGCCACTTAATTGGGGCGGCAGTGCTCCTTCCCTACATTTCATTAGTATAATCAACATGATAGTGAAAGTACAATTTAAGCACAATTCACCACATGCGTAAGCACGCACGACCACACACCCCGTGCTCTCAGGGCACATTCTCGGTGAATCCGGTCCATTCCGTGGCTTCACCACCGCCCCCAGGATGGAAAACATCGTGAGCATTTTAGTCTTTCCGGCCGAAGCCTAAGACCCTCCATCTATGCCATCAGTAAGTGTCATGTATCTTAGGTCTCTTTAACTGATCCACATAGAGTGGGTACGTTTCTCCTAACTCATTGCTCACACTACCACGTCAATTTAAGCCATAGGCGCGGGTTAAGCTTCCTTGAGTCCCAAATCGATCCCACAATTTTACATAACCAAGTTATGTGCAAGTTGGCTCCCAAGCCACCAATATGGCAGAACCACGCTTCTGCCCAGTTTTTCGGGTGCACCTTGGAGTTAGCCCCCAAAGCTCCCTGTTGCAATCTACCACGTAGAAAACCCGAAAAACAAATGACACTGAGTCTTCTCTGGCAATACATGCATAATGAAAACATCATCGATCCAGACTAACGGGTCCGGATAGGCTTCACACACCATGTCTACGTCCGTACTTCGATTCCAGACTGTATATGCAAAACTACGGGGTTAAACCATATCTACCCGAAGGAATACATCACACTCACTGCCCACTCATGGGAGAGAGTTTCCTATGAAAAAAGGAAGAGGACTTCACATGCCTAGGTAGAGAATCATTACCCTAGAGGTTCGCTTCGGCACCATGGAAAACTAGTCAGATGAAAACCACCGCAACGGACTCGCCTCTGCGGATCTGGGCTCGGCTCGCGATTCGGAGCTCCAAAGCTCCAATAATGGCGCGATTCCTCCTTCTTCTTCTCCCTTCGATATCCCCTCTCTCTACCTCTTAGAAAGAGAAAGGGCCAAAGGAAATGAGGTTTAAACCCTCATTTGCCGACCTTATACCAACAACAAGGATTCCGGGCCATCGGATCCCACTTAAATGAAACGAAAGGCCTTGATTCGACTTTAGAATCGTCTTCCTAGGCCCATACACGGCTTGTGACACGCCCGTGTCACAGTCCGTGTCTCATACTCGTAAAATAATTTGTCGATCTCAGAACAGGACACGGCCTCTGACATGCCCATGTCAACCCTGGACATGCCCGTGTCAACCCTGGACACGCTCGTGTCACAGGCCGTGTACATCAATCGATGCTGAAACCATCATACCTGAACAGGATACGGCTTTGGACACGCCCGTGTCCCAGGGCGTGTTGCTCACTCGACACAGCCCGACAAACATAGAGCAGGACAGGGCTTTGGCCACACCCGTGTCCCAGGCCGTATTGCTCACTCAACACAGCCCAGTAAACACAGAGTAGGACGCAGCTTTGGACATGCCCATGTCTTTCCTGGACATACCTGTATTCTCCCTGGACACGCCCGTATCACAGGCCATGAAACTTTAAGGGCTATTAAAGTCCTTAAAAAAACACTACACATACATATTCGAGTTTTGGGGCGTTACAATGTATTTGTTGGGTCTCCAAGTGAAAAAGTTTGAAAATGAAATTTTCATCTCCGAGACTAAGTTTACAAGAGAGTTAGTCAAAAAATTGGTATGAAGAGTGGCTCCACCAAAAAAACTCCTATGTCGTCAAATATATCCCTAGACAAGGATGAGAAAGGGAAATCTTTTGATGAAATCATGTACATATGTATAATTGGATCCCGACTTTACTTGAATATTAGTAGACTGAATATCATGTATGTAACATGTATATGTGCTAGATACCAGGCATGCCCCAAGGAATCTCATTACTCAGCTGCAAAGAAGATTCTACGATACCTTAAGGGCACACTATATCTTGGCATATGGTAACAAAGGAATAATGATTTTAAACTGATAATTATTCAAATATAGATTTTGTAGAGTGGAAAAAATATATGCAAAGTACTTCGGGGACATGCCAATTTCTTGGAAGAAGGTTAGTTTCCTAGAGTAGCAAGAAGCAAACTAGTGTTGTTATTTCAACTGCAGAGTCAGAATATATTTAAGCCAGTAGTTGTTATGTTCAACTATTGTGGATCCAACATAAATTATATAATTACAGCCTCCAGCTAAGTAGAACTCCAATGTTCTATAAATCCTTAAGTGACATCTCAATTGCTAAGAATCATGTGTCACATAGCAGGACTAAGCATATTATGTATCACTTCATCAGAGAACATATTGAGAAGGAAGACATCTACCTTAAGTTTGTCCCTATTGACAAGCAAGTGGCTGATATTGAAAGAATTAGTGCCTAAACACCTAGAGGGGGGTGAATAGGTGTACTTTTTCTTTTGCTTTTAAGGCAGAAACTATGTTCAGTTAATTAACCTGAATTTACAAATTCTACTACTACACAACACAACAATCACAGAAATAATTCAACACAGAATGCACACAGATATTTATAGTGGTTCCCCAAGGTCTGGGTACATCCACTTTCCCCCTTCGCCTATCTAGCAGTGTACTAGATTCAGCCTAACTTCTGTACTTCTCCTCAGATCCTCAGATCTTACAGTAGATCAGAACCCAACCCAGGTTCCTACAACTCAGAGTGTCCCCACTCCTACTACTCAGGCAAACAGCCCTACCTCAACCTTCACCAAGGCCTACACTCAGAGAACACAGTCTCTTACAACTCAGGCACAAAGCCCTACCTCAGTCTTCAACAAGACCTACACTCAGAGATCTACCTCTCTTACACTCAGCCTTTATAAAATAGGCTTACAGCTCAGATCTATAATAGATCTTGCAGAAATTTGATTAAACAAAGTTTATGACCACCACCCTGAAAGAGAGAGAAGGGATGGATGGCTTCTTGAATAGTTCTTGGAAGAACTTGATGGCAGAGATCAACCTCTCTTAGCTTTCTTCAAAACTTCTTGAATCTGAACTCAGTAGGGTTGAATCTTCTGTGAAGTTGATCTTCAATCAACTTCTGACTTGAGATTCAGATTCTAATCTGAATCTTTCTTGGCAGCTTGGTTCAGCAAATGCTCTTCTTAGATGGAGCTCTCTCTCTCCAACTTCTTCTAGATCTTCTATCAAAAATCTTCTGTATAATTACTTCTATCTGTATTGCTCAGAATCTGTATTCTTCAATGATTGATCATCTTTTTCTGTTGAAGAAGAAAGCCTTTATATAGTCTTCCTCCATGGTAACCGGCTGATCCGGTTTCTAACAACCTTCTGACAGTGCTGACAGTTGCAGTAGACCGGTTGAAATGGCAGCTGTCAAGTCATCCAGTCACTTCTTGAAATACTGTCTCTGTCTGAAAGTGTCGAGACTGATCTTTATTATGTGTCGACACAAATAGACTAAGTGTCGACACAAGTAGACTAAGTGTCGACACATGCCTTGGTGGTGTCGACACAACTCCTTTGTTATTGTTAATACTTCTCGACACAGTCTTCTATTGAATGTGTCGACACTGATTCTGTGTGTCGACACAAATACTTCTTCTTTAATTCTTAGTTGAATTCTGATGTGTGTTGACACAACTCCTTTGTGTCGACACAAGTACTTCTTTACTTTAACTGTTTTGAAACTTGTTGTGTGTTGACACATGTCCTGTGTGTCGACACAGTTGATGTCGACTAAGCTTCTCTGGGTGTCGACACTGCCTCTAAGTGTCGACATGATTTATGTCGACTATTCTTCACAGTGTGTCGACACTTGCTGTATGTGTCGACACATTTCTTCTGGTGTCGACTCTGCCTTTCCTGGTGTCGACACAATTTACTCCAAGTGTCGACACAGCTTTTCTCCAGTGTCGACACAAGCCTTCATAAGTGTCGACACTGCCTCTCTACGTATCGACATATGGACTTAGAAATTTCCTGCAATTACTTAACCTGCACATATCAACTCAAAACACATCAAATACACCTTGATGTATATCACTGAGTAGGATGAGGCTTCTTCAAATCTGGTACATATTTTCCAATGTACCCAACAATCTCCCCCTATTTGGATAAGTCATAACCCTTAGTCAATGATATACACCATACATAACAAATACACAATATGATGTATAACAACATTATATGACAGGGTAAATACTAAACAAAATATGTAACACAAATCATCACAGAATAAAAATAATGCTAACACAGAACAAGCATTAACCATGTTTTGCTTCAACTACAAAAGTTTCTTTAATAGACGTTTACATAGATTTTAGACACTAAATTTTACAATGTTATAAAATCTAGTAAATCTAATCTAAGGCTGCTCTAGCTCCTTGATGACAATGCCCTTGCCAGATTGAATCTTGGCTTGAACTGGAACATCAGAGTCATCAACTGGCTTCTTGCCCTTTTGATCTTTCTTCTTTAGTTCTTCAGCCCTTATCTTTTGTCTTTCAAAATAATGATAAGGCTTTGGGAAATATTTGGTAGGCTCCTGTGCATTAGGAGGTAGCTTCCCAAGTTTTACCTTCCTTCTATACTGTACAATAGCCTCTTGCCTGACTTCATGCTTTCTCCACTCTTATTCAGAGTACCATTTGCCTCTTTCTAGGGTATTGTCCTTTGCAGATTTCCAAGCAGTCAATATGATATTTATAGAAGTTGGGCTCCACTGCTCAAAATCTGGCTTTAATTCAGCCTGTTCTCTAAATCTCTTCTTGGACAAAAGAGTTTCTTGATCTTTGGACAAAACTTCCTCAGGCACTGGATTATCTACTTTCTCAAGAATAATATTCTTATTACCCTCAAGAGGGCTGTACATAGATTGTACTTCTTGATGAATCATTTCAAAATCTGCAGGAGGATAGATCACCTGAGCAACTTCAGCTTGTTCTCCTCCAAAATATGCAGGATTTATACCAGATTCAACTACATTGTCATCATCACACAGGGGTGGATATCCAAGTGTGGCTCTGAAGCTATTGGAAATCCATTTAGCATGGTCAGATCCAGCTTTGACTAGTATTCTCTCCCCCTTTATGACTTCTCTCTCAATATGATCCCTGAGATCATCTTTCTGAAATCTGATTTGGGCATTAAGATAATTAACACCATCTTTATAGAAAGACTTCAGTTTTTGTAGCTTTGCAGTAATATTCTTTCGAGAATCCTCAAGAGCAGTCTTTACAGCAGCTATTACTTCTTGTAATTGCTTATCAAATTCTGCTTTTGCTGTAGCCCTTGCTGTAGTCCGTGCAGTAGCAATATTTTTCATCTCAGTGACAATCACTTTATGTGATTCAGTCAAGTTTTCATTCATCCTTATTTGATTTTCTAAGACATAGCCCTGCTTAACTGCTATATCATCCACTTGTGTTTTTATTTTCTCTTGGTGAGTGCCTAGGTAAACCACTGCATTGCCCCCTTTGTGGAAACAGTCAGTCATTTCCTTCTTATTTTGATTCACCTCAAATCTTATAGATTTTATATCTGTAGCCAAGGAGAATTAGAGATCTTTGTGAGTTTCATCTATATACTTCTCCATTGCTACCCTTTGCTCATCCAACTTCACTTGTATGGATACTAACAAAGAACTATAATCAATTGTTGGGGCAGGCTGTGGTGCAACAGTTTGTAGTGCTTTCTCGTAGCTTTGGCTTCTCCTTTTGAAGACCATAAGATTTCTCTTCTTAGCTTGAACCTCAGCTGCATCTTCAGAATCAGAGGTACTGGCTATATTGACTCTATCTTTAGGACTTGGAGGCAATTCCTGTGCAGTCTTAGGTAGCTCCCCCTAAGTCCTTTGCTCCTCAGTTTCAGTTTTAAATTGCTCCTCAACATTCCTTGCAGTCTCCTCATGAGATCTCACATGCTCACCCTCAAGATGTGCTTGCTCTCCCTCAAAAGCAGTTTTCTCCCCTTCAAAACCAGCATGCTCCCCCTCAATATCAGGAAATAGCTCTTCTAGAGTAAACTCCTGCTGAGTAGGGACAAGGGAGTTTCTTATTTCAGGAGCATTATCAGCAACTGATGTATCTTCCATGACAACATCTTGTGGTTGACTATTTAACTGAGCTTGTTGATCAACATCAATTAAAGACTCAGTTAATACTTCATCCTCAATATGGAAAATTGATTGATTAACTTCATGTATTACCTCAAGAATTGTTTGAGTTATCATTTCACTATCTAAATGAGTTGGCTCTTCCATATGTTGAGGCTCCCCCTGGAGTGTATCTAGGTGGATGGGGCTAGCAGATGGTTGCTCCCCCTGCCTCTGTGCATCTTCATTCCTTACTGGTGACCTTCCAGTATTATCAGCTTCTTCCTCATTAGAACTGAAAACTACTTGCTCCTCTGAGCTACTGGATGATTCAAGAGCCATTATGGCTTTCTTCTTCTTCTTCTGTGGAGGTGTTTCCTTCTCTAGAGTAGGCATGTCCTTATTTAACACCCTATCCCATCTTGAGATAATTCTGATATCCATCCTCCTCATATGGTTAATTTTAGAACCAGCAGCTTGGTTCATGACTTCTGCAATTGTTCCAGCTAAGTACAAACTCATAATTCTACCCAGATTGGGCTTCTTTAGACTTTCCTTAATCTTCTCAAAAATCACTGCTGACCAGTCAGTGTGGACTCTGAAGATGATCTTTGTCATCAGGCTGAACATGTAGGCAGAAATCCTATCATGTCCCCCTGGCTTGTAGAGGATGACTTTGTCAACTATTTCTGACAGAAATTTGCCTTGCTGATTCATGACTTTTCTGTTCATGACAGCTCGAATCTTTAAGGTGGGATCCAAACCACACCATTGTAGTGCTTCCCTTGTCTTAGAAGCAAGTACATCTTCCTCTTCTTGAGTTCTTGGTAGTTGAAGAGTTTTTCTCAAGCTCTTCAATGTAAGTTTGACTTTGGATCCATGAACTATTGACTTGATCTTCAATCCAGTTGAATCTAAAGTTACAGCGCCATAGTATTCAAGTACTTCCTTCTTCCAAATCTTGGTTGGCTCAAAAACTAGATAGTCCAACCCATTCTCAGTAATTAGGGTTACTACCTCCTTAATTTCTGGTTCCGCATGGTCAAATGCGTTGCGTAATAGCTCATATCCTTCATTAACGTTTTCTTCAAGCTTGGGCGTCATTAGGGTTTAGACAAATCTTGAATTTAGATGAGAGAGATGTCGACACAAAGTTTTGCTCTTTAAACTATTGAGAGCGTGTCGACAAACAATGTTGAAGACCTATTTATAACTTTCTAAAAACGAAGGTGAAAAGCCGCATCATAATCCTCTTAATGTGTCGACACTGTTGAAAAGTGTCGACACTTACTTCTAATGTCTCGACAATGGTGTTCACTACTATGTGTCGACACAAATATAGTCGACAGATTTTATGTATCGATACTTATACATCTGCGCTCGACGATTAGTAGAAACTCTACTCGACGAATGCTGTGTTGAACCTAAGTTTCGACACCACTTCTGGATGTGTCGACACCTACTTTGGATGTGTCGACACTATTTCTCTGAAGTGTCGACACAGACTTTCTAGATGTGTCGACATCATTTCTCTGAAATGTCGACACCACTTCTATGTGTCGACACAGACAACTTCTTGTGTCGACACAGACAACTTCTTGTGTCAACACCATTTTACTAGCTTATTTTATTAAACTATTCTAAGTTCAACATTCCTAATTCAATTTTAAACTTATTGAATTTAGTTTCATCAAGAGGCTTAGTAAACATATCAGCAATCTGATTATCTGTTTTAACAAATTCTAGGGAAATGTCCTCTTTCTCTACATGTTCTCTAAGAAAATGGTATCTAATTTCTATATGCTTAGTCTTACTATGTGAGACAGGATTATTAGCTATAGAAATTGCACTTGTAGAATCACAAAGCAAAGTTGTTCTACTTACTTGAATACCATAGTCTACTAGCTAATGTTGAATCCACAAAAGTTGTGCACAACAACTTCCTGCAGCAACATATTCTGACTCAGCTGTGGAGATTGCCACACTGGTCTACTTCTTACTGCTCCAAGACACTAGTCTTCCACCTAGAAATTGACAGGTTCCTGTAGTACTCTTCCTATCTTCTTTGCAACCTGCAAAATCTGCATCTGAATAGCCTGTCAGTAGAAAATCTCTAGGGTACCAAAGGCCTAGATAAGGTATGCCCTAAAGATATCTCAAAATCCTTTTTACTGCAGTCAGATGAGATTCTTTAGGGCATTCTTGGTACCTAGCATAGACACATGTAGCATACATGATATCTAATCTACTAGCTGTCAGATATAGAAGGGAGCTAACTATCCCTTTATACAAAGTTTCATTTATAGGTTTCCCTGCATCATCATTGCTAAGAGACACACTAGACCCCATAGGAGTTCTCATGGTAGTGGATGATTCCATACCATACTTCTTTATTAACTCTAGGGTGAACTTAGACTGGGATATGGACAAGCCATCTTCAGTCTGTCTTACTTGGAGACCCAAGAAGAACTTAAGTTCCCTCATACTGCCAATTTCAAATTTTACTTGCATAAGTTTTGCAAACTTTCTGCAAAGATTACTTTCAGTAGACCCAAATATTATGTCATCAATATATATTTGGACTAGGATAATCTTACCTTTAGATTCCCTAAGGAATAGAGTCCTGTCTATTTTCCCCCTTGAGAATTTGTTCTCAATGAGGAAACTTGATAGAGTTTCATACCAAGCCCTTGGGGCTTGTTTCAACCCATACAATGCTTTCCTAAGTCTATAAACATAATCAAGTTTGAGAGAATCAACAAAACTTGAGGGCTGCTCTACATAGACTTCTTCCTTTAGATTTCCATTTAGGAAAGCTGACTTTACATCCATTTGAAATACCTTGAACCCTTGATATGTTGCATAAGCATGGAACATCCTGATAGCTTCCAGTCTTGCTACTGGGGCAAAGGTTTGATCAAAGTCAATACCTTCTTCCTACCTATATCCTTTTACAATAAGTCTTGCTTTATTCTTCACAATGATCCCATTCTCATCCAATTTTTTCCTAAAGATCCACTTTGTTCCAATGATGTTGGGGTCTTTTGGTTTAGGAACAAGCTTCCAGACCTTGCATCTTCTGAACTGATTCAGCTCCTCTTGCATGGCATCAATCCAATGTGGGTCTAGAACTGCTTCTTCAAATTTCTTTGGTTCCACTTGTGATAGGAAACTGGAGTAAAGAACTGTGCTCAGATTCCTGCTTCTTGTTTGCACTCCTTATCTTGGATCACCTATTATCTGATTTGCTGGATGATCCTTTAAGTGTCTATTAGCTGGAGGTAGTCTATCTTCAGGTTGTACACCTCCAGCCTCTTCATTAAGCTGCACCTCTTGGTGTTCTTCAGCATCTAGAGAGTCTTGTACTCCTCCTGGACAGCAGCCACCATTTTCCACTTGCTGATTTGCAGTAGAATCTTCTGTAATGGTAAGCTTGTCCATTCTCTCATTTAAACCTGTAGAACTACAAGCACTACTTGACAACTCACAGTTAATCAGTCTTGTTTCATAAAAGACAACATGTATAGACTCTTCTACAACTTGAGTAACCAAGTTGTAGACCCTATAAGCCTTACTATTGTTGCTGTACCCAACAAATATCCCATCTTGGGATTTGGCAGCAAACTTGGTTACATAAGACTTACCATTGTTAAGTATATAGCACTTGCAACCAAAGACCCTAAAATATGATAAGTTTGGTTTTCTGCCCTTCACAATCTCATAGAGAGTCTTTTTGTGGCTCTTGGTGATAGTATCTCTATTGATCACATGACATGCAGTGTTTACTGCCTCAGCCCAGAAATTTTCTGGGAGAGAAGTGTCACTCAATAGAGTTCTACCAGCCTCTATCAATGTTCTATTCTTCCTTTCAGCAATACCATTTTGCTGTGGTGTTATAGGTGAGGAAACTTCTTGAAATATCCCAAATTCTTCACACAGATTTGTCATACTTTCAGACTGAAATTCAGTACCATGGTCACTTCTAATTTTAACCACTGTACTGTCCAACTCATTCTGAATTTGTTTAACAAAACTATATAAGACACTTGGGGTTTCAGATTTTTATCTTAGAAAGAACACTCAGGAATATCTAGAATAGTCATCTACCACCACAAATGTGTAGACCTTCCTACCTAGACTGTGAACTGGCATAGGACCAAATAGATCCATATGCAAGAGGTATATACACCTCACTGAATCCTTGTTTTCAAGGCTATGAAAGGTGGATTTTGTCTGCTTTCCTTTTTGACAAGCTGAGCATATCCCATCCTTTATACACTTAACTTGAGGACAATTCCTCACTAACTCTTTGCTAAAGAGTTGGCCAATAGTCTTATAGTTAAGATGAGCCAGTCTCTTGTGCCATTTAACACAATGTGAGACTCTCTCATCAGCTACAAGACAGATAGGAGAAACATTGTTCACACACTCAAAGTTAAGACAATAAACATTTCTCTTCCTATATTCTATCAATATGACCTTTTGATCACTTGAACTTTTGATATGACATCCATTCTTAATAAATGAAATGTCATACCCTAAGTCACTCAGCTTACTTATGCTTATAAGGTTGTGTTTCAAACCCTTCACATAGGCCACTTGAGTGATAGAAATCTGATTACTAGAAATGTTACCAAATCCTCTGATGATTCCTTTTTCTGAACCACCAAAGGTTACTTTAGGGCCATCCATGATAGGTGTGTAGTCCTTCAGCAACCCCCTTGTTCTAGTCATGTACCTGGAACATCCACTGTCCAAGTACAATATTGGGGCATGACAGCTTGGACTCACCTGCAACACAGATTACTTAACCTTAGAACCCAAATAACTTTTGGGTCCTTGGTGCAAGTTAGTATGTACTTTAACAAATCTACCTGTAGCTCTTCTAGCAGGCAGATTGCTTCTCTCTTTGACACTAGAATTGTGCCAACAATCTAAGGCAAAGTGGCCTACCTTGCCACAACACCAGCACTCAAACTTGTTGCACCTTTGTTTAGGTACAACCCTAGCTGAATTATCTACAGCAGACTTCTTGTTTTATGCTGGGGCTTTGCCTTTAGATTTGGACTTAGCAGTCTATGCAGTTTTCTTAAACCCTAATCCAGCTTTACCCTTTTGTGGTACAAACTCATCAATCAAGGGAAATATAGATTTAGGTTTAGAAAAACTAGCTACTATCTCTTTCTCTTTCTGAAGTGTAACCTCCAAATTTCTAATCTGATCATTCTTGAATGTAATAGTACCCATTTGAATAACAGTAATGTTTTTCAGTCTGGCTATCTCATTCAGTTTCTGATCCAGCAACTCTCTGAATCTACTGAAGCCAACTTAAGATCTGCAATTTCCTAAGCCTGAGATTTGGCCAAGTTTTTGCTCTTATTAAGTGCCTGCAGCAAGTCTCCATATTAATCTATCAACTGATGAATATCACCTTCAGACTCAGACCCTTCCACATCACTTGATGCAGATGTTGCTGACTCTGACTCAGTACTGCAATCTGAAAGATATTGTACCTTACTGGGACCAGGCTGATCCTGGCACTTGTTTTCTTCTTATACTGCCATCAGTCCCTTGCACTGATGGTCTTCCTGTTCATATATAGAGTTCAGCACTTGTAAAAACTCTTCTTCTTCATTTGCAGCAAACAGACCAATGTAAGCCTCAGCTTCAGATTTTGACTCTAAAGATGACTGATCTGACAATGTCTTCTCCTTCTTAGCAACAAAGGATTTTTCCTTCTTGCTCTGGTGTTGAGTCTTCTTTTTATCACCAGACTCCTTTCTTTTATCTGGACATTCAGCCACTACATGTTCAAGCCTATTACAACAGTAGCAAACAATCTTTGATGTGGTAGACTTATTTGCCTTAGACTTGCTCCTGTCTTTCCTGGATGACTTCCTCTTTTGATAATAGTAATCTTTAGGCTTAGATGTGGAAGGCCTTGACTTCCACTGCTTCTTCTTCAGAAATCTCTGAAACTGTCTTGTAAATGCTGTAAAATCTTCATCAGAGTCACTGTTGTCTGAAATCTGATTGTCTGAATTTTCTGAAGCAGTTTCAACAACAATCTTAGGAGGAGATGGAGACATCCTCCTATTCTTCTTAGTGGCTTCAACCTTAAAGGCCACAGACTTTTCTCTATGCTCACCTTTTGCACTCTTCTCTTCCTCTTTCCTAGCCATAAGTTGCATCTCATATGACAGCAACTTTCCAAACAAGGTTGGAGGAGAAATATCTGCAAGTTTGGCCACTTCTCTAATGGCACAAATCTTTGTGTCCCAATCCTTTGTCAAGGATCTTAAGAATTTATCATTCAGTTTATAAGTACTGAAGATTCTCCCATAGGACATCAACTCATTCACTATCCTATAGAACTTTTTATAGCACTCAGTGATACTGTCAGACTTTCCTTGTCTGAAACTCTCATACTCCTGGTTTAGCACAGATTTCCTATCTTGTCTTACTTCTTCAGAACCTTCCATGTAGACTATCAAAGTATCCCACATTTCCTTTGAAGTCTTGCAATGAATCAAATTTTGAAAGGTAGAATCATCTATGACACTTACTATAATGTTCTGGGCCCTCTTATCCATAGTTGCCAAGATGATCTCATCCTTGGTCATCTCTGAATAATCCTTGGGAATTCTTTGGTTAGCATCCAGAATTGATATCTTCATTGGAACATAAGTACCTTCCTTGACTGTAATATAGATCCTTGGATCAGAAGCCTCCATAAACAGCCTGACCCTGTCTTTCCAGATGCCAAATATCTCCTTTCTACATATGGGTAGTTTCATTGAACCTAGTTCCTTATGATTTTCACCTGAACACATTTTCTTGATTCTTTCTTGATTCTTAAATCTGCCTTAAGGATCTCACTCTGACTGTTAAGTCCTTCTTTTAGGAACCTGGCTCTGATACCACTTGAAAGAATTTGTGCCTAAACACCTAGAGGGGGGGGGGTGAATATGTGTACTTTTTCTTTTGCTTTTAAGGCAGAAACTATGTTCAGTTCATTAACCTGAATTTGCAAATTCTACTACTACACAACACAGCAATCACAGAAATAATTCAATACAGAGTGCACACAGATTTTTATAGTGGTTCCCCAAGGTCTGGGTACATCCACTTTCCCCCTTCTCCCATCTAGCAGTGTACTAGATTCGGCCTAACTTCTGCACTTCTCCTCAGATCCTCAGATATTACAGTAGATCAGAACCCAACCCAGGTTTCTATAACTCAAAGTGTCCCCACTCCTACTACTCAGGCAAACAGCCCTACCTCAGCCTTCACCAAGGCCTACACTCAGAGAACACAGTCTCCTACAACTCAGGCACAAAGCCCTACCTCAGTCTTCAACAAGACCTACACTCAGAGATCTACCTCTCTTAGACTCAGACTTTATAAAATAAGCTTACAGCTCAGATCTATAATAGATCTTACAGAAATTTGATTAAACAAAGTTTATGACCACCACCCTGAAAGAGAGAGAAGGGATGGATGGCTTCTTGAATTGTTCTTGGAAGAACTTGATGACAGAGATCAACCTCTCTTAGCTTTCTTCAAAGCTTCTTGAATCTGAACTCAGTAGGGTTGAATCTTCTGTGAAGTTGATCTTCAATCAGCTTCTGACTTGAGATTCAGATTCCAATCTGAATCTTTCTTGCAGCCTGGTTCAGCAACTGCTCTTCTTAGAAGGAGCACTCTCTCTCCAACTTCTTCTAGATCTTCTGTCAAAAATCTTCTGTATAATTACTTCTATCTGTATTGCTCAGAATCTGTATTCTTCAATGATTGATCATCTTTTTTTGTTGAAGGAGAAAGCCTTTATATAGTCTTCCTCCATGGTAACCGGCTGATCCGGTTTCTAACAACCTTCTGACAGCGTTGATAGTTGCAGTAGACCGGTTGAAATGGCAGCTATCAAGTCATCTAGTCACTTCTTGAAATACTGTCTTTGTCTGAAAGTGTCGAGACTGATCTTCATTATGTGTTGACACAAATAGACTAAGTGTCGACACAAGTAGACTAAGTGTCGATACATGCCTTGGTGGTGTCGACACAACTCCTTTATTGTTGTTAATACTTCTAGACACAGTCTTTTGTTGAATGTGTCGACACTGATTCTGTGTGTCGACACAAATACTTCTTCTTTAATTCTTGGTTGAATTCTGTTGTGTGTCGACACATCTCCTTTCTATCGACACAAGTACTTCTTTACTTTAACAGTGTTGAAACTTGCTGTGTGTCGACACAAGTCAAATGTGTCGACACAGTTGATGTCGACTAAGCTTCTCTGGGTGTCGACACTGCCTCTAAGTGTCGACACGATTTATGTTGACTATTCTTCACAGTGTGTGGACACTGCCTGTATGTGTCGACACATTTCTTCTAGTGTCGACTCTGCCTTTCCTGGTGTCGACACAATTTACTCCAAGTGTCAACACAGCTTTTCTCCAGTGTCGACACAAGCCTTCATAAGTGTCGACACTGCCTCTCTAGGTGTCGACATATGGACTTAGAAATTTTTCTGCATTTCCTGTAATTACTTAACCTGCACATATCAACTCAAAACACATCAAATACACCTTGATGTATATCACTGAGTAGGGTGAGACTTCTTCAAATATGGTACACATTTTCCAATGTACCCAACAGATATTTTTACCAAGCCTCTAGATGAAACAAAGTTTAATTTCTTCAAAATAGAATTGATTATGTTTAACTTAGAGTAAATATCATGCTAAGACAGTATACATATGCTTATCTTTTGCCATAAGTAGATGTTAGACTCTAATCGAGCATGTAGGTATGACACACATAAGATGTATCTAAGTTATATTGTCCCATCAAGTTTTTAGACTGGGCTTTTATACTCTCAAACCTTTATAATCTAAATTGACTAAACCTCCAGCTAAACACTCTTCCCTGTATTCCAATATAATAATAAGTAATTATTCAGGTCAAAATCTACATTTTCCTCAATTCTGCTGAGGGGAAGTGTGCCTCAATTGAGTGGGAGACAAAAAAATCTATCAGCAAAACTATCTAAAAAGGAGTAATTTTGTTTTATTACTGTTGGGTATTGTATCCACAATTACCTGGATTTGAGGAAGCCACCTGTCAAGCTAAGATGAATTCACAATGTATTTGATGAAACCTCTTAAGTTGTGCTTGCAGTTATTCCACGCTAAGTGCACACCAATGTCAGGGTGCAGTAGGTCAATATACACGGGTCTGCACGACGTAATCCCTCGTTGAGCAGATCAGTGTGTTGGCCTATGTGTACTCTCTCTATTGGAGTGCACTTACTTTCAAGTACAGGGCCGTGTTTATGCAAGAGCAGACAAGGTGCAAGGATGGGTCAAGGAGCAGCTCTTAGGTGAAAAGACGAAAATTCGTCTAAGTATAATTCGACGAGAATCACCAAGTGATTCTCGCCGATTCGGCGAGAATCACTAGTGATTCTCGCCGACTCTATCCGGCTACCTCAAAACAGTGTCAAGTAAGATTCGGCGAGAATCACTAGTGATTCTCGCCGAACCCATCGTTGAGCAGATCATGGCCAAGTAATATTCGTCGAGAATCATCAAGTGATTCGGCGAGAATCACTATTGATTCTCGACGAATCGTCGAGAATCACTAACTGATTCTCGCCGATTCGTCGAGAATCACCTTCGATTCTCGCCGATTTTGACTTGGCAATCTTTCTGGAAGCTGCTGGACCGGATTCTGCCGCTGGGACTGTGTTGAACCGGAACTAGGGTTTCCTTCAGGTGGGACCCACAACGGTCTTTTAGGAGTATACTTGTGTATAAATACACGCGTATTCTTGAACAGTAATGCAGCGAAGAAGTTTTGAAAAATACGAGCCGCGACCTGACCTAGTTCGCTGTTTCCGCTCCGCCGCCGCCGCCGTCGCCGCTCGCACCGAGTTGTTCGCCGTTTGATCGTGGTTTGACCCAGATCCTTCTGCGACAGATGCCTAGCTAAGCTTAGCGTCTCACGTGTCTAACCAGAGATCTCTTGTCTCTTGATTTGTTGATCGGGAAAACCTTCCCCGTCCGAATCGATCGAGACGACTGATCCTAGTATGACCGTTGGAAGACCTAGCTTGCTTCGCTACGAAGTTTGGATCTCTAAAGTACAGCGGCCGCACATCGTTGTCGCCGCCGATCCCATGAACCTAGCCGCCACCAATCTTGCCGCCGCCGGTTCCGGGGAGATTCTCTCCAAGAGAGATCTAGGGTAGTGGACTCTTCGTGGACTTCAAAAACACGTCGTTAACGAAGAGGGACACCTTAGTCTCCAAACGTAGTTTGTATATCTTGTACATTCTAGTTTTACCTTTGTTGTAAAGGAACGTTGGTTCCTAGTTGTAAGGGTTGAGTGCAACCCGTGTTGTGGGAGTGTTGACTCCTACGTGTGGAAGGGTTCCTTCCGATAGTGCAAGGATTGGATTTCAATCCTGTTGGTGAAGAGACCGAGTCGTCCCTGGTTGGGAGATAGGTCGAAGGGGGAAAGTGGATCTACCCAAATCGGGGAACCACTATAAGTAGCTTGTGTACTCTCTTGTGCTGTGTTGTTTTATTTTCGTGTGCAGGTACAATTTAAATTCCGCAAAAACACTGCACGTCACCTATTCCCCCCCTATAGGTGAAGATAGTTGACACTAGGTAGACTTTCAAGTGGTATCAGAGGGAGGTTACTCATCAAAAAGGTTTACACCTTGAGTAGAATCCTGCCACCAGTGTCAGAAGCATGGAGCTGGATCATGAGATATCTCCACTAAGACTCCCCACATGCACAAAGGAGTGTTATCTCGTCTGGAGGATGAGAGTGTCGTATCACTTGGATGCTATCGATCCTCGAGCATCTTTCATCCTGGAAGAGGGTCCTTTTATTCCTATGAAGACCTCCGACTCTGGAAAGAATATCCAAGTGCCCAAGTGCATTGCTGAGATGTCAGAGATGGAACTTTCATTATTTAATTTGGACAAGAGGATTCGTCAAATTATCATGGATATCTGGTCTGGAGCTTCTCGCTCTAGATTGGAAAAATGTGAGTCGGCTAAATCTATGTGGGGGATGATCTCAGAGCTGATGGGGGGGTCAGAGAAAGCAGGAATCTGCTGTTAACCAGAGGATGAAGCCTATATGGGGGTCCTCGCCTCTGAAGATGAAGGCAAGGATCTATCGGACATCATCAGAGCTCCAGTGTCTGTGTCAGAGATTGAAGAGGCCAGTGAGGAAAGCAGCTCTGATGAGGATGACATAACGGTCACTGGCTCTAATGATAATAACACTGAAGTGCAGGTAACTTCTTCATCCTGCCCCGTCTCTCTTGAAGTTTCTGAAGACAGGAACTGCTTTCCTTCAGAAAATCCTGATTCCCTGAAGAGAGCCCTTCAGACAAGCAACCTACTTGCTGAGGAGAAAGCTCAAGAGATTGCTCGACTGAAGATCTTGTTGGTTCTCCAATTGGCATCCAACAAGGTCAAGGACTCTATAATCTCAACTCTAGAGAGTAGTCTAGAGAATGAGAAAAGAATAGTATCAAACTTTTCCAAGGTTGATGCTATAAAGAGAAAGCAAGATTGGGGAACCACTATAGCTCCTTATGTCATCTGGTTGCTTACTTTATTTTTATTTCTGGTTGTGGTTTGTGATTGCTTTGTGATTATTCTGTGGTTAGATTTACTTTATATTATTTGCTTCCCTGTTCACATAAGAATACAACTACTGTTGTAAAAGTTTTTAGCAAGCACCATATTCTATTCACCCCCCTTTAGAGTATATCAGATCTAACTTGCACTTTCAATTGGTATCATAGCGAGGTTGGTTAAAAATACCACATCTCAGTGGTTGCACAGGCTAACACCTGAACCCAAAGATTCCTATAGTTAGATCTGCTTGTTTTGATTTTGTTATTAGAATTACTTCTTCACAAAACATGGCCCAAAACAAAGATTATGCTAGCACCAGACCTCCAGTGTGCAATCTATCCAAGTTTGCACTTTGGAAGGCAAGGAATAGACTCTACATGAACTCTATTGATGAGGACATTTTCAATTCTATTTTGATAGTGTGTCCAAGACCTCCAGAGAATACAAGCACAAGTGCTGTTCCACCTCCATCAGGAACAGATGATGACATTAAGAAATGGAAAGTTGCAGATGCAAAAGCTATGAACATTCTTGCTCAGACTATGTCTGATGAAATTTTCCAAAAGGTAGCTGAATGCAACTCAGCAAAGGAGATCTAGGACAAGCTGTCTGAAATAGTCTCAGGATCTGCTGATGAAAGAAAAGACAGAATATCTCACCTCATATCCCAATATGAGAATTTCAAGAAAGGAGAAGCTGAGTCAGTAGCAGACATGTATAATAGACTCAACCTGATAGTCAATGAACTGAAAACTTTGGATAAAGAGATCTCATTGACTGAGCTAAATGATAAAATCCTAATGTGCTTCCCAAGTACTTGGGACTCAAGGATCTGGCCAATCAAGGATACCAGAAGTCTCAATGAGATCACAACAGAAGCTGTCTTGGGCAAGCTCAAGTCTTATGAGCTGCTCATCAAAAATAGAGAAGAAGAGCAGAAGGCTGCCTCATCAGCCATAAGAAAGGAAAAGTCAATAGCTTTCAAAGCCACTGAAGATCATCCTGAAGACAAGGTCACAGGCAATGATGAGCTGCTTAGTATACTGGCCAAAAGATTTTACAAAATGGCCAGAAAGGACTTCAGGAAGAGATCATACAAAGAGCATGACAAGCCAAGGTATGATAAATCAAATAATAAAGAAATTATTTGCTTTGGTTGCAGGAAACCAGGCCACATTGTGCCTGACTGTCTAGAGAACAAAAATAAGGACAGAAAGGACATGAAAGAAAGAAGAAAAGACAAGGACTTCAAGAAGAATAGCAATGGCAAACCCTCCTCCAACAAGAACAAACACACAAGGAAGGGATTTGTTGCTGAATCTTGGAGTGAGACAGAAGAGTAATCTGAAGCTTCATCCAGCTCAAGTGATGATGAGGATGATGCTGAAGAAAAGGAATTCTGCATGATGACTATCAATACCTCACAACACAGTTCTGATGCAGAAGATTCAGAGTCAGACTCAGAGACTCAACTTAAATAGGACCAGGTAATAAGTTCTTTTGATTTTAATTCTGAGAACTTTAAGTATGAATTTAAAGCACTATGTTTAGACTTATTAAAATCTGAGAAGGAAATCATTTCTCTCAAAAATCAATTATCTGAACATAGTACCTTAAAATCAGAAAACCTCAAACTCTCTGAGGAGTTGGAGTGCTGTAGGGAGCAGATAGCTTTACTGAAAAGTGAGCTGTCAGAGGCCAAGAAGCTTGAAGAATCCCTCATTGGGAGAAGTATCAAGCTAATGGACATCACAAGCACAGTGAACTCAAGATTCAACAGTACACTAGGCTTGGGTGCTTCATCCAGCCAACCTATAGTACTAACAACCCCAATTAAGTTTATCTCTGATAAAGGGAAGGGAGTTGTAGAGGTAGTTAGGCAAAATTCTGACTTACCCAAGAAAATAAGAGTTCAATAGAAATCGTCTAACGGAGCTACACGATCGTCGAATCCAGATCGACGATCTCAGGCAAAATCGTCGAACTCAGGTCGAAGATCTCTAAACCCTAAACTCTGCCACAGTCGATCGTCGAACGGAGCTCGATGATCTGACCCAAGATCATCGAACGCAGCTCAATGATCGTCGAGCAGAGATCAGAGATTTGAAAACTTCTTCAAGGGTAAATCAAAATCCAAACCTAGGGGTCCTTCATCCCAAAGATTTAACCCTTATACTGAATGGATAATACCTCCAAGGAGATATCATCCTAAAGGTTATAAGAGTCAACCAGGGATGTCATTTATTTCTTAATTTAAAGGTTATCAACCTAGGCCCAAGGTAAATTGGGTCAAAAACAAGTAAATTGCTTTATGTGCAGGTGAAGACCTATCCAACATCAAACCAGCAATGGTATTTGGATAGTGGGTGCTCCAAGCACATGACATGAAGCAAGGACAATTTCACATCGTTCAAAGCCAAGCTTGGACCCAAAGTCATATTTGGTGATTCAAACTTTGGACTAACAAAAGGATATGGTGCAGTCCAGATTGACACAGTCACATTCAAGAAAGTAGCCTATGTGGAAGGACTGAAGCACAACTTGATCAGCATCAGTCAGCTATGTGATGAAGGCTACCAAGTGACTTTCAGCAAATCCTTATGCAAGATCAAATCAGAGGACAACACAACTGTGTTGACAGGTAAAAGGAAAGGTAACATCTATTTAGTAGACTTTCTTTCAACAGAAGTAGATATTTGCCTGTTTAATTCTATTTGTAGAACGAATGTATTATGGCATAAGAGATTAGGACATATAAAGCTTAGAACCATTTCTAGGCTATCCGAGGACAACCTTGTCAGAGGACTACCTTCTGGCCCCTACAAGAAGGAAGGACTCTACAGGGCTTGTCAATTAGGCAAGCAAACTAAAAATACTTTCAAGTCACTTAATAAGAGTGATTCACCTAGGATTTTGTATCTGTTGCACATGGATCTTTTTGGACCTATTACAGTACAAAGCTTAGCAGGGAAATCTTACACTTTAGTAGTTGTAGATGACTTCTCTAGATTCACATGGGTGTTCTTTCTGAGGAAGAAGTTTGACAACTTTAAGTGTTTGACAGAGTTTCTCAAATGCATACAGACTGAGTTTAATACTCACATTGCCCTGATCAGAAGTGATCATGGGACAGAGTTTGATTCTCTTCTTATGCAAGAGTTCTGTCAGAGTGAAGGGATCAGGCACACTTTCTCAGCTCCTAGAACTTCTCAACAAAATGGGGTAGCTGAAAGGAAAAATAGAACCCTTATTGAATCTGCCACTACATTGTTGTCAAATGCTCTCCTTCCTCTATCTTTTTGGGCAGAGACAGTGAACACCTCCAACTATGTGTTGAATAGAAGTTTAATACATAAACTGAAGGGCAAGACGCCCTATGAATTACTCAAAGGGAAGAAACCTAAAGTAGATTATTTTAGAATTTTTGGTTGTATCTGTTACATTCACAATAATGACAAGAAGTACTTAGCAAAATTTCAAGCTAAAGCTGATGAAGGAGTGTTTCTGGGATACTCCATGATCAGTAAGGCTTATAGGGTCTATAATAAATCAACTCTTAAAATTGAAGAATCTGTTCACATATCTTTTGATGAATCTAACATTTCTTTCAAGGAGAAGAACACTTCTACCATAGAACCTTTGCAGGTACATTCTCTTGCTGAAGACTTGGACATATTACAAATCATTCAAAAAGAGGAAAGCAGTGAAGATGAAGAAGACATTCAACATCCTGAAGAGAAACCTCTTGAAGAGCCAGTTGTTGTACCACAAGAGAAAACAACAACACAGGTTGGTGAACAATCAACACCTCCTGTTGATTTAGTAACATCAAGAGACCATCCAATTTCTCAAGTAATTGGAGACATCTCAGCTAGTGTGCAAACCAGAAATCAGGTCAACCAAAACCTGATGCACACTTGCTTTCTTTCTCAAATTGAACCTCAATCCATTCAAGATGCAGAGCAGGATCCTCACTGGATCATTGCAATGCAAGAAGAGTTGCATCAATTTGAAAGGAACAAAGTTTGGGAACTAGTACCAAGGCCTAAGGATCACTCCATTGTTGGAACAAAGTGGGTATTCAGAAACAAATTGGATGATCAAGGAGTCATTGTAAGGAACAAGGCCATGCTAGTTGCTCAAGGGTACTCTCAAGAAGAAGACATAGATTATGACCAGACTTTTGCACCAGTTGCAAGGTTGGAGGCCATAAGAATCTTCTTAGCATATGCAGCACACAAGGGTTTCAAAGTATACCAGATGGATGTAAAGAGTGCTTTTCTCAATGGAGACATCAAAGAAGAAGTCTATGTCAGACAACCTCCAGGTTTTATCTCTTCATCTCATCCTGATTATGTTTTTAAATTGCACAAAGCATTGTATGGTCTCAAGCAAGCTCCTAGAGCATGGTATGAGACCCTAGCATGCTTCCTTCTGAAAAATGAATTTATAAGGTGTAGAGTAGACAAAAATTTTTTTATTAGAACCCATAAGTCTCATACCCTAGTAGTACAAATCTATGTAGATGATATTATATTTTGTTCTACTGATTCAAATTTGTGCAGAAGGTTCTCCAACCTAATGCATTCCAAATTTGAAATGAGTAGCATGGGTGAGCTATCCTTCTTTCTAGGATTGCAAATCAAACAACATGCTGAAGGCATATTTATTTCTCAAACCAAGTATGCAAAGGAATTGGTCAAGAAATTTGGTATGTTTGAAGCATCTTGTATGAAAACACCTATGCCTACTAATGCTGTATAAGATGCTGATGAACATGGGAAACCTGTTGATCAGACAACATATAGAGCAATGATTGGCTCCTTATTGTACCTTACAGCTAGTAGACCTGACATAATGTTTGCTACATGCATATATGCTAGATTCCAAGTAAGCCCTAGAGAGTCACACCTAACCTTAGTAAAAAGGATTCTCAGGTATGTAAAAAGTTGTCCAAATCTAGGTCTCTGGTATACAAAAGATTCAGCATTTGACTTAACTGGATTTTCTGATGCTGATTATGCTGGATGCAGAATTGATAGGAAAAGCACCAGTGGAACTTGTCAGTTTCTTGATGACAGACTTGTCTCTTGGTTTTGTAAGAAACAAACATCTGTGTCAAATTCAACTGCTGAAGCTGAATATATGGCTGCAGGTAGTTGTTGTTCATAATTCTTGTGGATTCAAAACCAACTCCTAGACTATGGCTACAACTTAGAGAAGTTTAAAATCTTTTGTGATAATACCAGTGCTATTTCTATAGATCAAAATCCAGTCCTCCATAGTAGGACAAAACACATAGAAATTAGGCATCACTTTCTAAGGGATAATGTTGAGAAAAATAAAATTGAACTTCAATATATCCCAACTGATTTGCAAAGGGGAGATATTTTCACCAAACCCTTGGATGAAAAGAAACATACCTTCTTCCTAAATCAGTTAGGAATGTTAGATGGAGGAAGTCTAAAATAATATCCAAGATTTTAAAACTCTAAAAATTGACCAAGACTAGGCAAACATCTTGATTTCTCTAGTGTATAGAGTGTTCCTGGTCTCTGAACTGCGCTCGACGATTTTCCCCCAGATCGTCGAACGGAGATCGACGCTTTCCGAAATTGTCGACCAGAGTTCAGTGCTTCTCAGATAGTCTATACTATCTCTCCAGGTCAGTGATCGTCGAACGACGCTCGACGATTTTGTTTTCTGAAACTATCGTCGAACGGAGCTCGACGCTCTCCAATATCGTCGAACGGAGATCGATGATGTTGATGACCTTTCAGTTTCCTTTAGAAGCCCAGATCGTCGAACTGAGTTCAACGATCTTTCCTTTTCTGCGTCGAACCCTAATAAAAAATTCATTTTTCGGCCGTCGTTCTCTCTTTGCGCCTTCATTCTCTCTGCAAATTTTCTCCTTCCCTCCAAATTTCTCTACACTTGGTCATTTGTTTGTTGATTTTTGCAGGAATCAATGGCCGTCTCAGTTGCAGTCCTGGCTGGAATGAAATTTGATGCAGGATTTGATATTGATATGGATTCCTTCAATAATAGTGATCAGATTTTCAAAGATATTCTAGAAATTTTCAAGGAACAACAGCTCGTCACTATCATGTCCACCAGGATCAAATTAGCTGCTGATGAAATAAAAGAGTGGGTGTATACTGCCCACAACCAGGATCAGAATACAGTGATTGGAACAATATCTGGAACCCAGGTACCTCTGACACCTACTATCTTGACAGAGGTTTTTCAATTACATTCTGGAGAGGATTTTGCTGAGAGGTCTGGAGAAGAATTTTCTACTATGCTTGAGAGAATGAGACATTCAGATGCAAACCCTAGCAAACTGCTGAAAAAGAATTTATCTGTGGAGTACAGATTTTTGGCTGATGTTGTAGGAAAGGTGTTATTGGCCAAACACTCAGCCCATGATACCATCTCCAGGTATCAGCTATGTTTGATGGGTGCTCTTGTAGATAAGAAACAATTGAACTGGGGAGAAGTTTTCTTTGACTTGATTAAGAAGAAGATCAACAAGAATTTTGTTAACTTTGGAAGGATATTAGGGCTGTTTCTTCAGAACAGATGCCCTGCACTGCTAGTTTCAAATGGGATGCACATCAATGCCTCCAAGAGGCACTCCTGTGCCCTGTTTGGAAAGTGGGATAGGCAAATTGTGAAGCCCAGCAGGCTCTCTGCAAGTGCAACTTCAGGCATAAGGACTGTTGCAGTCTCTTCCCCTCAAGTCTCTGACCCTGCAGAAGACTTTCCTGCTTCTTCTCCTCCTCCTCCACCTTTTATTTCATCTCCACCAGTCACATCCACCATTACAGTTTCCTCCACCATCATAATTTCAACCCCATCTCCAACTTCTATCCATTCTCCAACTCTTCCACTAACTGAAGAACTCTTCCATCCCCTACATCACTACCCACAACAAGAAACTGATTCATCATCTCACATTCCATCTTTCAATCTGATAGATGATTCCTTTATGGATGATTCTCCCTCATCCCCTGCTTAGCCACCTTCTTCTTCCACATCCTACCAACAACTACTTCAAGATATCATTGCACAACCCTCCTTCACACCCTCTATTTCAATTCAATTATCTTCCATTTCCACAATCCCCATATCTCAACCTTCATTTCCACCATCCACCAGCTCTCCACCCACATCTCCAGCTGCTCCACCTTCAGTCCCTACCTCTGGTCAAGTCCCTCTTGAGCATGTAGCTCTTCCAGCTTTAGCAGACAAACTCGATGAGCTGATAGCTCCCAATCTATCACTCTTGTTGGAGACCTCCTTGGCTCCACTTCTCAAGTCAGTTGCAGACCTGTCTGCCAGGCTCTCCTCTCTCATTCCTCCTCAGGCAATCCCTTCCTCTAGGTGCCTTGATCCAGTCCTGACTGAATCTAGGTAGGGGGAGATGCCTCATGAAGTGGAAAGATTGCCTGCTGCTGCTGTTACTTCAACTCAAGCTCAAGCCTCAACATCTCAAGTTGCAGTTTTCTCAATGGACCTCAAGACACTATTATCAGATTTTGATTCTATTTATTTCAGCTGTCTTCCAGAGCACACTGTAGTCCAGCCATCAGAAGATCTCTCTAAGGCCATTGTGCCTATTTCAAGCTGTGACACCAGTATAATACATTCTTTTGTAAAGTCCCTTTCTGCTGCTGCTCCTTCAGTTTCTGTTGAAAGTACTGATATTGTTGATATTGCTGTTAATTCTGATGTTTTAATATCTGAGGATATACATATGACAGAGGCATTTGACTTTGAGCCTGCTGTTACTACTGATGTTATTTCTGTTACTGAAACTGTTGGATCTGAAAGTATTGTATCTGAAACTGCTGAAACTGTTATATCTGAATCTGCTGCCCCAGCTACTGCTGTATCTACTGCTGCTGCCATGACCTCTTCTGCCAGTGTTATTTCTACTTCTCTTCCTGCTGTTGTTGTTGCTGTTACTATTGCTGTCACTACTGTTACTTCTGCTCAATCTCAACAACAGATACACTATCTCAAAAGGATTGATGCACTATATGATGATCAAAGCTCAGAAAGTGATCAGTATAGGATCGACTCAGATGACTCCTCTACAACTATTGCAAGGAAAAGAAAAACCAGAAGCAAAGCAATGAAGAGAGTCCCCCCAGCCAAAGTAAAAGACACAAATGATATTCCATACTACATTCTGCATGACAGCCGTATCACAGAACATTGGATGCAATACTCCAAAAATCAATTGAAGGCTATGAAGAAAAAGAGAAGATATGACAAAGGTTCCTCTCAGTTCCATCATCATCCTCCTCCTCCTCCTCCTTCACCTGATGCAGGTGCAAGTGGTAGCTCTGCATCTCAACCCTCTGCCAGAAGCCAAACCCCTTATCAACCTCATGGTAGATCCCAGTACAGGGGAAGCCAATCCAGAGGCTATCAGTCAAGGAGAGGAAGCTAAAGAGGAAACCAAAGATAATTTCAAGTATACTCCAAAGGATATTCCAGGCAACATCCATACTCAAGGGAAGGACAAGGTCCACCTGATACTACTTCAGGTCCCTTTCCCTATAAACTGAAAGAGTTAGTCTCCTCCAGAGCTCCTCCAGACAATCCCTCAAACAGATATGGGCCTCCAATTCCTTTTGAGGATTCAGAGAACAATCCTACTTCATGGACAACTAGAATGAAAGAATTAGCTGCTCTGGACCAGATCAAGAAAGCCAGAGAACAAGGCAAAGACACTTCCAGTATTACTACTTTATCTGATCAAAGAAAGAAGGAACTTGAAAGATATTCATCCAGTAAATTTTTTGATTCTGAAAGCTACATGAAGCTGCACCCTGAAGCTGTAGTGCCCAGGCCCAAGCAACAAATCTCTTTAGGTGCAGCTGATGACAGAAGATCTAAAAAGAAAGCTCTCAATCCAAACAGAGAAATAGTACTTATAAAGAGCAAGGAAAAAGAGTAACTCTGTAAGGTGACAATTATTTTTATTTCTGAACTTGCTGAGATAATATCTGTGATTTTGCAATGTCTTGTTTATTATATTGTTGCTTTGTATATGTTTTCAATTTTTCAATATCTGTAAATAGTAATCCTAACCCAAATAGGAGGAGATTGTTGGAACACCCTATTACTGATTTGGGTCAGGATCACTATGTCTCTTAGGAAACCTGTTTTGACCTCATTGTATAGATCTAAAGGTCAAGTAGAATTGAGTCTAAGGGTTAGTAGTTAGGTTTGAAAGCTGCCCTCAAGACCAGGTTTTTCTGTTTTGGAGAACAAGTCATTTCGTCGAGCTCAGTACGACGAATCGTCGAACTCCATTCGACGATCGTTGAGCTCACTTCGACGAATCGTCGAACTCCATTCGACGATCTCTGAGCTCAACTTCAACAAGTCGTCGAACTCCATTCGACGATCTCTGAGCTCAACTTCAACAAGTCGTCGAACTCCATTCGACGATCTTCGAGCTCAGATCGACGATCTTGACTGCAGTTTAATTCTCTATCTCTGAGCTCAGTTCGACGATAGTTGAGCTCAGATCGACTATCTCTATTTCTGTCTAAGTCAAGGCTTTGAGCTCAGTTCAACGGTATTGGAGCTCAGTTCGACATTTTTCTGAAAGAGTTCAACGATTTTCAAGATTCAAATTCAGACAGTTAAGGAATTATTGTCAGCAATTAATTCAGAGATCTTGTAGCCGTTTTTAATTAATCTGGAGCAAGTTTCAAGGAATTATCAAGGAATGTTTTATTGGACTTTCCTCCAGAAGACAAAAACAATTAAGGAAGTCATTTATGACAGGCCAATGACTATCTTGGACAGTGGATCATTTCTATTCAGACAAAAGGAATAAAAGATTAGTTTTTCACTCTTCTCTCAACAGTTAGAAAAATATTCTCTGCAACAACAACTCTCTGTAACAACAAGAATTACAGCTCTTAAAACAGCAATTACACAAGAGAAAAAAAGAGAGTTCCAGACATTCTCAGTCTCAAGATTCATACAAGAACACACATCACAAAAGGAGATCAACCATCTGAAACTTTCAGATCTCTCTTGATTCAAGTGTTCAAAGGCCATCATCATTCAAGACTCCAGATACCTCACATTTCAGCTGTTGCTGAAATTATCATTTGCTGGAGATCAATTTTCTGAAGGCCTATCACCCTACTGCAAAGCTTCACTTCCTGAACAACTCAAGATCTCCGGGGGAGCTTTGACAACATCCACTATCTTCTCTCTGACTATTGACAGAGAAGATCTTCTCATCCCTCTCTCACTCTCTGCTGTAAAGGGTTTTTCAAACTCCCTTCAAAAGTTTGTGATTGGTTTCTGAGACCATATCAAAACTCAGTGGTGGCAAGACACCTGATCAAAAAATCTGGTTTGGTTTTTGAGCACCTTATCAAAAGCTCATTGGTGCCCAGGACACCTGATCAACTCATCCTACAGTGGATTCCTACCTAGGGTGGTAGAAGATTGGATGTACCCAGATTGATTGGGGAACCACTATAGCTCCTTGTGTCATCTGGTTGCTTACTTTATTTTTATTTCTGGTTGTGGTTTGTGATTGCTTTGTGATTATTCTGTGGTTAGATTTACTTTATATTATTTGCTTCCCTGTTCACATAAGAATACAACAACTGTTGTAAAAGTTTTTAGCAAGCAACATACTCTATTTACCCCCCCTCTAGAGTATATCAGATCTAACTTGCACTTTCACTTTCCCGTTAGCTTGTTTAGCTACCGATAATCAATACAGAGTCTCAAGCTCCCGTCCTTCTTCTTAACAAAGAGGACCGGTGCGCTCCAAGGCGACGAACTTGGACGCACATACCCTTGCTCCAACAACTCTTGCAGTTGAACCTTCAGCTCCTCCATTTCCTTAGGCGCTAGCTGATACTGATATCATGACACGAGCTTCCCACCTAGCACTAGCTCCATCATGAAATCTATCTCTCGTTGAGGCGGGGATCCAAGAAGATCACCAGGGAACACATCAGGGTACTCTGATACCACTGAAATACTATCCAACGTAGGCTTAGGCTTTGCAACCTCCACTAGCGTAAAGGACAGCTCTGCTCTAGCGCGACCGCCTTCACCACCTGAAGAGCAGACTTCAACGTCTTACTCGACCCTTTCAAGCCCGTAAAAGTCATCTCACGACTTGTTTCCGACTTGACCCCCCTTACGATTGCGATCGATGTATGCTTGCTGCTTCAAGAGCCTGTCCATACCAAAGATCATGTCGAACTCCACTAGTGATAGTAACGACGTTTGTAAATCAAACTCTTGACTCCCAATCCATACCTAAGCGCAATAGATTCTACCCGCGCGCATTGAGCACCATTGGACCATAACACATCCAATTTGTCTCTTACCATCGAAGGAGGTACTCCGACGCGCAATATAATTCCTAAATAAAGGAATGCGAAGTTCCCTAAACGAACGGTGCTCTTGCCGGATAAACAAAAATCAGAACAAAGCTTAGCACAAGTAGTTCTAAGCTAACATGCACAAGGGCGACAAGTATTTAAGGCTAAACTGCTATAACTTTAAACCATACCTGTCCTCACAATGGCGTGCTTCCTCTCGGACTTTAGGTACCCACAGGGATAATGCCCCGGCTCCCCACAGTTGTAACATGCGCCCGGGGTTTGGCCTGTAGTTGCCCCCGAAGCACCGAAAGGAGGGGCTAGACCCAAAATCCTAGCCTTCTTATACCACCTACGATATCCATATTTTGAGGTGTTCGGCATTTTGAACGCCGTTTTCTTTGCACTAAAGTCATCAACTGCTCCTGACATATCTTTCTTAGTCTTCTGAGCACCATTCTGACACTCTCGGGCAAAGTGCCCTTTCATTCCACAAGTATGACAAGTGTAAGTAGCTTTACTAGTCGATGTTGTAGCCCCCTTCTCCAGCATTCTGCTGGATGTAGCTCTTATGGGGCTTGCATAGTTCGATACCATGGTCGCTGGCATCGGGTGAGTCTTCCTCAAGTCTACTTCCAAAGATCTAGCTGACTCCACCAAGGCTCGGAATCCCAATATTTTTGGTCCTAGCAGTAGGATTTGCAGCTCGCCACGCCGACCATTATAAAATCTATTGACTATAGCCTGCTCGTTCTCCAACTCAAAGCATGGGTAGCGGCTTATTATAAGAAATGCTTGCAAATATTCATCAACTGAGTGTGCTCCCGGCACTAAATGCATGTTCAGCTGCTGGCCTGATGGTTTACCAAATGTCATCAGCTCCATCACGCCACCCGACGTTGAAGTCACAACAGGGGCACAGGGTTGTACATTTCTTCCATGATGTGCATTAGTCACAGCGAACACCGCTTCAACGATCCTTCTTACGGTTTCAGACGAAGGAGGGGTCTCAAACACCTCACTGGGAGCACTATACTCATCAGAAACCAGACTTTCTGGCGGCTCAGCACCGCTTCTGGTCACCTACAGTTGTACAAAACACCATTAAGCGACCAAGCAAAATTACAAAACGCAATTATTGGAACACGCAGGTTCCTCAAACACGAGTATTTTCATTCCTAAGTGGACATTCATGGGTTCTTTTGTTGTTATAACGATGACGCACACACATGTGCTCACCACCCCTTAAAACGAATTCGCCCACAAATTCATTTAAGCCTGATCAAAACTAGTAGACTGATACCAAATTGTAACAACCCCTATCCGTCGCATAGCATATAGCAGTAGGTCCGGCCGGGGCGCGATGCCATATAACACAAACAGACCGAAAGGTTAATTAATGGAAACCATCCAACCAATCCAACGTCCTATACAGAGTCATTCTAGCAGAAGCAATTTTATTAGTTGCAATAACAAGAACCCAGCACTAGCATGAATGTCCACTAAATAGAACCACAAGGAATGAAGTACAAATACACAAGTACGGGCCTTATGGCCATACAAAATGGTTTACTCAAATTACATGTTTTCCAAACCTCGGCACGCAGGTCGGTCATACATGAATAAAACTGGTAAACACTCCAATTAGCCCTTCGAGTGCCGGCTATGCAATTTGGGCTTCAGCCCGCTATTGACCGCTCGGTCTTGCAGCACCTGCAAGCAACAATCCACCGAGACGGTGACAAACAAAGGCAACGGTCAGCTATGCTGACCAAATTATAACGATCTCGCCCCCAAACTCGGGGTGGTGATGCTCCTTCCCTGCACATTATTAGCATAATCAAGCAGTAGAGTAATAACACTACATCACAGGCACAGGCACGCATGGCCACATGCCCCGTGCTCTCAGGGCACATTCTCGGTGATCATGGTCAAGGTCAAAGTCCGCCAACTCACCACCTCCCCTTGGACGACAATATCTCGTGAGCATTTGGTCTTTCTGGCCACTGCCTAAGACCCTCTATCTATGCCAACGGTAAGTGTAAAGTAACTTTAGGTCTCTTTAACCAAACGACATAGAGCGGGCATGGTTCCGCCTGACCCGTTGCTCACACCACAACGTTAATTTAAAACATATGCGCGGGTCAAACTTTCCCGAGTCCCAAATTGTTTACATACATTACATAACCCAGTTATGTTCAAGTTGGCTCCCAGGCCCACAAGATGGCAGAACCACGCATCTGCCCAGTTTTTCGGGTGTACCTTGGAGTTAATCCCCACGGCCCCCTGTTGCAATCTACCTCGTAGAAAACATGAAAAACAAACATTTGCACGGAGTCTTCTCCGGCCTTTCATGCAATGCAACATCACCGATCCAGACCAACATGTCCGGGTAGGCTTCACACATCATGCCTATATCCGTTCTCGATTATGGGCTCTACATGTACACAATGGGGACTATTCATGTCTACCCGAAGGAACGCCTCAAACTCACCACAAACTCGCGAGAGCGGGCTTCCCTATGCAAAAGAAGTAGAGCTTCACATGCTCAAGTAGAGAATCGTTACCCTAGCGTTCTTCCTTAGTGCCATGGAAATGTATGCGAATGAAAAGCACCGCAATCTCCTTGCCTCTGTAGATCCGAAGTTGGCTCACGATTTGGAGCTTTGAAACTCCGCCGGTAACCAGATCTAGCCTCCTTTCTACTTCCTTGCTCTCCCTTCTCTCTAGACTTTTAGAAAGAGACTAAGTAAAATAAGTGAGGGATTTGAAACCCTATTCCCGGGTATATCCCAGTAGGAACAACCCCCAGCCGTCGGATCCCAAAATAAGGTAACGAACGGCTACGATTCGTAGCTGAAATGCAAAACCTGGGTCGAACACGGCTTGCAACACGCTTGTGTCCAGGTCCGTGTCCCCATTCGCCGTCGAAATCGACGCGTCTCGAAAAACACACGGGTACCCGACACGCCCGTGTTCGACCTAACATGCTCGTGTAATCCAGTACACACCCGTGTTTCCGGGCGTGTTCCTCCATCAACACAGGACCAACACAAACCCGAGACTTACACGGGTCTTGGACACGCCCGTGTCCTATTTGACATGCCCGTGTCAAACCCAAACACGTCTGGGCTCCAGGCCGTGTTCATTATCTCGACACTTCGTCGAGCACAGTTCGTCGACACCCGACACGACCTTGGACATGCTCGTGTCCTAGGCCGTGTCCCCTATCTCGACACATCATCGAGCGAAAATGTCGACTTCCCGGGCAGATCGTCGACATGAGCTTGACACGGACTGAGACATGCCCGTATCTCCAGCCGTGTTCACTGTTCGATGATCGTCGACTCCAAAAATCATCGACCTCTCGGCCAAATCATTGAGACAAACACGACACGCCCCGGGACATGCCCGTGGCCCAGGCCGTGTTTGTAAGACCCCTCCCCTTACCAAGGAGGCTCCCGGTCTTATGCCCAGAACCGTCGTCTTACGGTGACACTAATGCACGGGTTAGTCGACACCGCAGCATGCTGATTCTGCCGGCTAATACGATCATATAACCTGTAGGCCAATATGAGAAATAGAAGTAATATATTTCAGAGTACAACATAGCTAGTCCACAGTCACAGTACAAATCATATATATATATGAATGAAATAGTACACAGTCCAAAATGTGAATAATAAATAAAGAGTAATAAGGGCTTATGCCCAGTACATCGTTTGAATAACTCTCCTCACAAAATAACAAAACAGCAGAAGCTAATCAACTAATCTCATCCCACCTGAGGTAGCGCTGTAGTAGTAGTAGGTGGTATCAACTCCTTATGCCCTGTCACCTCGTCCTGTCGGTCGTGCTGGTGCTCCATCTCCTCGAGCTCCTAAAAAAAGTTGGTCATTGACCATTAGTCAAAGACTAAGTCATTTCCTCCGCACCTAGACCCGCAACTCCTAGGCACTGTGCGGGAGGATGAAGCGGAGGACTATCAAGGGGTATCAAAAGGAAGCAGGTGACAAGGAATCTATGCTACCAAGTAAGAGTGTAAGCAGTAAATCTACACTAGCAGTTCTATATATGTAGTACAAAAGTAAAAGCATGTATAGTACAAGTTGTAACACCCTCATCTGTCGCATGGCATATAACAGAAGGTCCAGCTGGAACCCGACGCCATATACCACAGACAGTCGGAAGGGTTACCAAATGAATAATCAAACCAACCAATTAAGACTACTCGTCCTAACCACAGAGCATTCTAGCGGAAGTTTTTAAAGTTGAAGAACCCAAACTTAAATCCATCAAATATGAATGTCCACATTTACAACTACAAGAACGAACCCCAAATACACTGAAACAGGTACATGGCCTTATGGACTTACAAATGTTCATAAATATAACATGTCTTACATACATCGGCTCGCAGGCCGGCCACACATGAGAAAGGTAAAAACAACTATTCTACGGCCTTCTAGGGCCAGCACAGCAACATGGGCTCCAGCCCGCTATTTGGTGCTCGGCTCCGCAGCACCTGCAAGCACATACCACCGCACGGTGGCAAATAAAGCAACGGTCAGCTAAAAGCCGACCAAATTATAACGACCCCGCCACTTACTCGGGACGGCGGTGCTCTTTCCCTGCAAAACATTAGCCCAACAATATATATATCGCAATTATAATTCGCCACAGGCGTAGGCTCGCACGGCCAAACACCCCGTGCACTCAGGGCACATTCATGGTGAACCCTGACAAATCAGTGCATTCACCACCATCCCTAGGATGGCAACAACATGTGAGCATTTAGCCTTTCTGACCACCGTCTAAGGCTCCGACTATGCCAACGGCCAGTCCCCGTCTTCGGGTCTCTCGCACCGAACCACATAGCCTAGGTCCAATTCCACTTGCCCGTTGCTCACGCCGCATGTCCAATTTAAGGAACTTTGCGCGGGCCAAGCTTCTCTCGGATCCCAATTTTTCCAAAACAATCTCATAACCCAGTTATGATCAAGGCCGGTTCCCAGACCGCCAAGTTAGCAGAACACGTTTCCGCTCAGTTTTCCGGGTGCGCCTTGAAGCTAACCTCCAAGGATCCCTGCTGCAATCTACCGCGTAGAAACCCGAAAAACCCAAAGCATGGAGTCTTCTCCTGCAAAACCATATCAAATGCAACATCACCGATCCAGACAAAACACGTCCGGGTAGGCTTCACACACAATGCCTATGCCCGTACTTACGATTCCGGGCTCTACATGCAACACAAGGGGGATTATTCTCGTCAACCCCAAGGAACACCACGCACTCACCGCATACTCGTGGGAGCGGGATTCCCTATGCAGAAAGAAAGAGATTCAAGCGCTCGAGTTGAGAATCGTTACCCTTGTAGTCCGTTTTGGCGCCATGGAAAAAAACTACGCGGTTAGAACTCTTCGCAATGACCTTCCCTCCATGGATCCGCTCTCCGATTTCGAAACGGTGCTCCGATGCTCCGCCGGCGGCCGGAAACCTCCTTCTTCTTCCTCTCCTCTCTCACTTTGGAAGGGGAGAACTTTGGAGAGAAAATGAGGGAATAACTCCCTATTCCCGGCCTTAACAGAGCAGGATTTCATCTGGGCCGTCGGATCTAAATTAAAGGAAACGAATGGCTCGGATCTGCACAAAATTCCCCAGACCTGGGCCGCACACGGCTTGGCACACAGCCGTGTCCAAGGCCGTGTGCCTCGATCCAGGCACGATCGTCGAACTGAGAAATGCACACGGGCCAAGACACTCCCGTGTCTGACCTGACACGCCCGTGTCGGGTTCCTCGACACGCCCGTGTTCGTGGGCGTGTCACGCATAACCGCCACGACAACGGACACGACCCATCAGGACACGGGTAGGGACACAGGTTGGCACACGCCCGTGTCGGATGACACGCCCGTGTCATCCGGCCGTGTTCCTGGCCGTGTCCTTCTCGGGTTGGAAACGGCCAAAAATCACCAGCCAGACACGGCCTTGGACACGCCCGTGTCCTAGGCCGTGTACCCCTACAGGCACCAAAAACTCTTTTTCCGCGACCGACTCGCACACAAAATTCGGGGCGTTACAAATCTCCCCCACTTAAGGAATTTCGTCCCGAAATTAAGCAAAGGTACACAAAAGCTAAATGATACCTGAGTGGAATAACTCGGGATATTCCTCCAACATAGCTTGCTCTCGCTCCCAAGAAAGTTCCTCACGTCCGCAATTATCCCAACGGACTTTAACCATTCTGACCTCCTTGTTGCGGAGTCGTTTGACCGCAACGTCTTCAATTCGTACTGCTCTGACCCTTGTTGTTAACTCATAATCAACCGGTACCTGATTGTCTGCAACGATCTGCGAAGGCTATTGCACTGCCTTACGCAACACCGATACATGGAATACGTCATGCAGCCCACTCAACTCCGTCGACAGCTTCAACCTATACGCCGCCTCGCCAACACGCTCCAGGATTTCAAATGGTCCAAGGTATCTCGGACTCAGCTTCTTCAAGCGTCGAACCCGCGATACACCCTTGAACGGCTTGATTTTTAAATATACCATGTCGCCAACGTTGAACTCCACATTTCTATGTTTGGCATTGTAGTACTTTGACTGTCTATCCTGAGCAATCTTCAGCCTTTCTTGAATTGTCCGTATCATTGAAGTGGTATCTTCCACCGCTTGACGTTTATACAACTTTGATTCGCCTGCCTCCAACCAAGACAACGGCGTACGACACTTCCTCCCGTACAAAGCTTCGAAAGGCACCATTCCAATGCTTGCCTGAAAACTATTGTTGTAAGCAAACTCCACCATGTACAAGTGATCCTCCCAATTCTTCCCGAAATCTAGGACGCACATGAGAAGCATGTCCTCCATAGTCCTGTTGACTCTCTCGGTTTGGCCATCTGTCTGCGGGTGAAAGGCTGTGCTGAACTTTAGCTTAGTACCCAACAGACCATGCACCAACCTCCAGTCATTTGACGTGAAGCGTCCATCACGATCACTAACAATACTGCGAGGCACACCATGCAGTCGTACAATATTATCCACGTAGAGTTTGGCTAACCATTCTACTGGATCTTCCTTTCTCATTGGGATAAAGTGCGACACCTTTGTCAATCTATCTACGACCCCCCAAATGACGTCATTTCCTTTCTGCGACTTCGGCAAACCGTGCACAAAATCCATAGATATATCGTCAAACTTCCATTCTGGGATAGGAAGTGATTTCAAGAAACCTCCGGGCTTCTGACATTCCGCCTTCACTAATGCACAAGTACGACACTTGGCCACATAAAGTGCCACATCCTTCTTCAAACCCGGCCACCAGAATAATTTCTTCATGTCTCTATAGATTTTCGTGTTTCCCGGGTGGAATGAGTACTTGGTATGATGAGCCTCATACATTAACTCCTCCCGAATATTATCGGCACTAGGAACGCATAGACAACCGTCCTTTCTTAGCAACCCGTCTTCAACCACAAACTGGGAATTTGACCCATCCAAAGATTCATCCAAGATTTGCTTCATGCTGCTATCCTGAACCAAAGCCCTCCGAACTCTATTCGCTAGGTCACCCTGCACCTCTGTCCAAAACAGTTTTGCCTCGACACTAGACTGCTTGTCAACGCAAGATATCTCCAATGCCTCCAGCTCTTGGACCAATCTCTTATCATGCACTGATAACCAATTGGCTTGTGCGGGAATCTTACGACTCAACGCATCCACCACTGCATTTCCCTTCCCAGGCACATAGTGTATCTTGAAGGTGTAGTCCCCTAAGAACTCCATCCACCTCCTCTACCTCATGTTCAGATCCTTTTGGTCCAATAGGTACTTCAAACTCTTATGATCGGTGTAAATATCGACCTTCACACCGTACAGATAGTGCCTCCAAAGCTTTAGAGCAAAAATCACGGCCGCCAACTCTAAGTCGTGGACCGGATAATTCCTCTCGTGAACCTTCAGTTGTCGTGAACCATAAGCTATCACTCTCCCATGTTGTAGCAGGACACAGCCCAAACCACTGCCCGAAGCATCACTATAGATCTCGAATCCTTCGGTTCCACTTGGCGAACATAAAATAGGCGCCGTGGTTAACCGCCTCTTCAATTCTACAAACGCCTGTTCGCACTACGAAGACCACACAACTTCTGATCCTTTCTTGTCAACGTTGTGAGTGGTAGTGCTATCCGCGAGAAGTTCTCTACGAAGCGCCTGTAGTAGCCAGCAAGCCCTAGAAAACTCCGGACCTCTGCCATTGTAGTCAAAGTAGGCCACTCCCGTATCGCCACTATCTTCGCCGGATCCACAACTATTCCTTCTCCACTGACAACATGACCAAGGAACGCTATTGAGGATAACCAGAATTCACACTTGGAGAATTTTGCATACAACTGACTTTTCCTCAATGTCTCCAACACCAAGTGTAAATGCTTGTAATGACCCTCCTCGCACCGCGAATACACTAGAATATCATCGATGAATACTATCACAAACTGATCCAAATATTCTCTGAACGTCCTATTCATCAGATCCATAAATACGGATGGCGCATTCGTCAACCCAAACGGCATAACCGTGAACTCGTAATGCCCAAACCGCGTACTGAATGCTGTCTTTGGAATGTCGCTCTCCCTTATCCTCAACTGATAATAACCGGACTTCAAATCTAACTTCGAATATACAGTTGACCCAACCAACTGATCAAATAGATCGTCAGTCCTCGGGATTGGATATTTGTTCTTCTCCGTAAGTTTGTTCAATTCCCGATAATCGATACAAAGCCGCAAGCTCCCATCTTTCTTCTTAACAAAGAGAACTGGTGCGCTCCAAGGCGACGAACTTGGACGCACATAACCTTGCTCTAGCAACTCCTGCAGTTGCACCTTCAACTCTGCCATTTCTCTTGGGGCTATCCGATAGGGGGAGCGTGACACCGGTTTGGCACCCGGTACCAGCTCTATAGTAAAGTCTATCTCCCACTGAGGAGGGGCTCCTGGGAGATCATCTGGAAACACATCAGGATACTCGGACACAACTGGGATGTTGCCCAAACTAGGTTTAGGCGTCGAAGTCTACACTAGAGTGACATACAGTTCTGCCCCAGACCGAACTGCCGGGAACACCTGAAGGGCTGACATCAAAATCTTACCCGACCCCTTCATGCCCGCAAAAGTCACCTCATGACTAGCTCTCAACTGACCCACTAGCAACTTCGATCAACGTATGTCTGCTGCTCCGAGAGCCTGATCATACTTAAGATCACGTTGAACTCTCCTAGCGGTAGAAACAACGCCTGCAAATCAAACTTTTGACTCACAATCCATACCTAAACGCAACAGATTCTATCTGCGCGCATCGAGCACTACTAGTCAACAACACATCCATTAAGACTTTTGCCATCGGAAGATATATTCCGACACGTAATACAATTCCTTTGGGCAAACGGAGACACAAAACCCCCTTTAACGAACGGTGCTCCCGCCGGATAAACGAAATTCAGAACAACGCTTAGCACAAGCGGTTCTAGGTTAACATGCACAAAGACTACAAGTGTCTAAAGCTAAATGCTAGAATTTTAAACCTTACCTGTCACCACGTCTGCTTGCTTTCTGTCCTCTTGCTGACCAAGCTTGTACTCTTCAGACTTCCTTTCGGACTTTGCACGTCCACTCCAACACTCACGTGCAAAATGTCCCACTTTTTCGCAGATATAGCAAGCTCTTGGGACTCGACTTGTAGTTGCTCCCGACGCACCAGAAGAAGGGGTTGAGTTCGAAGTCTTCAGCTTCTTATTCCAACTGCGGACATCGGACTTTGAACTTGGCCCTTTGAACTGTGGTTTCTTAGTACCAGAGTCCTCACCTGCTCCTGACATAGCTTCCTTAATCTTCTGAGCACCATCCCAACATTCTCGGGCAAAGTGTCCTTTCTTTCCACAAGTATGACAGTTGTAAGCAACCTTGCTAGTCGATGATCTAACCTTCTTCTTCAGCATTTTGCAAGATGCACCCCTCATAGGAATTGCAGAGTTCGATACCCTACTCACTGGTATCTGGTGAATTTTTCCTATTTCCACTTCCAAAGATCTGGCCGACTCTACCAAGGCTCGGAATCCCATTAGTTTTGGTCCTAGAAGTAGAATTCGCAGTTTGTCACGTAGACCACTATAGAATCTATCGACTATAGACCTCTCGTTCTCCAACTCAAAGCATGGGTAGTGGCTTATCAAAAGGAATGCCTGCAAATACTCATCAACTGAGTGCGTACCCTGCACCAAGCCCATATTCAACGGCTGACCTGATGGCCTCCTAAATGTCATTTGATTCAACACACCACCCGACATTGAAGTCATCTCGGGGACAAAAGGTTGCACATTGCTTCCTTGCTGTGCGCTAGTCATAACGAGCACCACTTCAACGATCCTTCTTATGGTTTCTAACGAAAGAGGGGTCTCAAGCGCGCCACTGGGTGCACTATAATCCTCAGAAACCAGATGTTCTGTCGGCTCTACGCCACTCCCGGTCACCTATAGTCATACAAAACACCAATAAGTGACCAAACAAAATTGCAAAAAGCAATTATAGGAACGCGCAGGTTCCTCAACCACGAGTATTTTTCATTCCTAAGTGGACATTCATGGGTTCTTTTTAATGTTATAACGATGACGCACACATGTGCTCACCACCCCTTAAAAGAATTCGCCCATGAATTCATTTAAGCTTGACCGTAACCAGAAGTCTGATACCAAATTGTAACACCCTCATCTGTCGCATGGCATATAACAGAAGGTCCAGCTGGAACCCGACGCCATATACCACAGACAGTCGGAAGGGTTACCAAATGAATAATCAAACCAACCAATTAAGACTACTCGTCCTAACCACAGAGCATTCTAGCGGAAGTTTTTAAAGTTGAAGAACCCAAACTTAAATCCATCAAATATGAATGTCCACATTTACAACTACAAGAACGAACCCCAAATACACTGAAACAGGTACATGGCCTTATGGCCTTACAAATGTTCATAAATATAACATGTCTTACATACATCGGCTCGCAGGCCGGCCACACATGAGAAAGGTAAAAACAACTATTCTACGGCCTTCTAGGGCCAGCACAGCAACATGGGCTCCAGCCCGCTATTTGGCGCTCGGCTCCGCAGCACCTGCAAGCACATACCACCGCACGGTGGCAAATAAAGCAACGGTCAGCTAAAAGCCGACCAAATTATAACGACCCCGCCCCTTACTCGGGACGGCGGTGCTCTTTCCCTGCAAAACATTAGCCCAACAATATATATATCGCAATTATAATTCGCCACAGGCATAGGCTCGCACGGCCAAACACCCCGTGCACTCAGGGCACATTCATGGTGAACCCTGACAAATCAGTGCATTCACCACCATCCCTAGGATGGCAACAACATGTGAGCATTTAGCCTTTCTGACCACCGTCTAAGGCTCCGACTATGCCAACGGCCAGTCCCCGTCTTCGGGTCTCTCGCACCGAACCACATAGCCTAGGTCCAATTCCACTTGCCCGTTGCTCACGCCGCATGTCCAATTTAAGGAACTTTGCGCGGGCCCAGCTTCTCTCGGATCCCAATTTTTCCAAAACAATCTCATAACCCAGTTATGATCAAGGCCGGTTCCCAGACCGCCAAGTTAGCAGAACACGTTTCCGCTCAGTTTTCCGGGTGCGCCTTGAAGCTAACCTCCAAGGATCCCTGCTGCAATCTACCGCGTAGAAACCCGAAAAACCCAAAGCACGGAGTCTTCTCCGGCAAAACCATATCAAATGCAACATCACCGATCCAGACAAAACACGTCCGGGTAGGCTTCACACACAATGCCTATGCCCGTACTTACGATTCCGAGCTCTACATGCAACACAAGGGGGACTATTCCCGTCAACCCCAAGGAACACCACGCACTCACCGCATACTCGCGGGAGCGGGATTCCCTATGCAGAAAGAAAGAGATTCAAGCGCTCGAGTTGAGAATCGTTACCCTTGTAGTCCGTTTTGGCGCCATGGAAAAAAACTATGGGGTTAGAACTCTTCGCAATGACCTTCCCTCCATGGATCCGCTCTCCGATTTCGAAACGGTGCTCCGATGCTCCGCAGGCGGCCGGAAACCTCCTTCTTCTTCCTCTCCTCTCTCACTTTGGAAGGGGAGAACTTTGGAGAGAAAATGAGGGAATAACTCCCTATTCCCGGCCTTAACAGAGCAGGATTTCATCTGGGCCGTCGGATCTAAATTAAAGGAAACGAATGGCTCGGATCTGCACAAAATTCCCCAGACCTGGGCCGCACACGGCTTGGCACACGGCCGTGTCCAAGGCCGTGTGCCTCGATCCAGGCACGATCGTCGAACTGAGAAATGCACACGGGCCAAGACACGCCCGTGTCTGACCTGACACGCCCGTGTCGGGTTCCTCGACACGCCCGTGTTCGTGGGCGTGTCACGCATAACCGCCACGGCAACGGACACGACCCATCAGGACACGGGTAGGGACACGGGTTGGCACACGCCCGTGTCGGATGACACGCCCGTGTCATCCGGCCGTGTTCCTGGCCGTGTCCTTCTCGGGTTGGAAACGGCCAAAAATCACCAGCCAGACACGGCCTTGGACACGCCCGTGTCCTAGGCCGTGTACCCCTACAGGCACCAAAAACTCTTTTTCCGCGACCGACTCGCAAACAAAATTCGGGGCGTTACACAAGTAAGTAAAGAACTGAAAGTAAGAGCAGAAATGTAAAGCTATGCTACCATTACTCTACCATCACAAACGTACCTTAACTTATAAAAATGCCCATACAAATTTATAAGTTAAGGTTTCCAGAAATTTTAACTTATCATATAAAAGAGCCCATACTAATTTATATGATTAGGATCTATGAAGCGTATGACCTAATATGAATGAATGTTTATGATGTAATTTATGTAACAGGCAAGTGCAACTCACACACAATGACTTTGTGATCACAGACCTTTAGTTCCCACTTTTTGAGAGCTAGCTTCACGCTCGGGTACCACCGTTGTGGCTACGGCAGCAGCGGAGCGGGCATCTCCACTTCTAGGCAGTTATCCACACTACCAAACCTAGACCCCTCTCATACGCCTCTGTACACGTCCTAGGTGCACTCTAGAGTCTGCTTATGTATTTTGCTGACTACCGGTCATTCTTGTTGGGTTAGGTGTGCGTTATCGGGGATCGTCCTCCAGACCTCAGTATAAACAACCTACTGGCCCCTCAAACTGTCACACCCGCCTGAGTCACCGTACTGCCATCGGTGTGACAATTGGCCCAGTACCGCATGACTCGCCACAAAATTTATTCACATGCAAGTATTTCATCTCGAGCCTTCAGCTCGCAGGACCAACCTGTCCTGATTCCCTCAAACCCTTGGCGGGTGAGATTGCACATAGTGCTTTTAATCAAAGTCCCTCAAACCCATCACGGGTTAGAATGCACAATAGTGCCTTTATTCAGAATCACTCAAACCCATCACGGGCGAGAATGAACCACAATGTCTTAACCTATTAGACTACTCTTGTCTACGGGTTATTATACTTAGTGATTTAAGGTTAATCCCAGGACTGCCTAGGGTATACCCGGTGAAGGGATCTCGTGGGCACTTGGAACTACGATGTAATTACGCCCAAATTTCCCTTTCGCAAGGATATTTAGTTTTATTGATGTCTACCCTTTGTCTGTACTTTGCTCTCATTATTACTCATGAGTGATCCTAATGACTTAAGATGTTCTCAGAAGGGCAACAGTCTTCCGCCGGCCTCCACTCCAGTTACTATCCAAGGGCTTGCACTTTTACTCTTGTCACTACGACAACACTACCCACCAAGGTTATTCTCCAATTATAATCTCTAGCTCATCCGTCAATCTATCCCCCGGTGGTCCCTATAGTATAACATACTTACACTATGCGCAACCCATGACCTAATACCACCCCGAAATATAACTTCCAATTCCTTGGGCCACCTGCCCCTAACTATTTATCCTAGGATGGTATGGACTAATGAAGTGAGCATATTGATTTGAATAATTTTCTTAAGTCATTAAAGCCTCTAATTAAATCATTTAATTAATCTCCTAGGTCATTTAATACATGAAGTATTACAAATTTTAATCCACTGACCTAAGGAATTTTTTTATTAGTTGCATCTTGGTAATATATTGTTGTCTACCAAAATTCATAATTTTCCTTTGATTATTTCTATTTATTCCTTAATTAATACAAAACATATATAATTGTCATTTTCCAAATGAAGTATAAGGAATACATTACTCAAAATTCTAGGAATATTATGGAGCATATATATCATTAATTTAAGGCTAATGGCAGAGTTTCATCAACCTCTATAATGTAATGGCCTACCAATTTTAATTCCTAATAATTTACCAAAATGTCATTATGCTAATTTAAAATTTATTAGGACATCCAACAATTTTGAGATAATTATACAAAGCTAACCATACAGTTATACAATACTAAATTTTTTTCAAAAATTTACTGATATATATTTCCATCAATTCATAAATAAATGCAATAAGGGTAAAATGGTAATTTTCATGTATTTTGCTCCAAAATTCTCAAACAGTAGGATAAAAATTTTTATGAGTCAAATATGACCTCCCTTTTGTTTTGACAGATTTTGGGGGTTTTTTGTTTGGACAAAAGCCTATTTTCCAATCTAGTTATCAAAAGCCCTAAATTTTTAAAAATTCAAATAATGGGATTTTTGCTCCCAAAACTCCCATTATTACTATGAGGGGTGAACTTTATTCTAATGAGCCTCTGACATCAATTCCATGATTTTTGAATGTATCAAATATGCTGAATATGCAATATTTCAAAAATGCTATTTGCACCCCAAAGCTATATATAGCCAACGCATGCAAGTGGGTTAACCCAACATGCACGAGTCCAAATGTGCTGCAAATTTTACCATGCATATATAATGTCCCCAAGGACCTGCCACCAAACCTTGGGGCCATTTGGAGTCATATTACTCCAATTATTTCATTTATTTAATTATGTGTATTATGACAAATACTATAGAACATATGCTCCCAAAAATTGCCATTTTTGGGCAGGGTCTAGATATGCCCTAATTGAGCACATGCTCAAAATCTTGGGTAATTTGGATATCTGGTTTGGCTTGGGCAATTATTTTGGTTTCTGCCCTAGCCTAGGACCAGTCCTAGTAGAACAACCCTACAGGGAGCCCTACAGCTCCAAATCTCATGTTTAGGGTAACAAATTGAAGGTAAGACCTAGACATACAATTTCCATGTTGATGTTTGGTCCTGAAATTGCATTTAAGGGGCCTATGTTTAGCATGCAATAACTATATAAATGTGTGACAAAATATTGAATGAAATTAAAATATCCTATAGTTTAATTTGAATAAAGGGACGACATCCGTTCATCATCCCCAATCAGCAACGACTGAGATTGATCCTGGCTGGGCTATGTTTGCTGGCATTTTCCGGCCACCGGGGCCGGCGCCACCGCCGGCGATTATTGCCACCACCTCCGTTGAGGTGGGGGCTAGCGTTTCCCGGCGGTGAGGCGGTCGGTGGTGGCTCCCCCGGCGATCCCGAGCAAGAAGAAAAACTCGAAATTTCCAGCTTTTCCTCACATGGCATCGTGCTCAATTGAGCCCGATATCTCCCCTAATTGATCTAGGAAGCTAGTACGGGTAGATGTGAAGTGAAACGGACCTGATTCGGGCCTTGGCGGCGAGTGCGGCGGCGGTTGGCCATGGCCGAGCTGCTCCGGCGATCTCCTGCTCAAAACCTTGATTCTCCACCAATTCTATTGCTCCAGGACTCGATCTCCACTTGTTTCCTCTCTCTGAAGCTGTTGGTGGGGTTGGTTTTGGCTGGAGGTGGATGTATATGGAGATACAACCAAGGTGAGCACGGTTTGGGGCTTTGGATGCTTCACCCATGGTGCCAAGTGGCCACTATGCAGCAAAATTATTCTGGAATTCCCTTGGGTGGCCGGCCAACAGTCTTTGGCCAGAAGTAGCCAAGGACAAGTGGCTTCCTCCTCTTAATTCCACTTTCTCTCTCCACCTTTTGGGTGAATTCTCCAAAATGCCCCCATGAATGCACTCTCTCTCCAAATCCAGAGGGGTAGGACTGGTCTTTGACACCTTGGGCTGATAATGGGCCAAGTTTGGTGGGCTTGGCCCAAGGGGAAGTGGCTTGGGCTCATTTTCACTCTTTAGGACAATTTGTTCACTAAGGTTACTTTTGAGTTGACTTGGTCAAGCATGATGAGTGGGTTGACCCCACTTGAAGGTAATGACCCCAATGGCACTACCAAACTTGGGTTGGGTCCAGGTGATGCTCTACTTCGGCTAAGTGGGCCTATAGGTATAGGTTTGACCAACTTAGGGCTAAGGTTGACTTTGGTCAACTAGGGTCAAAGGGTTGACCTAGTGACATGCCCTAGGGTCCACTTAGATTATTTTAGGGTTAAGGGCAATGTGGTGGGGTTATGGTGTGTCTAGGGTTCCTATTTAGGCTAGTTTGACCTAGGTTGACTTGGGCCCTATAGTGGGCCCCCACATGGCTACAACTGACCTAGGGTCAAATCTAGCTAATTTACCTAACACCCACCCCATGCTCAACCCAATCTAAGTTAAGGGGTCTAGAAGTAACATGGGATATTACAATTCTTATAAACAAAAAAAATAATTTCGTCCCCAAAATTTAAGTTTGGGTATACGGGGTTCTACTTGCAAGAGTTATAAGAAATTTAAATGCATAAACTAAAGTATAGCTGAAGTAAATAGCCTCGGGTGTTGCTCCATCATCAGATCCCTCGGTTCCCAGGTGTGCTCCTCCTGTCTGTGGTTGGACCACAATACGTTCACGAGAGGGACCTTCTTCTTCCGCAACACTCGGACATTTGTATCATCAATTTGGATCGGCTCCAATCTAACGGATCTGTCTGGCATTATCGGACCGGCTGTAGTAGTAACGTGATGCTCCGGCCGTAGGAGAGCTCTTCACAAAGAATAGACATGGAAGACGTAGTGTAGGGTACTCAACTCCGGTGGCAGCTGTAGTCGGTAAGCTAAGGGGCCGATCTGCTCCAGGATCAAGTATGGCCCCATGTATCGAGGACTGAGCTTCTTGTGCCTCCGCACCCGAGAGACACCGTGTACCGGACGTATCTTCAAGAAAACCCTGTCTCAAACCTGGAATTCCACCTTCCGGTGCCGAGAATCATAATTCTTTGCCTGCCTACTCTGGGCCTCTAGCAGCCGATCCCTGATCAAACAAACCAGAGCCTCCGTATCCTTTACATAATCAGAACCAAGAGTCCTCGTGTCCACATCCTGAACCCAAGACAGAGGCATCCGACACTTCCATCCGTACAAAGCCTCGTAAGGCGCCATCCTGATGCTTGCCTGGTGACTGTTATTGTAAGAGAACTCGATTAGGGACAACACTCTCTCCCACGGCTTCCATGTATCCAATATGCATAGGCGAAGCAAATCCTCCATGGTCCGGATGGTCCGCTCGGTCTGGCCGTCGGTCTGTGGATGGAAGGCGGTGCTAAAAGTGAGCCGAGAACCCAAGTAAGCATGCACAGACCTCCATTCCCTTGATGTGAATCGACCATCACGGTCCAAGATGATCGTTCTTGTGATGCCATGGTACCTGACGAACTGCTCCACGAATAATCTCACCAGAACAACAACTGGAGCATCCTTCCTGACTGGAATAAACCGCACTACCTTGGTCAGCCTGTCGACTATGACCCATATCGAATCGTGCCCATAGTGGGAGTGAGGCAGTCCGTGCACAAAATCTATAGCAATGTCCTCGAACTTCCACTCTAGAACGGGAAGTGGCTGTAATAAACCTCCCGGGCTCTTGCATTCCGCCTTTACACGTTGGCACGTCTTGCAATGTATCACAAAGTGGGTGATCTCCCTCTTCATCCTGGGCCAGTACATAGTCTTCCGTAAATCTGCCCACATTTTGGTGATGCCAGGATGCACTGAATATCCGGAGTAGTGTGCCTCTCTAAGTATATCATCCCGGATACCATCCCCTGCTAGCATATAAACGCGTCCACAGAATAGAAGGAGATCATCCTGCAGCGTGTAATCCTCAACCTTGCCCCTTTCTAGGGCAATGAAAATCAGCTCCAATGCAGCATCCAGCCTCTGATGTGCCACAATGCGCTCCCGAAGATCATTCTCCCCGATTAAGGAGTTCAAATATTCCTTGTTGACTGCTGGCTCATCCTCTGAAACCATGGTGATATGCATATCATCCATCATCTGCATCAATCCCATATATATCACCTGGGGCTCCGGTCCAGTAGTGTCAGCTCTCCTGCTCAACGCATCTGCCACAGTGTTCGCTTTCCCCGGATGATAGTGCAATTTTTAATCATAATCGCAAAGAAATTCCAGCCATCTCCTCTACCGAAGGTTCAGATCTTTCTACGTGTCGACGTATTTGAGGTTCTTGTGATCCGAGTAGATATCACAATGAACCCCATACAAGTAGTGTCTCCATATCTTCAGTGCGAATACGACCGCCCCGAGCTCCAAGTCATGCACTGGGTAGTTATGCTCATTGATAAGTTAATTTATATAGTTATTTTAGTTTAGGTTTTTTATAAATAAATAGTATAATTTATTTGTCTTTATATTAATATATATAATAATTCATTTATTTTTATATTTCAGGTCAATATGGGCTTCAAATATCATTTTCAAGTCCATGGCAAAGATCTGAAAACATTTGGAGGCAATTAACATTTTTGGCCACGGAGAAATGAAATTCAAATGGCCATAACTTTTAAACCAGGAAGAGTTACGGGACGTGCAACCAATCAACGAAAAGAGGACGACGTCCTCTACAAATCTGGAGAATTTCACAAGTACACGCCCCAAGAACACGGGCGTGACCAGGGTCTGAACACGGGCGTGTCTAGCTCAAGAACACAGTTTTCTCCAGAAATCTTCCCGGGGCAATTCTGGAACTTTTTCTAAGTACACGCCCCCATGTCACGGGCGTGACCAAGGGCGTGACCAACCCGAAACTGCCGAAATGATGCCAGATTGCGCCGTTTCCAGCCGTTTGCTGACCCGGTCAGTACACGCCCTAGGTCACGGGCTTGACCTAGGGGCGTGACACTTCAGGAACTGCCAGAATTTATTCCCGTCGTTTTCAGCTTCCCGCGGTTTTCTAGAAACAGAAGCGACACGCCCTAGGTCACGGGCATGACCTAGGGGCGTGACCTGCCATTTAACAGATTTTGGCGGTTTCTCCTCCAACGTTCCCGGGCTTTCAAGACGGCGGTTCCGAGCCTGACACGCCCTAGGTCACGGGAGTGACCTAGGGCGTGACCTTCCAGAAAAATTTCTATAAATTCCAGATCGAGCCAGAAGCTTTAGAGGGGGGCAAGGAGGTCAATCTAGGAGTAGTTCAGTAGCTACTTTTCCTGTTTTATGTATTTTCTTTCCTGTAATTTCAATTTCATAATTGTAGTCTTTAATTCTAGCCTTTTAATTTTTAGAATGTCTTTGCTTTTCTTTTCATGTATCCTTCTATTATGATAATGAGAATCTAATTCTATTAGCACGTGATCTTGTCAAGCTTTCGAATAAATTAATCTTCTTCTTTTTGTCAACTCTTTATTTATCGCTTCTGATTTATCTTTGATTTATTACTTCCGATTTCGATCTAAGATCCATATCCTAATTGACAGAGAGGTTGCGGATATGGGGAGATCACTCAAAGATAAAAGGAGTTGATTGCATTCCTCGAGAGAGGACGACATAACTCTTCAGGATTGGAGTGAAATCCAATAGAGGGGTTCACTTCCTAAAGCAGGCTTAGGGGTTTCGACTGGCCGAGAGGTCTTAATCGATCAACCTAAGTTTAGTCGAGAGTGTATTCTCGAGAGATGCGTTTTCGTAATTTAGGAACCTCCACGGTCGAAGTAGGTAATTTAGAAGTTTACCTTAATGACGATGTTTATTTTATCATAAAGTTAGTCTAGATCAGGTGTTTTCGTTTTAGTTTATTTTCTAGTTGTAATTTTAATTCACTTCTTTTATTAATCGATAAAATAATATTAATTTGCGTGAGTATGAGTACTCAATAGGCCCCGAGTCTAATACGACAATTTCCTATACTATATTTCGATAGGTACACTTGCCTATTTCGAGATTATAGTTTGGATATATTTTCAAAACTATAGAAATCCTCACAAAGTTTTTGGCGCCGTTGCCGGGGACTCTTTTTGTTGATATTTAGAAAGCGCAAATTATATTACTTTTATCATTCTCTTTCTCTACCCCAATTCTCCTTTTGATTTTCTTTTTCATTCACTTCCATTAGGTAAAGGTTGTTTTATTTTCTTTTTACATTAAAAAAATGTTATCTCAGTTGGCCGCTAAAATTGCCAGGCTTCAAAATCAATTCGATATTTTGAAAGCCACAAAACATCGCCAAAGTGTTTGTTATTATTGTGGTGGTTCTCATCAAAGTGAGTATTGTTATCTTTATAATTATAATTCATAGCAAACTTATGAAAATAAAATTGAATATAATTATGAAAGTAACTATTCTCACTTTTATGATAATTCTTCTTCCAATTTTCATGAAAATAATTTTTCCAATTCCTTTAATTTCCATGAAAATAATTTTTCGAATTTAAACGAGAATGCTTATTTTGATTTAAATAATTTTTCTTCTACCTCGGACGTTTGTTTTCCTTGTTCGCAAGCTCAACCATAAAACATTCCGAGTTATGAGAATAATTATTTAGATCCTAATTTTTGTTCTTCTTTTAGCACACCACAATCGCTTTCTTCTAATTTTGGGGACTTTACGCAATTCATTGTTGATTCTCCCCAAAATTTAGAAGAAATCATTTCTTGTTCTAATGATTTTTCACCCCCTCCAAATAGTTCACCTAGGACGGAACATGAATCTTCATGTGCCACCTTGGTGACTTATTCAGAAGAGGAGGAAGAATTATTATATCAAGAATATTTTAAAGTTAGGGGCACACCGGGTGAAATAGGAGAAAAACAGGTTTCTTTTCCTATTTCTCCCGATTTTCATTCTCTTCATGAATTTTTAAACTCTACTTATGAATTTTTAGAAATTGAAATTCCTGAAACTATAGTGCCCAGTAATTTTCTTTTAGATAACAAATTTATTTTAGAAAATAAACAACCTATAGCTAATCATATAACTTCACAAGAACCTCCTACTTGCGAAAATTTTTCTGACGTGCTTACCTTTGATTTTTCTTTAATTAATGAATTTCATGAAGATGATGAGCCGTTGCAATCACACGTCGTCAACGATGCATTTGCCGCTCATCTACAAAAATTCACATCGCCTCAGGTATGTATAGGTGATGTGAATTTACATTTTCAAGTCAAATGTTCAAAAAAGGAGAATCAAGGAGCAAGCGGAGGAGTCATTGGACGACGTCTTTGGCGTTTTCACCCAAGCATGAATTAAGGGAGTTGCCCGTGCACTTTACTTTTTATTTCCCTTTTTCCTAACTAAAACCGTCTAGCTTAAAGACGAGAAAAAGAAAAGCGCTCTTGGGAGACACCCTTTGTTTATCTTTAATAATTTTTATTTTTTTTGTAAAAAAAAAATTTCTAAAAAATTTGAAATTTATTTCTTCTTGTTTCTCCCCTCTTACTTGACTTATAAACATTGGGACAATGTTTATTTTTAAGTATGAGGTTGGATTTCTATTTATTGTTTTTATTTAAAAATTAAAAAAAAAATGAAAACAAAATCTTTAAAAATTTTCAAAATATAAAAATCTTAAAAAAATTACAAAATTTTGTTTTCTTTTTATTATAAAAAAAACAAAAAAAAGAGAAAATTCCAAAAAACCAAAAAATATAATAAACCCCTACTTAATCTTGTTGTGACTTTTTAGAAAATTTGTTTTGAGTTTATTTATAAGAATTTTTATAAATTTTGATTTTCTAAATCTTTTATTTCATCAAAGTTAGTTAAATTTAATTTTTAGGTGATTTGATTTTAAGAAATAAATTTATGAAGTAAAATTTGATTAGAGAAATCTATTTAGACCTTATTCTCTTTTATTGTAATTAGTTTCAACTTTGTGGTATTTAGATTAACAATTATTAGATTTTAATTATCTTCACTTTATGCTTTAAGATTCTTAAGAAAACTTAAATCACTATAGTTGCTCTCTTAGTTTTTTTTAATTTAATCTAAATTTTGTCAAACCTTCCCGTTGTTTTTAATTTTCTTGTTAGTTCATATGTCACGGGGATAAGAGGATAAAATTCATTATCCCCTGGTACACATATGCAATTTTTCATTTTTAGTTAGATCATATGTCATGGGAATTAAATATTCCTTGGTATACATATGCAATCCCAAAAAAAGGAGTAAGAGGATAAAATTCATTACTCTTAAGCAATTTTGTTTGAAGAGAAAAAAAAAAGAAGAAGAAAAAACATCAAAAAAAAGAAAAAAATTGTGCGGGGTGAGAGGATAAAATTCATCACCCCAATCTAAGATCTCTTCAATTTTCCTTTTTCCAAACCCAAAACCCAATATAATTGCTTAGATTTAAATTAAATTTGTAAGAGAGCATAAGTAGTAGTTTGATTTTCCTTGAAGTCTCTTTTTAGTGGAAAAAGTGTTTATAATTTTTAATCTAATTTTGTTTGCTAAATACTTAATTTTGAGTTCTAATTATTTTATTAGAGAAAACTTTGCTAAATATTTAGCTCTTCACTTTTTACTTTCATATTTTAGGACTTAAAAATTTGAATCCCTAAAATTAATTTTTAACTCTCTTTTGATTTGATAATTTTTTAGTTTGATTAAAAAAATATATTATTTTCTTATAAATACTTCTCATAGTTTTGCTCTAGAATAGCAAAAGATTAAGTATGAGGGTATTTGATAAGTTAATTTATATAGTTATTTTAGTTTAGTTTTTTTATAAATAAATAGTATAATTTATTTGTCTTTATATTAATATATATAATAATTCGTTTATTTTTATATTTCAGGTCAATATGGGCTTCAAATATCATTTTCAAGTCCATGGCAAAGATCTGAAAACATTTGGAGGCAATTAACATATTTGGTCACAGATAGCTGAAATTCGAATGACCATAACTTTTAAAGCAGGAAGAGTTACGGGACGTGCAACCAGTCAATGAAAAGAGGACGACGTCCTCTACAAATCTGGAGAATTTCACAAGTACACGCCCCAAGAACACGGGAGTGACCAGGGCATGAACACGGGCGTGTCTAGCTCAAGAACACAGTTTTCTCCAGAAATCTTCCCGGGGCAATTCTGGAACTTTTTCTAAGTACACGCCCCCATGTCACGGGCGTGACCAAGGGAGTGACCAACCCGAAACTGACGAAATGATGCCAGATTGCGCCGTTTCCAGCCGTTTGCTGACCCGGTCAGTACACGCCCTAGGTCACGAGCGTGACCTAGGGGCGTGACACTTCAGGAACTGCCAGAATTTACTCCCGCCGTTTTCAGCTTCCCGCGGTTTTCCAGAAATAGAAGTGACACGCCCTAGGTCACGGGCATGACCTAGGGGCGTGACCCGCCATTTAACAGATTTTGGCGGTTTCTCCTCCAACGTTCCCAGGCTTTCAAGACGGCGGTTCCGAGCCTGACACGCCATAGGTCACGGGCGTGATCTTCCAGAATTTTTTTTATAAATTCCTGATCGAGCCAGAAGCTTTAGAGGGGGGAAAGGAGGTCAATCTAGGAGTAGTTCAGTAGCTAGGTTTCCTGTTTTTTGTATTTTCTTTCCTATAATTTCAATTTCATAATTGTAGTCTTTAATTCTATCCTTTTAATTTTTAGAATGTCTTTGCTTTTCTTTTCATGTATCCTTCTATTATGATAATGAGAATCTAATTCTATTAGCACTTGATCTTGTCAAGCTTTGGAATAAATTAATCTTCTTCTTTTTGTCAACTCTTTATTTATCGCTTCTGATTTATCTTTGATTTATTACTTCCGATTTCGATCTAAGATCCATATCCTAAATGACCGAGAGGTTACAGTTACGAGGAGATCACTCAAAGATAAAAGGAGTTGATTGCACTCTTCGAGAGAGGACGACATAACTCTTCTGGATTGGAGTGAAATCCAATAGAGGGGTTCACTTCCTAAAGCAGGCTTAGGGGTTTCGACTGGCCGAGAGGTCTTAATCGATCAACCTAAGTTTAGTCGAGAGTGTATTCTAGAGAGAGGAATTTTCATAATTTAGGAACCTCCATGGTCGAAGTAGGTAATTTAGAAGTTTACCTTAATGATGATGTTTATTTTATTATAAAGTAAGTCTAGATCAGGTGTTTTCGTTTTAGTTTATTTTCTAGTTGTAATTTTAATTCACTTCTTTTATTAATCGATAAAATAATATTAATTTGCGTGAGTAGGAGTACTCAACAGGCCCCGAGTCTAATACGACAATTTCCTATACTATATTTCGATAGGTACACTTGCATATTTCGAGATTATAGTTTGGATATATTTTCAAAACTATAGAAATCCTCATCACTCATGCTTATTCAATTGTCTCGAAGCATAAGCAATAACATGTCCGTGCTACATCAGTACAGTACTCATCCTCAGATAAGAGGCATCCGTGTAGATCTGAAATCCCTCATTCCCAGACGGGAGTGTAAGGATAGGGGATGAGGTGAGTCGGTCCTTCAACCCCTGAAAGGATGTCTCTCATTGCTCTTTCCAAGCAAACTCTACATCCTTCCTCGTCAAGGATGCGAGGGGGAGTGCTATCCTCGAGAAACCCTCCACGAACTTACGATAATAACCTGCTAATCCCAAGAAGCTGCGAATGTCTGACGCTATCTTCGGTTGTTGCCAATCTCTCACTGCCTCTATCTTGGCTGGATCCACCGCCAATCCAGCTCCACTGATCGTATGCCCCAAGAAGTCCACCTCCTGTAGCCAGAACTGGCACTTAGAAAACTTCGCATATAGCTGGGACTCCCTCAGCATCTGCAAAACCTGTGCCAAATGCTCTGTGTTCTCCTCATGAGTCAGGGAATAGATCAAAATATCGTCGATGAATACAATAACGAAGCGGTCCAAGTAAGGCTCGAATACACGGTTCATTAGACTCATGAATGCGGAAGGGGCATTCTTGAGCCCAAAAGGCATCACTGTGAACTCGTATAACACGTATCGTGAGCTGAAAGCCATTTTCGGGATGTCTTCCTCTCGGATGCGCAGCTGATAGTAATCGGATCTCAAATCCAGCTTAGAGAACCAGAAGGCCCCCTGAAGCTGATCAAATAGCTCATCTATCTGAGGCAGTGGATAGGTATTCCAGACCATCATCCAGTTCAGCTCCCTGTAATCTATGCACAGTCGCAATGATCTGTCTTTCTTCTTCACAAAAAGAACTGGTGCTCCCCACGACGACGAGCTCGGCTGTACAAATCCTGATTCCACAAGCTCCTAAAGATGAGTCCTTAATTCTGCCAACTCTCTGGGATCCATCCTGTAAGGTGCCCGGGACACTGGCCTCGCCCCGACACCAACTGAATCCTGAAATCCAAGTCCCGAGCTGATGGTAGTCCGGGCAATTTCTCCGGGAATACATCGGAGAAATCCCGAACCACCGGGATATCCGCTATAGAACTCTTTGCTGCCACCATCTCGAAGAATATAAGGTACACCTCTTCCCCTTGCTCATAGGCCTTGATAGCCTGTATAGAAGATAATGAAAGATGGGGGATAGGTCGGATACCTTCAATAGTGGCGTAGGAGTCTCCATGCCTGAGTGTGATCATCTTCGAGGGGCAATCGATCTGGGCATGGTTCCAATGAAGCCAGGTCATGCCCAAAATCAAATCAAAGTCCGACAATCTTAAGACCGCCGCCGGAGCTTCGAATGTCTTGCCTCCGATCTCGGCCTCCATGTTGCAGCTATCCGTGGTCCGTAGCTCCAAGCCATCAGGAAGATGCACCCTCATCTCTATGCCAGGGAATCTCTCCACACCCTCTAGTCCTTCAATAAAAGTGTCTGACACGAATGAGTGCGAAGCACCCGTGTAGAAGAGGGTATGAGCGGGCTTGCCGCTGATCATAACTATGCCTGAGATTTATTTGAGTTAAAATCAAGGTTATTTCTATGGTTTTCAAGGCATTGCAAAGGTTGAAGTTTCTAAATTAATATAATTTAGGTACCTGTAATCACTTCCTCGGGGTTCCTTTGCTCCGTGAGTTCCAATGCATACATTTGCTCCTGGTTACGTCCTCGGTCGTGATATCCCCGGTCTCGGCCTCGGCCTCTGCCTCGACCCTGCTGTACTGGAGGGGCCACTGGAGGTGGAGGAGGAGGAGGTGGATGGAATTGATGCGGACACTCCGATCTAATATGCCCGGGCTGGTGCCATCCATAACAAACTACCGGCCGGTGGCCACGGTCATCTTGCCACCTCGGAACATGCACCTGTAGAGGTGGGGGAGCTAATGCTGGAGGATGCCCCTGTTCCTACCTGAAGTTGGGACGATGATGCCCCCCACCCCTCTTATATCCAATGACTCTGCCTCGCTGGGATCCCCTGCTACTCTCCTCGGGTGATGACCCGTCCAGCGACCTCTTTCCTCTATTCTGCACCATCAGCTGGTCTGCCTCCAGCTTTTTGGCCATCTCGATGATCTGGGCTGATGTGCTGTGAGAAATTAATAATAGGGCCTGCCTCAAGTCATCTCTAAGGCCCCAGTAGAATCTCTTGGCATACCTCCTATCATTTGTATCATGTATCCCTGCGAACCTGGCAAGGTGGGAAAACTCCCTCTGGTATTCAATCACTGATCTGCTCCCCTGCCTGAGGTTCAGAAACCACTCTTCCAGTATATCTCTGTCTGTGTTGGATACGAAGTGATCCAAGAATACTTCGCCAAACTCCTCCCAAGATATGTCTGACAGCTCCCAGTCAGCATAAGTGGACTCTCGCACGGACTTCCACCATCTTTTTGCATGAGCTTCTAATGCAAAGGTGGCTAGAGGAACTGCTTGGCTGACCGGGCAACTAATGCCTGCCAATATCTCATGTATGGCCTCCAGCCATTCCTCAATCTTCACAGCATCCTCTGTCCCACGATACATCGGTGGGGACAGGATCTTGAAGCCACTCAACCAGCTTGACCCCGAATTTGGCTGCGGAGCCGGGACCTGCTGGGCTTTGAAGGCTTCTAGGATAGTCGTCAAAGTTTGCCCCATCTCTGTCTGTAGAAAGGGCGTGGCAGCTGGAGGGGGAGGAACCACATTCTGCGGCGCAGCGACCTGTGGAAGTTGTATAAAGGTAAGGTTAAAACAGAACTGGCTTAACTCATTGTATTTAATGGAGTGTTTTTTGTGACTTTTTACACATGGGCACACCACTGCTTCCGCTGCATAGTTTGTCCGCAAACTAATGCTCGAGCGGGGTGGTCCAGTGTTGTGGACTTGTTTCTCATATGATCGTTCGGTCAAGTGATACCAGTTTGTAAGACCCCTCCCCTTACCAAGGAGGCTCCCGGTCTTATGCCCAGAACCGTCGTGTTACGGTGACACTAACGCACGGGTTAGTCGACACCGCAACACGCCGATTCTGCCGTCTAATACGATCATATAACCTGTAGGCCAATATGAGAAATAGAAGTAATACATTTCAGAGTACAACACAGCTAGTCCACAGTCACAGTACAAATCATATATATATATGAATGAAATAGTGCACAGTCCAAAATGAGAACAATAAAGAAAGAGTAATAAGGGCTTATGCCCAGTACATCGTATGAATAACTCTCCTCACAAAATAACAAAACAGCGGAAGCTAATCAATTAATCTCATCCTACCTGAGGTAGCGTTGTAGTAGTAGTAGGTGGTATCAACTCCCCATGCCCTGTCACCTCGTCCTGTCAGTCGTGCTGGTGCTCCATCTCCTCGAGCTCCTAAAAATAGTTTGTCACCGACCATTAGTCAAAGACTAAGTCGTTTCCTCCGCACCTCGCCCCGCAACTCTTAGGCACTGTGCGGGAGGACGAAGCGGAGGACTATCAAGGGGTAACAAAAGGAAGCAGGTGACAAAGAATCTATGCTACCAAGTAAGAGTGTAAGCAGTAAATCTACACTAGCAGTTCTATATATATAGTACAAAAGTAAAAGCATGTACAGTACAAGTAAGTAAAGAACTGAAAGTAAGAGCAGAAAACTAAAGCTATGCTACCACTACTCTACCATCACAAACATACCTTAACTTATAAAAATGCCCATACAAATTTATAAGTTAAGGTTTCCAGAAATTTTAACTTATCATATAAAAGAGCCCATACTAATTTAAATGATAAGGATCTATGAAGCGTATGACCTAATATGAATGAATGTTTATGATGCAATTTATGCAACAGGCAAGTGCAACTCACAGACAACGACTCTATGATCACAGACCTTTAGTTCCCACTTTTGAGAGCTAGCTTCACTCTCGGGTACCACCGTTGTGGCTACGGCAGCAGCGGAGCGGGCATCTCCACTTCTAGGCAGGTATGCACACTACCAAACCTAGACCCCTCTCATACTCCTCTGTACACGTCCTAGGTGCACTCTAGAGTCTGCGTATGTATTTTGCTGACTATCGGTCAGTCTTGTTGGGTCGGGTGTGGTGTGCGTTATCGAGGTTCGTCCTCCAGACCTCAGTATAAACAACCTACTGGTCCCTCAAACCCTCAGACCCACCTGAGTCATCGTACTTCCATCGGTGTGACGATCGGCCTAGTACCGCAAGACTTGCCACTAAATTTATGCACATGCATGTATTTCATCTCGAGCCTTCAGCTCGCAGGACCAACCTGTCCTGATTCCCTCAAACCCTTCACGGGTGAGATTGCACATAGTGCTTTTAATCAAAGTCCCTCAAACCCATCACGGGTGAGAACGCACAATAGTGCCGTTATTCAGAATCCCTCAAACCCGTCACGGGCGAGAATGAACCACAATGTCTTAACCTATTAGACTACTCTTGTTTACGGGCTATTATACTTAGTATTTAAGGTTAATCACAGGACTGCCCAGGGTATACCCGGTGAAGGGCTCTCGGGGGTACTAGGAACTACGATGGGATAACGCCCAAAGTTCCCTTTCGCAAGGATATTTACTTTTATTGATGTCTACCCTTTATCCGTACTTTGCTCTCATTATTACTCTTGAGTGACCCTAATGACTTAAGATGTTCTCAGAAGGGCGACGGTCTTCCGCCGGCCTCCACTCCAGTTGTTATCCAGGGGCTTGCACTTTTACTCTCGTCACTAATACAACACTACCCACCAAGGGTATTCTCCAATTGTAATCTCTAGCTCATTCGTCGATCTATCCCCCGGTGGTCCTTATAGTATAACCTACTTACACTATGCGCAACCCATGACCTAATACCACCCCGAAATAGAACTTCCAATTCCTTGGGCCACCTGCCCCTAACTATTTATCCTAGGATGGTATGGACTAATGAAGTGAGCATATTGATTTGCATAATTTTCTTAAGTCATTAAAGCCTCTAATTAAATCATTTAATTAATCCCCTAGGTCATTTAATACATGAAGTATTACAAATTATAATCCAATGACCTAAGGAATTTTTTCTTGAGTTGTATCTTGGTAATATATTGCTGTCTATCAAAATTCATAATTTTTCATTGATTCTTTCTATTTATTCCTTAATTAATACAAAACTCACATAATTGCCATTTTCCAAATGAAGTATAAGGAATACATTACTCAAAATTCTAGGAATATTACAGAGCATATATATCATTAATTTAAAGCTAATGGCAAAGTTTCATCAACCTCTATAATGTAATGGCCTACAAATTTCAATTCCTAATAATTTACCAAAATGCCATTATGCTAATTTAAAAATTATTAGACATCCAAAAATTTTGAGATAATTATACAAGGCTAACCATATAGTTATATAACACTAGAAATTTTTCCAAAATTTACTGATATATATTTCCATCAATTCATAAATAAATGCAATAAGGGTAAAATGGTAATTTCCATGTATTTTGCTCCAAAATTCTCACACAGTAGGATAAAACTTTTCGTGAGTCAAATATGACCTCCCTTTTGTTTTGACAGATTTTGGGGGTTTTTTGTTTGAACAAAAGCCTATTTTCCAATTTAGTTATCAAAATGCCTAAATTTTAAAAAATTCAAATAATGGGATTTTTGCTCCCAAAAATCTCATTATTACTATGAGGGGTGAACTTTACACTAATGAGCCTCTGGAATCAATTCCATGATTTTTGAATGTATCAAATAGGCTGAATATGCAATATTTCAAAAATTGCTATTTGCACCCCAAAGTTATATATAACCAACACATGCAAGTGGGTTAACCCAACATGCAGTGGTACAAATGTGCTGAACATTTTACCATGCACATATAATGTCCCCAAGGACCTGCCACCAAACTTTGGGGTCATTTGGAGTTATATTACTCCAATTATTTCATTTATTTAATTATGTGTATTTTGACAAATACTATAGAAAATTTGCTGCCAAAAATTGCCATTTTTGGGCAGGGGCTAGATATGCCCTAATTGAGCACATGCTCAAAATCTTGGGTCATTTGTATATCTGGTTTGGCTTGGGCAATTATTTTGGTTTCTGCCCTAGCCTAGGACCAGTCCTAGCAGAACAGCCCTACAGGGAGCCCTATAGCTCCAAATCTCATGTTTAGGGTGGGCAATTATTTTTATGTTGATGTCTGCTCCTACAATTGCCTTTAAGAGGCCTATTTTTAGCATGCAATAATTGTATAAATGTGTGACAAAATATTGAATGAAATTAAAATATCCTATAGTTTAATTTGAATAAAGGGACGACATCCGTTCATCGTCCCCGATCAGCAACGGCTGAGATTGAGCCTGGCTGGGCTATGTTTGTTGGCGATTTCCGGCCACCTAGGCTGACTCCACCGCCGGTGATTATTGCCACCACCTCTGTTGAGGTGGGGGCTAGCGTTTCCCGGCGGTGAGGCGGTTGGAGGCGGCTCCTCCGACGATCCCGAGTAAGAAGAAAAACTCAGAATTTCCAGCTTTTCCTCACATGGCATCTGGCTCAATTGAGCCTGATATATCCCCTAATTGATCTAGGAGGATAGTAAGGGTAGATGTGAAGTGAAACGAACCTGATTCAGGCCTTGACGGCGAGTGCGGCAGCGGTTGGCCATGAACGAGCTGCTCCGGCGATCTCTTGCTCAAAACCTTGATTGTCCACCAATTCTCTTGCTCCAGGACTCAATCTCCACTCGTTTCCTCTCTCTGAAGCTGTTGGTGGGGTTGGTTTTGGCTGGAGGTGTCTGTATATGGAGATACAACCAAGGTGAGCTCGGTTTGGGGCTTTGGATGCTTCACCCATGGTGCCAAGTGGCCACTATGCAGCCAAATGTTTCTCGAATTCCCTTGGGTGGTCGGCCAGCAGTCTTTGGGCAGAAGGAGCCAAGGCCAAGTGGCATCCTCCTCTTAATTCCACTTTCTCTCTCCTCCTTTTGGGTGAATTCTCCAAAATGCCCCCATGAATGCACTCTCTCTCCAAATCCAGAGGGGTAGGGCTAGTCTTTGACACCTTGGGCTGATAATGAGCCAAGTTTGGTGGGCTTGGCCCAAGGGGAAGTGGCTTGGGCTCATTTTCACTCTTTAGGACAATTTGTTGACTATGTTGACTTTTGAGTTGACTTGGTCAAGCATGATGAGTGGGCTGACCCCACTTGAAGGTAATGACCCCAATGGCACTACCCAACTTGGGTTGGGTCAAGGTGATGCTCTACTTAGGCTAAGTGGGCCTATAGATATAGGTTTGACCAACTTAGGGCTAAGGTTGACTTTGGTCAACTAGGGTCAAAGGGTTGACCTAGTGACATACCCTAGGATCCACTTAGATTATTTTAGGGTTAAGGGCAATGTGGTGGGGTTATGGTGTGGCTAGGGTTCCTATTTAGGCTAGTTTGACCTAGTTTGACTTGGGCCCTATAGTGGGCCCCCACATGGCTACAACCCACTACCTAGGGTCAAACCTAGCTAATTTCCCTAACACCCACCCCATGCTCAACCCAATCTAAGTTAAGGGATCTAGAAGTAACATGAGATGTTACAGTGTGCCCACTGCCAAATTCCAAATTTGGCTCAAAACGCCTCCCGTCGCTCTTTTTAGTTTTGGGGTATTACATTACAGGTCGTATCGCTTAAGTGGTAGGTAACCGACTCAAATCTGACTAGTACACGGTCGTGTGATACGCTCGTATCACACCCTACATGCCCGTATCATGCTTGACACGCCCGTGTCTAGTATCCGTGTACTTCACACAGCACAACTATTCCTCACCCGAGCAGGACACGGCCCTGGGGCACGTCTGTGTCCCAGGTCGTGTTCACCAAGACACACCCTTGTCCAGCAATACACATATTCCTCACTGAAACCCGCAAAGGACACGCCCTGCGACACGCCTGTGTCACAGGCCGTGTACTCTATGCTCGACGATCGTCGACAAAAATTCGTTGACCAAACACCCAACTCCTCAACCCGAGCACGACATGCCCTGGGACATGCCCGTGTCCCAGGCCGTATCACCCATGCCTTGGGCTTTGGGGTGTTACAATCCTCCCCTCCTTAAAAAATTTCATCCCCGAAATTTGGCTCAACCACAACTAGCAACATAACACTCTTTATGTCGCACCATCAGTAACCGATCACTCAAATAAAGCGAGCCTAGTGGGAGCTCAGATGCCGCAGCTTGTCTCGCCCCAAGGCATCGCAAAAATCAAAAAAACACATGCAGCACATACACACATACCGATTTCTACCATATATCCATTCCTCGTATAGCCATGGATCATCTATGTACACCCATATATCGTGTGTTATATACTTTGATCGAGTTATCATCGAAAGAAAAGAAGGTGTATGCAAACATCTCATTCTTCATTTCATTATTTGATCACCAGACAAAACCAAATGGACACCAATAGCAGTCCAGATTGCTCCCTATATTCTTTTGACTCTTGCAAGCCAATCTTCCTCCTGTGTTGGGGAAGTCGCCCCACCAAACGAAGGTGGATGAAATTCCATAAACCGCTTCAACTGCTCATCCGCTCCTTGCTCTGCCATCACAACTTCTGTGCACCCTTGCCTTGCACTGGGCCATACTGGCACCACTGCAGGCCTTGCCTGCCCAGTAGGCTGTGCCTGTAACACTGCGAGCACTGTCTCAGTCACCACATGTATGGTCTCCGCCGAGGGAGGTGTAGGCGCTTCAACTAGTGTCACACTCTCGTCGGACTGCTGGGGTTCAGACTGCCCAACACCACTCCTCGCCACCGATCAATGTACAAAACACCATTAATCATCCACTTCATAACGGTAATTATACATTGACTACCCGCTCAAGCACCTTACGTGTATAGAATACATTCCTAGTAGACATTCGTGACTTCAATTATGTTCTTCCCTCCCAAACAATCTCAACCTGGCACTGATACCACTTTGTAACTCCTTCACTCGTGACATGGAATATAACGGTGGGTCCGGCCGGGGCCCCATGCCATACTTCACAGACAAGCGGCGGAATTACGTTTGGAAATCAAAATCACTCGTACCCTAACTCAAAACAATCTAGCACAGCATTTTATGTTAGATAAACTCAGATCAATGAATGTCCACTAATATATAAACTCCACATTTATATATCAAAATCAGGAATGTATACAACACACACACACATGGCCTTAAGGCCTTACAAGTTGCTCTTTACACACATGTACAATTTCATACATCGGCACGCAGGCCGGCCACACATGAAATCCAAACACGCTTCGCACGGCCTTCAAGGGCCTTTAGCAGCAAGCCTCCATTACGCTCAATTCATTTCAATTCAACAGCACCTGCAATTAGCCATCCACCCAAGAGCAGCAAACAAAGTAACGGTCAACATTAGCTGACCAATTATAACGACTCTACCCCTTACCCAGGGTAGTGGTTCCTTCCCTGTATGCATTGCAATTATACTATCTACCAATCACAAACAAGTGTGCTCAGGCACAACAAGATCACAAATTTTGGTCGCAACCAGACACTCCGTGCACTCAGGGTACCTTATGGTGTGCCGGTCTCTGAGGCAACACCACCGATTAGAGAATTAGTCACTTGTTGGCTGGCCGGTCCTAGTCACCCCAACCCACAGATTGGTTGCATTCCGCCCAAACCACTCAGAGGTGATAACCTCATGGCAAACTTGAGCATTACGATCGACCCACCAATGTGGTGTAGCAAGTAGGGTCTGCCACGCGTCCTCCCAAACATTGCCACTAATCGACCTCCCAAAACAACCAGGGTCAGGTTAGCCTTTCCCGTGCTCAATCCGTCAGTAGCGCACCACTAGATGCGGGTCAGCATTCCCTCCTGATTAGTCGCAGCTTTACGCTCTCCCAGAGCAATTAGTGCTCACAGCTCTCACACCACAAGGAGCTTACGCAAAGAATCCAAGATCCATCCATCCACACATAAATACATCCATACACAATGACCATACGTACCAAACATACACAGTTATCAAATCCACGGAGTCTTCTACGGTTTACTCATAGTCATTACCAATCCAGGCTAACCGTCTAGATGGGCTTCACACAGCATGCCTATGTCGTACTCCACACTTTCGGTTCTAGATGCAGACTCAACTAAGGAATCACTTACAAGATCCACCTCCTTGTGGAGGATTCCGTGCATATGCATAAAGAAAGGACTTCGATGTCCAAGAAGGAGATCGTTACCCTTGAAGATCGTTTCTGAGCCATGAATTAGCCGGATAGAAATCACCGCCTCGACTTTGCCTTCACGAATCCGATCTTGGATCTTCGTTCTGCACTCCGCAGCTCCTCTAGCAGTTGGCTTTCTCCTTCCTCCTTTCCTTCCCTTGCTCTCCCTCTCTCTTTCTCTCTCTTGGAAAGTAAGGAGAAGAAGAAGATGAAATGAAGGGATAAGTCCTCATTTTTCGACCTTATATCCACAAGGAAGAAGCCTGGCCCTTGAATCCAGGATAAGGGAAACGAACGGCTCAGATTTGCCCAAGAATAGGCTGAACACGGCCTAACACACCCTGTGACATGCCCGTGTCACAGGCCGTGTCACTTAAGCGGTAGGCTACCGACTCAAATCTGACCAGTACACGGCCATGTGACACGCCCGTGTCACACCCTACACGCCCGTGTCATGCCTGACACACCCGTGTCCAGTAGCCATGTACTTCACACAGCACAACTATTACTCAACCGAGCAGGACACGCCCGTGTCCCAGGCCGTGTTCACCAGGACACACCCGTGTCCAGCAACAAACGCATTCCTCACTGAAACCCGCAAAGGACATGCCCTGTGACACGCCCGTGTCATAGGCCGTGTACTCTACGCTCGACGATCGTCGACCACACACCCAACTCCTCAACCCGAGCACGACACGCCCTAGGACACGCCTGTGTCCTAGGCCGTGTCACCCATGCCTTGGGCTTTAGGGTGTTACACATTGAGTGAAGCAGATTCACTTAATGCTTCAAATAAAGAAGGAAGCACTGAGACAGTTGAGAGAAAAATCGCTGAGATAGAAGATAGTCTCAGCTGTGAAGTAGAAACAACTGAGACCGCTGAGAAGAAACTGATGAGATAGAAGATAGTCTCAGCTGTGAAGAAGAAACTACCGAGACCGCTAAGAAGAAACTGCTGAGACAGGAGATAGTCTCAGTTGTGAAGAAGAAACCTCTGAGATAGTTGAAAAGGAAGCGCTGAGGCAAAGCCAGCAGAATTTCTCTAAGTCCAGAAGCGTTGAGAGAGCCATGTTCACTCAACACTTCTAATGAAGAGCCAAGACAGATGGCATTGAGTGACTTAACATCACTCAATGCTTATTGAAGATCTGGAATTTTATCTAAGTCCAGAAGGTGATGACCACTGCTGACGTCATCAAAAGTCAACAAGTCAAAGTACTTCATGCCATTGCTGGAAAGCTACAGCATCACAGGACCACCACTGTGTTGGGTACATTGGGTTCAGTGTACCTGATCTGGAGAAGTCCCCTTGACAACTCAATGATAGACCCAAAGGTGTATTTGATGTATGCTAAGTTTACATGTGCAGGTTCAAAGTTGAACAAAGTATTCTAAGTTAATAGGTCGAGACAATACTTCTGTGTTGACACAAGACAGATTAGTAGTCAACACAAAGAACAAAAGATGTGTCGAGACAATACTTCTGTGTCGACACAAGACAAATCAGTAGTCAACACAAAGAACAAAAGATGTGTCGATACAATACTTCTGTGTCGACACAAGACAGATCAGTAGTCAACACAAAGATCAGATAACAGATGTGTCGAGACAAAACATCAGAGTCGACACAAGGCAGAACCAAGATGTGTCAACACAGATAACAGAGGTGTCGAGACAAAACTTCTGTGTCGACACATGGCAGAACCAAGATGTGTTGACACATATAACAAAGGTGTCGAGACAAAACTTCTGTGTCGACACAAGGCATAACTAATATGTGACGACGCAGATAATAGATGTGTCGACACAAATAACAGATGTGTCGACACAAATAACAGATGTGTCGACACAACTAATCTATCTCAACGCTTTTTATTCTGAGATGATAACTGTTCCAACTATGTAAGTGTTGGGTCTATCAAAGATGTCACAGCACAGATTTAGAAACATCTTGTCTACATAATGCTTATATGTCAGAATGTGCTGAGTCAACATTAATCAGGTCAAGAGAAGTCAAATCATTCTGGTCGATACAGGAAGGTATTGCTTCTATAAAGACAGTTCAAGGAAGGATTTGCTGATAGTTGCTGATGTCATCAATACCAGTCCAAGCCATCTGAGATTTCTATGAATAGGAGGTGCTGCCTTCAGATGAATATACACATATACATATACATTGTTACCAAGACACTGACTGATTCTATTAATCTGTCTCCAAGAGAGGAATCAAGAAAATAAATGAGAAGAAGAAATTGATCTTCAAGAAAGTCTTCAGATCACTTTTCTAAGGTTGATCTGGGGATTCAGTAGTCTGTTCATCAGTATCCTCAACCTATTCAATCTGATCTTCATCAAGAAGTTGCTGATTCAGAAAAAATTCAATTCAGCTTGCTGATCTATCAAGAAGAAATCAAACTGCAGCTGAGTGAAAGAAATTGTACACACCAATCCAACAGATTACAGGTTTTCTATTTTCTGTAAAGTGTTTTATCAAATTTCATTGTAAGATCTCTTAGAGATCTGAGTGGGTAGGAGATCTTATTCTCTGAGTATTTTGTAAGCCTAATCTATAAATGCTGAGGTAGGAGATTGTGGAGATCTCTGAGGTAGGAGATTGTGGAGATCTCTGAGGTAGGAGATTGTGATATCTCTGAGGTAGGACCAGTGGGACTGAGTGTTGGTTTCCTGAAGAGAAACTGAGCCGTGTAGAATTTGAGGATCTGAGTTGAGGAGGAGGAGTTATAACCTTATCTAGCACATTGCTAGTGAGGAAGAAGGGGGAAAGTGGATGTACCCTACGTAGGGGAACCACTATAAACTTGTTATGTCCCTTGTGCTATGTGTTGTGTACTGTGTTCTTTGCTGTGTATGCTGTGATCTATTTTGTTATTATATTATTTATGCTGGGTACAACTTATATTCTAATATGCATTATTGCTCGGAGAAAAAGTTACAAGAATTTCAAAGAAGTTTAATAGGTCGCCTATTGTAACACCCCCTATCCATCGCATAGCATATAACAGTAGGTTCGGTCGGGGACCCGACGCCATATACCACAGACAGACCGGGTGGTTACTCAATGGAAATCATCCAACTGATAACCAACGTCCTACAAAAAGTCATTCTAGCGGAAGCAATTTAAAGTTACAAATTAAAGAACCCAACCAAACATGAATGTCCACTACTCAAAAACCCAATAGGAATGAAGTATAATACACAAGTACGATGGCCTTAAGGCCTTACATTTGTTTACTCAAATAACATGTTTTCCAAACCTCGGCACGCAGGCCGGTCACATATGAATAAAGCTAGTAAACACTTAATTTTGGCCTTCGAGGGCCGACTCAGCAACTTGGGCTATAATCCGCTATTTAGCACTCGGCTCCGCAGCACCTGGAAGCACAATCCACTGCACTATGGCAAACAAAGGCAATGGTCAGCTATGCTGACCAAATTATAACGATCCTGCCCCCAACTCGGGGCGGCGATGCTCCTTCCCTGCACTTTGTTTGCATAATCCAGCATTAGAGTGTAACAACACACAACACAGGAGCAGGCACTCACGACCACACACCCCGTGCACTCAGGGTACATTCTCGGTGAACCGGTCAATGTCACGTCAGGTTAAGCCATATACATCTCAGTCTCACCACCGTCACTAGGACGGCCAATCTTATGAGCATTTTGTCATTCCGGCATTGGTCACGTCATTTTAAACCATTGACCGCGTAAGACCCTCCATCTATGCCAACGGCTCCAACCGAACAACATAGAGCGGGTACGGTTCTGCCTAACCCGTTGCTCGCATCGCAACGATAATTTAAGCCATGTGCGCGGGTCAAACTTTCCCGAGTCCCAATCTGATAAACACTTTACATAACCCAGTTATTTACAAGTTGGCTCCCAGGCCACCTTGCTGGCAGAATCACGCATCTGCCCAGTTTTCCGAGTGCACCTTAGAGTTAATCCCCAAGGCTCCCTGTTACAATCTACCGTGCAGAAAACCCGAAAAACAAACATCCACACGGAGTCTTCTCCAACCACTTATGCAATGCAACATCACCGATCTAGACCAACTTGTCCGGGTAGGCTTCACACATCATGCCTATATCCGTTCTCGATTATGGACTCTACATGTACACAACTGGGACTATTCATGTCTCCCCGAAGGAACGCCTCAACTCACCGCAAACTCGCGAGAGCGGGCTTCCTATGCAAAGGAAACGAGAGCTTCACATGCTTAAGTAGAGAATCGTTACCCTAGCGTTTTGACTTGGCGCCATGGAAATGTATGCGGATGAAAAGCACCGCGATTTGGAGCTCCGAAACTCCGCTGGTAACCGGATCTAGCCTCCTTTCTTATTCCTTGCTCTACCCTCTCTCTAGACTTTAGAAAGAGACTAAGTGAAGGAAATGAGGTATTTAAAACCCTATTCCCGGGTATATCCCTGCTGGAACAGCCCCTAGCCGTCGGATCCCAAAATAAGGAAACGAACGGTCACGATCCGGAGCTGAAAAGAAAAACCTGGGCCGAACACGGCATGCGACACGCCCGTGTCCAGGGCCATGTCCCCCATTCGCTGTCGAAACCGACGCGTCTCGAAATACACACGGGCACCAAACACACCCGTGTTAGAACTGACACGCCCGTGTCATCCAGTACACGCCCGTGTTCCTGGGCGTGTTCCTCCATCGACACAGGACAAACACCAACCCGAGACACACACGGGTCTTGGACATGCCCATGTCCTATTTTACACTCTTGTGTCATACCCGAACATGCCTGGGCTCCAGGACATGTTCACTGTCTCGACACTTCTTCTTGACACTTCGTCGACCATCTGACACGGCCTTGGACACGCCTATGTCCTAGGCCGTGTTCCCTATCTCGACACATCATCGAGCGAAAATCGTCGACTTCCGTGGCAGATCGTCGACACGAGCTCGACATGCCCTGGGACACGCCCGTGTCTCAGGCCATGTTCACTGCTCGACGATCGTTGACTCCAAAATTCGTTGACCTCTCGGCCAAATCGTCGACCCAAACACAACACGCCCTGGGACACGCCCGTGTCCCAGGTCGTGTGCCCCTGCCAAATTCCAAACTTGGCTCAAAACGCCTCCCGTCTCTCTTTTGAGTTTCGGGGCGTTACAACTCTCTCCCTCTTAAAATAATTTCGTCCTCGAAATTACATAAAGGAAAGATAATCATAAACCTAAACGGTACCTGAGTGAAACAACTTCGGGTACTCCTCAAGCATGGTCTGCTCTCGCTCTCAAGAGAGCTCTTCCCGACCGCAATTGTCCCAACGGGCCTTGACCATCCTGATCTCTTTGTTGCTTAGCCGCTTGACTTCCGAGTCCTCAATATGAACGGGCTTGACCTTCGTCGTCAACCCATTCTCAACCGGCACTTGATCCACCGCGATCACATGCGAAGGTTCTTGCACCGCCTTCCGTAGCACCGATATATGGAATACATCGTGTAGACCACTATGCTCCACTGATAGCTTTAAATGATAAGCTGATTCACCAATCCGCTCTAGAACCTCAAACGGTCCAAGGTACCTCGGGCTTGACTTCTTTAAGCGCCGCACCCGTGAGACACCCTTGAATGGCTTGATCTTCAAGTACAGCTAGTCGCCAACAACGAGCACTACGTTCCTGTGCTTGGCATTATAGTACTTAGCCTGGCGGTCCTGAGCGATAAGTAACCTCTCCTGAATGGTTCGCACCAAAGTAGTAGCATCTTCCACCTCTTGTTGCTTGTACAACTTTGACTCGCCTGTTTCCAACCAAGACAACGGCGTGAGACATCTTCTACCATAAATGGCCTCGAAGGGTGCCATATGTATGCTTGCCTGGTAGCTATTATTGTACGCGAACTCCACCAAGTATAGGTGGTCTTCCCACTGCTTCCTGAAGTCCAGGACACACATACAAAGCATGTCCTCCATTGTCCTATTGACTCTCTTGGTTTGCCCATTCATCTACGGATGAAAGGCTGTGCTGAAACTCAGATTTGTTCCCAACATCTGCTACACCAGCCTCCAATCATTGGACGTGAACCGCCCAACTCGGTCACTCACGATTCTTCGGGGCACACCGTGAAGCCGTACTATGTTGTCCACATATAACTTTGCCAATTTCTCAACCGGATCATCTTTCCTATGTGGAATGAAATGCGAAACCTTCGTTAGACGATCTACGACCACCCAAATGGCGTCGTTCCCTTTTTGCGACCTTGGCAGCCCGTGCACAAAGTCCATAGTAATGTCGTCAAACTTCCACTCCGGAATAGGCAAGGACTTCAAGAATCTTCCGGGCTTTTGGCATTCTGCCTTCACCAAGGCGTATGTCTGACACTTCGCCACGTACAGTGCCACATCCTTCTTCAGTCCTGGCCACCAGAACAATTTCTTCACATCGCGGTACGTCTTCGTGCTCCCCGGGTGAATCGTGTACTTGGTATCATGCGGTTCGTACAACAATTCCACCCGAAAATGCCCACATTTGCGACACACAGACGACCGTCTTTACAAAGCAATCCATCCACAACCTCATATTGGGAATTTGACCCATCCAAAGCCTCAACCATGAGCTACTTCATGCTGCTATACACATCCAAAGCCTGCCAAATCCGATCAGCCAGGTCATACTGAACTTCCGTCCAGTTCAATAGTGCTTCAGCACTCGACTGCTTGTCTACGCAAGAGATCTCCAACCCCTCCAACTCCTAAACCAACCCCTTGTCATGGACCGACAACTAATTGGCTTAAGCTGGGGCCCGACGACTCAATGCGACTGCAACTGCATTGCCTTTACCAGACACGTAGTGGATCTTTAATGTATAGACCCCCAGGAACTCCATCCATCTACGCTGCCGCATGTTCAGATCTTTCTGATCCAATAAATATTTCAGGCTCTTATGGTTGGTATAGATATCGACCCTTACCCCATACAAGTAGTGCCTCCACAGCTTCAAGGCAAAAATCACGGCCTTAACTCCAAGTCATGGACCGGATAATTCCTCTCGTGCACTTTCAGCTGTCTCGAACCATACGGTATAACGCTTCCTTGTTGTAGTAGCACGCAACCCAAACCATTGCCCGAAACATCGTTATAGATTTCAAACCCTTCGGTCCCACTCGGCGAACTCAGCACAGGCTTCGTGGTCAACCGACACTTCAACTCCTCAAAAGCTCGCGCGCACTCCGACGTCCAAACGAACTTCTGCTCCTACAACTCTTGTAGTTGCACCTTCAGCTCCACCATTTCCTTAGGCGCTAGCCGATACGGAGAGCGTGACACAGGTTTAGCACCTGACACTAGATCAATCGTGAAATCTATCTCCCGTTGAGGCGGGGCTTCAGGAAGATCGGCAGGGAACACATTAGGGTACTCAGCTACCACTGAAATACTATCCAACGTAGGCTTCAGCTTTAAAACCTCCACTAGCGTAAAGAACAGCTCTGCACCAGCATGAACCGCCTTCACCACCTGAAGAGCAGACATCAAAGTCTTGCTCGACCCTTTCAAGCCCGTAAAGGTCGTCTCACGACCTGTTCCCAACTTTACTTCCTTGCGACCGCAATTAATAAAAGCTTGCTACTCCGAGAGTCATTCCATGCCAAATATTACGTCGAACTCCACCAACGGCAGTAACAACGCTAGCAAATGGAACTCCTGACTCCCAATACGAATCTTAACACCACAAATTCTCTCCGCGCCCATCGAACACCCATTGGGCAACAACACATCAAGTTTTTCCTTCACTACCGAAGAAAGTACTCCGATGCGCGATATGAATTCTTCGGACAAAAAGGAGTGCGAAGCTCCCGTATCAAAGAGTGCTCTCACCGGATTATCACAAATCAAAAAAAATCCTAAACAAGCAGTGGTAAGGTAATAAACGCATAGCAAGTATTTAAAAATTAACTTGCTATAAATTTAAAACGTACCTGTCACCACATCTGCTTGTTTGATGGCCTCCTGTTGGCCAAGATTATAAACTATCGGTTGAGCCGGAGCATAATGAGACGCAGTTGACTCCACCGCCTTGCCCTTCTCTTCAAATGTTGCTCTCGGCTTCCTCTCGGACTTGGGACGTCCGCTCCAGCAGTCATGGACAAAGTGCCTCGGCTTTCCACAAGTAAAACATGCACCCGGAGTCCGACCTGCAGTTGCCCCAGAAGCACCGAAAGGAGCTGGACCTGAAGTCCTAGCCTTCTTAAAGAACTTACGGTACCCAAACTTTGAAGTAGTCGACACCATGAACTCAGACTTCTTATCACCAAAGCTTTTCTTTGCTTGTACATTCTTCATATCCTTTTCCAAAGAGCAGACCGTGTTGACCAGGGTCAAGAAACCCTGCGTCATAGGCCCTGAGAGCAGTAGCCTTAAGTAATCTCTTAGACCCTCATAGAAACGGTTGGTTTTACGCTCCTCATCCGCGAACGTGGAGCTAGCATACCGACCCAACCGAGTAAACTCATGGAGATACTCATCCACGCTACTCTCTCCTTGCACCAACCTTTGGAAGTCATTCTCCAAAGCTATCCTCTGCGCCGAAGGGAGGTACCTTGACAAGAACAGTCTCGAGAACTCCTCCATCGAGAAGTCTGTAATTTTCCTACCCCTCAAGAGATGCAGCTCCAAACCCTCCCACCACAGCCTAGCGTATCCATCCAACATGAATGTAGTTATAGTGGTCATCTGCCATTCCTCCGTCTCCGTAGCTATCAGGACTCTCTTCACTCGGGAGAGCCAGTCTTCAGCTTGAGATGGGGTTCCCAACCACGAGAACACAGGAGGATTAAAGCTCATAACGTGCTTGAGCTGCCTTTCAGTTGCTCGCCTCGGCACCAAAGGCTCCACTACTACCTGTTCCACTCTTCTCGGCTCAACCTCTGGAAGAGGTAGCTGCTCCATCGCAGGAGAGAGCTGCTGCATTTTCCTTGCAGGCTGCGCATTGATCATGGCAAACACTGCTTCGGCAACCAATCGTATGGTTTCAGCCGATGGAGGTGTTGCAGGAGCATCGTTTGGTGCACTACTAGCCTCAGAAAATCGGCATTCTGACAGCCCAGCACCGCTTCTGGTCACCTATAGTTGTACAAAACACTGTTAAGCGACCATACAAAATTGCAAAAACCAATTATAGGAACACGCAGGTTCCTCAAACATATGTATTTTCATTCCTAAGTGGACATTCATGGGTTCTTTTGATGTTATAACGATGACGCACACACATGTGCTCACCACCCCTTAAAAAGAATTCATCCACGAATTCATTTTCAACCCGACCGAAACCAGTAGTCTGATACCAAATTGTAACACCCCATATCCGTCGCATAGCATATAGCAGTAGGTCCGGCCGGGGACCGACGCCATATACCACAGAAAGACCGGGTAGTTACTCAATGGAAATCATCCAACTGATAACCAACGTCCTATACAGAGTCATTCTAGTGGAAGCAATTTAAAGTTACAAGTTAAAGAACCCAACCAAACATGAATGTCCACTACTCAAAAACCCAATAAGAATGAAGTACAATACACAAGTACGATGGCCTTAAGGCCTTACATTTGTTTACTCAAATAATATGTTTTCCAAACCTCGGCATGTAGGTCGGTCACACATGAATAAAGCTAGTAAACACTTTGGCCTTCATGGACCGGCTCAGCAACTTGGGCTTTAGCCCGCTATTTAGCACTCAGCTCCGCAGCACCTAGAAGCACAATCCACCGCACGGTGGCAAACAAAGGCAATAGTCAGCTATGCTGACCAAATTATAACGATCCCGTCCCCAACCCGGGGCGGCGATGCTCCTTCCATGCACTTTGTTAGCATAATCCAGCAATAGTGTAACAACATACAACACAGGAGCAGGCACTCACGGCCACACACCCCGTGTACTCAGGGCACATTCTCGGTGAATCGGTCAATGTCACGTCAGTTTAAGCCATAGACATCTCGGTCTTACCACCGCCACTAGGACGACCAATCTTACAAGTATTTTGTCTTTCCGGCATTGGTCACGTCATTTTAAGCCATAGACCGCCTAAGACCCTCCATTTATGCCAACAGATCCAACCGAATGACATAGAGCGGGTACGGTTCCTCCTAACCCGTTGCTCGCATCGCAACGACAATTTAAGCCATATGCGCGGGTCAAACTTTCCCGAGTCCCAATCCGATTCAAACTTTACCTAACCTAGATATGTATAAGTTGGCTCTCAGGCCACCATGCTGGCAGAATCACACATCTGCCCAGTTTTTCGGGTGCACCTTGGAGTTAATCTCCAAGGCTCCCAGTTGCAATCTAACGCATAGAAAACCCGAAAAACAAACATCCGCACGGAGTCTTCTCCGGCCACTTATGCAATGCAACATCACTGATCTAAACCAACTTGTCCGAGTAGGCTTCACACATCATGGCTATATCTATTCTCGATTACGGACTCTACATGTACACAACGGGGACTATTCATGTCTACCCGAAGGAACGCCTTAACTCACCGCAAACTTGCGAGAGCGGGCTTCCTATGCAAAGGAATCGAGAGCTTCACATGCTCAAGTAGAGAATCGTTACCCTAGCATTTTTCCTTGGCCCCATGGAAATGTATGCGGATGGAAAGCACCGCAATCTCCTTTCCTCTGTAGATCCAAAGTCAACTAGCGATTTGGAGCTCCGAAACTTCGCCGGTAACCGGATCTAGCCTTCTTTCTTCGTCCTTGCTCTCCCCTCTCTCTAGACTTTAGAAAGAGACTAAGTGAAGGAAATGAGGGATTTAAAATCCTATTCCCGGCTATATCCCAGCAGAAACAGCCCCCAGCCGTCGCATCCCAAAATAAGGAAACGAACGGTCACCATCCGGAGCTAAAAAGCAAAACCTGGGCCGAACACGGCCTGCGACACGCCCGTGTCCAGGGTCGTGTCCCCCATTCGCAGTCGAAACCGGCGCGTCTCGAAATACACAAGGGCACCAAACACACCCGTGTTAGAACTGACACACCCGTGTCATCCAGTACACGCCCGTGTTCCCGGGCGTGTTCCTCCATCGACACAGGACCAACACACACCCGAGACAGACACGGGTCTTGGACACGCTCATGTCCTATTTGACACGCCCATGTCATACCCGAACAAGCCTGGGCTCCAGGCCCTGTTCACTGTCTCGACACTTCATATCGACACTTCGTCGACCACCTGGCACGGCCTTGGACATGCCCGTGTCCTAGACTGTGTTCCTGTCTCGACACATCGTCGAGCGAAAATCATTGACTTCCCTGGCAGATCGTCGACACGAACTCAACACGCCCTGGGACACACCCATGTCTCAGGCCGTGTTCATTGCTCGACGATCATTGACTCCAAAATTCGTCAACCTCTTGGCCAAATCATCGACCCAAACACGACATGCCCTGGGACACGCCCGGTCCCATGCCATGTGCCCCATGCTAAATTATAAACTTCGCTCAAAACGCCTCTCATCACTCTTTTGAGTTTCGGGGCATTATACCTGTCACAACCTGCATTTTCTCCATATTCATAAATACGTCAGAGAAGAGAAAGTACGTGTCGTGATGCCACGCCGTGCAGGGGACAACTGCGGACGCTCAGGCAACCCGTCCTCCCATTTACTTCATGTAAAAGATTTATGAAATTGTTAAAATTAATGCATATAAGTTATTAGAGTTAATGACTGTGTCCCTCGGTCGGGTGGATCACTAGTCCATAGGTGAGAAAATTTATAGGTTTTACGCGGCGGAAAATACTGAGTTGATTCATTTGTTAACCTATATGAGAATGAAGATTTAGTATCTCAAATTGATGATGTGACTTCTACATTAAATATATATAGAGAACTTTTATAACGCTTAAAAGTAGTATATTTAGTAGTTGAAAGTCATGTCATGTCGATACTTCAGAATGCAGTTTTGTATACTTTAAAATAACTAAATGCATCCTAACATAAAACCTTCCCAGAGAGCAAGTATAAACAGATAAAAAAAATAACAACAGTGAAAGCAGCAAGTGGTCAATCACAGAAAAGTCAAAAACTATGTGCGTCAACAACTGACATGAACACATAGTAAAATCTGACAAGTCTAAGCAAAGTCAACTACCTCAAGCTCCGAGGTGGAAGCAAACAACCGCAACAACCAGCAGCACCGGAAGCACAACGCGGTCAGCTAAACCTGCTACAGCTCTGATCCTGAGGCATTCAAAAGAATAATACCTCAGAAGCAAGATACAAATGGTGCAATGAGTAAAGGCAAACTACACAAACCTCAAAGTGAAGGAAATTGTAAATCAACTATAACAAAAGGATCAACAGTAGAGTAAAAGTAAGCAATAGTAAAACTAGCCGAGCAAGAATGGCTAATCACATCACCAGGACAGAACAAATCACCAACATTAGAAGTTCAAACTTTCATCTTTCATTAATATTCATGTTATTCATTAATAAAAATGAGACTGATCAGCTTAACAATAAAGAGTACTGTGCCGGGGAAAAAGTCCACAACGCGCACAAATCCAGCCAACAAGCACCATGCCGAGGGGAAACCCCAACGCGCACAGACCAAGGTAAGGTAATGTGCCGGGGATGATAGTCCACAACGCGCACAGACTCAAGCATAAGGCACTATATCGAGGGAGAAACCCCAACACGCACAGTCCATCTGTGTTTCTTTAGTTACATAATTATACAAGCAGAGTTCATTTTTATCCATCACGGACTCACGGTCAACAACAATATGGACTGCATAAGGATATTTCAAGGGTCAAGCCAAGTGTAGCATAAACAATACAATGAGACGCACAAGGCATCGCAACGATCTACATGACTCAATTAGTAAGGTGACAAGACAACCAAATTTGACTACAAAATCTACAGGACGAGAATTAGGGGTAAATGTTCAATGATTTGACTAGAAATTTATAGATGAGTTCTAATGAATTTTATAGATAAGTTTCAACGAAAACAATAACATGACAACCCAACGAAAATCTGGTAAAATAAAGGAGGGAGCAAGAGAGAGGGCAAGAACACCACTTGCCTCGATTTTACTAGAAAAATTCTCGGAATCACCTCACGTCGCAGATCGGGGTAAAAGAAAGATTAGGAGTCGAAATCTGAACGAAAATGTCTGAAATAGAGGTTAGGGCCGAAAAACCCTCACGAGAAAACTCAAGAAATGGGAAAAAATTACCACGATAGCGTAGCTCTCGACGAGAGCTTTCCAGATCTACGATCGATTGGAAGTTTCGAGCACCGGAGCTCCGCTGGCGGCCACCGGAAGATTCACGACTTAGAGTTCTTTGTCACTGTCGCCCTCTGGTTCGGCCAAGAGAAGAATAAGAAAAAGTTCTTTCTGTTTTGTTTATAACTAACATAAGTAAAGGATTATATATATATATATATATATATATATATATATATATATATATATATATATATATATATATATATATATATATATATATATATAATTTCTTGTCTAAAACGGACGATCTACGAGCGAGTGCGCGGAAGACGAAATAGAGTTTTAGGATGACCTCAAATCAAAAAGTGCCCAATATGAAAGTGGTAGATCTCGTCGAGACGAACAAATATTATGTTAATCATTTTTCCATACAATATCGTTTTGACTCTCAAAATGGCACTCAAACACAAACTGCAATGGACAACTCGAGTAAGGCTACAGAGCACTCGAGTAGGTAGAATTTCAATCGTGTAGGATGAAGACAGCACTCGAGTAGGCAAAATTTCACTCGAGTATGTGAAATTTCACTCGAGTAGGTGAAATTTCACTCAAGTAGGCGAAAAGTCAGCACTCGAGTAGGAAAAATATAGGACTCGAGTCGAATTAATATATGACTCGAGTGGTAAGGAGAGTACTCGAGTATTCAGAAATCGGATTTTGCATGAACAGTATAACAACTCGTGCAAAAGAGAAAGTACTCGAGAGAAAAATTGCATGAATGATAAATTTTTTGCAAATCTACCCTTATGAATAAACTATACATATGAATAGTGTTTTTTATTTTTGAATAATACTTTAATAATAAAATATTCATATTTATATATTTTTGAATAAGGAAACTACGAGATCAAAACAGAGACCCAAACGCGCGCTGAATTAAACGAAACTCACGCCGTAGGTGAACACAGACGCTACAAACACAACGACAAAGTCAAAAGCAAAATCCGACGAGCCGTTCTTGAGATATAAATCTTCAAAGTGTACGACGAACATAAATTATACAAAACTTCGGAAATTCGCCGAAGCTCGAATATCGCTCGGATCGGGACGAAACTTGACGAACATGCCAAAAATTAATCAATTTAATTTTCCAATGTGAAGTTTTCTATTTTTTGGCAAGGATTCACGAATTTGGCAGACTAGATCGAATAGACGCGAAAACGCAATAACGGCGACGCGCCGTCAACTTTACGCTGACGTAACGCCCCTTACGTCATTATGATGTCAGCAAGAGAATTAAATAATTGCCAGAAAATTTTGGGGCGTTACAGTCACCCCTCCAAAAAGGAAGTTTCATCCTGAAACTTGGAACACAAAATGAAACAAGAGGGTAGAGGAAGAGACACGATAGAGGATTTCTTTAAACAAGAAAACTAATCGGGGAAGACTAGGAGAACAGTTGATGATGAGATTCTCTCATTACGGATTCCAATTCCCAAGTTGCACCTCTAGCATCTTGATTTTGCCAGAGAACCTTAACCATCAGAATTATTTTCTTTCTTAGCACACGATCTTGTGTCTCCAGAATACGAACAAGATCTTCGACATACGAGAGATTAGACTGCAACTGGGGCACTGATTCAAGGACATGCCGATCACTACGGACACACTTTCGCAACTGGCTCACGTGAAACACGTTGTGAACATCAGGGAAAGAATCAGGTAATTCTAGTCTATAGGCAGAAACTCCAATGCGCTCGAGAATTTGAAAAGGTCCCACATACTTGGGATCTAGCTTATGGTTCCTTCCAAATCTTTTAACACATGACATCGGAGAGACCTTCAAAAACACCATGTCCCCAACTGTAAACTCCAGATCCACTCTGCGCTGATTAGCATACTTTTCATATCGCTCCTGAGCCAACCTCAGCTTTTCACGAATATGCATTACTGAAGCACTCATATCCTCCAGCGCTTCCGGACCGAGCAAGGGCTTCTCACCTACTTCTGCCCAAAACAGGGGAGTTCGACAATGCCTTCCATATAAAGATTCAAAGGGCGCCATCTGCAAACTCTCCTGGTAACTGTTATTGTATGCGAACTCCATCAATCCGAGGCATTTATCCCAAGCCCCACCATGGTCCAAAATAAAACATCTAATCATATCCTCCAAGATTTGATTCACTCTTTCCGTCTGACCATTTGTATGAGGATGATAGATAGTAGAATACCTAAGGTCAGTACCTAGAGCTTCTTGCAAGTTCTGCCAGAAATGAGACATGAATCGGGAGTCTCGGTCTAACACAACACTCGTATGTACACCATGTAGTCTGATAACGTCGTCTAGATAAAGCTCAGCTATCTTTTCTATGGAATAATCAATCTTGAAAGGCACAAAGTGGTCACACTTGGTTAGTCTGCCCACGATAACCCACACTGCATCATGCCCTCGGGGAGATCTCGGCAAACCAGTAATGAAATCCATGGATAAACTCTCTCATTTCCAAGTCCGTATATCTAAGGGCGTTAGCTTACCACCCGGCCTTCTATGATCAGCTTTGACATGCTGGCAGGTATAACATTCAGATACAAACCTTGTAATGTCGCTCCTCATGCGTGACCACCAAACAATCTGCTTCAAATCTCTGTACATTTTCGTGGATCCAGGATGATAAGCAACACTTGAACCATGCGCTTCACTGCATATTCTTGCTCGGATGTCCCCAACAGCGGGAATACAGTATCTGCCGTGGTACTTTAGGGTACCCACGTCATCAATTGAAAAGTCAGGTAACTCCCTTTTTCAGTCCTACTGCGGAGGTGCTACAAATCAGGATCATCTTTGTGATGTAACCTAGTGAGAGTAATCCACGAAGGCTCAACCACCTCTAAGATACTTGGCGAAGTGCTATTCCCTACGGTTATGTCCATAAGCAAAAACTCTTCAACAAGGGGTTGCACCGAGAGGTTAAAGATATGTACGGGCTTCCGGCTCAATGCATTTGCTACTATATTTGCCTTGCCGAGATGATAAAGGATATCGACTTCGTAGTCCACAACATACTCTAGCCATCAACACTGGCGCAAATTCAATTCCTTCTGAGTGAAGACATACTTCAAACTTTTATGGTCCGAATAAATTTTGCACGACATTCTATACAGAAGATGTCTCCACAACTTCAAGGCATAAATGACGACAGCAAATTCCAGGTCATGCGTAGCGGAATTCTTTTCATACACCTTCAATTATCTCGATCCATACGCAATCACTTTGCCGTCCTGCATCAACACGCAACCGAGTCCAACTCACGATGCGTCCACTTAAACAGCATACTCTACTACTTCCACCGGCAATGCCAATACTGGAGCAGAACACAATCTCCTCTTGAGCTCTTGAAAATCTTCCTCACAGGCATCACTCCAAACAAAAGCTGCGCTCGTTTGCGTAAGCCTGGTCAGTGGCGCAAAGAGAACAGGAAATCCTTCCACAAATCTTCTATAGTAACCTGCCAACCCTAAGAAGCTCCTTATCTCCTCAGGTGATATAGGTCTCTTCCAATCCAAGACTGCAGTTATCTTTGCAGGATCCACTGAGATACCATCCTTACTTACAATGTGTCCTAGGAATGACACTTGAGATAACCAGAACTCACACTTGCTAAGCTTCCCATACAGCTTGTGCTCCCTTAGAGTAGACAAGACCAAGCGCAAGTGCAAGGCGTGCTCATCTGCATTTCTGGAATATACTAGGACATCGTCAATGAATACCACCACAAACTTATCCAGAAAATCCTTGAACACCCTGTTCATCATGTCCATGAAAGCTGACGGTGCATTCGTTAATCCAAATGACATTACCAGAAATTCAAAGTGACTATACCGAGAATGAAAAGCAGTTCATGGAATGTCTGACTCTGGGATTCTTAACTGATGGTAACCTGAACGGAGGTCAATCTTCGAGAACACGGAGCTACCTCGCAACTGATCGAACAAATCATCGATCCTAGGCAATGGATATTTATTCTTAAAGGTTATCTTGTTTAGCTCTCGATAGTCAATGTATAGCCTCATCGTTCCATCTTTTTTCTTCACGAATAGCACTGGTGCACCCCAAGGGGAAGAACTTGGTCTAATAAAACCGCACTGCAATAACTCATCCATTTGAGTATGCAGCTCCTCTAACTCACGCGACGCCATGCGGGACGGTGCCTTTGCAATAGGGCGAGTGCCTGGCTCGAGGTCTATAACAAACTCTACCTCTCTCTCAGGAGGAAGTCCAGGAAGACTAATAGGAAAGACATCAGGAAACTCATGCACCACAGAAACGTCCTTAACCTGAGGCTCAACCGGTGCAGCTCCCAAAATAGAAACAGTGACAAGAAAAGAATCACAACCAGACTCTAGAAATTTGCGAGCACATACCGTAGAAATGATCGGATATTCTTGATGCGGCAAACCATACACACTCATGGGCTGACCATTGTCACCTTTAAAATCCAAGCGCTTGTGCTTGCACTGAATTACGGCATCATAGCTGGACAGCCAGTCCATGCCCAAAATCATGTCAAAGTCTACCAGATCTAGCACTTTCAAATCCGTAAAGGCTAAAAAACCACCCAAGAAGATGGGGAATTTTTGGATACCCTGACTTGACCTCACCAACTCTCCTGAAGGAAATTTAACATTTATGGAGGTGTCTAACTGGTCGAGAACCCAGCGATGTCGGTCTACAAAAATCCTCGCCACAAAGGAGTAAGTAGCACCCGAATCGAACAAAAAGCGCGCCCACTTATTCTTCACATTAAATTCACCTAAATACATAGCGCGCGCAACTAAAATGCTGAAACTATAAATCTACTAAAAGAGATTACTAGCCGAGTCAAACTAACCTGAGATCACTTGAGTCGAGGATTGGGCTTCCTCCTTGGTCAGCACGTTCAACTTTCCTTTTCCCTTGTCCACGTGAGGCGGGGGTGTGATGCGTGTAAATCGGCAAGCGCACCGGTCGCACAAGTAATAAAGTTTTGGGAATAAATCCCCGAGTGTCGGTCTCTTGAGGAATGCAATTAGCGTAGAACGGAAACAGTACCGAGAATATCATTATGAGAGTTATAAATAGAACAAAAAGGAAATAGAGGACTTGAGAGAATGTGGATGTTTGATCTACTGAACTAGTAAAAGCTATGCGGGTCGAAGGCACCGCTTCGCAAGGTGGAGTGGGTTTATCGGCCGCGATGCCGAACTTCAGTTGGGCGAGTGGAAGGGAAGCTAATGGATTGAAGTGTTCTTGTGTGGAGTGCAATCGGATAAGACACGGGAATGGAGTGGATATGGGGTAAGCGAGGCACATTCACAGACAATACTCACAAGCAGAAGAAAATACTAACATTCCATTAGCTATAAAATAAACTTGATGTTCATGGATGGAAATGTTCATTACACTGCTCAAAACATTCATACTACAGAGGAAGGGGAAGAGGAGTAAGCCAAAAGAGAGTGAAGATCCACCGCGAGTCGTGGCCGGAGTAGCGAGTTGTCAATCCGCTTCCGGGCTCAGTCCAAGGAGGCTTTCGGTACCAACGAGCTGTCACCTCTAAGGCCTTTAAGTCCGTTCTCTAGGTTATCTACTTCACCAACTCCGCAGGAAAGCTTGGAGTTGAAGTCATCAATGGCCGAGGGCTTCGCCGGATAGTTGAAAAGCTTCAGAGTAGTTGGCAATGGCTTCCCGACGAAGGTGGAGGTGATGGAGCAGCTGGAGAAGTGAAATGGCGATTCCCGCGCACTCTTCGATCGCAGCAAATGATAGTCGTTGACCTAAATCGCGGAGCAGAGCCTTAAATACAGAGGCAGCAGAAGCAGTGCACACAATTAGTGGCGCACGACCAGTGGTCGTGCGCACTATAGGTCGATGATCGTGCGCCTTTTCCAAATAGACCTGCAACCTGGACAAGAAGCATCAGCATATATGCGCACGAGCAGTGGCGCACGACCAGTGGTCGTGCGCACTATGGCCAGTGCTTGTGCGATTACCGAGACAGGATTAGGAAAAAGGGAATGTAATGCGCACGATTAGTGGCGCACGACCAGTGGTCATACGCAATAAGTCCAGTGGTCGTGCGCAGTATTCCTGCAACGTCGGTGTCTCCCGATCGGTTCCGGAGCACGCACACGACCCCTGTACCAGCAGAAGGGGCAGATAGGACACCAGAACGTGCACACCATATCCCCGAGATAGGGCTAAAGAATAACAACAATATAGAAACACAAAAAGCACACAGAAACGGGCCTACAATGCACTTAATCGTGAAATAGGTACATAAGCACATATAAGCAATAAAGGCTTTCAAGTGTAGTGCTAAGACGATAAAACTAGCCCAGATGAGTCCAAAAATCAGTGTAAAATGTGGACTCATCACACCCCCAGACTTAGCCATTTGCACGTCCCGAGCAAATCATTACTCCGTGGACTAGAAGATAGCTAACTGGCTCAGAAATTTCAAAAAGAAGTAAGACGAGAAATCAAATATATCATGGGTATAAAAGATATAATAGAAAAACTTTTTAATTATACAACGTAGTTTAAACTATTCGACAGACGTCAATAAATATTGTAATTGCTCAAAATTAGAATTCTGGAGAATCTTGCGATCATGTGGAGGAAGAAAGTAGGCAGGCCACTAAGGTGAGCATTGCCAAAGTTCGTGACTCAGGATCACCTCCAAAGGAATCCACCAATGTCGGGGACCATACGCTTGCACGTTCACACTCTCTCCACGGCGCGGGTTAGACGCAAGCGCGAATCAGTAGGACTTGTAGGAGGAAATGGGGCTTAGGCGACGGCTTGGTAGTCAAAGATAAACATGAAGGCTTTATGCAACCAAAGCGAGCGAAAACAACCCAAACCAAAACAGCCACTTAGAAATGAATGAGGCACACGCCCCCAGACTTATCTTGAAATTCGGGTGTGAACACGGCTAAACCCGACCAAAATCAATAAAGAGGATGGGGATCGAAATCTCAAAACAATTCTTTCATATTTTTCTCTCTTTTGCGCGAATCGGCTTTTTATTTTCGTAAATTTTGTTTTCTATTCTGCGCTAGCAATCCCCAAACGGAGCAATCAAAACGTGAATAAATTCAGCACCCCCAAAAAAAACAATGTCCACTTATCACAACCTCGGCAAAACAGTAAATACAAATTAGCTCAAGCATTTGATTGCGATGGTGGGTTTATCTTCAGGCCTTGGTGAAAGTGAGTGGAGCTGGATCAAAGGAAGGGTAGGCACAAATTTGGCATGCAACGGTTAACAGGTAGGAACGGCAAAACAAGGCTCAAACTAGCCAAAATGAAGGCCTACGTCATGCTCACGCTTAACTAACCGTGCACCAATGCTTCGAGACTAGCTTAGGGCAAGTTCTTAGCCACCGAGAAAGATGATCCTTCCTCCCGACTCGAGCAATACGAGTCTAGTGGCGGCTACACACAATCCTACACTATCGTTCGATTATCCCAGATTCCGATTTTGAGCAGTACAAATAATATTTACGTTTGCAAAAAAAATAATTCTACGAGCATAAAGAAAAATTAATTCTATCCTAACTCTACACAAACCATGAGTATTCGATTAGGAGCACTACATGAGTTTCGAACTACTCAATCCTGAAATACTAAGCCAGTACCACTATTTTAAAGTTTACACAAAAGCAATAAATTTGACTCGGGTTGTGCGCGTGGGTAAGAGCACACTCGTGTGGGTGATTCAGTGTGTGCAACATAAAGCAAGAAATAAGTAAACAAGAAACTGGAATGCAACAAAAAGTGTGGTGTAGTGACCACAAGCATGCTCCCCCCCAGACTTAAAGTCAACAACTAGTAAAAATCAGCAAGTCATATTTGATAAAAAGCTAGGGTAGGAAGTACTTATGCTCAAAATTGAGCATACCAGTCGTGCAATGAGATGTCCAAATGCGGCCAAGTTGCCGCGCCTCAAATATTCATGCACCTGCGATTGAGGGATGCCAGCCAAACAAAATATGGAAACAGGAATATATGAATATAGAAAAAAAGAAATCAAAACGCAGCATAGGACCAAACGGTCCAACTTGGGTTGTCTCCCGAAAGCCCTTTTGTTTACCGTCCTTAAGGTGGACCAAATACCTGATTTTGCAGTTCAAATAGAGTATCGATACATAAAAAAAAAGAAAAGACAACAGTCGGCTCCCAGATGGGCGCTCACAAAAATATAGTAGTTGTCTTGCTCAGAAAATATAAACAATAGAAAAATAAACAGAAGGTGTGGTAGACTAGCTCTGTGGTGAGCTCCACTCACTCCCCCTCACTATCACTGTCGTGAATCTCGATGGGCGACGGACGTGGACCAGGTGCTGATGGGGCGACACGAGTGGGCGTTGGTTGAATGTTCAACCCGCCTCGCATTGCTTGCTGAAAAATAAAATCCTGCATCCAAAACTGGGAAGCTTCCAGATCAGCAAGGCGCTCGGACAAATATGGGACGCCCCGCTCTTGAGCTGAGCTGAACTGGCGGCTAGATTGCCCCTCATGCTTTATGGGAGGCCTCAGTTGTTGTTGACTCTGCTGCGGTGGCACTCCTGCACTCCGCCTACCCATAGCGGAAGATTCACCCGGCTCTCCTTCATCTTCCCCTTCATCTCTACCCGCAGGCGCATCACCAGGCATGCGGACAATAAAATTCCGGCCACCTTTTCTCCCAACCACACTTAGCAAATGGCAACTCACCAGGTTGGCCCTGGAGATCATGGATGGGGCAGTGACCTGCACCATCAGAGGTAGCTGGCTCCAAACTCCCTAACTTTTGGCAATGCGGGTAATGTAGTAAGCACCCCCGATCGCGCCCGCGAGACCATAAGTGGCTTCGTGGTGGAAGAAATAGGCCAGCATATACCCCAAATGGAGGGGGTACTGCTGCTGCATGCTAAATAAGGTGATCAAATCCTGCCACCCCACCACATTCTTGCTCAGGGCCCTAGTGGTGAGTGAGTGACTAAGCAAATGGTGCATAAACCTGAGAGCGGGGGAGACAATCTTTGTTGACTTGGCACGGCGGGCTACATACTCCTCATGCCCTCCGGTCAGAGAATGCCAAGCGAACCGCGGAGTCACACCCTCTGGAAAATCAATGAACAATTCGGGTAAATTAATCTGGGATGCCTCTGCCTCGGAATAGTCGCCTGCATGAATGGCAAGCTCGGGTAGTGTGACAGTGAAGACATTTCCCATCATCCGAAAGGAACAAGTGGGGAGATAGTGGTTGTCCGCCGTTGTCTCCCAAGTGAAGGTGGAAAGGAATTCCAATGTCAATTCCCGGAAGCCAAGCTCGTCGCACTCGAATAACTTGCTCCAAAAATCGAAAGAGTAGAGAATGAGCACGGCCTCTGCTAATGCACCGTCATCCCCAATGGAACGCAGCTCGTTCCAGTCAACAAGCCGCTGAGAGAGGAATGGCTTGTCTTTCAAGGAATTATAGCATTGAGAATGCTCTGCCTTAGCAAAGGTTCGCATTCTTCCCAAAATCTGTGTAGGGGTTGCTGAAGCACGACCGGATCGTTGATAGGCCTTTACTATAGGGCGGCGTCTAGGCTCCATTACAGCAAAGTGAGGAAGAGAGATATGAAGATGAGGGATCCTACAGGAGGAGAGAGAGACGAACCACCGGAGAGGAATCGGAAGAGGATGAGCGCCGACAACACACGCGCATCGGACCAAGCGGGATATTAGGGCGCACGCATAGTGGACAGCGGCTGGAAATAAAAATAAAAAGAAACTGGGCACGCGCACGACCAGTCACCGTGCGATTATAAGTAGTGCGCACGACCAGTGGTCGTGCGCAGTGAAATTTTTCACACTCCCGAGTTTTCAGTCTATTTCACACTGCCAACCACGTGGTGCAACAGAGAGCTCATCACACAGCTGGGCTACCATACCCAAATAATGAAAAACAAAAAAAAATTTAACAAAAGAAACACTATCCTAGATATCTGTTGGGTTTAGTGTCTCCCAACATGAATTATTCAAAATCTGAGCATTTCCTAACTGATGGGCGAATGAAACTGGAAATGCTCAGGCAGAGGTTCATGGTTGCGCTGCGGTAGCGGGTACCGGAACGGAGATAGAACATAAGCCCCAATACTTGTATACGTATACCTATCGGAAGTGTCAGGCATGGGCAGACAGTAACTTGGGAAGCTCATCGGCTCCAACTCCATCTGCATCTGGTTACAATAAGTCCTAGGCTGCGTTACAGGCCCTTGTACTGATTGGACCAATTCCACAATGTGGTCCTGCATGGAAGTAGACACGAGAGCAGGGTCAAGAAATAAACTAGAAGAATAACATAAACAAACCTCGATCTTGGGGATGATCCCAGAGTCATCCCCCGTCGGCGGAATTGTGGGTGCTTCCAAACAGCTGTCTAAGCTAGTGTAGGAATGTTTTGAAGCTGCATCTGCCTCGTCCATGCCTCGGGCATCCTCACATGGGGTGGAGGTCGCAACCTCTGCCACGGAGTCGTCCTCCTCGACTATATCTAACAGAATGCGGGAAATGCTAATTTCCACCTGCGATTCAATCTCAACAGCACTGTCAGAAGAAGAAAGAATGCTATGCAAAGAAGAAGGTGAAGGCACGAAGCTCGGTAGGACGTTGAGCGCTGGATCTTCACAACTAAAAGATTCTATGCTAGGTGAAGTATGATCTTCAGGAGTATAAATAGCAGTGTCAGAATGGGGATAAGCACATGTATCAGTGCACATACCTGGGATGTCTTCTCCATAACATAGAGATGGCAATGGTACGTACCCCGATACAGAAGGGATGCTGTCCAAGGTTGAAGTGGAGACAATCCGAAAATCCGGCTCGTCATCCATTGCTAGCTCAGCTAGGTACGCGGCGCAATCCTTCAATGCATGATCCCAGCTTCGACAAAAAAGGCACTGCTTAGCCGGCTTCGACGGTGCAACAGGTGCTGAAGCTGAATAAAAGTAGTGCGGCAATGGCTCCGCCGGTCGGTAGCTAACCGGCTTATGTCGACGATATGTAGATTCATGAATTTCCTGGCTACTATACTTCTGAGGGCATCTGTCGCTAGCATGAGAGATGTCTCCACAATGACGGCAATTGATATTGAAATTGGCCCACATTGCAGCGATTTCAAATATAAGAGATACAACTACTTGGCATAGATTCTGCGAATAAAACTAACAATTCCATCTGACGGAATAACGACACAAGAGAAAAGGGATGAAAAACAACAAAACAACTCGTATAACGAAATTCTCAGTCATCCGGAGTCGCTCTATCGTTGCATTCCCCGGCAACGACGCCAAAAACTTGATGCGTGTAAATCGGCAAGCGCACCGGTCGCACAAGTAATAAAGTTTTGGGAATAAATCCCCGAATGTCGGTCTCTTGAGGAATGCAATTAGCGTAGAACGGCAACAGTACTGAGAATATCGTTATGAGAGTTATAAATAGAACAAAAAGTAAATAGAGGACTTGAGAGAATGTGGATGTTTGATCTACTGAACTAGTAAAAGCTATGCGGGTCGAAGGCACCGCTTCGCAAGGTGGAGTGGGTTTATCGGCCGCGATGCCGAACTTCAGTTGGGCGAGTGGAAGGGAAGCTAATGGATTGAAGTGTTCTTGTGTGGAGTGCAATCGGATAAGACACGGGAATGGAGTGGATGTGGGGTGAGCGAAGCACATTCACAGACAATACTCACAAGCAGAAGAAAATACTAATATTCCATTAGCTATAAAATAAACTTGATGTTCATGGATGGAAATGTTCATTACACTGCTCAAAACATTCATACTACAGAGGAAGGGGAAGAGGAGTAAACCAAAAGAGAGTGAAGATCCACCACGGGTCGTGGCCGGAGTAGTGAGTTGTCAATCCGCTTCCGGGCTCAGTACAAGGAGGCTTCCGGTACCAACGAGCTGTCATCTCGAAGGCCTTTAAGTCCGTTCTCTAGGTTATCTACTTCACCAACTCCGCAGGAAAGCTTGGAGTTGAAGTCATCAATGGCCGAGGGCTTTGCCGGAGAGTTGAAAAGCTTCGGAGTAGTTGGCAATGGCTTCCCGACGAAGGTGGAGGTGATGGAGCAGCTGGAGAAGTGAAATGGCGATTCCCGCGCACTCTCCGATCGCAGCAAATGACAGCCGTTGACTTAAATCGCGGAGCAGGGCCTTAAATACAGAGGCAGCAGAAGCAGTGCGCACGATCAGTGGCACACGACCAGTGGTCGTGCGCACTGTAGGTCGATGATCGTGCGCCTTTTCCAAATAGACCTGCAACCTGGACAAGAAGCATCAACATATATGCGCAGGAGCAGTGGCGCATGACCAGTGGTCGTGCGCACTATGGCCAGTGCTCGTGCGATTACCGAGATAGGATTAGGAAAAAGGGAATGTAATGCGCACGATCAGTGACGCACGTCTAGTGGTCATGCGCAATAAGTCCAGTGGTCGTGCGCAGTATTCCTGCAACTTCGGTGTCTCCCGAGCGGTTCTGGAGCACGCACACGACCCATGTACCAGTAGAAGGGGCAGATAGGCCACCAGAACGTGCACACCACATCCCCGAGATAGGGCTAAAGAATAACAACAATATAGAAACACAGAAAGCACACAGAAACGGGCATACAGTGCACTTAATCGTGAAATAGGTACATAAGCACATATAAGAAATAAAGGCTCTCAAGTGTAGTGCTAAGATGATAAAACTAGCCCAGATGAGTCCAAAAATCAGTGTAAAATGTGGACTCATCAGGGTGGCGGTAGAGTCTGCAACAGAATTGCATGCAGCGCAGGCTAGCTCTGCGGGCAATTAGCCTTCATGTGCCCTTTCTGGACGCGGAGAAAATAGGCACCAGCCTTCTTGCGACAACGGGCCACATCATGCCCACTCTTCTGGCAATAAGAATAGACAGGACCTCCCTTTGGAGAATTCCGGATCGCGTGTACCTGAGATAGCTTCTGCGCATGCAGTCTCTTAAAGAACTTATCAAAAGGGTGTCCTGGCTTACCATAGAAGCTACATGCTTCCCTTCTATCCTTCTTCGCAGCAGGGCCAAATGCCCTAGCACTTCCTCCATCGTCAGATTTCCTCTTATCCTTCTTCTCATGCAATCCCTGATTCTTCGTATTTTCTATCGCCTCAACCTTTAAGGCATCTTCGACTACTTCTGCAAAGGTCTCAGACTTGTATGCGCTAGCCAACTGCTGGATGTCATACCTCAGACCACCCAGAAAACACTTTACTCTGCCTTCTTCGGATGCTCCCAGATCTGGGGCGAAACGACTGAGCTTGCTAAACTCGATCTCGTACTCACTAACAGTGAGTTGCCTCTGCTTCAGGTGTAAAAATTTGTTCATTAGATGGTCTCGCTTGACCGATGGTAAGAACTTCTTCAATAACATACTCTTGAATGATTCCCACGAGCACCCATCAGAAAGGTTCTCTTTTTCTCTGATCCACCAACTCTTCGCAAGACCCTTGAGCTGATATGCCGCAATCATCACCTTCTGATCAGAGGATACACCAGAGTAGGAAAACATTTCTTCCATGGCAATGATCGAGTCATCCAATGCCATAAAGTCTGCTTTACCATCGTACGAAGGAGGTCCTAGTCACTGGAAGTGAGAAATGAAATTCATCTCAGGCGGCAGTGCGATAGGGGGAACTAGAGCAGTAGGGGGAGTAGGAATAGTTTGGTCCACGACATGGTCCTACGCTCTAGTCTGCTGCCCGGCGACGACAACTAACAACGATTGTATCTGAGACTTTATGTCCACCATCTGCCTTGATAGGGCCTCTTTACTTTGCCACAGCGCTTCAATCACCGCTTCTCTTTGGGCACCAGAAGACTCACCCCCTTTCTGGGGAGTCGACCTCGTCACAACGCGTTTAGGTGGCATTCTATAGAATAAACGGATATCTAGTCAAACCTTGCCTAAGACATCACAAACTTGGAAGATATTGCCTTAGCTAACTGTTTCGGGTTCATATTTTACCGATACGAACAAACAACTTATCAAGGACCTAGCTTACGACACTGAAGCTAGAAAACTCGAATACCCTGACTCAGATCATATTAGGAATGAACATATACTTGCTCTTGTTGTTACCTTGCTCTGAGAAATCATAAAATGTTGTTATGATTCTAACTTGTGCCTATAATATGAATGCATGAATGTTTAAATTTCATCTCAAATCATGGGTGTACATATGTCATCATGCAGATCTTTAACTTGACACGTATGCTTATACGATGGTATGTTATGTATGCAGTGTCATGCACTCTAAAAAGGTCTTAGTGCATGTTATGAGCGACGTACACATACAATATTATGCATCCCATACTACATAATATTGTATGTAACGAAGAAAAGTAAACGTGCTAATGAACATCCATGTGATGATGGTTATGCATCCCATACTACATAACCGTCATATATTGTCACCTATGGTGGATCCATATATAAACACATATTATGCATCTCATACTACATAATATGTCCTGTATAATTCTTATCATGTTATGAGTGTAGTGTTCGTGCTTCCATCAAGATCTACTGATGACATATCGATTTCTGTATGCAATGAAATGATACGATTAGAGTTTTGCTTAAGGGAAAGTTGTTCGACTGGCTTATCAAACCAACCAACCCTCTTGCAAAACCTGGCTCTGATACCAACTGTCACAACCCGCATTTTTTCCGTATTCATAAATACATCAGAGTAGAGAAAATACGTGTCGTGATGCCACGCCGTGCAGGGGACAACTGCAGATGCTCAGGCAACCCGGCCTCACATTTACTTCATGTAAAAGATTTATGAAATTAAGTTAAAGAAAATGCATATAAGTTATTAGAGTTAATGACCGTGTCCCTCGGTCGGGTGGATCACTAGTCCATAGGTGAGAAAATTTATAGGTTTTACGCGACGAAAAATACTGAGTTGATTCAGTTGTTAACCTATATGAGAATGAAGGTTTAGCATCTCAAATTGATGATGTGACTTCTACATTAAATATATATATATATAGAACTTTTATAACGCTTAAAAGTAGTAGATTTAGTAGTTAAAAGTCATGTCATGCCGATACTTCAGAATGCAGTTTTGTATACTTTAAAATAACAAAATACATCCTAACATAAAAACTTCCCAGAGAGCAAGTATAAACAGTTAAAAAAATAACAACAGTGAAAGCAACAAGTGGTCTTTCATAGAAAAGTCAAAAACTATGGGTGTCAACAACTGACACGAACCCATAGTAAAATCTGACAAGTCTAAACAAAGTCAACTACCTCAAGCTCAGAGGTGGAAGCAGACGGACGCATCAACCAGCAGCACCGGAAGCACAACGCGGTCAGCTAAACCTGCTACAGCTCTGATCCTGAGGCATTCAAAAGAAGAACACCTCAGAAGTAAGATACAAATGGTGCAATGAGTAAAGACAAACTACACAAACCTCAAAGTGAAGGAAATTGTAAAACAACTGCAACAAAAGGGTCAACAGCAGAGTAAAAGTAAGCAACAGTTAAACTAGCCGAGCTAGAATGGCTAATCACATCATCAGGATAGAACAAATCACCAACATCAGAAGTTCAAACTTTCATCTTTCATTAATATTCATGTTATTCATTAATAAAAATGGGACTGATCAGCTCAACAATAAAGAGTACTATGCCGGGGAAAAAGGTCCACAAAGCGCACAAACCCAGCCAACAGGCACCATGCCGAAGGAGAAACCCCAATGCGCACAGACCAAGCTAAGGTAATATGCTGGGGATGAAAGTCCACAACGTGCACAGACTCAAGCGTAAGACACTCTGCCGAGGGAGAAACCCCAACGCGCACAGTCCATCTGTGTTTCTTTAGTTACATAATTATACAAGCAGAGTTCATTTTTATCCATCACGGACTCACGGTCAACAACAATATGGACTGCATAAGGATATCTCAAGGGTCAATCCAAGTGTAGCATAAATAATACAATGAGACGCACAAGGCGTCGCAACGATCTACATGACTGGATAAGTAAGGTGGCAAGACAACCAAATTTGACTATCAAATCTACAGGACGAGAATTAGGGGTAAAGGTTCAATGATTTGACTAGAAATTTATAGATGAGTTCTAATGAATTTTATAGATAAGTTTCAACGAAAAAAAATAACATGACAACCCAACGAAAATCTGGCAAAATAAAGAAGGAGGGAGCAAGAGAGAACGCAAGAACAACACTTGCCTCGATTTTACCAGAAAAATTCTCGGAATCACCCCACGTCACAGATCGGGGCAAAATAAAATGTTAGGAGTCGAAATCTGAACGAAAATGTCCGAAATAGAGATTAGGACCGAAAAACCCACACGAGAAAACTCAAGAAATGAGAAAAAATTACCACGATAACGTAGCTCTCGACAAGAGTTTTTCAGATCTATGATCGGTTGGAAGTTTCGAGCACCGGAGCTCCGTCGGCGGCCACCGGAAGATTCACGATTTAGAGTTCTTCGTCACTGTCGCCCTCTGGTTCGGCCAAGAGAAGAAGAAGAAGAAAAAGTTCTTTCTGTTTTGTTTATAACTATCCTAAATAAAAGATTATATATATATATAAACTTATATATATATATATGTGTATTTATAAAATTTCTTGTCTAAAATGGATGATCTACGAGTGAGTGCGCGGAAGACGAAATAGAGTTTTAAGATGGCCTCAAATAAAAAATTGCTCAATATGAAAGTAGTAGATCTCGTCGAGACGAACAAATTTCATGTTAATCATTTTTCCGTACGACATCGTTTTGACTCTCAAAACGGCACTCAAACACAAACTGCAACAGACAACTCAAGTAAGGCTACAGATCACTCGAGTAGGGAGAATTTCACTCGAGTAGACTGAAGACAACACTCGAGGAGGCAAAATTTCACTCGAGTATGTGAAATTTCACTCGAGTAGGTGAAATTTCACTCGAGTGGGCGAAAAGTCAGCACTCGAGTAGGAAAAATATAGGACTCGAGTAGAATTAATATATGACTCGAGGGGTAAGTAGAGTACTCGAGTATTTAGAAATCGGATTTTGCATGAACAATATAACCACTCGTGTAAAAGAGAAAGTACTCGAGAGAAAAATTGCATGAATGATAAATTTTTTGCAAATCTACCCTTATGATTAAATTATACAAATAAATAGTGTTTTTCATTTTTGAATAGTACTTTAATAATAAAATATTCATATTTATATATTTTTGAATAAGAAAATTACGAGATCAAAACGGAGGCCCAAACATGCGCCGAATTAAATGAAACTCACGCCGTAGGTGCACACAGACGCTACGAACACAACGACGAAGTTAAAACCAAAATCCGACGAGCCGTTCTTGAGATATAAATCCTCAAAGTCTACGACGAACATAAATTCTACAAAACTTCGGAAATTCGCCGAAGCTCGAATATTGCTCGGATCGCGACGAAACTTGACGAGCATGCCAGAAATTAATCAATTTAATTTTCTAATGTGAAATTTTCTATTTTTTTGGCAAGCATTCACGAATTTGGCCGACTAGATCGAATAGACGCGAAAACGCACTAACGACGACGCGCCGTCAACTTTACGCTGACGTAACGCCCCTTACTTCATTATGATGTCAGAAAGAGAATTAAATAATTGCTAGAAAATCAGGGGCGTTACAGTCACCCCTCCAAAAAGGAAGTTTCGTCCCGAAACTTTTAACACGAAATGAAACAAGAGGGCAGAGGAAGAGACACGACAGAGGATTTCTTTAAACAAGAATACTAATCGGGGAAGACTAGGAGAACAGCTGAGGATGAGATTCTCTCATTACGGATTCCAATTTCCAAGTTGCACCTCTAGCATCCTGATTTTGCCAGAGAACCTTAACCATCAGAATTATTTTCTTTCTTAGCACACGATCTTGTGTCTCCAGAATACGAATCGGCTCTTCAACATACAAGAGATTAGGATGCAACTGGGGCACTGATTCAAGGACATGTCGATCACTACGGACACACTTTCATAACTGGCTCACGTGAAACATGTTGTGAACACGAGGGAAAGAATCTGGTAATTCCAGTCTATAGGCAAAAACTCCAATGCGCTCGAGAATTTGAAAAGGTCCCACATACCTGGGATCGAGCTTATGGTTCCTTCCAAATCTTTTAACACCTGGCATCGGAGAGACCTTCAGAAAAACCATGACCCCAACTGTAAACTCCAGATCCACTCTACTTTGATTAACATACTTTTCATATCGCTCCTGAGCCAACCTCAGCTTTTCACGAATATGCATTACTGAAGCACTCATATCCTCCAGCGCTTCCGGACCGAGCAAGGGCTTCTCACATACTTCTGCCCAAAATAGGGGAGTTCGACAACGCCTTCCATATAAAGCTTCAAAGGGCGCCATCTGCAAACTCTCCTGATAACTGTTATTGTATGCGAACTACATCAATCCGAGGCGTTTATCCCACGCCCCACCATGGTCCAGAATATAGCATCTAATCATATCCTCCAAGATCTGATTCACTCTTTCCGTCTGACCATTTGTCTGAGGATGATAGACAGTAGAATACCTAAGGTCAGTACCTACAGCTTCTTGCAAGCTCTGCCAGAAACAAAGCATGAATCGGGAGTCTCGGTCTGACACAATACTCGTGGGTACACCATGTCGTCTGATAACTTCGTCCAGATAAACCTCAGCTATATTTTCCATGGAATAATCAATCTTGAAAGGCACAAAGTGGGCACACATGGTTAGTTTGTCCACAAAACCCACACTACATCATGCCCTCGGGGAGATCTCGGCAAACCAGTAATGAAATCCATAGATAAACTCTCTCATTTCCAAGTCGGTATATCTAAGGGCGTTAGCTTACCACCCCGCCTTCTATGATCAGCTTTGACACGCTGGCAGGTATAACATTCAGATACAAACCTTGCAATGTCGTTCTTCATGCCTGACCACCAAACAATCTACTTCAAATCTCTGTACATTTTCATGGAGTCAGGATGATAAGCAACACTTGAACCATGCGCTTCACTGCATATACTTGCTCGGATGTCCCCAACAGCGGGAATACAGTATCTATCGCGGTACTTTAGGTTACCCACGTCGTCAATTGAAAAGTCAGGTAACTCCCCTTTTTCAGTCCTACAGCGGAGGTGCTGCAAATCGGGATCGTCTTTCTGATGTAGCCTAGTGAGAGTAATCCACGAAGGCTCAACCACCTCTAAGATACTTGGCGAAGTGCTATTCCCTACGGTTATGTCCATGAGCAAAAACTCTTCAACAAGGGGTTGCACCGAGAGGTGAAAGATATGTGCGGGCTTCCGGCTCAATGCATCTGCTACTACATTAGCTTTGCCGGGATGATAAAGGATATCGACTTCGTAGTGCGCAACATACTCTAGCCATCGACGCTGGCGCAAATTCAATTCCTTCTGAGTGAAGACATACTTCAAACTTTTATGGTCCGAATAAATTTTGCACGACACTCCATACAGAAGATGTCTCCACAACTTCAAGGCATAAATGACGGCAGCAAATTCCAGGTCATGCGTAGGGTAATTCTTTTCATGCACCTTTGATGAATTGTAAATATACGTATTTTTGTGCACATTAATTTAGTTATTTTCATTTATTTTCGTCATTTTTACTTATTTTTGTTCAATAAAATGTTCCTATTCTTGTAAATTTGCTTCTAACTTGTTTTATTTTATTTTTCAGAAAAAGTTCAAAATCTGCCAAAATTGGGCAGTACACGCCCGTGACATATTTGTCATGCCCGTGACCAAGGCGTGACGCTCAAATTCCGTGAACTGGCAGATTTCTGAAGTAAAAAGCTCGACACGCCTGGCGACACGCCCGTGTCACCCGACACGGGGCGTGACCCAAGCCCGTGTCCTCTCCTCTCGACGAATTCCGCTCGACGATCGTCAAGTGTCGACACCAACAGTCACGCCCAGCGTCATGCCCGTGACCTGGGGCGTGACTCAATTTCCGCTCGACGATTTCGACTCGACACTTTCCACTCGACATTCGTCGAGTGTCGACACCAACTAACACGCCCAGAGTCACGCCCGTGACCTGGGGCGTGACCTTTCCAGCTAGCCCGACAAGATGTTGCCGAAGACTTTCGGCGCAACCCGCGCCCGGTTCTACCTCCCCGACACGCCCAGAGTCACGCCCGTGACCTGGGGCGTGACTGCTGCGAACTCAGCCCGAAGTCAACTTTCCTGTCCAATCGCCGGCCGCCTTCATGAATAGTACTGTCACGCCCCCCCTACACGCCCGTGACCTAGGGCGTGTACTTAGAATTTTTTGCCTATACATTGCCCAGTTCTGTAAGGTCCAAGGGTTCAGATTTTTGGGCCAATTTAGTGTCTTTTTGTGGGCTTAATCCGTGGATACTAGTGCTATGTAAGGAGATTTCTCCCTTCTTATTTCATGTTTTGTTTTGCTTTATCTTTTAGCTTTGTAATAGCTTGATAATTTTAATAAAAATGTTAGATTTTCTCTCTCTATATAGCATGAAAATTCATTTGGATGGCTCACTTCTTCTCCTTTTTTATCCTTGGTTTCATCCTTGTTCTTCATTTATGAAATGTGTGTGTGTGTGTATGAGTGTAATTTATTTACTTTACATGTCCTTTAACTTGTCTTCATACTTAGGATTTTGATTTCATTCTCATGAATTTATAAAAGAGATTCAAAAAGTGATTTTGTTGCTTTTTTTTACTTAGTTTTTTCTTAGGATTGTAAAACCTCTTTTGTTCTTTTCATCTTCTTTTTCACTTTTTTTTTTCACTTTCATAACATCATAAGAATGAAAATGTTGGCATTTTAATTTTCCAAAAACTTTGTTTTTTTAATTTGTTTTGAAAAACTTTTGTCTTCTAAAAATTGAAATTTCCTCTTTTTATTTGTTTTTGGCAAAACCTAAGCATGAAAAAGTTAAAATTTTAATTTTTAGGTAACTTTCATTTTGCTTTTTATTTGTGTGTGTGAGTGTATGAGCCTAAATTTCCTTTTGTTCTTCTTAATCTTCATGAAGTGTGTGTGAGTGTAGGTGTATAACTTTTATGCTTTGATTCAAATTGTGTAGAGTGTGTGAGTGTAGGTGTATAACTTTTATGTTTTGTTCAATTTTGTAGAGTGTGTGAGTGTAGGTGTTAGCTTTATTGTTTTCTTGAAATTCATATGGAGTGTGTGTGTTTGTGTGCATTTATTTCCGCCTACTCGTTAAGAGTTAAATGGCGCATCGTTTTCATTTTCAGTCCTACTCGTTTGAGTAGGACTTGTTATTTTCTTGCTTTATTTTTCCGCCTACTCACTTGAGTTTAATGGCCGGACTTTATTTCCCGCCTACTCGTTTGAGTAGGATTTGTAATTTTTCTTTCTTTATTTTTCCGCCTACTCACTTGAGTTTAATGGACGGACCTTTTAGCCCTGTAATCGCATTTATTTTCTCCTACTCATTTGAGTAGGACTCGCTTTCATTTCAGTCCTACTCATTTGAGTAGGACTTGCAAATTTTAAGCTTTTATTTACCGCCCCCACTCGTTTGAGTGGGACTCGCAAATTTGAAATATGTAAATTTCTTTTATGTGCGACTTAGTTCCTTTTTTAATTTATAATTTGGAGTGTGCGTGAGTTCTTGTTTTAGCTAATTTTTCAGTTTTCTAAATGTTGTTCTTTTTCTTGTGTCCCCTTCTTATAATCGTTTAGTGTTAATTTCGAACTCGCGCCTCACTAAATTATAAGCCGTCCCCATACCGATGTGTGGCTAATCGCTATTAGCCTCGGCATCGAAGAGCATAGGGACATTTAAAATGATTTATAATAATTGAAGCTCTTTATTTTCATTTTAATTTAAGCACTTAAGGTTTACCCCGGGTTTACGACGCGTAGGACCACATAATCGATGTGTGGGCCCTATTTCCGTAGTCCATATGCTAGCTAGCCGAGAGGCCGTGCATATGGACCGATCACCCCTGGGTAAATAGAGTTGCGTGCATACCCTCGAGAGAGGACAAGCGTAATTCTACCGGATTGGGTTCCCCACCCAATTGCGGGGTTCTTAGCGTAAAGCGGGCGTTAAGAGGAATCCTTCGTCGGACTAACGTTCGGTCGAATAGTCTTAACGTTTAGTTGAGCGATATCCCTATAGCTAGGTGAGGTCACATTAGTGGAACCTCCACGGCCAAGTTGCCTTATTATTAATTTGAAAACTAAGTCTTTTATTATTAAAAATTATTTTAGTCTTAATCCGATTCGATGCCGAGCGTTAACCCTTCATCGAATATTTTCTAAATCATTTTTTCGCTCCTTTGCTTTTCCGTCTTTTATTAAGTAAAAAAATCCTCCTTACTTTCAGTAAAGTAATAGTCCTCCCGGAGGAGTAAGAATAGTCAACGCAACCCCGAGAACAATACGACCTCGGTATTCCCCCGAATATCGAGTACTACTTGCGATAGGTGCACTTGCCTTCCCGAGCGAGCCCGCGGCGATCGACTCACCGAACCAACCACAGTAAGAGTCTGTTCGCGGGCGCATCAAGTTTTTGGCGCCGTTGCCGGGGAGCCTCTTTTCGAGTTGCTATTTCGAATTCCGGAGACTATTAATTTTACTTATTTTCTATAAAAAAAAAGTAAAAACTTTATTTTAAAACAAAAAAAAGAAGTTTATTTGTTTTATTTTTGTTTGGGTGTATGTCCCGTGGACAACCCTCAGAGTCTGAAGATTTTGACTTCGACCCTGAGATCGAACGCTCTCTTGCGCGTATTGAATCTCAACGCCGAAATCCTTCTTTAGATCCCGAGGAATCTATTGGAGAACCTACTGTTGTAGTTATGGCCGCGCCTAACCCTCCCCCGGCGGCCGAGCGTACTATGTCTTATTACGCCCGACCTAACCTGGATAATTCTGGGTCGAGTATTGTTCGCCCTGCGGTGGCCAATAATAATTTTGAAATAAAGTCAAGTGTCATTCAAATGGTCCAAAACGCCGTGCAGTTCGATGGACTGCCGGATGAGGATCCGAATGTCCACTTGTCCAATTTCTTGGAGATATGCGACACCTTCAAGATTAATGGCGTCACTGATGACGCCATTCGTTTGCGCTTATTTCCTTTTTCCCTTAAGTCCAAAGCCAAGGCGTGGTTGAATGCCCTCCTGCGAGGATGTATCACCACGTGGGCTGAGTTGACGGAACGGTTCCTAACGAAGTACTTTCCGCCCGCAAAAACTGCAAAGTTGCGGGCGGACATTTCTTCGTTTGTGCAGAACGATCCTGAGTCTCTATACGAGACTTGGGAACGGTTTAAGGAATTCCTCCGCCGTTGCCCGCACCACGCGCTGCCAACGTGGTTGCAAGTTCAAATTTTTTATAATGGGCTGAATTTTCAGACGCGTCAAATGATTGACGCGGCTGCCGGGGGTACTCTGAACAACAGAACCCCCGAGGCCGCCCAAGCTTTATTCGAAGAGATGGCTATGAACGCCTATCAATGGAACGTCCCGCGGGGACGGCCAAAGCCGGCGGCTGGTCTTTTTGAAGTGGATGCCACTGCTCTCTTGACCCTTCAAGTTGAAAGGTTAACAAAGCAGGTGGCGGAGATGTCTGTTGCCTCCTCCACTCCGCCTTGTTTTATTCCCCCTAACGTCTGCGTAGCTGAAGAGTTCGTGGACTTCATGGGAAATTCGGGTCGTCCTCCCTTCAACCCCAACAACAACCCTTATAGTAATAACTATAATCCGGGTTGGAGGAATCACCCAAACTTCTCGTGGAGCAACCCGAATAATGCTCAGCGTCCCCCTATTTCTTTTGCGCCCGGATTTCTTCCTTCTCCTCCTCTTCCGAAACCCTCCCCGATGGAGGAAAATTTTTCGAAGTATATTGCGTCCAACGAGTCAAATATCCGGAACATCACCGGATCGCTAAAAACACTCGAACAACAGGTTGGACAGCTAGCGAGGATGATGTCCGAGCGCGCGCTCGGGGCACTGCCGGGAAACACGGAGCCCAATCCGCGGGAGAACGCCAACGCTATAACCCTCCGTAGTGGAAAGGAGGTGGTCGATCCAAAACGGACCGACCCTCAGGTACATATTTCACCTTCGACCCCTCTTCCCCTTTCTTCACTTACGCCGCCTTTACCTATTATAAAAGAAAAAAAATATTTTAAACAAGGCTCTTCCGTATCCGCATAAATTAGATAACGAGCGTAAGGACGCGCAATATGAAAAATTTATTTTATTATTAAAACAAATTCACATTAATGTTCCTTTTTGCGAGGCTATCTCGCAAATGCCCAAATATGCGAAATTTTTAAAAGAACTACTTTCTAATAAACGTAAATTAGAGGATATTTCGCATGTATCTCTTAACCCCATCTGCTCGGCGACCCTTACTAATAAATTGCCCACAAAACAAAACGACCCGGGACGGTTTTCCATCCCGTGCCTTTTTGGCGATATATTAGTAAAGTACGCCTTAGCTGATTTAGGGGCTAGCATTAATCTGATGCCGTTCTCGCTCTTTTCGCGTTTAGGTTTGGGTACTCCTAGTCCTACGAATATGCGCCTCCAATTAGCGGATCGCTCGGTTAAGTTCCCTATCGGGGTAGTGGAGGACGTCCTTGTCCGAGTCGACAAGTTTACCTTCCCGGTAGACTTCGTCATCTTAGATATCGAGGAGGACGCCGAGGTACCAATAATACTCGGTCGCCCTTTTCTCGCCACCTCCCGCGCACTAATAGATGTTAGTAATGGTAGTCTTCTCCTCCGAGTAGGCGATGACCAAGTTAATTTCTCTATTAATCCCTCGATGGACAATTTGTCATCGAGTGACGATTTCTGCTATTCTTTAGATACCTTTTTTGGAGATCGTTCTTCTCCCGTTTTCGAGTTCGTATTTTTAAACGACGATGTTTATGCGCTCGAAAATTTTAAATGCGATGAGGATACTTCTTTAGACTTGCCTTTTGAACCAATTGGTAAGAACGACATAGGTATTAAAACCTCACTAGAAGAACCGCCCATCCTAGACCTCAAACCCTTACCCGCATCACTCAAATACGCATTTTTGGGAAAAGGCGATACGCTTCCCGTTATCATCTCTTCGGACTTGAGTGATTCGGAGACTTCCGATTTATTGGAAGTTTTGTTTAAACATCGCAACGTAATTGCGTGGCAAATCTCTGACTTAAAGGGGATTAGCCCCTCCTTTTGCACCCATAAGATTTTTCTTAACGATAATTGCCGCAAAACGATTCAGCTGCAGCGTCGTCTTAACCCAAACATGAAAGACGTCGTTAAAGCCGAAATCATTAAGTTATTAGATGCGGGGATTATCTACCCTATTTCGGACAGTGCATGGGTTAGTCCCGTGCATGTCGTGCCCAAGAAGGGCAGTCTTACCGTAGTGGCGAATGAGCATAACGAGCTCGTCCCAACTCGTACTGTTACGGGTTGGCGAGTGTGCATCGACTATAGAAAACTTAATGACGCCACCAGCAAGGACCATTTCCCTCTGCCATTTTTGGACCAGATTATAGAGCGTTTATCCGGTCATCCGTATTATTGTTTTCTTGATGGTTTATCGGGGTTTTTCCAAATCCCCATTTCCCCCGATGATCAAGAGAAAACAACTTTTACTTGCCCGTTTGGCACCTTCGCCTATCGAAGAATGCCATTTGGACTCTACAACGTGCCAGCTACATTCCAAAGATGTATGCTAGCGATCTTTGGCGAGCTCGTAGAAGATATTATGGAAGTGTTTGTGGATGACTTCTCTATTTTCGGACGCTCTTTTCCCGATTGCCTTCACAATTTAGATCGTGTCCTTCAACGGTGCGAGGACACAAGCCTTGTTTTAAATTGGGAAAAATGCAACTTTATGGTTCGAGGAGGTTTGGTCCTCGTCCATATGATTTCGTCTAAGGGGATAGAGGTGGATAAGGCCAAGATAGAAATTATAGAAAAACTTCCGCATCCAACAAACGTAAAATCTATTAGGAGTTTCTTAGGCCATGCGGGCTTTTATCGACGCTTCATTCAAGACTTTTCAAAAATAACAAAGCCGCTAACTCACCTCTTGGAAAAGGAATCACGTTTCATCTTTAGTAGCGAATGCGAGTCCGCCTTTAATTTAATAAAACAAAAGCTTATCTCTTCACCAATTTTAGTGGCCCCTAATTGGTCCCTTCCGTTCGAAATAATGTGCGACGCTAGTGATATTGCCTTAGGTGCCGTTCTTGGCCAACGCGTAGAAAAACATTTTCATCCTATTTATTACGCTAGCAAGACGCTCACTTCCGCACAAGTAAATTACACGACTACGGAAAAGGAACTCTTAGCCGTCGTTTTCGCTTTCGATAAGTTTCGCTCGTATATAACGCTATCTAAAGTTATCATTTTTACCGATCACTCCGCGCTTAAATATTTATTAGCTAAAAATGATGCGAAGCCCCGCCTTCTTCGATGGATTCTCCTCCTACAAGAGTTTGATTTGGAGATACGAGATAAGCGGGGAGCGGAAAATCTAGCGGCAGACCACCTCTCCCGCTTAGAAAATCCGGGTGCGGAAGCGCTCGTCGAATCTGAAATAAATGACAGATTCCCCGAGGAACGCCTTCTTGCCATTAATAAATCTTCGTCATCTTCGCCTTGGTTCGCAGATTTTGCAAATTTCTTAGTAGCGCGGGTCCTTCCAAAAGAGTTTTCCAGTCATCAAAAGAAGAAATTCTTTTCTGACTTGAAAAATTTCTTTTGGGAGGACCCATTTCTTTTTCATATCTGCGCGGACCAAGCGGTCCGAAGATGCGTTGCGGGTGTGGAGTGCTTACAAATTCTTAAGCACTGCCACGAGGGTCCAGCCGGTGGGCATTATCAAGCCAACCGGACCGCTCGGAAGGCGCTAGAGGCGGGCTACTTTTGGCCCACTCTCTTCAAAGGCGCGCATAATTTTGTGCGCGCATGCGATAGCTGTCAGCGGTCGGGTAACATCTCTCGTCGCGACGAGATGCCCCAAAACATGTTTTTAGAGTGCGAAGTCTTCGATTTGTGGGGCATAGATTTTGTTGGCCCCCTACCTCCATCTTTCAAAAATATGTATATTTTAGTGGCGGTCGACTATGTATCGAGGTGGGCGGAAGCGCAAGCTCTCCACACCAATGATGCGCGAGTCGTCGTTACATTTCTTAAAAAATTATTTTCTCGCTTCGGCATGCCTCGCGCAATTGTTAGTGATAGGGGAACGCATTTCTGTAACGCTCTTATGGCTAAGACGTTAGCTAAATACGGAGTCACACACAAGCTTGCCACCCCCTACCACCCGCAAACAAGTGGCCAAGTCGAGGTAGTAAATCGAGAGATTAAGCGAATTTTAGAAAAAACCGTTTCGCTAAATAGGAAAGATTGGTCCGTTAAACTCGACGATGCGTTGTGGGCGTATCGGACGGCATACAAAACCACAATTGGTTGTACGCCGTTCCGGTTAGTCTACGGCAAAGCGTGTCATTTACCCGTAGAATTAGAGCATCGCGCTCTTTGGGCTTTAAAACTCTTAAACCTCGACTCCAACTTAGCCGCTCAGAATAGAAAACTGCAACTAAACGAGCTCGATGAATGGCGTGCGAATGCTTACGAGAGCAATAAATTCTATAAGGAGCGCTCTAAGTTATATCACGATCGAAAAATCAAGTCCCAACAATTATTTTCTCCGGGCGATCTTGTCCTTCTTTACAATTCACGTCTTAGGCTTTTTCCAGGTAAATTAAAATCTAGATGGTCCGGTCCCTTCCTAGTTGAAGAGGTTTTTCCTTATGGAACCGTACTCGTCTCCCACCCGGACAAAGGCTCTTTTAAAGTAAACGGTCATCGGTTAAAGTCTTATATAGCAGGCGACCCAGTGATCGGTTTTAGCGAAACCATAACTTTCCTCCACCTAATAAACCCGCCAAAATAGTCAAGCTACACGACTATAAACAAAGCGCTCCTGGGAGGCACCCCTCGCTTATCTTTTTCACTCTTTCCTTATTACCTTTGCTGTTTTTTTCTAATAAACGCAGGGTTTCTGATCGGCCTCCCCCTACGCGTTTCAGGGAAGCTTCTATCCCCTTCCCTTTCTTTTCTTTGTATATATTGTCTTTCCTTTTTGTTCTGCATACTTACGATACAACATTGGGGACAATGTTGGACTTAAGTATGGGGGTATTTTCGTGCTTTACTTTCTGCACTTCTTTTTTTTTCTGCATTTCAAAAAACAAATACAAAAAAATACATATAACAACAAAAAAACCAAAAAAATTAAAAAACATCTTAAAATGAAACAAAAAAAAAATTTTAAATGAAAAAATCCAAAATATATTTTTTTTTGTTTTGTTCTCTTTCTTCCTTTTTTCCAAAAAACTTAAAAACAATTAAAAAAAAAGAGAAAACAAAAAAAATATATTTAGTTTCACTTTGTAAATATTTTTTATACTTCCTTTTTTCTCTCTCCCCCTTACTCATTCTTGTAAAAACCTCTCTTTTTCTCCCATATTTTTGTACATAAATGAAAATTCTCTTAAAACAAAAATTCATAAAAATTGAGAAAAAAATAAAAAAATAAAATAAAAATACAAGCAAAAAAAAAGATAATAAATGAAAAACAAAAAAATAATGATAACAAAAACTATAAAAATCAAAAAAAAATGTTTTGAAATAAATAAATTAAATATTCCGTACTAACTTTTCTGCTATCCAAAAATTCAGTTTTGAGTTTATTTATATGCGAATTTGATTAATTCTTTGTTCACTACCCGTTTATTAATTATTGATTGAAAAATTTAAATAGCCGGGGTTAAGTTTTAAAGAATTCTTTATGCTTTGTTAAAACTAGCGAACTCGTTTTAGGCACTACTTCTAATTTTTCATTAATAGGAGCACGCATATTATGTTAGGAAATAACGACTATAGAATTCAATTATACTTACTTTTAGCTTTCTGAAACATTGGAACGTACAAATTATTAAGGTTGCTCTCAAAAATTTTTAGGATTACAATCTAGTTTTCCTTTCTCCCCTTACTTTTCATGACCTACTTGGCATGAAAAAAATTTTATCCTTAAAAGATCCTATGTCAATGGGAATAAGATTTCGTTCCGTAAACATAGACACCCAATAATTTAAAAAAGATTATATATGGAGTAAGAGGATAAAATTCATTACTCCTACAAATATATATTGGGTTAATTTTATTCTTATGAAGTTGAAAAACAAAAATCATATTAGGAAAATAAGATTTCGTTTTCCTAATAATCCAAAAGAAAAAAAAATGGAGGTTCAAGAAAAAATTACCTCACCTCAAATATCAAAACCCTCTTCATAAACCCACTACCCCCTTAGCCAATTACACGATTCTAGAATTAATTCAAAAATCTTTTTGAGAGCATAATTAGTAAATTGTATTATTTCCAGTAGCACTCGTATAAGCTAGAGTTCTTATAATTCCAAACTATTTTCATTAATCTAACCATTTCAAATGTTGCCTTCTATTTGATTACATCAAGAAGTCTTTTGGCCAAAACTTTTGCGCTATTTAAATCATCTACATAATTTTAGAACTTAACTCTTACACCCCGTATATTTATTTCGATCTCTCTTATAATTGATTAAGCGGTAGCTAAAACTTAGAGTTTTTTTTATTCCTTATAGATTCACCTCAAACTTTTGCTCTGGAATAGCAAAAGCCTAAGTATGTGGGTATTTGATGAATTGTAAATATACGTATTTTTGTGCACATTAATTTAGTCATTTTCATTTATTTTCGTCGTTTTTACTTATTTTTGTTCAATAAAATGTTCCTATTCTTGTAAATTTGCTTCTAACTTGTTTTATTTTATTTTTCAAAAAAGTTCAAAATCTGCCAAAATTGGGCAGTACACGCCCGTGACATATTTGTCACGCCCGTGACCAAGGCGTGACGCTCAAATTTCGTGAACTGGCAGATTTCTGAAGTAAAAAGCTCGACACGCCTGGCGACACGCCCGTGTCACCCGACACGGGGCGTGACCCAAGCCCGTGTCCTCTCCTCTCGACGAATTCCGCTCGACGAATTCCGCTCGACGATCGTCGAGTGTCGACACCAACAGTCACGCCCAGCGTCACGCCCGTGACCTGGGGCGTGACTCAATTTCCGCTCGACGATTTCGACTCGACACTTTCCACTCGACATTCGTCGAGTGTCGACACCAACTAACACGCCCAGAGTCACGCCCGTGACCTGGGGCGTGACCTTTCCAGCTAGCCCGACAAGATGCTGCCGAAGACTTTCGGCGCAACCCGCGCCCGGTTCTACCTCCCCGACACGCCCAGAGTCACGCCCGTGACCTGGGGCGTGACTGCTGCGAACTCAGCCCGAAGTCAACTTTCCTGTCCAATCGCCGGCCGCCTTCATGAATAGTACTGTCACGCCCCCCCTACACGCCCGTGACCTAGGGCGTGTACTTAGAATTTTTTGCCTATAAATTGCCCAGTTCTGTAAGGTCCAAGGGTTCAGATTTTTGGGCCAATTTAGTGTCTTTTTGTGGGCTTAATCCGTGGATACTAGTGCTATGTAAGGAGATTTCTCCCTTCTTATTTCATGTTTTGTTTTGCTTTATCTTTTAGCTTTGTAATAGCTTGATAATTTTAATAAAAATGTTAGATTTTCTCTCTCTATATAACATGAAAATTCATTTGGATGGCTCACTTCTTCTCCTTTTTTATCCTTGGTTTCATCCTTGTTCTTCATTTATGAAATGTGTGTGTGTGTGTATGAGTGTAATTTATTTACTTTACATGTCCTTTAACTTGTCTTCATACTTAGGATTTTGATTTCATTCTCATGAATTTATAAAAGAGATTCAAAAAGTGATTTTGTTCCTTTTTTTTTACTTAGTTTTTTTTTAGGATTGTAAAACCTCTTTTGTTCTTTTCATCTTCTTTTTCACTTTTTTTTTCACTTTCATAACATCATAAGAATGAAAATTTTGGCATTTTAATTTTCCAAAAACTTTGTTTTTTTAATTTGTTTTGAAAAACTTTTGTCTTCTAAAAATTGAAATTTCCTCTTTTTATTTGTTTTTGGCAAAACCTAAGCATGAAAAAGTTAAAATTTTAATTTTTAGGTAACTTTCATTTTGCTTTTTATTTGTGTGTGTGAGTGTATGAGCCTAAATTTCCTTTTGTTCCTCTTAATCTTCATGAAGTGTGTGTGAGTGTAGGTGTATAACTTTTATGCTTTGATTCAAATTGTGTAGAGCGTGTGAGTGTAGGTGTATAACTTTTATGTTTTGTTCAATTTTGTAGAGTGTGTGAGTGTAGGTGTTAGCTTTATTGCTTTCTTGAAATTCATATGGAGTGTGTGTGTTTGTGTGCATTTATTTCCGCCTACTCGTTAAGAGTTAAATGGCGCATCGTTTTCATTTTCAGTCCTACTCGTTTGAGTAGGACTTGTTATTTTCTTGCTTTATTTTTCCGCCTACTCACTTGAGTTTATTGGCCGGACTTTATTTCCCGCCTACTCGTTTGAGTAGGATTTGTAATTTTTCTTTCTTTATTTTTCCGCCTACTCACTTGAGTTTAATGGACGGACCTTTTAGCCCTGTAATCGCATTTATTTTCTCCTACTCATTTGAGTAGGACTCGCTTTCATTTCAGTCCTACTCATTTGAGTAGGACTTGCAAATTTTCAGCTTTTATTTACCGCCCCCACTCGTTTGAGTGGGACTCGCAAATTTGAAATATGTAAATTTCTTTTATGTGCGACTTAGTTCCTTTTTTAATTTATAATTTGGAGTGTGCGTGAGTTCTTATTTTAGCTAATTTTTCAGTTTTCTAAATGTTGTTATTTTTCTTGTGTCCCCTTCTTATAATCGTTTAGTGTTAATTTCGAACTCGCGCCTCACTAAATTATAAGCCGTCCCCATACCGATGTGTGGCTAATCGCTATTAGCCTCGGCATCGAAGAGCATAGGGACATTTAAAATGATTTATAATAATTGAAGCTCTTTATTTTCATTTTAATTTAAGCACTTAAGGTTTACCCCGGGTTTACGATGCGTAGGACCACATAATCGATGTGTGGGCCCTATTTCCGTATTCCATATGCTAGCTAGCCGAGAGGCCGTGCATATGGACCGATCACCCCTGGGTAAATAGAGTTGCGTGCATACCCTCGAGAGAGGACAAGCGTAATTCTACCGGATTGGGTTCCCCACCCAATAGCGGGGTTCTTAGCGTAAAGCGGGCGTTAAGAGGAATCCTTCGTCGGACTAACGTTCGGTCGAATAGTCTTAACGTTTAGGTGAGCGATATCCCTATAGCTAGGTGAGCTCATATTAGTGGAACCTCCACGGCCAAGTTGCCTTATTATTAATTTGAAAACTAAGTCTTTTATTATTAAAAATTATTTTAGTCTTAATCCGATTCGATGCCGAGCGTTAACCCTTCATCGAATATTTTCTAAATCATTTTTTCGCTCCTTTGCTTTTCCGTCTTTTATTAAGTAAAAAAATCCACCTTACTTTCAGTAAAATAATAGTCCTCCCGGAGGAGTAAGAATAGTCAACACGACCCCGAGAACAATTCGACCTCGGTATTCCCCCGAATATCGAGTACTACTTGCGATAGGTGCACTTGCCTACCCGAGCGAGCCCGCGGCGATCGACTCACCGAACCAACCACAATAAGAGTCTGTTCGCGGGATCATCAACCTTCAATTGCCTCGATCCACACACAATCACTTTGTCGTCCTGCATCAACACGCAACCGAGTCCAACTTGCGAGGCGTCCACATAAACAACATACTCTAATCCTTCCACCGACAATGCCAATACTGGAGCAAAACACAATCTCCTCTTGAGCTCTTGAAAAGCTTACTCATAGGCATCACTCCAAACAAAAGCTGCGCTCTTTTCTGTAAGCCTGGTCAATGACGCAGAGAGAACAGAGAATCCTTCCACAAAACTTCTATAGTAACCTGCCAACCCTAAGAAGCTCCTTATCTCCTTAGGAGATGTAGGTCTCTTATAATCCAAGACTGCGGTTATCTTTGCAGGATCTACTGAGATACCATACTTACTTATAATGTGTCCTAGGAATGACACTTGAGACAACCAGAACTCACACTTGCTAAGCTTCGCATACAGCTTGTGCTCCCTCAGAGTAGACAAGACCAAGCACAAGTGCAAGGCATTCTCATCTGCATTTCTAGAATATACTAGGACATCGTCAATGAATACCACCACAAAATTATCCAGAAAATCCTTGAACACCCTCTTCATCATGTCCATGAAAGCTGACGGTGCATTCGTTAATCCAAATGACATTACCAGAAATTCAAAGTGACCATATCGAGAACGAAAAGCAGTTCGTGGAATGTCTGACTCCCGGATTCTTAACTGATGGTAACCTGAACGGAGGTCAATCTTCGAGAACACGGAGCTACCTCGCAACTGATCGAACAAATCATCGATCCTAGGCAACGGATATTTGTTCTTAATGGTTACCTTGTTTAGCTCTTGATAGTCAATGCATAGCCTCATCGTTCCATCTTTTTTCTTCACGAAGAGCACTGGTGCACCCCAAGGGGAAGAACTGGGTCTAATAAAACCGCACTGCAATAACTCATCCAGTTGAGTACGCAGCTCCTCTAACTTACGCGTCGCCATGCGGTACAGTGCCTTTGCAATAGGGCAAGTGCCTGGCTCGAGATCTATAAAAAACTCTACCTCTCTCTCAGGAGGAAGTCTAGGAAGACTAACAGGAAAGACATCCGGAAACTCACACACCACAGAAATGTCCTCAACCCGAGGCCAACCGGTGTAGCTCCCAGAATCGAAACAGAGACAAGAAAAGAATCATAGCCAGACTCTAGAAATTTGCGAGCACGTACAACAGAAATGATCGGAGATTCTTGATGCGGCAAACCATATACATTCATGGGCTGACCATTGTAACCTTTAAAATCCAAGCTCTTGTGCTTGCACTGAATGACGGCATCATAGTTGGACAGCCAGTCCATGCCAAAAATCACGTCAAAGTCTACCAGATCTAGCACTTTCAGATCCGCAAAGGCTAGAAAACCACCAAGGAAGATGGGGCATTTTTGGATACCCTGACTTGACCTCACCAACTCTCCTGAAGGAAATTTGACATTTATGGAGGTGTCTAACTGGTCGAGCGCCCAGCGATATCGGTCTACAAAACTCTTCGCCACAAAGGAGTGAGTAGCACCCGAATCGAACTAAACGTGTGCCCACTTATTCTTCACCTTAAATTCACCTAAACATATAGCGCGCGCAACTAAAATGCGGAAACTATAAATCTACTAAAAGAGATTACTAGCCGAGTCAGACTAACCTGAGATCACTTGAGTCGAGGATTGGGATTCCTCCTTGGTCAGCACGTTCAACTTTCCTTTTCCCTTGTCCACGAGAGGCGGGGGAGGCGGTAGAGTCTGCAACGGAATTGCATGCAGCGCAGGCTGGCTCTGCAGGCAATTAGCCTTCATGTGCCCTTTCTGGCCGCAGAGAAAATAGGCTCCAGCCTTCTTGCAACAACGGGACACATCATGCCCACTCTTCTGGCAATAAGAACAGACATGACCTCCCTTTGGAGCATCCTGGATCGCGTGTACCTGAGATAGCTTCTGCGCATCTAGTCTCTTAAAGCACTTATCAAAAGTGTGTCCTGGCTTACCACAGAAGCTACACGCTTCCCTTCTATCCTTCTACGCTGTAGGTCCAGATGCCCTAGCACTTCCACCATCATCAGATTTCCGCTTGTCCTTCTTCGCATGCAATCCCCGATTCTTCGCATTTTCTATCACCTCAACCTTTAAGGCAGCTTCAACTACTTCTGCAAAGGTCTCAGACTTGTATGCGCAAGCCAACTGTTGGATGTCATACCTCAGACCACCCAAAAAATGCTTTACTCTGCCTTCTTCGGAAGCTACCAGATCTGGGGAGAAACGCCTGAGCTTGCTAAACTCAATCTCGTACTCACTAACAGTAAGTTTCCTCTGCTTCAAGTGTAAAAAGTTGTTCATTAGACGGTCTCGCTCGACCGATGGTAAGAACTTCTTCAATAACATACTCTTGAATGATTCCCACGAGCACCCATCAGAAAGGTTCTCTTTTTCTCTGATCCACCAACTCTTCGCAAGACCCTTGAGCTGATATGGCGTATTCATCACCTTCTGATCGGAGGATACACCAGAGTAGGAAAACATTTCTTCCATGGCAATGATCCAGTCATCCAATGCCATAAAGTCTGCTCTACCATTGTACGAAGGAGGTCATTGACGCTGGAAGTGAGAAATGAAATTCATCTCAGGAGGCAGTGCGACTGGGGGAACTAGAGCAGTAGGGGGAGTAGGAATAGTTTGGTCTACAGCAGGGTCCTGCGCTCTAGTCTGCTGCCCGACGACGACAGCCAACAATGAATATATCTGAGACTATATGTCCACCATCTGCCTTGACAGGGCCTCATTACTTTGTCGCAGTGCTTCGATCACCGCTTCTCTTTGGCCACCAGAAGACTCACACTCAGACTGGGGAGTCGACCTCGTCGCAACGTATTTAGGTGACATTCTACAAAATAAACGGATATCTAGTCAAACCTTGCCTAAGACATCACAAACTGGGAAGATATTGCCTTAACAAGTTATTTCGGGTTCATATTTTACCGATACGAACATACGACTTTTCAAGGACTTAGCTTACGACACTGTAGCTAGAAAACTCGAATACCCTGACTCAGATCAGATCAGGAACAAACAGATACTTGCTCTTGTTGTTACCTTGCTCTGGGAAATCATAAAATGATGTTATGATTCTAACTTGTGACTATAATATGAATGCATGGATGTTTAAATTTCATCTCAAATCATGGGTGTACATATGTCATCATGCAGATATTTAACTTGACACGTGTGCTTATGCGATGGTATGTTATGTATGTAGTGCTATGCACTCTAAAAAGGCCTTAGTGCATGTTATGAGCGACGCACACATACAATGTTATGCATCCCATACTACATAATATTGTATGTAACGAATAAAAGTAAACGTGCTAATGGGCATCCATGTGATAATGGTTATGCATCTCATACTACATAACTGTCACATATTGCCACCTATGGTGGATCCATATACAAACACATATTATGCATCCCATACTACATAATATGCCGTGTATAATTCTTATCATGCTATGAGTGTAGTGTTCGTGCTTCCATCAAGATCTACTGATGACATATCACTGTGTGTATGCAATGAAATGATACGATTAGAGTTTTGCTAAAGGGAAAGTAGTTCGACTGGCTTGTCAAACCAACCAACCCTCTTGCAAAACCTGGCTCTGATACCAACTGTCACAACCCGCATTTTCTCTGTATTCATAAATACGTCATAGTAGAGAAAATACGCGCCGTGATGCTACGACATGCAGGGGACAACTACAGATGCTCAGGCAACCCGTCCTCACATTTACTTCATGTGAAAGATTTATGAAATTAAGTTAAAAACAATGCATATAAGTTATTAGATTTAATGACCGTGTCCCTCGGTCGGGTGGATCACTAGTCCATAGGTGAGAAAATTTATAAGTTTTACGCGGCAGAAAATACTGAGTTGATTCATTTGTTAACCTATATGAGAATGAAGGTTTAGTATCTCAAAATGATGACGTGACTTCTACATTTAATATATATAGAAAGAACTTTTATAATGCTTAAAAGTAGTAGATTTAGTAGCTAAAAGTCATGGCATGCCGATACTTCAGAATGCAGTTTTGTATACTTTAAATTAACTAAATACATCCTAACATAAAACCTTCCCAGAGAGCAAGTATAAACAGTTAAAAAAAATAACAACAGTGAAAGCAGCAAGTGGTCTATCACAGAAAAGTCAAAAACTATGGGCGTCAACAACTGACACGAACCCATAGTAAAATCTGACAAGTCTAAACAAAGTCAACTACCTCAAGCTCAGAGGTGGAAGCAAACAGCCGCAACAACCAGCAACACCGGAAGCACAACACGGTCAGCTAAACCTGCTATAGCTCTGATCCTAAGGCATTGAAAAGAAGAACACCTCAGAAGAAAGATACAAATGGTGCAATGAGTAAAGGCAAACTACACAAACCTCAAAGCGAAGGAAATTGTAAAGCAACTGTAACAAAAGGGTCAACAACAGAGTAAAAGTAACCAACAGTAAAACTAGCCGAGCAAGAATGGCTAATCACATCATCAGGACAGAACAAAGCACCAACATCAGAAGTTCAAACTTTCATCTTTCATTAATATTCATGTTATTCATTAATAAAAATGAGACTGATCAGCTCAACAATAAAGAGTACTATGCCGGAAAAAAGGTCCACAACGCGCACAAACATAGACAACAGGCACCATGCCGAGGGAGAAACCCCAATGCGCACAGACCAAGCTAAGGTAATATGCCGGGGATGAAAGTCCACAACGCGCACAGACTCAAGCATAAGGCACTATGCCGAGGGAGAAAGCCCAACACGCACAGTCCATCTGTGTTTCTTTAGTTACATAATTATACAAGCAGAGTTCATTTTTATCCATCACGGACTCACGGTCAACAACAATATGGACTGCATAAGGATATTTCAAGAGTCAAGCAAATTGTAGCATAAACAATACAATGAGATGCACAAGGCGTCGCAACGATCTACATGACTCGATAAGTAAGGTGGCAAGACAACCAAATTTGACTACCAAATCTACAAGATGAGAATTAGGGGTAAAGGTTCAATGATTTAACTAGAAATTTATAGACGAGTTCTAATGAATTTTATAGATGAGTTTCAACAAAAAAAATAACATGACAACCCAACGAAAATCTGGCAAAATAAAGAAGGAGGGAGCAAGAGAGCGGGCAAGAACACCAGTTGCCTCGATTTTACCAGAAAAATTCTCGGAATCACCTCACGTCGCAGATCGGGGCAAAAGAAAACGTCAGGAGTCGAAATCTGAATGAAAATGTCCAAAATAGAGGTTAGGGTCGAAAAACCCTCACGAGAAAACTCAAGAAATGGGAAACAATTACCACGATAGCGTAGCTCTTGATGAGAGCTTTCCAGATCTATGATCGGTTGGAAGTTTCTAGCATCGGAGCTCCGCCGGCAGGCACCGGAAGATTCACGACTTAGAGTTCTTTGTCACTGTCGCTCTCTGGTTCGGCCAAAAGAAGAAGAAGAAAAAGTTATTTCTTTTTGTTTATAACTATCATAAGTAAAAGATATATATATATATATATATATATATATATATATATATATATATATATATATATATATATATATATATATATATATATATATATATATATATATATATATATATATGTATGTATTTAAAAAATTTCTTGTCTAAAACGGACGATCTACGAGTGAATGTGCGGAAGACGAAATAGAGTTTTAGGATATCCTCAAATCAAAAAGTGCCCAATATGAAAGTGGTAGATCTCGTCGAGACGAACAAATTTCATGTTAACCATTTTTTCATACGACATCGTTTTTACTCTCAAAATGGCACTCAAACGCAAACTGCAACGGACAACTCGAGTAAGGCTACAGATCACTCGAGTAGGTAGAATTTCACCCGAGTAGGCTGAAGACATCACTCGAGTAGGCAAAATTTCACTCGAGTATGTGAAATTTCACTACAGTAGGTGAAATTTCACTCGAGTAGGCGAAAAGTCAACACTCAAGTAGGAAAAATATTGGACTCGAGTAGAATTAATATAGGTGATTGTTAACCGCAACTCGTTATTTTGCTAGCCGCACCCCAAAATCTCCTGATTTTTCAAATATTTTCGAAATACGCCTTGTACATGCAATATCAGGAAAAGTGTTCAACACGAAAGTTGTAGATATCGACGAGATCTACAACTTTTGTGTTGATCACGTTTCCTAAAAATGCATGTACAAGGCGTACTTTGGAAATATGCCCAGGTTTTGTACCTTTTCGAAATACGTCTTTTACATGCAATTTCAGGAAAAGTGTTCAACACGAAAGTTGTAGATCTCGTCGATATCTACAACTTTCGTGTTTAACACTTTTCCTGAAATTGCATGTACAAAGCGTATTTCGAAAAAACACGAAAAATTGAGAGATTTTGTAGTGCGACTAGCCAATTACGGGTTGCGGTTAACAATCACCTTAATATATGACTCGAGTGGTAAGGAGAGTACTCGAGTATTCAAAAATCGAATTTTGCATGAACAGTATAACCACTCGTGTAAAAGAGAAAGTACTAGAGAGAAAAATTGCATGAATGATAATTTTTTTGCAAATCTACCAATATGATTAAACTATACAAATGAATAGTGTTTTTCATTTTTGAATAGTACTTTAATAATAAAATATTCATATTTATATATTTTTGAATAAAGAAACTACGAGACCAAAACGGAGGCTCAAACGCATGCCAAATTAAACAAAACTCACGCCGTAGGCGAACACAAAAGCTACGAACACAACGGCGAAGTCAAAACCAAAATCCGACGAGCCGTTCTTGAGATATAAATCCTCAAAGTCTACGGCGAACATAAATTTTACAAAACTTCGGAAATTCGCCGAAGCTCGAATATCGCTCGGATCGCGATGAAACTTGACGAGCATGCCAGAAATTAATCAATATAATTTTCCAATGTGAAATTTTCTATTTTTTGGCAAGGATTCACGAATTTGGCCGACTAGATCGAAAAGACGCGAAAACACACTAACGACGACGCGCTGTCAACTTTACGCTGACGTAACGCCCCTTACCTCATTATGACGTCAGCAAGAGAATTAAATAACTGCCAGAAAATTAGGGGCTTTACAATACCTATTCACCCCCCCCCCCCATGTGACTTTCTACCCATAGACTTGTCTTTCAAGTGGTATCAGAACCAGGTTATCCAAAGATGGACCTAACAGTATGCAAAAGATCCTAAGCGTAGTTGAAGGTTATCTGACCTATGGCTTCTGAATCAAACAGAGAACTCAGTTCCATGAAATTGCCCATCTGCACTAATAACAATTTTGCTATATGGAAACAAAGAGTAAGACTGTTCATGGAAGCTTCAGACCCAAAAATCTTTGTTACAGTTCAAGATGGACCCTATGTGCCCATGAAAACATCTATCCTAGATGCCAATATTCAAACTCCCAAGACATTGTTAGAAATGTCAAAAGATGAGGTCATACTTGCTACTATGGATAAAAGAGCACATAACATAATAGTGAGTGTTATAGACAACTCTACATTTCTAAATCTGGTTCACTATAATTCTTCTAAGGAAATGTGGGATACCTAGATAGTGTATATGGAAGGGACAACAGAGGTGAGAGATGACAGAAGGTCACTCCTTAATCAGCAATATGAGGCATTTAGACAAGGAAAGACTGACTCTACTGAACAAACTTATGAAAAGTTCTTTAGGATAGTCAATGACTTGAAGAATTATGGGAGAAACTTCTCAAACTACCAATTGAATGACAAATTCCTGAGATCCTTAAATAAAGAATGAGATTTCAAGATTTGTGCAGTAAGGGAAATGAGAAATCTGAGAAATCTGCTTCCCCAAAACTTATTTGGGAAATTAATATCACATGAGCTTCAACTCAATTCAAGAAAAGCTGAAGCAGAAACTACCAGACAATCATCCCAGTCTAAATCATTGGCCTTTAAAGCTGACTCTTCCAAGAAAACTAGAAGGGAAATTCCATCATCACCAAGAAGATATGAAGAGACAGATAACACTGAACCTTGTTCTTCTTCAGAAGAGATATCAGATGATGAACTTGCATTATTTACAAGGCAGTTCAAGAAGATGTTAAGAAGGAGAAAACAGTGGAGAACAAGGAAACCTTCTGGTTCTAGTTCTCACAAAGGTAAAGACAAACACAGAGACAAATCTGTGTTCATGTATGACTCCAATCAGAACAAACAATCGAAGACTAATATTATTTGTTTTGTTGTAACAGACCTGGGCATGTCATTATTGATTGCCCAGTAAAGAGAAAGGAGAACAGAAATTCCAAAGAAAGAAAGTTCTTCAAGGATAAGAAATAAGAAAAAGGTCTGATGGCTAAGAAGACAAAGACCTTGTCTGATACTGATTCTAATTCAACTGACTCAGAAGAAGAACATGTGGGGTTGTATTCATATGAGAAGGAGTTCATCAGAAGAACCATCTACAATGGAAATAACTCCACAACTTCATCATCCAATGGTGATTTTGTAGAAGACATGAAAATTAATCTGATGGCTATAGCTGATGATCCAGAAACTGAATCTCACAACTGTGAGAATTCTCATGTAATTTATAATAACTCTTCCTGCTTTAAGACTTCTGGCTATGAGTCTGGAGATGAGGCAAACTCAAGTGAATTACTGGTTGATTCACATGAGATTAACTCAGGTACTGAAGAGAAACAAATCATATATAAGTTTGGTAAACTGCTAGCTGCTTTAGTCAAAAGCAAGAAGCTTGTTAAAGAACAAGCTATAGAAATTGCATCACTAAAAAGTCTTGAGTACCATCACAAGATGGATACTCAGAAACTTAGTCTTCATGGGTCTAATTTAATAATGTTAACCAAGATAATTGATGACCAAATAAATGAAATTAAGAAAAAGGATGGAATCATTAAGGAGCTAGAAACCAGATTCCTAAATGAAAGTAAATTGGTTGAGTAGTTCTCAAAACCAAAGACTATTCTGTGTATAATAGACACCTTTTCAGGAAAACCTAGAGGTGGTCTGGGGTTTATTAAACCCAAGAGAAGGAGGGTCAAAAATCAAAAGGGATCAAAGGGTCAGACCATTCCACAATCAGTTGTACAATCTAACAACCCAAGAGAACATCTTAAATCTATGAGACAAGACCCATCTTGTGTTCACAATCAAGATAAAGTCAAGAGTGCTAACTCCTGTCCAAAGGGGTGTCAGCACAAGGATTCTTTTGTTCCTCGTAAAAGGAGATATAATAGATTTGAATGCTGGTGCTGTGGAAAGGTAGGACACTTTGCCCTAGATTTCTGGTTCAATCCAACAGTACCTCATAGTCTGAAGAAAATTCCATTCAAGAGATCAATTGGTGGCTTTGAAAGAGTCATAGCTAACAAGAACCTAGGACCCATGACTATTTGGGGTCCTAAGGAAAAGTAATTTCTTATTTTGCAGGAATGTCCAAGCACCAGACCAATCTGGTACTTGGATAGTGGATGTTCCAGACATATGACTGGAACTAGAAGAAATCTGAGGGAATATACTCCTGTGGATAATGGACCAAAAGTGATCTTTGGAGGAGCTGACAAAGGCATCACCAAAGGTTTTGGTAAGATCACAAATGGTCTAGTCACAATCACTCAGGTTGCTTATGTAGAAGGGTTGCAACACAATCTTCTAAGCATTAGCCAATTTTGTGATTTGGGATATGACACATTGTTCCACAAAGATAAGTGCCTAATAAAAAGGTCAAGTGATCAAGAGGTCATATTGACTGGCACTAGATATGGAAATGTATACTGTTTAAATTTCCTATGTAATAAGTATGACTCACCCCTATGTCTAGCTGCAAGTTAGAAAGCTTCACAGTTTGTGTTATGGCACAAGATGCTAGCAAACTTGAACTATAAGGCCTTAGGTAAACTATACAGCAAGGAGCTTGTTAGGAATGGTCCTAACATGAGATGCACTAAGGAGAGCATCTGCCCAGCATGCCAAAAAGGCAAGCAGACTAAAGCATCATTCAAATGTTGTGAATCAAGAGAATCTGTGAGGTGTTTATACCTCCTGCATATGGACTTGTTTGGTCCTATACCAGTTCATAGCTTAGGAAGGAGAGTCTATACTTTAGTCATTGTTGATGACTACTCCAAATTTACTTGGGTATTTTTTTAAAGAAAAAGTCTGAAACTCCTGATGTCTTCAAGAATTTTGTGAAACAAATTCAGAATGAACTTAACAGTACTGTGGTCAAAATGAGAAGTGACCATGGAACTGAATTCCAATCTGATTGTATAACAAAGTTTTGTGAATAACTAGGAATTCAGCAAGAATTTTCTTCACCAAGAACACCCCATCAAAATGGGATAGCTGAGAGGAGAAACAGAACTCTCATTGAAGCTGGTAGAACCTTGCTGAGTGATTCCTCACTTCCAAAATATTTCTGGGCTGAGGCAATTAACACAGCTTGTCATGTTCTAAATAGGGCTTCAATCAACAAGAGATTAAATAAGACTCCTTATGAACTCATGAAGGGCAGAAAACCAAACATAGGCTATTTCTGAATCTTTGGATGTAGATGTTATGTCTTAAACAATGGAAAAACCTACTTAACCAAGTTTGCTGAAAAGTCTTATGATGAGATTTTTGTTGGTTATAGTAACCATAACAAAGCCTATAGGGTCCATAACTTGAAGGATCAAGTTGTAGAAGAGTCAGTCCATATTGTATTTGATGAAAGTTCTATATTCTATGATGAGAAGACAGGTACTTCAATCACAACACAAGTGGACTTGAGGCTAAAAGAACTGGCCATGGATGATACAAAAATAGGCAAGCATAAATTGCAAGAGGAAATCAATATTGTTGAAGAAGTACTAGGACATGAAGAACCTAGAGAAACAACTCAACAGCATGATCAAGAAGGTCCAGGTGAACAAGTGGTACTACTAGTAGCTGTCAGGCACCTAAAGGATCATCCAATAGAATTGATCATAGGTGATGCTGCTCAAGGAGTTACCACTATAAGCATACATCATAACACAGTAATGTATTCAAGTTTTCTATCACAAACAGAAACTAAGAAGTTTGAAGAAGCAAATATGGATCCATTTTGGATTGGTGTAATGCAAGAAGAATTGAACCAATTCAAGAGGTGCAAAGTCTGGAAGTTGGTTCCAAGACCTGATGATTATAATATCATTGGAACAAAATGGATTTACAGAAAAAACTAGATGAAAATGGAGTGGTAATAAGAAATAAGGCTAGATTAGTTGCAAAGGGTTATAGACAAGAAGAGGGAATAGACTTTGATCAGACCTTTGCACTAGTGGCTAGGTTGGAAGCTATATGACTCTTCCTAGCCTATGCAGCTTATAAAGATTTCAAAGAATACCAAATGGATGTTAAGTCAACTTTTCTGAATGGCAACCTCAAGGAAAGAGTATATGTAGAACAACCCTCGGGTTTTGTTGATCCAATTAAACCTTCTCTTGTCTATTTACTTTCAAGAGCTCTCTATGGGTTAAAGTAAGTTCCAAGGGCTTGGTATGAGACTATGTCAGAATTCCTTCGAGAGAATAAATTCTCTAGAGGAAAGATTGACAAGACACTATTCCTAAGAAATGTTAAATGTAGGACAATTTTAGTACATATATATGTTGATGACATAATATTTAGTTCAACTGATGATTCACTTTGCACTAAATTTGTTAAGCTAATGCAAAGTAAATTTGAAATGAGTAGCATGGGTGAACTTAAGTTTTTCCTGGGTCTCCAAGTTAAACAATCCCAAGATGGACTTTTCATAAGTCAATCAAAGTTCACCAAGGAGTTAATCAAAAAGTATGGCATGGAAACATCCACTACTATGAGAACTCCTATGAGTTCAACCATGTCTTTGGATAAGGATATTACTGGAAAGCCAGTTGATATTTCCTTGTACAGAGGGATTGTCGGATCACTACTTTACCTAACTGCCAGCAGACTAGATATAATGTATGCTACTTGTATTTGTGATAGATATCAAGACTGCCCTAAAGAATCTCATTACAAAGCAGTCAAAAGAGTACTGAGATATCTAAAGGGCACACCAAATCTTAGCCTTTGGTATTCTAGGAGTAGTGATTTTGAAGTGATAGGATTTTCAGATGCAGATTATGCAGGTTGTAAAGAAGACAGGAAAAACACCTCAGGATCATGTCAATTTTTGGGAAGAAGGCTAGTCTCATGGAGTAGTAAAAGCAGACAAGTATGGCCATATCAACAGCTGAATATGAGTATATCTCAGCTGGGAATTGTTGTGCTCAACTTCTGTGAATTCAGCATCAGCTACAAGATTATCAATTACAGATAAGTAAATTTACTTTATTTTGTGACTCGTGCTATTTCAATTGCAAATAACCTTGTATCTCACAGTAGAACTAAACACATTGAAATCAAATATCATTTCATTAGGAAATATGTAGAAAACCAAGACATCAACTTAGAATATGTTCCAACTAATAAGCAAATAGCTGACATATTTACAAAACCACTAGAAGAAGAAAAGTTTAATTTCTTCAAATTTGAGCTAGGCATGTTAAGTCTTGAATGAGCCTAAACATAGACTAAGTCAACAAAAATACAAGTATGCAATCCTACTGTCACATCAAGATATAGACATCATCAGGATCAGGAGTCTAAATTTCAGGAGTTAAAAATCTGGCTAAGTATGATTTGTGTTGAGACAAATCATGTGTGTGTCGACATAAACTAGGGTTGTTGACACAAGTTAGTTCTACAAGTCGACACATTCTACAGAGTTCTGTGTTGATACAAGTAAGTATGTCGACACTATTTATCGAGATGGCTGGAGATGTGTTGACACAAGTCGACACATTTTGTCTGTCGACATATTCTGAGTGTTGACCTCAGGAATTTTTTCAAAACTAATGAAGATGTCTTTAGGCGACGCACCCTTTCACCTTCTCAGTAGAATGGACTATAAAAAGGACATAAACTATAAAAACTCTCCATCAGATCCTTCTCTCTTGCTTAGTGTCAAAACCTAGAATTTCTATTGTCGACTCTCATCAATTTCTCCATTCAACTGTCTCGAAATCAACAATGGCTCCAAAGACTGTTGATAATATAAATGAGGGATACGAACTGGTGCGCCTTGGATTCAACTCGGCAGACGACGAAATTACAAATATCATTGGACTAATCCAAGAAGCTGGAATTGAGTTTCTATTATCTGAGCCGATGATCATTTGGAAAAGGTAAGTAACAGAACTTCTGACAAACGCCTCGATTGATTCTCGCTCCATAAAGATCAAATCAACCGTAAATGGACAGAAGGTCAAGATCACAGGAAAACGGTTGGCTTAAGTATTTCAATTACCTAGAGTTAATAAGAAGATATAGTCGATTCCACCAAAACTACTGCTGGACTTCAATGGTGTGGTTTGGAATCAGTTTCAAAGATTGGGAGTTCACTGAATAGGAAAGGTGTAACATCCCCATCCGTCGTATGACATATAACAAAAGGTCCAACTGGAACCTGACGCCATATACCACAGACAGACGGAAGGGTTACGTATAAATAACTAAACTATCCAATTAAGACTACTCGTGCTAACACAGAACATTATAGCGGAAGTTTTTAAAAGTAGAAAGAACCCAAACTGAATAATCAATTTACATGAATGTCCACAATCGCTACCACTGGAATGAAATAACAATACACTGAAAGATACATGGCCTTATGGCCTTACAATAGTTAACTTATCAAATAGTGTCTTACATAAATTGGCTCGCAGGCCATCCACACATGACAAAATAAAACAACTATACGCTAAGGCCTTCAAGGGCCAGCACGGCAACATGGGCTCCAGCCCACTATTTTGCACTCGGCTCTGCAGCACCTGCAAGCAACATTCCACCGCACGGTGGCAAACAAGCAACGGTCAGCTAAAGCCGACCAAATTATAACGACCCTGTACATTTCTCTGGACGGCGGTGCTCCTTCCCTGCATATCATTAGCCCAGCTAAACAATAATGTATAAACATACTTCGCCACAGGTGTAGGCTCGCACGGCCAAACACCCCATGCACTCATGGCACATTAACGGTGAATCTTGATACTTCAACGTATTCACCACCACCCCTATGGCAACAACATGAGCATTTTAGCCTTCCTGACCACTGTCTAAGGCTCCCGACTATGCCAACGGCCAGTCCCCTTTTTGGGTCTCTCACACCGAACCACATAGCCCAAGTCCAATTCCACTTACCCGTTGCTCAACCACGTAGTTCACAGTAAGACGTACGCACGGGCCAAGCTTCTCTCAGATCCTAATATTCCAATCAATCACATAACCTAGTTATGTTCAAGGCCGATTCCCAGACCTCCAAGTTAGCAGAACAACGATTCCGCTTAGTTTTCCGGGTGCGCCTTGGAGCTAACCTCCAAGGATCCCTGCTGCAATCTACCGCGTAGAAACCCGAAAACCCAAAGCACGGAGTCTTTTCTGGCAAATCATAACAAATTCAACATCGCCGATCCAGACCAACATTTCTGGGTAGGCTTCACACACAATGCTTATGCCCGTACTTCGATTCCGGACTCTAAATACAACACAAGGGGACTATTCCCGTCAACCCTAAGGAACACCGCACACTCGCCGCACACTTGCGGGAGTGGTTTTTCCCTATGCAAAAAGGAAGAGCTTCACATGCTCAAGTAGAGAATCGTTACCCTTGTAGTACGCTTTGGCTCCATGGAAAACTATCTGGATAGAAGTCTTCGCAATGGGATTCCCTCCACGAATCTGCTCTCGGTTCTCTGATCGGTGCTCTGGTGCTCCGCCGGCAGCCGGAAAACTCCTCCTTCTTCCTCCTCTTTCTAACTCCTTGAGAGAGAGAGACTAAGGGAGAAAATGAGGAATTGATCCTCTATTTCCGATCTTAACAGAGCAGGGTTTCCCCAGGGCCGTCGGATTTTAAATAAAGAAATCGAACGGCTCTGATCCGCTTAAAAATCACCAGACCTGGGCCGAACACGGCCTCGCACACGGCCGTGTCCCAGGTCGTGTGCCTCGATCCAGGCACGATCGTCAAACACAGAGACTCACACGGGCTCAGACACGCCCGTGTCTCAATCGACACGCCCGTGTCGGGTCCTCGACACGCCCGTGTCCGGCGGCATGTCACATGTAACCGCCATGCCAACCGACACGACCCTACTGAACACGGGTACTGACATGGGTAGGCACACGCCCGTGTCATTAAGCCGTGTTACTTGTCGTGTCCTTCTCGGGATGAAAACGACCAAAACACCAACCAGACACGGCCTTGGACACGCCCGTGTCCTAGGCCGTGTACCCCAATATAGACACCAAAATCCCTTTTCACGCGACCAACTCAAATACAATTTTCGGGGCGTTACAAATCTCCTCCACTTAAGAAATTTCATCCCGAAATTAAGTAAAGGTACACAAAATTACAAGCTACCTGAATGGAATAACTCAGGGTATTCTTCCAACATAGTTTGCTCTCGCTCCTAAGAAAGCTCCTCACACCCGCAATTATCCCAATGGACTTTTACCATTCGGCTATCCTTGTTGCAGAGTCGATTGACTTCAACGTCTTGTATACGTATAGGCTTGACCTTTGTCGTCAACTCATAATCAACTGGCACCTGATCAACCGTAACTATCTGCGAAGGCTCTTGCACCGCCTTACGCAACACCGACATGTGGAACACATCGTGTAGCCCACTCAACTCTACCGACAGCTTCAATCTATACGCTGCTTCGCCAACATGCTCCAGGATCTCAAATGGTCCAAGGTATCTCAGACTCAGCTTCTTCAAGCGTCGAACCCGCGAGACACCTGTAAGACCCCCCCCCCCTTTTTTTCTTTATCGACACCAGGGTCTTAGGCCCAGAACCGCCATTTTGTGGTGACTCCTTCACGCCCTGAAGGGTCATCACCACAAAGCGCCGATTCTGCCGGCCAAATCGATCGCAGAAAAGTAGCACAATAATGTAAATGCAAAATTGCGGTCCACAGAAAATCACATATCATAGTAATAAATCTCCACGAAGGGAGTGTCCACAGAATAATACATAAAAGTACTAAAAATATGGGCTTATGCCCGGTACATCATATCCTCACTACAAAATCACTCCTGCGGAAGCAAAAGCAGAAAAACTACTCAAGGTCGAGACTCACGGTCCCGGCTGTATGAACTCCGGAGCTAGACTGCCCCACCTCCAAGCACACCGGTCTCTGGGGCTGCTCCTCCATGCTGGGCTCCACGATCCCATAAATGATGCGGTTCGAAAACCGTTAGTCTAAAAGACTAAGTCCTATCATCCCCCACCCCTTCCCCCATGACTCCTAGGCACCGAGCGGAGAGGAAGAAAGGGGAGTGTTGGAACACCATATTACTAATTTGGGTCAGGATCACTACGTCTCTAGGAAACAAATGCTTGACCTCCTGTATATCTCAATAGGTCAATTAGAATTGAGTCTAAGGATTAGAAGTCTAGGTTTGGAAGCTGCCCTGAAGACCAGATTTTCTGTTTGTAGACTAAGTCATGTCGTCGAGCTCAGCATGACGATTCGTCGAACTCCGATCGACGATCATCTAGCTCAACTTAGACAGATCGTCGAACTCCATTCGACGATCGCTGAGCTCAACTTCATCATATCGTCAAACTCCATTCGACGATCGGTGAGCTCAGGTCGACGATCTTGACTCAGCTTTGGATTTCTATCTCTGAGCTCAGTTCGACGATCTTTGAGCTCAGATCGACGATATTTTGCTGCTGTATTAGTCCATATCACCGAGCTCAGTTCGACGATATCAGAGCTCAGTTCAACGTTTTCAGATAACTTTAAGGATGGTTCTAGATTCAAATTCAAATCTGTTAAGGAGTTATTCTGCAATTAATTCTGAAGATTTCGTAGCCGTTTTCATTCACTTCTGGACCAAGTTTCAAGGGATTTTCAAGGAATATTTCTATGGACTTTCCTCCAGAAGAGAGTTTGCAATTAAGAATGCAATTAATGCAGGCCAACAACTATTCTTCTCAGAGAATGTTTTTCTATTCTGTATCAGAGAATAAAAGTAGACAATTTTGAATTTCTCATACAGAAGACAGAGAGAGATAGATTACAGACACACACAGACAGACTTCAGTAATCTTAACCAAAATATTCTGTCTTAAAGAATTCTCAAGACCACTCATCCAAGGAGATCAATCTTTTTCTAAAATCTTCAGATCTCCCTATTTTTCAAGCTTTCAAGGCCAACATATTTCAAGACTCCAGACATTCAACATTTCAGCTTTTGCTGGAATCATCTTTTGTTGGAGCTCAAGTTTTGAAGGCCTATCACCCTCAGCAAAGCTTCTTTTCCTGAAGATCTCAAGGATTCAGGGGGAGCTTTGACACCATTAATCCACGTAGTCTTCTCAGTTGTTTGAGAAAGAGAAGACTGCCACCACTCTCTCACCCCCTCTCTGTAAAGGGTTTCTCAAACTCCCTTCAAAAGTTTGAACTTGGTTTTTGAGCACCTTGTCAAAAGATCATTGGTGGCAAGACACCTGATCAAAAAATCTGATTTGGTTTTTGAGCACCTTATCAAAAGCTCATTGGTGCCCAGGACACCTGATCAACTCATCCTGCAGTGGGTTCCTACCTAGGGTGGTAGAAGAGTGGATGTACCCAAGTTTAGGGGAACCACTATATTTCCTTGTGTCTTCTGGTTTTGCTTGTCTTTATTTTTGTTTCTGGCCTTGATTATTCTGTGATTGGCTTTTGATTAATTTAGTTTTGTGATTAGATTTATTACTGCTTCCCTGCTCACTCATATTACAACAATTGTTGTAAAATGTTTCAAAGCACCATATACTCTATTCACCCCCCCTCTAGAGTATATCAGATCTAGCTGCCTTTCAATTGGTATCAAAGCGAGGTTGGTTAAACATACCACACCTTGGTGGTTGCACATGCTAACACCTGAACCCAAAGATCCCTAGTTAGATCTGTTTTCTTTTGTAGGTTATTATTAGATTTTGTTTTCACAAATCATGGCCCAAAACAAAGATTATGCTAGCACCAGACCTCCAGTGTGCAATCTATCCAAGTTTGCACTTTGGAAAGCAAGGATCATACTGTACATGAATTCTATTGACGAAGATATTTTCAACTCTGTTTTGACAGTGTGTCCAAGACCTCCAGAGAACTCCAGTACAAATGCTGTTCCACCTCCATCAGGAACATATGCTGATATCAAGAGATGGAAGGTAGCTGATGCCAAGGCTATGAACATCTTGGCCCAGACAATGTCTGATGACATATTTCAAAAGGTGGCTGAATGCAATTCAGCAAAAGAAATTTGGGACAAACTCTTAGAAATAGTCTCAGGCTCAGCTTATGAGAGAAAGGATAGGAGATCCCATCTCATATCTCAATATGAGAATTTCAAGAAGGGAGAAACTGAGTCAGTGGGAGACATGTACAACAGGCTCAGTCTAATTGTCAATGAACTCAGGACATTAGACAAAGAGATCTCACTAGCTGAACTTAATGACAAGATTCTAATGTGCTTCCCTAGCACTTGGGATTCAAGAATCTAGCCAATTAAGGATGCCAGAAGTCTGAATGAGATCACCACTGAAGCTCTATTGGGTAAGATCAAATCATATGAGCTAGTCATCAAAAATAGAGAAGAAGAACAGAAGGCTGCCTCACCAGCCATAAGAAAAGAGAAGACCATAGCAGTCAAGGCAACTGAAGAGCAGGCTGAAGACAAAGCCACAGGCAATGATGAACTACTCAGTCTGTTGGCCAAAAGATTTTATAAGATGGCCAGAAAAGACTTCAGAAGGAGATCATACAAGGAACATGATAAGCCAAGGTATGACAAATCCATTAATAATAATAATAAAGATATTATTTGCTTTGGTTGCAGGAAAACAGGGCACATAGTTCCTGACTGTCCAGAAAACAAAAACAAGGACAGAAGGGACAGGAAAGAAAGAAGAAAGGAGAAAGACTCCAAAAGGAATGGTAATGGCAAACCCTCATCAAGCAAAAACAAACATACAAGAAAGGGGTTTGTTGCTGAATCCTGGAGTGAGACTGAAAAAGAGTCAGAAGCATCATCCAGCTCCAGTGATGATGAAGATGATGCAGAAGAGAAAGAGTTCTGCATGATGGCAATCAATGCCTCACAGCACAATTCAGAAGAAGAGGAGTCAGAGTCAGACTCAGAGACTCAACCTAAAGAAGATCAGGTAATTGGTTCTTTTGATTTTAATTCAGAGGACTTTAAATCTGAATTTAAAGCATTGTGTTTAGACCTGCTAAAATCTGAGAAAGAAATTATCTCTCTCAGAAATCATTTATCTGAACATAATAATTTAAAGTCAGAAAACCTCAAACTCTCTCAGGAGTTGGAGAGCTGTAGGGAGCAGATAGCTTCACTGAAGAGTGAGCTGTCTGAGGCCAAGAAGCTTGAAGAATCCCTTAATGGGAGAAGCATCAAGCTGATGGACATCACAAGTACAGTGAACTCTAGATTTAATAGTACACTGGGCTTGGGTGCTTCATCCAGCCAACCTATAGTTCTAACAACTCCAATCAAATTCATTTCTGATAAAGGAAAGGGAGTTGTAGAGGTTGCTAGGAAAAATTCTGATCTGCCCCAGAAAACCAAGTCCTAGCAGAAATCGTCGAACGGAGGTCGACGATCGCCAAATGGAGATCGACGATCGCCGAACGCAGATCGACGATCTCAGGCAAAATCGTCGAACGCAGCTCGTCGATCTCAAGTACCTGAACTCAGCCATAGTTGACCGTCGAACGGAGCTCGACGATCTGACCCAAGATCGTCGAACACAGCTCCAAGATCGTCGAACAGAGGTCAGAGCTCTGGAAAATTTTTCAAAGGCAAATCAAAATTCAATCCTAATGGTCCTTCATCCCAAATCTTTAACCCTTATACTGAATGGATTATACCTCCAAGGAGATATCATCCTGAAGGATATAAGAGTCAACCTGGGATGTCTTTTATTTCAGAATTTAAAGGTTATCAACCTAGGCCCAAGGTAAACTGGGTCAAAAACAAATGAACTGTCTTATGTGCAGGTGAAGACCTATCCAACATCTAACCAACAATGGTACTTGGATAGTGGGTGCTCTAAGCACATGATAGGGAACAAGGACAACCTCACTTCTTTTAGAGCCAAGCTTGGACCCAAAGTTATCTTTGGTGATTCAAACTTTGGACAGACTAAAGGATATGGTGCAGTCCAGATTGGATCAGTAACTTTCAAGAAGGTAGCTTATGTGGAAGGACTGAAGCACAACTTAATAAGCATCAGTCAGCTGTGTGATGAAGGCTACCAGGTGACCTTCAGCAAAGCCTTATGCAAAATCAAGTCAGAGGACAACACAACTGTATTGATAAGTAAAAGGAAAGGTAACATCTATCTAGTAGATTTTATTTCAACTGATGTAGATATTTGCTTGTTTAATTCTGTCTGTAGACCAAACATTTTATGGCATAAGATACTAGGACACCTAAACCTTAGAACTATTGCTAGGCTATCCAAGGACAAGCTTGTTAGAGGACTACCTTCTGGCCACTACAAGAAGGAAGGACTCTGCAGGGCTTGTCAATTAGGCAAACAAACTAAAAACAGCTTTAAGTCACTTAATAAGAGTGATTCACCTAGGATATTGTATCTGTTACACATGGATATTTTTGGACCCATCATAGTACAAAGCCTAGGAGGGAAATCCTACACTTTAGTAGTTGTAGATGACTTCTCTAGATTCACTTGGGTGTTATTTCTAAGGAAGAAGTCTGATAACTTTAAGTGTCTGACAGAGTTTCTCAAATGTATACAGATTGAGTTCAATACTCACATTGCCCTGATCAGAAGTGATCATGTGACAGAGTTTGATTCTCTTCTTATGCAAGAGTTCTGTCAGAGTGAAGGGATCAGGCATACTTTCTCAGCTCCTAGAACTCCTCAACAAAATGGGGTAGCTGAAAGGAAAAATAGAACCCTTATTCAATCTGCCACTACATTGTTGTCAGATGCTCACCTTCCTCTATCCTTTTGGGCAGAGGTAGTGAACACCTCCAACTATGTGCTGAATAGAAGTTTGATACATAAACTAAAGGGAAAGACTCCCTATGAATTACTCAAAGGGAAGAAACCTAAAGTTGACTATTTTAGAGTCTTTGGTTGCATTTTCTACATTCATAATAATGACAAGAAATATTTAGCAAAATTTCAAGCCAAAGCTGATGGAGTGTTTCTGGGATACTCCATGATCAGCAAGGCTTATAGGGTTTATAATAAATCATCTTTAAAAATTGAGGAATCTGTCCATATATCATTTGATGAATCTAACATGTCTTTCAAGTAGAAGATTTCTTCTACCATAGAACCCTTGCAGGAACATTCTCTAGTTGAAGACTTGAACAAGTTACAGGTTACTCAAGGGGATGAAAGCAGTGAAGATGAAGAAAATGCTCAACATATTGAAGAACAACTTGAAGAGCCAGTTGTTGCACCCCAAGAGGAAACAACAACACAGGTTGGTGAACAATCAACACCCCCTGTTGATTTAGTAACACCAAGAGACCATCCAATTTCCCAAATAATTGGAGACATCTCAGCTGGTGTGCAAACCAGAAATCAGGTCAACCAAAAACTATTGTACACTTGCTTCTTATCTTAAATTGAACCTCAGTCCATTCAAGATGCAGAGCAAGATCCACACTAGATTATTGCAATGCAAGAGGAGTTGCATCAATTTGAGAGGAACAAAGTATGAGAACTAGTGCCAAAGCCTAAGGATCACTGCATTGTTGGAACAAAGTGTGTTTTCAGAAACAAACTAGATGATCAAGGAGTAATTGTAAGAAACAAGACAAGGCTAGTTGCTCAGGGATATTCTCAAGAAGAAGGAATAAACTACGACTAGACTTTTGCACCTGTTGCAAGATTAGAAGCCATCATAATATTTTTAGCTTATGCAGCACATAAAGGCTTCAATGTATATCAGATGGATATCAAAAGTGCATTCCTAAATGGAGACATCAAAGAGGAAGTATACGTCAGACAACCTCCAGGTTTTATCTCTCCAACTTATCCTGATTATGTTTTTAGATTGAACAAAGCATTATATGGTCTCAAGCAAGCTCCTAGAGCATGGTATGAGACCCTAGCATGCTTTCTCTTGGAAAATGGATTTATAAGGGGTAGAGTAGACCAAACTCTTTTCATTAGAACCCATAAGTCCCATATCCTACTAGTACAGATTTATATAGACGATATTATTTTTGGGTCTACTGATTCCAAATTCTGTAGAAGGTTTTCCAACTTAATGCATTCTAAATTTGAAATGAGTAGCATGGGTGAGCTATCCTTCTTCCTAGGATTGCAAGTCAAACAACATGCTGAAGGCATCTTTATTTCTCAAACCAAATATGCAAATGAATTGGTTAAGAAATTTGGTATGTCTGAAGAATCTTGTATGAAAACACCCATGCCCACTAATGCTGTATTGGATGCTGATGAACATGGGAAACCTGTTGATCAGACAACATATAGAGCAATGATTGGCTCTTTACTGTACCTTACAGCTAGTAGACCAGATATAATGTTTGCTATATGTATATGTGCTAGGTTCCAAGTAAGCCCTAGAGAGTCACACATAACACTAGTAAAGAGGATTCTCAGGTATGTTAAAAGTTGTCCAAATCTAGGTCTCTGGTATCCAAAAGATTCAGCATTTGATTTAACTGGATTTTGTGATGCTGACTATGCTGGATGCAGAATTGACAGGAAAAGCACCAATGGAACTTGTCAGTTCCTTGGTGATAGACTTGTCTCTTGGTTTTGTAAGAAACAAACTTCTGTGTCAACTTCAACTGCTGAAGCTGAATATATGGCTGCAGGCAGTTGTTGTTCACAAATCTTGTGGATTCAAAACCAACTACTAGACTATGGCTACAACTTAGAGAAGTCTAAAATCTTTTGTGACAACACTAGTGCTATTTCTATAGCTCAAAATCGAGTCCTCCATAGTCGGACAAAACACATAGAGATTATGCATCATTTCTTAAGGGATAATGTTGAAAAGAATAAAATTGAACTACAATATATCCCAACTGATTTACAAAGGGGAGATATTTTCACCAAGCCCTTGGATGAAAAGAAACACACCTTCTTCCTAAATCAGTTAGGAATGTTAGATGGAGGAAGTCTTAAATAATATCCAAGATTTTGACAGCTTAAAAATTGACCAAGACTAGGCAAACATCCTTATTTTTCTTAGTGTCTAGAGTTTTTCTGATCTCTGAACTGTGCTCGACGATTTGCCCCAAGATCGTCGAACGGAGATCGACGATTTCCAAAATCATTGACCTGAGTTCAACGTTTCTCAGATAGTATGAACTATCTCTTCCGGTCAACGATCGTCGAACGACGCTCGACGATCTTGTTCTTTGAACGATCGTCGAACAGAGCTCGACGCTCTCCAATATCGTCGAACGGAGATCGACGATGTTGAAGACTCTTCATATTCCTTTAGAAGCCTCGATCGTCGAACTGAGTTCCACGATCTTTCCAATTCTGCGTCGAACCCTAATATAAAATTCATTTTTCGCCGTCGTTCTCCCTCGCGCTTTCGATTTCTCTGCAAGAATTTTCTTTCCCTCCAAACAGTTCTGCACTTGGTCGTTTTGTTTGTTGAATTTTTGCAGGTACCCATGGCTGTGTCTGTTGCGGTTCTCGGTGCCATGAAGTTTGATGCTGGTTTCGACATCGACATGGAATCTTTCAGCACAACCGATCAGGTCTTTCAAGATATTTTGGGGCTATTCAAAGAGCAGAACCTGACTGTAATTATGACCACAAGTATCAAGCTTGCATCTGATGAGATCAAAGAATGGGTCTACACTGCCCACAATCAGGACAACTCCACCATTGTTGGGTCAATATCTGGCACACAGGTACCTCTAACCCCAGCAATTTTATCAGAGGTTTTTGAGTTGAGGAATGGTGAAGATACTGCTGACTTGTCTGGAGAACAGTATTCTGACCTGTTTGCCAGAATGGGTCATTCAGAGGCCAACCCTAGCAAGCTCTTGAAAAAGAACCTAACTGTGGAATACAGATTCATGGCAGATGTTGTTGGGAAAGTGCTACTGGCTAAGCACTCTGCCCATGATACAATCTCAAGGTATCAGCTCTGCCTCATGGGAGCTCTTGTAGACAGGAAGAACTTGAATTGGGGAGAAGTCTTCTTTGACCTTATCAAGAAGAAGATAAACAAAAGTTTTGTAACCTTTGGAAGGATTATTGGGGTGTTTCTGCAGCACAGGTGCCCTGCTCTGCTGGTCTCCTCTGGAATCCATATCAATGCTTCCAAGAGACTGTCTTGTGCCCTATTTGGTAAATGGGACAGACAAATCAGCAAGCCCAGCAGGCCCTCCTCCAGCACTCCTTCAGGCACAAGGACTCTCAGAGTCACTTCCCCACAGGTCTCTACCCCTGCAGATGACCTGCCTGCTGATGTTGCCTCTCCTCCTCCTCCTCCTCCAATTCCATCCCTTCCCATACCATCTACTATTCCAATTCCACCCACCATCATCATCTCCATCCCCTCTCCAACATCTACACCATCTCCAGTACCTACTCTTCCACTCCCAGAAGACCACTTCCATCCATTATTCTCCTACCTTCCACCAGATGCCACCTCATCACTCTCCCATCCATCCTTCACCCTTATTGATGATTCCTTTATGGATGATTCACCATCCTCTCCTCCTGAGCTACCCTCATCCTCAACTTCCTATCAAGATCTTCTACAAGAGATCATTGACCAACCCACATTCACCCCATCTATCTCCATCCCACTGTCCTCCATATCCACCTTACCCACACCTCAGCCATCTCTTCCCCCATTCTCCAGCTCTCCTCTACCCTCACCCTCACCTGCACCTCCATCTTCTACCTCTGTGTTGGGTACATTGGTCAAATGTACCTGATTTGAAGAAGCCTCACCCAACTCAATGATATACATCATAATGTATTTGATGTATGTTTGAGTTACTTGTGCAGGTTAGGTATTCATTGGACTGAAGCTAAAAACTTTCTAAGTCCATGTGTCGACACCCAGAGGGTAAGTGTCGACACTTGAGAAAGCTTGTGTCGACACCCAGACAAGCAGTGTCGACACTTGGAGTCATTGTGTCGACACGTGGAATGAAGAGTCGACACCAGACACAAAGTGTCGACACAAGGAGCTGTCTCGACACTCAGTGAAGAAGTATGCAGAGAAGCAGTGTCGACACTTAGCAGAAGTGTCGACACCTAGAAGAGCTGTGTCTACACCAGAAAGTGTCGACACTTGGAGTTGTGTCGACACTCAGCAAAATTCTGCGGAGACTAAGTACAAGTGTCGACACCTAGCACAATGTGTCGACACTTAACCAGAAGAGTCAACATATTAAGTAAGTGTCGACACTCAACACAATGTGTCGACACTATGAAGAAGAGACAGCACTTGAAGTAAGTGTCGACACTCAACACAATGTGTCGACACTATGCAGAAGAGTCAGCACTTGAAGTAAGTGTCGACACTCAACACAATGTGTCGACACTATGCAGAAGAGTCAGCACTTGAAGTAAGTGTCGACACTCAACACAATGTGTCGACACACCATCAGAGAAGTCAACATTTAAAGTATGTGTCGACACTCAGAACAATGTGTCGACACACAGTTAAAGACTCAACACTGGAAGGAAGTGTCGACACAAGGAGCTGTGTCGACACTTAGCAAAGAACAGAAATATCTACAAAAATATTCTAAGTACAAGTGTCGACACTAAGGGAATGTGTCGACACTCAGCTGAAGAATCTATATTGAAGACTTGTGTCGACACCAAGAAGCAGTGTCGACACTTGACAGATTCAACACATGAAGATGTGTCGACACAAAGGAGATGTGTCGACACTTAGAAGAATTCAACAAGTTACAGAAGATCAAGTACTTGTGTCGACACTTAATTTCAGTGTCGACACTTGAAGAAGAATCTGTGTCGAGACATACAAGGAGTTGTGTCGACACCTTGTAGACTTGTGTCGACACTTACACAACATGTGTCGACACTTGGTCTATAAGTGTCGACACTTAAGAACAGAAAGTCTCGACACTATCTGACAGTTAGAGAATTTCAAGAATTGACTGGATGACATGACAGCTGCCGTTCCAGCCGGTTTACAGCACTTGTCAGAGATGTCAGAAGTCAGTTATGAACCGGACCAGCCGGTTACCATGAAGAAGGCCTATTAATAGGCACAGACTGTTTACAGAAAGGGTGTTGATAAGGTGTTAATAAGAAGTTGAAAAGAAGTATTGTTAAGAAGATTAAGTTCTGACCCAGTGCAGAACAATCTAAGAGATTTGTTCAAGGGGTTGCTGATCAAGTTATCCAAGTGATACAAATCAAGAAATCTTGCTGTCCAACAGCAGATCTAAGAAGTTGGAGAGAGAGAGCTCTAATCAAGAATTCAGTCTTTGGAACTAAGGCTGAGAAGAAGGATTCAGAATCATCTGGATCTCAAGAAGCAGAGGTCAAGGATCAACTGCAGAGGATTCAGACTAATTCAGTTCTACTCAAGAAGCTTTGAAGGAAGCTAAGTCAGTTTGGATCTAGCTGAGTTCTTCCAAGAACTCTTCAAGAAACTCTCAACTCCTCTCTTATTTTCTGAGTTGTAGAGTTAGTTATTGTAATTCAATTTTAACTTGTAGGATCCATTGGATCTGAGTGAATTGTAAGCCTATATTATAAAGGCTGAGGGTAGGGCTTGGTTGCCTGAGTGTAGGAGTTGAAGAACTCTGAGTGTAGACCTTGATTGGCTGAGTGTAGTCCTGGGTGGCTGAGTGTAGGCCTTGGTGGCTGAGGTGTAAGGCTTTGGGCCTGAGGTGTAGGAACCTATTTGGGTTCTGAGACAGTGGAGAAGTTTGGCCGAATCTAGTACACTGCTAGATAGGCGAAGGGGGAAAGTGGATGTACCCAAAGATTGGGGAACCACTATAAATTTGTGTGTCTGCTGTGCTGTGGATTGGCAGTTTATATTTTGTTATTGCTGTTAGCTGTAGAAATCTGTGAGATAACTGTTTTGCTGCCAACAAAGTTTCAAAAAGGTTTAGGTCACCTATTCACCCCCCTCTAGGTGTTTACGTACCATATCTTTCAAGTGGTATCAAAGCGAGGTTCCTCAAAAAGGACTAACTATCTGAGGAGATCCAGTTTGGCAGATTCAGTGTAAGTCAGAACATAGTTTCAAGAAAATCAAGAAACATGGGTTCTTCAGAGAATCACAAGGAATTGGGTTCAATGAAACTGCCCATATGCAGAAAAGAGATCTTTGGGATCTGGAAAGAAAGGGTTAGGCTATTTATGGAGGCCTCTGACCCTAGAATCTACATCACAGTCAAAGAGGGGCCATATGTGCCCATGAAGGTTTCAGTTTTGGATGCTACACAGAGAACTCCAAAGGATTTCTCTGAGATGACTAAGGATGAAATTGTCCTAGCCACTATGGACAAGAGGGCACAAAACATTATAGTAAGTGCCATTGATGATGCCACTTTTCAGAACTTAATTCACTGTAAAACAGCAAAAGAGATGTGGGATACTCTCATTGTCTATATGGAAGGTTCTGAAGAAGTTAGGCAAGATAGGAAGTCCTTGCTTAATCAAGAGTATGAGAGCTTTAGGCAAGGAAGAGGAGATAGCATCACTGAATGCTACAAGAAGTTCTATAGAATTGTTAATGAACTCATGTCCTATGGAAGAGAGTTCACTAACTATGAATTGAATGATAAGTTCTTAAGGTCCCTAACCAAAGATTGGGACACCAAGATCTGTGCCATCAGAGAAATGGCAAAGTTGGGAGAAATTCCTCCTCCCACACTGTTTGGCAAGTTGTTGTCTTATGAGATGCAGCTGTCAGTGAGAAAAGAGGAGGAAAAATCAACAAGGACTGAGCACAGGGAAAGGACTGTTGCCTTCAAGTCAGAAGTGCCTAGAAAGGGCAGGACTAAGTCATCAACTCCTCCTCCAGAGGTAGTTGAATCAGAATCTGATGAGTCTGTTAGCACAAAGTCTACAAGCAGTGAAAGTGATGAAGACTTTGCTGCATTCACCAGACATTTTCAGAAATTCCTGAAGAAGAAACAGTGGAGGTCCAGACCTTCATTTTCCAAAGGGAAAGAAGTCCAGTATCAGGAGAAGAAGCCTTCAAAGAAGGACAAGAAAAAGACAAAGACTAGCAAGACAACTGGGTCTAAGATAGTGTGTTACTGCTGCAATAGACAGGGTCATGTTATTGCAGATTGTCCTGATAGAAGAAAAGAATCCAGTGACAAAAAGAAGACTCACTTCAAAGGAAAGAAGGAGAAGTCCTTTGTTGCAAAGAATGAGAAGACTCTTTCAGACATTTCTTCTTCAGACACTGAGACAGATGCTGAAGCCTACATAGGGCTATTTGCAGAAGAAGAAGAAGAGTTTATGCAGATCATGGAATCAATCTATGAACAAGAAGAGTGTCAGTGCCAAGGACTGATGGCATTGACTGAAAGTACCAAAATCCTGGAGCAGCCAGGAGGAGCAGAGGCGTTGAGTTCCGTCCTAGTCAGAGAAGAGGGGAAAAAGCAGCTGCCCATTTATTATGTTAGCAGGATTCTGAAGAAGGCGGATCTACGTTACCCTATCCTAGAAAAGCTGGCATACGCCTTGATTGTTTCTCCCAGGAAGCTCCGGCCATATTTCCAAGCACATTCGATTAGGGTGGTGACGGACCATCCTCTCCGTAAGATTTTTGAAGGAGTGGAGCACTCGGGTAGGCTGGCCAAGTGGTCTATCGAGTTGAGTGAATTCAACATTTCGTTCGTACCAAGGCTCTCCTTTAAGGCACAGGTAGTGGTTGACTTCTTGGCAGACTATGTCACGGAAGTCGGGGCCGAGGAGTCGCGTCCACAAGAAGCATGGAAGATGACGGTTGACGGGGCCTCGGGAAAGCACTCGCTCGGAGCGGGGGTGGTACTGACAAGTCCTCAAGGGGTGACCATAGAACAAGCGGTCGCTTTGCATTTCCCCACAACCAACAACCAAGCAGAGTACGTGGCAGTGATAGCCGGCCTTCGCTTGGCAAAAGAGCTCGAGATTAAGGACGTTGAGGTTTTCACAGATTCATTGGTGGTGGCATCTCAGATACGAGGAGAGTTCGAGGCTCGGGAGCCCACCCTTGTGAAATATTTGTCCAAGGTGAGGGCAATCATCAGGGTCTTCCGAACGTTCTCCATTCAGCACGTCCCCAGAGAAGAGAGTGCTGCTGCCGATCGATTGGCTAAGTTCGGACCTCGGGGAGGGGGTACCCTGACTGATTTATTCCATCCAGCGATCGAAGAGGGGGAGCTAATGGAGGTGGATCGACAACCCTCGTGGGTGGATCCCTTCATTACCTTCTTCTTGACAGGAACCCTCCCTGAGCGGATTAAGGAGGCAAGGAACTTCCGGCATAAGGCAGCTCTTTATCTCATGCATGAAGGAGGATTGCACCGGAGGATGCTTTCGGGTCTCCTAGCTCGATGCGTGATGGGGGAGGAGACCAGACACGTTTTGGAGGAGGTGCACTCCGGGGAATGTGGTAGTCATTCTAGAGGGAGGACGTTGGAATCAAGGGTGGTCAGACAGGGGTACTTCTGGCCCACCCTGAGGAAGGACGCGACAGAGTTTGTAAGGAAGTGCAAAAAATGCCAGCTCTACGCCCCCTCCAGCTCATGCCAGCTCAAAGGCTCCGAAGTATCACAGCACCATGGCCTTTCGCCATTTGGGGGATGGATTTAGTTGGGCCTTTCCCTCCAGCTAGTGGACAAAGAAGATTCCTCCTGGTTATGATAGATTACTTCTCTAAGTGGCTAGAGGTTAAGGCTCTAGCAAAGGTGACATCCCAAATCACCAGGAACTTTGTCTGGGGGGAGATCATCTGCATGCACGGGTTGCCTCAGGCCATCGTCACGGATAACGGTCCTTAGTTTGCTAGTGAAGAGTTCATCAGCTTCTGCACTTAGCTGGGCATCGACCTCAGGTTTGCCTCCGTCCACCACCCCAGGAACAACAGTCAGGTGGAGGCGGCAAACAAGATTATCGTAAACCTGCTAAAATAGAAGGTGGAGAATTTGAGATGGAATTGGGTAGAGCATCTCCCCTCGGTCCTGTGGGCTTTGAGAACAACCCCGAATACGGTGACCGGCGAGAATCCCTTCAAGCTTTCCAATGGTTGTGAGGCAGTACTACCCGTGGAGTTCGAGGTCCGATCCCCATGAGTTGCGGCTGCAGGGGATGGGGACGAGGCGTGGAGGAAGGAAAATGAAGAAGGCCTACGCCTCTCGCTAGACCTGGCAGAGGAGCTGCGAGACGTGGCAGCCATCAGACAAGAAGAGATCAAGCGTCGAATGGCAAAGCACTTCAACAGGAATATCATGATAAAGCAATTCGCGGAGGGAGATCTGGTACTAAAGAAGGTTGATGCGGCAGGATGGTCTGCTCCGGTGGGAAAACTCAATCCAAACTAGGAGGGACCTTATATTGTAGAGAGAGTGTTAAAAGCAGGAGGCTACTACCTCCAGGATGTGGAGGGTAGGACCTGGAGCCACTCCTGGAGTGGGGATGACTTAAAACGCTTCTACACATGAAAAGAGAGAGCAGAAGATATGTACTCAAATGATGTCGCTGCCCCTCCGCCACTACTTGATGACGATCCAGTTGCCGAGGCTCTACAACATAAAGACCTTCGGAGCAATGATGACGCTAACGGACGACGCCGCTACAACCTCCGCCCGCGGCGTGCTACCCTCACTTGATGACTATTTTAATTAATTTGTCATGCTTTATTATTTTATGTGCGAATATAAAATTATTCCAATCTTGGTTAATAATTTTATATTCATTTGTGACTTATAATCTTTAATTATTTTCAGCAAACATTTTGGTGTGTATGTAACCGCCCGTATGGATGAGATTTCATCTCCATTATGGACGGTTGGATCTCTTTTGTAACTCCTATTTAAAGGAGGCTATTATGTGTTTGTAACCGCCCGGATGGATGAGATTTCATCTCCATCATGGACGGTTGGATATCTTTTGTAACTCCTATTTAAAGGAGGCTATTATGATGAGTAATGGAATGAAAAAGAAAACCTAAAAACCCCCCTTTGAAGAATTCGGCCACCATGGAGAGAGTCCATTAGCCGCCCCCCCTTTTGGTGTGACGCCAAGCCTTGCCTCCTCCATCCCCGTTCGGTGCGACTCCGGCGTGACTTCCTTTCGGTGCGACTCCAAGGAAGAAGGTTGCAGCCCATTCGGTGTGAAGCCGGTGGATCCGTGGAGAGAGTGATTCTCCCACCTTATCTTGTGTGATTGTTGTTCTTGGTTGGGTAACTTCTTCCTCTTAGAGATTCTTGCTATAGATTTTGTGGAGGTTTTTGCAAACCGTTTTTTCCGTGATTTTTAAATACGTCGCTTGCAAATTCCGATTTCGATTTCGTTGTTATTGAACCTCTGGTGATCCGGATTGGGTAGATCCGTTGCGAGAGCGAGACTTGGCCTAGCCTTGACTTGCCCTCCAAGATTGGCACATTTTGGTGTTAACAAGGGAGTTAATCACAACTCGAACTCGACCGCCTATTGAAGTTTTCCGCCGCTCCGAAAATAAATTATTGCTGCGTTGAAACGGCTCAAGTTGGTACAATATATGCTTGTGTAGGTGCGGTGAGTTGTGTGCTTGTTGGAGAGGTAGGTCCTAAGGACGTTGTATCGAGTCCGGCAATTTTCTCTTTCGGATTTGGGAGCAAACCCGACCCCTTTTCGCTCGTTTTTGGTCGGAGCCCTTCCCTTTGGTTTTATATCTTGTGATAATATTTTCCATTAGCGTATTCGGGCACGAATCACGGTCACCCCTACATCAATTTGGTATCAGAGGCGGTCGTTTCAACTCCCACGTTGCAAACATCCTCTCTACGTTTCTTGTTGCCCGATCGGATCTAAAAAAAAAATCTAAAAAAATTATTTTCTGTGGTCTGCCAATAGCGGGCTGAAATCTTTATTTTTCAGCAAAATTTCAAAAAAAAATTTTTTAACGATCCACGTGTTCCTCACATCGGGAAAATATAAAAATATCTTATTTTCAGTATAGCTACAGCCCTAGGAAAAATCACCTTTCCAAAATTTCCTAGACCTGAATGCGCACTAGGCACGGATCTGAGTACGCGACACCGTCTACATCTAGGATGGCTGCGAGCGAGCATGGCGATCCCAACACCGAGGCCATAGCAGGGTTACGTAACGAAATGACGGAGCTTAGAAACATGTTGGCACAGATCCTGCAAAATCAAGCAAGGCCACCCCCGCCACCCATTAATGTTGAGCAGCCCAACCGGCGCCAACAAACTCCTGAGTCGGATTCCGATGAGGACTCTCCCCGAGTGCCCCCTCGAGAACACCGCCACGATCGTGCTTACGATATCACTAGGGCCATTAAGATCGACTCCCCCACTTATGATGGCATGGGAGATCCCCAGATCTTCCTTACTTGGGTGGTGGATATGGAGTGCTACTTCGATTGGCACACCCTTACGGACCATCAAAAGGTCCAAGTTGCCAGGATGAAGCTAACGGGACGTGCCAAAACTTATTGGCTGAATGAAGAGCGTAGGCTAGGAACCGGGAATGGGGTCCCACTTATTGGATGGGCCATGATGAAGAACTTGTTGACCGATCAGTACGTTCGACGAGCTTGCCACTCTACGACAGGGCTCCAATTCGGTAGCTGAGTATATGGGAGAACTGAAGGACCGTATGGTGCGTTGTGATTTGAGGGAGATCCCCGAGGTCACCCTATCCAGATTTCGTAAGGGGCTTCATCCCGATATTCAGCGGAAGCTCTTACGATATGGTCATACGGATCTGAACACGACATTTAATGCCGCCCTCGACATCGAAAAGCACTTAGCCTCTAAGGCTCACTCCCGGTATTCCCATGCGAAGGGAAAGTCCACAGCTGGAGCCTCTTCCTCCACATATCAGGATAAAGGGAAGTTTCGGTCTGCCGAGTCAAAGTCTGTCGTGATTACTGCTAGGAACGACAAGAATCCTGCGAGTGAGCGTGTCCCTATAGGGAAGGTTAGCAAGGCTAACACTACTTGTTACTCTTGCGCCATTCAAGGCCACTATGCCTTTGAATGCCCAACGAAGACTAAAGCCATAGCCCTTCTAGAGTCGACTACCGACCTAGCTGATTTCGTTTATGAGGCTGCTGAGGAGAGTGACCCAGAAGGGGTCCCAAGAGATTTAGAGGACCAACACCCCGTTATGGTGATGCGTTGTATCTTGACCACCCCTCGTCCGTTAGATGACTGGAAAAGGACTAGTATATTTTCCCTGATCTTTAAGAGTGGCGAGAAGTTGTGCAAGATGATCATTGATAGTGGCAGTTGTGTAAACGTCATCTCTGAGAATGCCGTTACACGTATGTTGTTGGGTATTGTATCCACAATGTACCTGATTTGACGAAGCTCCTGGACAAGCTAAGGTGAATAGACTATGTATTTGATAAACCTTTTCTAGTTGTGCTTGTAGTTTTTCCACGCTAAGTGCACACCAATGTCAGGGTGCAGTAGGTCAATATACACGGGTCTGCACGACGTAATCCCTCGTTGAGCAGATCAGTGTGTTGGCCTACGTGTACTCTCTCTATTGGAGTGCACTTATTTTCAAGCACAGGGCCGCTCATATGCAAGAGAAGACAAGGAGCATGGAGGGTCAAGGAGCAGCTCCTAGGTGGAAGACGAGAAATCGTCCAAGGAAAATTCGACGAGAATCACCAAGTGATTCTCGCCGAATCGGCGAGAATCACTTGGTGATTCTCGCCGAATCGACGAGAATCATCAGTGATTCTCGCCGACTTCTTCTGGCCATCTCAAAATGGTGCCAAGTAAGATTCGGCGAGAATCACTTGTAATTCCCGCCGAACCAGTGGTCAAGCAGCCCATGAACACAAAGTCCAATTCGTTGAGAATCGACAAGAGATTCGACGAGAATCACAAACGACTCTCGACGAATCGTCGAGAATCACTTGGTGATTCTCGCCGATTCGTCGAGAATCGTCTGCGATTCTCGCCGATTTTGACTTGGCGTTTTCTCAGCTTATTCCCTGAACCGGATTCTGCCGCTGTTTAAAATCTGGACCGGGATTTGGGGACTATCTCTGTGGGTCCCACAAACGGTCTTATTGGGGGTAGCTACAGTATAAATACCTGGGTATCTTGAACAGTAAAAAGACACAGAAAAATACGCGAGCTCACGGAAACCCTAAAATCGCGAAATCCTTCCGCCGCCTCCGTCGCCGCTCGCGCAAGTCCGTCGCCACCGATAGATCTTCTTCCCTATCTCCGGCGACAGTAGCTTAGCAAGGCTCGAGTCTCACGCGTCTATCCAGAGATCTCTTGTCTCTCGATTTGTTGATCGGAAACACTTCCCATCCGAATCGATCGAGACGACCGATCCTCGTGTGACCGTTGGTAGACCGAGCTTGCTTCGCAACGAAGTTTGGATCTCCAAGTTCAGCAGCTGCTCTTCTTCGTAGCCGCCGATCCCGAAGCTAGCCGCCGCTCGTGTGCCGCCGCCGGTTCCGGGGAGATCTTCTCCAAGCAAGACCAAGGTCGTAGACTCTTCATCGACTTCAAGAACACGTCGTCGACCAAAGAGGAACACCGGTGTCTCCAAGAGAAGTTTGTATCACGTGTACATTCTACTTTTATTTTATTGTAAAGGAACTTTTGTTCCGCGGTGTAAGGGTTGGGTGCAACCCGATTTGTGGGAGTGTTGACTCTCACGTGTGGAAGGGCTCCTTCCGTTAGTGAAGGGATTGGATTTCAATCCCGTTGGAGAAGTGACCGAGTCGTCCCTTGTTGGGGAGATAGGTCGAAGGGGGAAAGTGGATGTACCCAAGTCGGGGAACCACTATAAATTTGCTGTGTATTCTGTGTTCTGTGTTTGTTGCTTTTATTGTGCAGGTACATCTGTGAATTCCGCAAAAGAACCACACGTCACCTATTCCCCCCCCATAGGTGCACATAGCCGACACTAGGTGGACTTTCAAGTGGTATCAGAGCCAGGTTCCTCAACAAAAAGGCTAACACCTTGAGGTGAATCCTGCCACTAGTGTCAACAAGGAGACATACATCTACCATGGACGGACTCAAGTACTCCGACAAAATCCCAGTATGCAACAGACTCAACTTTCCTATCTGGAAGGAAAGAATCAGGTTCTACATGGAAGCAGTGGACCCTCGACTGTTCATGATCGTGCTGGAGGGACCTTATGTACCCACTAAGGCCTCCACCATTGATCCCACCAAGAAAGTGCCGAAAACACTCTCTGAAATGGACAAGGATGAGATGGTTCTAGTGGGCCTTGACATGAAGGCTAGAAACATCCTGGTCAGTGCAGTTGATGACTCGATGATGCAAAACTTCAGCAACTGCAAGACAGCTCAGGAGATATGGCAGTGTCTGATCATTCTGATGGAGGGCACAGATGAAGTAAGGGATGATCGGAGATCCCTCCTGAACCAGAAGTATGAGGCTTTCCGGCAAGGGCCTAAGGAAGAGATCGGAGTCACATACGAGAACTTCCTGAAGATTGTCAACGCCCTCAAGGGCTATGGAAGAGTGTTCACCAATGGTGAACTCAATGACAAATTCCTTAGGTCCCTGACTAAGGAATGGGACACAAAGATCTGCGCCATCAGAGAATTTGGCAGACTAGCAGAAACTGATCCTCAAATCCTGTTCGGGAAGCTGATGTCCTATGAACTTCAGCTGAACACCAGGAAGGCAGAGGAAGAAGCAGAGAAGGCTGCTGCAAAAGAAAAGACTGTGGCCCTAAAAGCCAGTCACTCCAGAAAAGGGAAGGGTGCGGTGTCCTACCGTGCTAGAAATAAGGAAGAAGAGGAGGACTCCGATCCATGCTCCTCCAGCTCAGAACTGTCGGAAGAGGATTTCTCCCTCATCACTCGAGAGTTCAAGAAATTCCTCAAGATGAGGAATCAAAGAAAGAGAGACGGCTCCTCTTCCAGACATCAGAAGAAAAACTACTCTTCTGACAGGTATGCATCTAAACCTAACAAACACCGTTCTTCTGATATTATTTGCTTTGGATGCAATAAGCCAGGTCACGTTGTGGCCGACTGCCATCAAAGCAAAAGAGATAAAGGGAAAGGAGAGGAGCTCATATCCTCCAGAGATAAGAAGAAGGAGCGGAGCTATATCGCCAGAAGGCCAAAGACACTAAGTGAGTCTGATTCTTCAGACTCCAGTGATGATGAAGAAGCCTACTTCGGGCTGGTGGGTCGATCGGACTCAGAAGGAGAATGCCCCCCATTCACTGGGAAGGTAAAAGCTCACACCCCTCTTTCCGATTCCGACTCTGATCCTGAGTCTCAGGATGATGAACCTGAGGATGGCCCTTCGGCCCGTGAAGCTGAGCTCCTCGACAAGTATGAGCTTCTGCTCAACACTTTTGACGAGTGCCGCAAGAGACTGAAGGCTGAGAAGAAGGAAGTAAGATTCCTTAAGGGTGAGTGTGTATCCCTAAGGGAAGAGGTCACTAGCTTGATCTCTCTCAGACAGGAGCACATTGACCTAACTTCAAAGCACTCAGAGTCTTTGAAGCTCCTTGATCTCAAGCAGGAGGAAGTCAACAGATTGGAAGAACTACTTGCGGCAGAAAGGAAGATCGTACAGAGCTTCTCTATGCCTAAAACAGTGCTTCCAGTCGTTGACACCTTCGCTGCTCAGGCCAAAGGAGCTGGCTTGGGGCATGTTGGGGCATCTGGTTCTTCATCTCGGAGAAACAAGAACCAGAGGAAGAATAAGGCCGCCAAGAAGGCCTCTGCTGATGAAAAGGGGAAGGCTCCTCTTAGTCCTGTTGCATTCAGAAAGCCTGGCTTTCCTTGCAACCAACATGACTTTGAGTCAACATATGGGCATCATTTCCGGCCCTCGGTTGCAAAGCCTAAGAGCCGGTATGAAGGTTGGAACTTCCCCCGGAACTTTGGGGAGAGTGCCTTCAAGGCACCTTATGAGGAGATCCACATAGGAAGTTATGGTCCGTTCTCTAGCGGCCATAATGGAAAGCAGGCGCCAAAAGTCAAGCCTGTTATTCAGAAGGTGACAACGTCATGTGACTGCCATCACCATGAGGCCTCCACCTCCAGATCCAAGGCCCCAGCTGTACCCGCTGTTCCCAGGGTAAGGCAGGAGCCTCGGAAGAGATACAACAGGTTCGACTGTTGGTGCTGTGGCAAAGTCGGTCACTTTGCCGTGGATTGCTGGTTTAATCCAAGGAACTACGAGACTCCCCATGTTAACAATGCGAGACCGACCACTCGTAGGGTTAACCAACCGAGGGGGAGTGTGCTAACCAGGAATCTAGGACCCAAGTTCGATTGGGTTCCTAAGGCAAATTAATTTTGTTTTGCAGGAATGTCCAAAGGCCACCAAAACGCCAATCTGGTATTTGGACAGTGGATGCTCCCGGCATATGACCGGGACAAGAAGCCTGCTGCATGATTACACTCCAGTCGAGAATGGACCCAAAGTCATCTTTGGAGGGTCAGATCGAGGAGTCACCAGAGGTTATGGTATGATTTCCAACGGTATAATCTCTATCACCGACGTGGCTTATGTTGAAGGGTTAAACCATAACCTGATCAGTGTAAGTCAGTTATGTGATAAAGGTTATGACGTTAAGTTCTGCAAGGATAAATGTCTGATAATTTCACGTAGCTCCTCTGAGACGGTATTATCAGGCATTAGGAGCAGAAATATCTTCTGCTTAGATTTTCTTAGTATAGATTCATCTACCCCCGTATGCCTTGTGGCAACAGGCAGTGCTTCTCTTTGTGAACAGTGGCACAAGAGATTGGCACATATTAATTATAAGACAATTAGTATGCTATTTTCTAAGAATTTAGTAAGAGATTCTCCCAGTATCAAGTGCATCAAGGATAGCCCCTGTCATGCATGTCAGATGGGCAAACAGACCCGGGCTACCTTTAGGAGCATTGCAGACAAAGACTCTTCCCGATGTCTTTACCTGCTACATATGGACTTGTTTGGCCCAATGCAAGTTCATAGCTTGGGAGGCAAGTCATATACGCTAGTGATAGTTGATGATCACTCACGGTTTACATGGGTGTTCTTTTTAAAACGAAAGTCAGATACTTTTGACATCTTCACTAATTTTGTCAAGCAGGTTCAGAACGAATTTAACTGCTCCGTGGTCAAAATCCGAAGTGACCATGGAACAGAATTCGAATCTGGTGCTATGACAGAATTTTGTGAAGAACATGGTATCTTTCATGAGTTTTCCTCCCCGCGCACTTCTCAGCAAAATGGAGTTGCGGAGAGGAGAAATAGAACTCTCATTGAGGCCTGCACGACTATATTGAAAGATGCTTCTCTCCCGGAATACTTCTGGGCAGAGGGTGTCAATACGGCATGTCATGTACAAAACCGAGCGTTGATCAACAAACATCATCGTAAGACGCCCTACGAGCTACTGAAAGGCAGGAAACCAACCATGTCCTACTTAAGGATCTTTGGTTGCAGATGCTATGTACTAAATAATGGGAAGTATCCGCGTACTAAATTCGGTGAAAAATGCTTCGAAGGCATATTCATGGGATATAGTTCCCATAGTCGGGCATATAGGGTCTTCAATAAGAAAACCTTAGTGGTAGAAGAATCAATAAATGTTGTATTTGATGAAGGAAGCTTGCTTAACAGCAATTCTTCCAGTTGTATTCTTGAAGATGCAGGTGTTAGACTTGACCAGCTGAATCTGGATGAGACCCCTAAAGATGACGCACCCAAGTACGTCAAAGTTTCCACCTCCACGTCATCTGAAAATGTTGAAGATCAAGATGGAACAAATCTTTTAGAAGAACGAGAAGCACAAGAAGTAGCTGAAGCTCCCGACGCCAGACTTCTAGAGCTCCGTCACGCGAGGGATCATCCTAGAGAACAGATCATCGGAGATCCTCGTGTAGGCGTCAGAACTCGAAGAGGTACAACTAACGAAGTACTGCATCTCAGCTTCCTGTCTCAGGTTGAGCCAAAGAAGTTCGATGAGGCGAACAAAGATGCGGCATGGATTCTGGCCATGCAAGAGGAACTACATCAATTCGAACGTTGCAAGGTTTGGACGCTGGTTCCCAGACCATACAAGCAGAATGTCATTGGCACGAAGTGGATTTTCAGAAACAAGCTGGATGAACGTGGTGTCATCATAAAGAACAAGGCCAGGCTGGTGGCTCAAGGCTACAGACAGGAGGAAGGGATTGACTTTGACCAAACCTTCGCACCAGTCGCAAGGCTCGAGGCAATCCGGTTGTTCCTGGCATATGCTTCACACAAAGGATTCACTGTCTACCAAATGGATGTAAAATCGGCATTCCTGAACGGAGAACTGAAAGAGGAAGTATACGTCGCTCAACCCCCAGGTTTTGTCGATCCTACTTATCCCAATCACGTTTATTTTCTCAATAAGGCCTTATATGGGTTGAAACAAGCTCCCCGAGCTTGGTATGAGACTTTATCTAGTTTTCTTCTTGAGAACAAGTTCTCCAGAGGCAAAATAGATAAAACATTGTTTCTCAGGGAAGTCAAAGGCAAGATTTTGCTGGTGCAAATCTATGTCGATGACATAATATTCGGCTCAACGGACAACAATCTTTGCAAAAAGTTTTCCAAACTTATGCAAGGAAAGTTTGAAATGAGCAGTATGGGAGAGCTCAAGTATTTCTTAGGCCTTCAAGTGAAACAGTCTGAGGATGGAATCTTCATCTCTCAGACGAAGTTCACAAATGAACTCCTTAAGAAATTCGGTATGGAGAGTGCAACCTCTATGAGGACTCCAATGGGATCCACCATGTCTCTGGATAAGGATGAGAAAGGTAAACCTTTCGATGAAACTAAATACAGAAGCATCATTGGATCCCTGCTCTACCTTACTGCCAGTAGACCGGATATTATGTTCTCCACATGTGTATGTGCCCGATATCAGGTGAACACTAAGGAATCTCACTATGTCGCTGCAAAGCGAATTCTAAGATACCTTAAAGGTACTCCTAATCTTGGCTTGTGGTACCCGAGGAACAATGATGTCGAGCTAATAGGCTTTTCAGATGCTGATTTTGCAGGGAGCAGGGATGACAGGAAAAGCACCTCCGGGACGTGTCAATTCCTCGGCAGGAGGCTTATCTCATGGAACAGCAAGAAACAAAATTGCGTTGCAACCTCCACTGCAGAGTCAGAGTATATCTCGGCAGGAAGCTGTTGCGCACAACTTCTTTGGATCAGAAATCAGTTGGCCGACTACAACCTTCAGTTCAAGGAAGTTCCAATGTACTGCGACTCCTCCAGTGCAATTGCCATTGCCAACAATCCGGTGTCGCACAGCCGGACGAAGCATATTGAAGTACGCTACCACTTCATTCGGGAGCACGTGGAGAACAAGGATATCTCTCTCTGTTATGTCCCCACGGACAAGCAGATTGCTGATATATTCACAAAGCCCCTAGACGAGGCCAAGTTCAATCTTTTCAAGACTGAATTGGGAATGCTCAACTATGAGGAGTGAAGACTCCAGAAGCTCCAGGCTAGTGCAAGAACCGAGGGGGAGCAAGGAACTCCGCGTGCGTACAGCTGCAAGAACTGAGGGGGAGCAAAAAGTCAATCGCTACAGACCCCGCTTTGTAGAAGCCGAAAAGGGGGAGATTACCCCTCTCGGGGTCAAGGCTAAGGTGTGGCTCCAGCTTGCTTCCAAGAAAGCGGTATTGGTAAGGGATAACCACACCCAATGTTAAGTTTATGAATTTCATTTGCTTTCACTTTCATTCGCTCCATTCCCCTTAGCTTGTAGGGTTTAGGCTTCTTCAAATAGGGGGAGATTGTTGGGTATTGTATCCACAATGTACCTGATTTGACGAAGCTCCTGGACAAGCTAAGGTGAATAGACTATGTATTTGATAAACCTTTTCTAGTTGTGCTTGTAGTTTTTCCACGCTAAGTGCACACCAATGTCAGGGTGCAGTAGGTCAATATACACGGGTGTGCACGACGTAATCCCTCGTTGAGCAGATCAGTGTGTTGGCCTACGTGTACTCTCTCTATTGGAGTGCACTTATTTTCAAGCACAGGGCCGCTCATATGCAAGAGAAGACAAGGAGCATGGAGGGTCAAGGAGCAGCTCCTAGGTGGAAGACGAGAAATCGTCCAAGGCAAATTCGACGAGAATCACCAAGTGATTCTCGCCGAATCGGCGAGAATCACTTGGTGATTCTCGCCGAATCGACGAGAATCATCAGTGATTCTCGCCGACTTCTTCTGGCCATCTCAAAATGGTGCCAAGTAAGATTCGGCGAGAATCACTTGTAATTCCCGCCGAACCAGTGGTCAAGCAGCCCATGAACACAAAGTCCAATTCGTTGAGAATCGACAAGAGATTCGACGAGAATCACAAACGACTCTCGACGAATCGTCGAGAATCACTTGGTGATTCTCGCCGATTCGTCGAGAATCGTCTGCGATTCTCGCCGATTTTGACTTGGCGTTTTCTCAGCTTATTCCCTGAACCGGATTCTGCCGCTGTTTAAAATCTGGACCGGGATTTGGGGACTATCTCTGTGGGTCCCACAAACGGTCTTATTGGGGGTAGCTACAGTATAAATACCTGGGTATCTTGAACAGTAAAAAGACACAGAAAAATACGCGAGCTCACGGAAACCCTAAAATCGCGAAATCCTTCCGCCACCTCCGTCGCCGCTCGCGCAAGTCCGTCGCCACCGATAGATCTTCTTCCCTATCTCCGGCGACAGTAGCTTAGCAAGGCTCGAGTCTCACGCGTCTATCCAGAGATCCCTTGTCTCTCGATTTGTTGATCGGAAACACTTCCCATCCGAATCGATCGAGACGACCGATCCTCGTGTGACCGTTGGTAGACCGAGCTTGCTTCGCAACGAAGTTTGGATCTCCAAGTTCAGCAGCTGCTCTTCTTCGTAGCCGCCGATCCCGAAGCTAGCCGCCGCTCGTGTGCCGCCGCCGGTTCCGGGGAGATCTTCTCCAAGCAAGACCAAGGTCGTAGACTCTTCATCGACTTCAAGAACACGTCGTCGACCAAAGAGGAACACCGGTGTCTCCAAGAGAAGTTTGTATCACGTGTACATTCTACTTTTATTTTATTGTAAAGGAACTTTTGTTCCGCGGTGTAAGGGTTGGGTGCAACCCGATTTGTGGGAGTGTTGACTCTCACGTGTGGAAGGGCTCCTTCCGTTAGTGAAGGGATTGGATTTCAATCCCGTTGGAGAAGTGACCGAGTCGTCCCTTGTTGGGGAGATAGGTCGAAGGGGGAAAGTGGATGTACCCAAGTCGGGGAACCACTATAAATTTGCTGTGTATTCTGTGTTCTGTGTTTGTTGCTTTTATTGTGCAGGTACATCTGTGAATTCCGCAAAAGAACCACACGTCACCTATTCCCCCCCCATAGGTGCACATAGCCGACACTAGGTGGACTTTCATATGTCCTTGACTACGCAGCCCCACCCGGCTCCCTATCAGGTAGCCTGGATTAATAAAGTTACCGTCCCGGTCACCAAGCGTTGCCTTGTACCTCTCTCGATCAAATCCTATACTGACGAGGTGTGGTGCGATGTCCTTCCAATGGACGCTTGTCACGTGTTATTGGGCCGCCCTTGGCTTTATGACCGTGACGTGACACACTTTGGAAGGGCCAGCACATATGAGTTTAAATTCAATGGCAAGGTCATTACGTTGAGACCGACCGTCCCGAAAGAGCCAGTAGCTTTGGCTAAGGACACCACTGTTCCAGTCGAGATGAAAACGTTGAGTCTCGTGGGAAGAAAAGAGTTTGTGAAGGATCCCTTTCTTGACGGGATGATGTACGCTCTAGTTCTTATGAGTGCGAAAGGGGATACGAGAGCATTGGATGAGTTGCCTAGAGAGTTACGAGAATTGTTGGATGAGTATAAGAACGTGTACCCGGATGAGCTGCCTTCGGTATTACCACCGCTTAGGAATATACAGCATGCTATAGACCTTATCCCCGGCTCCTCCTTACCGAACCAGCCCCACTATAGGCTTCACCCCTCCACCCATAAGGAGTTACAGACCCAGATCGAGGATTTGATGAAAAAGGGGTTCATTAGGACTAGTATGAGTCCATGTGCGGTACCGGCCCTTCTTGCCCCCAAGAAGGATGGTACGTGGAGAATGTGTGTTGATAGTCGTGCCATCAACAAGATTACCATCAAATATAGATTTCCTATTCCGCGATTAGATGACCTCCTAGATGTCTAATCTGGCGCCACCATTTTTTCAAAGTTAGATTTGCGGAGTGGCTATCACCAGATCAGGATCCGTGAGGGGGACGAGTGGAAGACAGCATTTAAGTCCAAGGATGGGTTATACGAGTGGCTTGTGATGCCCTTTGGGCTATCCAACGCCCCCAGTACCTTCTCCCGGATGATGACCCATGTCTTTCAGCCTTACATGGGGAAGTTTGTGGTCGTCTATTTTGATGACATTTTAGTCTTTAGTACCACCACTGCTGAGCACGTCTCCCACATGAGATCGGTTCTTTCCACCCTGCGGAAGGTAACCTTATACCTTAATCTCAAGAAATGCACATTCTATGTCACTGAAGTGGAATTCTTAGGCTATATAGTCGGTTCGGAAGGCATTAGAGTTGACCCTAATAAGGTTAAGGTCATGATGGATTGGCCCGAACCGACCACATTACGAGAGGTGCGAAGTTTCCATGGGTTAGCTACTTTTTACCGCCGTTTTATTAAAGACTTTAGTAGCATTATTTCCCCCATTAGTGATTGCATGAAGAAAGGTGAGTTCACCTGGACAAGGTCCGCCGCTACTGCTTTCCAACGCATTAAGGAACTTATGACTGAGGCACCTGTCCTACATCTACCTGACTTCAATAAGGTCTTTGAGCTTACGTGTGACGCTTCTGGCGTAGGAATAGGAGGTGTCTTGAGTCAGGAAGGGCACCCTGTGAGTTATTTTAGTGAGAAGTTAGCGGGCGCCAAATTGAATTACTCGAATTACGATAGGGAGTTTTATGTCGTCATTAGATGTCTGCACCATTGGAGGCACTATCTCCTCTCTAAGGAGTTTGTGATCCTCTCCGATCACGAGGCACTGCGGTTCATCAATGGCCAACATAAAATCAGCCCGCGACACGCTAAGTGGGTATCTTTCCTACAAGGTTACACTTTTAACCTCAAACACCTTAAAGGAGCTGACAATCGAGTCGCGGATGCTCTTAGTCGCCTGACCCTGTTACTCACCACTATGGAGGTTAACGTGGTAGGATTCGAGCGAATCAAGGACGAGTACGCCACATGTCCAGACTTTTAGGATGCATATTTGTCTGCCCAAGATAGCTCCCCCATGATTATATCTGCGTTCGTCATTAAGGATGGCTACCTATTTAGACATGGGAAGTTATGTATCCCGCAGTCATCGCTACGCCTTCATATCATCTGGGAATTGCATAGTGGAGGGTTGAGTGGTCATTTCGGTAGGGATAAGACCATTACGTTAGTTGAGGAGAAATTCTATTGGCCAAAACTTAAGGCAATGGTGGGAAGGGTAGTTAGTAGTTGTCGTACCTGTCAGGTATCCAAGGGAGCCAAGACCAACGTAGGATTATATACGCCCCTGCCGATCCCTTCCACGCCATGGGAAGACGTGAGTATGGATTTTGTTCTAGGCCTACCCACCACCTTACGCCGTCACGATTCTATTTTTGTAGTGGTGGATAGATTCTCTAAAATGGCATATTTTATTCCTTGCGCTAGAACCAACGACGCATCTCACATTGCCAAATTATATTTTAAGGAAGTAGTTAGTCACCGGGGAGTGCCGAAGACAATAGTATCGGATAGAGATGTTAAGTATACGAGCTATTTTTGGAAGACACTTTGGGTCTTGATGGGTACCAAGTTATTGTTTTCCTCATCCTATCACCCTCAGACCGATGGGCAAACAGAGGTAGTCAATCGGAGCCTAGGAAGCCTCCTTAGATGCCTAGTGAGCGATCACAAAGGTACATGAGATCTTCTTCTTCCCCACGCCCAGTTGGCCTATAATAATTCCAAAAACCGATCCACTGGTCTGTCTTCAAATGAGATAGTTCACGGGTACAAGGCCCCTGTGCCTCTTGACTTGGTTCCTTTGCCCCCAACATACAAGACAAGTCAATTTGCACAATCCTTCGCCCAACATATTCATGACCTACATGCACGTATACGAGCTAGCTTGACTGCTCAATACGAGTCTTATCAGTCGCACGCTAATCTACATAGGAGGGTGTCACACTTCAACGTCGGCGATTTGGTCCTAGTCCGGTTAGTTCCCGAACGCTTGCCATCTGGCACCGTTAAAAAGTTGGCACCAAAGCGTGCCGGCCCTTTTCGAATTATAAAGAAACTAGGTGACAACGCTTTCGTGTTGGATTTGCCAGCTGATTGGGGTATCTCCCCTATTTTTAATGTCTCGGATTTGACGCCGTTTGTTTCTCCTCCACCTGAGTTGAATTCTTTGTCGTCTTCTCCCTCCACTAAAATTTCTATTGGGTTGGGGAGTGGTAGTTCGGATGATCTCTCTCTTTTGGTCCCCGCAGGTATAACATCGGATGGTACGTTGCCTTCTTTTTTCCCTACTGCTGACATGTTTCCCAGGTTTCCCAAGACATTTCTCACTCCAGATATGATACTTGCTGCTGAGCCACTTACCACTCCTGATGGTGCTACCTACCGCTTCCTCATCCGTTGGCGTGACCGCCCCCCTTCAGATGATTCATGGGTACTTGCGACAGAGCTTCAACGTTTGGATGCCGCGCTTCTGCGCCGCTATCTCTCGGACCACGCATCGGAGATACGTGATTTTGAGTGGGGGAGGATTGATGTCGCTGCCCCTCCGCCACTACTTGATGACGATCCAGTTGCCGAGGCTCTACAACATAAAGACCTTCGGAGCCATGATGACGCTAACGGACGACGCCACTACAACCTCCGCCCGCGGCGTGCTACCCTCACTTGATGACTATTTTAATTAATTTGTCATGCTTTATTCTTTTATGTGCGAATATAAAATTATTCCAATCTTGGTTAATAATTTTATATTCATTTGTGACTTGTAATCTTTAATTATTTTCTGCAAACATTTTGGTGTGTATGTAACTGCCCGTATGGATGAGATTTCATCTCCATTATGGACGGTTGGATCTCTTTTGTAACTCCTATTTAAAGGAGGCTATTATGTGTTTGTAACCGCCCGGTTGGATGAGATTTCATCTCCATCATGGACGGTTGGATCTCTTTTGTAACTCCTATTTAAAGGAGGCTATTATGATGAGTAATGGAATGAAAACGAAAACCTAAAAACCCCCCTTTGAAGAATTCGGCCACCATGGAGAGAGTCCATTAGCCGCCCCCCCATTTGGTGTGACGCCAAGCCTTGCCTCCTCCATCCCCGTTCGGTGCGACTCCGGCGTGGCTTCCTTTCGGTGCGACTCCAAGGAAGAAGGTTGCAGCCCATTCGGTGTGAAGCCGGTGGATCCGTGGAGAGAGTGATTCTCCCACCTTATCTTGTGTGATTGTTGTTCTTGGTTGGGTAACTTCTTCCACTTAGAGATTCTTGCTTTAGATTTTGTGGAGGTTTTTGCAAACCGTTTCTTCCGTGATTTTTAAATACGTCGCTTGCAAATTCCGATTTCGATTTCGTTGTTATTGAACCTCTTGTGATCCGGATTGGGTAGATCCGTTGCGAGAGCGAGACTTGGCCTAGCCTTGACTTGCCCTCCAAGATTGGCACATTTTGGTGTTAACAAGGGATTTAATCACAACTCGAACTCGACCGCCTATTGAAGTTTTCCGCCGCTCCGAAAATAAATTATTGCTGCATTGAAACGGCTCAAGTTGGTACAATAGATGCTTGTGTAGGTGCGGTGAGTTGTGTGCTTGTTGGAGAGGTAGGTCCTAAGGACGTTGTATCGAGTCCGACAATTTTCTCTTTCGGATTTGGGAGCAAACCCGACCCCTTTTCGCTCGTTTTTGGTCGGAGCCCTTCCCTTTGGTTTTATGTCTTGTGATAATATTTTCCGTTAGCGTATTCGGGCACGAATCACGGTCACCCCTACATCATCAAAGCATGATCAATATAATATACTTCTCGAATTATTTCTTGTTCATTGTTTATTGTGAAGTCCTAATGACAGGAAGAGGAAACTTCATCGGCACCCCGAGCTCGGCTCGACCCCAGGTAGACCCGCTGCGCAGGCTCTCATCTAGCTGGCAGGACCGAAGGCTTGCCTTTGGGGGATAGGTTTGGATTGAGGTATCTTCATCGGCACCCCGATCTCGGCTCGGCCCCAGGTAGACCCGCTGCACAGGCTCTCATCTACCTGGCAGGACCGAAGGCTCGCCTGTGGGGGATAGGTTTGGATTGAGGTATCTTCATAGGTACCCCGAACTCGGCTCGGCCCCAGGTAGACCCACTACGCAGGCTCTCATCTAGCTGGCAGGACCGAAGGCTCGCCTGTGGGGGATAGGTTGGGATTGAGGTATCTTCATCGGCACCCCGAGGTCGGCTCGGCCCCAGGTAGACCCGCTGCGCATGCTCTCATCTAGCTGGCAGGACCGAAGGCTCGCCTGTGGGGGATAGGTTTAGATTGAGGTATCTTCATCGGCACCCCGAGCTCGGCTCGGCCCCAGGTAGACTCGCTGCGCAGGCTCTCATCTAGCTGGCAGGACCGAAGGCTCGCCTGTGGGGGATAGGTTTGGATTGAGGTATCTTCATCGGCACCCTGAGCTCGGCTCGGCCCCAGGTAGACCCGCTGCGCAGGCTCTCATCTAGCTGGCAGGACCGAAGGCTCGCCTGTGGGGGATAGGTTTGGATTGTGGTATCTTCATCGGCACCCCGAGCTCGGCTCGGCCCCAGGTACACCCGCTGCACAGGCTCTCATCTAGCTGGCAGGACCAAAGGCTCTCCTGTGGGGGATAGGTTGGTATTGAGGTATCTTCATCGGCACTCCGAGCTCGGCTCGGCCCCAGGTAGACCCGCTACGCAGGCTCTCATCTAGCTGGTAGGACTGAAGGCTCGCCTGTGGGGGATAGGTTTGGATTGAGGTATCTTCATCGGTACCCCGAGCACGGCTCGGCCCTAGGTAGACCCACTGCGCAGGCTCTCATCTAGCTGGCAGGACCGAAGGCTCACCTGTGGGGGATAGGTTTGGATTGAGGTATCTTCATGGCACCCCGAGCTCGGCTCGGCCCCAGGTAGACTCGCTGCGCAGGCTCTCATCTAGCTGGCAGGACCGAAGGCTCGCCTGTGGGGGATAGGTTTGGATTGAGGTATCTTCATCGGCACCCCGAGCTCGGCTCGGCCCTAGGTAACCTGCTGCGCAGGCTCTCATCTAGCTGGCAGGACCGAAGGCTCGCCTGTGGGGGATAGGTTTGGATTGGGGTTTCTTCATCAGCATCAAGCTGACAGGGCAGTAAATCCACTTTGGCAGGATAGTGTGGAAAGTCTTCTTAAAAGCGACATTACACCTTAGCATCTCAGCCTAGTCATAGGGAACAAAAAATAAACTAAGGAAAAGAGGGAGTGGAGTAAGGCGAGTGGCGGCACTCGCTGCGGGCGGTTTCGAGGATCGTCTCGCCGTTCGTGAGAGGACACTCGCGAGACATGGTATTGCGTCGTCTCGCGACCGTGGGCGCATCGAGGAGTCGTCTCGCGTAAAACAGAAAAAAGGCAGAATACTGAAAGGGCTACGCGGCGAGATGGAGGGGTAGCACCGTCCGGCAAGCCGGAACAAGCCAAGGATTAACTTCACAAAATAAAGAACAAAAAATAGAGACAGGACCAAAATGAGCATTCGCTCATTACTTGACAGGTACCACAAAAAATATATGATTTAGAGTTTTTACAACAATGAGAGGTGGAGAGAGTGATTCTAAATCTTGGAAGCGGCACGTCAGTCCTCCTCGCCAGATGAAGAATCATCGCTCTCCTCGCTATAAATTTCAGGGACCAAATCGCGAGCAGTCACAGTTTCAGAATCGTCTTTTACAACCCCCAGATCCTTCATCATCTGCAACACCAGCTCTGCTGCCAGAACGCCAGCGTCTCGGCCCTACTCCTCGATTTCCTCATGAGAGTAATGTGCCAGAGGCGTCTGGAAGGGCTTGCGGCGAGACGACAACGCGACGTCAGCCTGAAGGCGCGCATTCTCAGCCTTCAATACACGGACCTCCACCTCCAAAGCCGCCACGCGCGAGTGCAATTGTTCCGCCGTCTCGGCATCCTGCGGGATGACCCAACAGTTTGCCAAGAATGATGGAAAAGGAAAAAGAAACCAAAGGAAAAAGTCCTGAGGCTTACCACACCGCCTTGGGCCTTCGCGAGGAGGGACTCGGCTTCAGATAGCCTTTTCGCTAGCCCGGTGGACTTCTCTCGCTCCGCCTCCAGGTTCTCCTCGCTTGCTATCCACTTTGAATTGATGTAAATAAGGCGGCGAGAGGAGCGGTGTGAGAACTCCAAGGCCCGCATCTGATGGTGGGAAGTTTTTAGCACGAGATCCTTGGTGGATTCACTTTCACGCGAGACGGCGTCAAGGCCGCCATAGAGGCCATACCCCACGGCAAAGGCATGGCTGGTGGGGACCTCTTGCTCCTTCCAAGAAGGAAGGAGAGTGGAGATGGACACGCGGTTGGCGTCCCGCCCCCACAACAGAACTGGGTCACCGACGGCATCGTAAACCACGGGACCCAAGTTGTAATTCATATGGGAGGAGGGGCGGGACGGCTAGAGGAATCGCCTTCGCTAGAGGAAGTGGCAGCCGCCTGTTCAGGAACAGCAGCTTGCGGGTTGGATGTCGTAGCAGGAAGGTTGGAGGCGGCGACTGGTTGATCCGGGAGTACCGTCCCACGAGTAGGCGAGACGGCCTGGTGGTTAGGCGAAAGGGGCGGTGGAGATTCCCCTACAGAAATGGGGCTCCCTTGGGGAGCTTTCTTCTTTTCCTTAGAGATGACTATAGCCTTTTTCATCTTTTTCTTGGGAGGGCTGGAGCGAGAGGGGGCCGTGTCGCCTGTGGGCCCCTTCGGTGGGATGGGTGCCAAGGACTCTCTCGCCGCCTCCGCCGCTGCATTGACGAGATCAAGACCCTTCGCTGGATGGATGTTGCTCTTGTAAGGGGGGAGGGCTGGAACGATTCGCTCACCTAAAAGCAAGCAAGGGTTATTAAGCGGCGAGACGGCAAATAGCGAGATGCGAGAATGAAAGAACGAGAATACCTTCACCAGGGAGCACTGGGGGAAGCGAGTCGAGACCTCGCCGCAAGAAGTTGACTTCGAAATTATTGCCGACTAGGTATTCGCACATAAACTTCTCTGGGCCGCTGACTTGTGGGGTGGCGTAGAAGCTCTCTGGCGGAGACACCGGCGCGAGAGGGATGCCGCCGAAATCCGCACGATCTCCCCGGATGAAGACAAATCGAGTGAGCCAGTGGTGGTTCTTATTGGGCGTCTCGCACACTTTAAGCCCCTACCCAGTAAAATACGAGACGCCATCGTGGTTGGGGTGGTAGATAAAGAGCTTGCAGAAGGCCGTCAAGATGAATTCGATGCGCTCCCGGCGCATATAGCAGACGAAAGCGATCAAAACCGAGATGGCGGTAGGGTTGAACTACGCCGGGACGACACCAAAATATTTGAAGACCTGTTTTACCTCAGGCCAAAGGGGCAGCCGCAACCCTGCCTCAAAATGCGAGATGGGGAAGGCGAGTTCTCCCGGGTAGTAGGTATTGATGCACTCGCCGACTTTGGGGGGACGCGACTCAACTCCATCCCCCAGGTACTCGTGGGAAAACCTATGATAATCTTCTTGAGGGAGTCGGCCATGCGGGAAGTCGTGATCGGTGAACCTCTTCCCACAGCGACTGCGCCCCTCACCTTCCTCAACCTTCTTCTTACCCATCTCCTGCTGCGAGACGATCTCCGACGAGACGAAGGGAAAAGAAGAAGTTGGCGAGAGAAGCGAGAGAGAAGAGCGAGAGGGCTCGGCGAGACGAAAGAATCAGAGAGGCAAGAGCTTGGGTAGCGGCAGGAGTAAAAATTGTGGTATCCATCAGATCCGGGCCAGGCATATTTATAACCGATACAGAGCAATGATTGATGGGCGGGAAAAAAATATAAGGGGAGGGGAAGAGTCGGCGTTCATTTCTCTCTCCTAAATCTCGATCGGCGCGACCCATCACAATCAAAAAAGAATATATGAATAATATAATCAAAAAATTAAATTAGAAAGGGAATAAAAACCCAACAGTAAAGATATGTATTCAGAGATCGTCCCGCATACAGCGGGCACCGAGTTCTCTAATATTTTTGGCGAGACAGAGCTACAAGACCGCTATTATTACAACATTCAAACACAGAAGAAAAGAGAAGCGGCGAGACGGATGTCGTTCAATACGGGCGCCATTCCCAGCGGCCGCCGCGAGCTCCCGCATAGGGAGGTCTACTCCGCGAGTGGAAGGCGCGAATGGATTCAAGACCACTGCGAACGAGACGGAGCTTCATATCAGTCTCATTAATGATGGTTTCAGGGTTGGTGCCATCGACATCTAGCTCGGCATTAGCTTCGGAGGATAGGCGAGCACATTCGTTCTCCAGCGACTCGATGCGCCTCTCCGCGGCCTTATTATCCTGCACCAAGGAGTGGATGATGCGTGCGTGCTTCCGAAAAATCTCGGCTGTCTTGCGCTTCATTTCCGCTGGATTCGAAGGGTCACCCAGATAGTCTTCAATCCCATGTACAGGAGGAGGTGAGACGGAGAGTCGCTTTGGTTTCTCCTCAACAGGCGAGTTGGCCTGAGAATCTGCGCAAGGGGTGTAGAGGCAGGGTGGAAGAGGCACTCGCAAAAGGGTGTGAGAATAGCGAAGAGGATTCAAAAGGGCAAGGGAAGGTCTCTTACTAGGAAGGCGAGAGGTCTCGGCGGCCGGGGAAGGGTCGTCCCTCCTCTCGCTGGGAGTAGTTGTGGGAGTTGAAGAGGGCTGCGAATCGTACTCCTCGCGGTGGACGGCAGAACCATCTCGCGGGCTCTCCGGGTGCTGCGAAGTCACAAGAACTCCCTGAAAAAAACAATGGTCAACGACAGAGAGCACACGATTGTAGAGATGACAACGGCAGAAGCAAGTACCCACCTCTTTCTCCTTGGAAGATGCATGAGGGGAGGGAACGGTTTCCAAGGCAGCGCGAGACAGGTCTCCTGCGGCAGGCGACGGACCACCGGCCTTCATAGTTTTTAGACGAGACGATGGGGGGAGAGGGCGAACTAATGAAGAAGTAAAAGAGCCCACGTTGGCCTTGTGCTGCTCTCGCACCAGTGCGAGACGTTCGCGGAAGCTCTGGCTGTGCGTCATGACGAAGGAATCAAGTTTGGGGAGAAGGATTTGCAAAGCAGGACGCCCGATGTGCGGAGCAGGAATCATATATTTATAGGCCCCGGTGGGGGCCTCATAAAAGATTCCTCATAAATACGTTTTTTTAATGCGCATTAAATAACGAGCCTCGGTTAGACATTCTTTTCGAGCTTAGAATAATCTCGAAAAGAGCGGGGATTGTGTACAACCTCGGGCTCACAAGAAGCGATCAAGGAGCAAAAAAGTCGAGGCAGGCGAATGGGACCAGGGCGCCCACTCGCAAGAGGCGAGACGATTGTCTCTTCAATGAGAGGGCTGCCCCATCCAGCGGCGAGATGGCCTCCAGCGGCGAGATGACCTCCAGCAGCGAGAAGACCTCATAGCAAATGACGCCGGCGAGACAGGCAGAGGGGTCCATCTCGCCAACAAGCGGCTTTCCACTCGCTAGGATGAGAAGAGGTCGTTTTCATATTTCCATGTCAACAGGGGTTTCTTACTCTTCTACCCCGGGTATTTTTACCCTCTTACCCTTAGTGGCCTGCGTATAGCCCTTCAGAACAGCGGAGTTTCGCTGTTGGCAGACCCAGCCAGGGGTACCCCGGTAATTTCAGACCAGTACGGTTTTGTTATTGGCAGTTCAGATTCCGAAATCTATAAATAAGCCCATAGGGGTTCTTCAGAAAGGACTTTTCGACTCCCGAGGAATCATTGGCATTGTCTTCTGAGGAACTCCTGTTAAAATTTTCTCAACGTGGTCAGCAAGATAGCCCAAACACCAAATTAATATCTTCGGAACTACCCAGTTCGCACGCTGAACCTGCGGAAACCCAAGGACTAGATGTTGCACCCAACAAAACAATGGAAGCACAAGAAAGTCTTATTATGCATTCACTTCTTTACAATCCGAGGCATACATAGCGAGACATGATTTCGCTAGTATTACAGCTGTAAACAGAAGAAACCAAAAAACAAGCCGGGCGGACAGCACTCCAGTCCGCCGAGACCGCGAGGTCGCCGAGACCGCCGAGACCGCTGAGCTCGCCCAAGCTATGCTGCAATCCGCCGAATACCACGGTGTCCGCCGAGACCGCGAGGCCGCGCGGACAGACCGTTATTCGCCTCCTGCTGAACCCGAACTGAGGAACTCCCCTACCCGCCTGAAGCCGGCGGACAGGTTATTGAAGCTGGGAAAGTTGAAACAGAACTGACAAGCCGCAGAGCGACCTCCTGCTGAGTCCGCAGAGACCGCACACTTCCAAGCACTGACCGAAGTCACAGCCAACCTCCTGGCTCCTTGAAGTTATCCGCGCGACCTGCACACAGCAAACCGTCAGCCTGAAACAATCCGCGCGGACTGGAAAACACAGACCGCAGCACTCGCCCAACCCAATTTACTGTTCACTCACGTTACTTAGGTTACTGTAGATGTGCCAGGGGGGTCCTATTTATAGGCCAGGTGAGGAGTGTGGTCACCGCCCATGAGATAGCGACACCGCCCCAGTCCGCGCGAATACAAACGACCGTCCGCTCAGTCCGCGAGGACTTAGCCAGTCACCAAGGGAAACCGCCAGGAGCAAGGCAACCATTGACGAACCCTTTCCAGTCCGCCCAAGCTAAGCGGACAAGGCACCAGCCCGCAAAGCTCCAATTGCTTCAGGACAGCACCCTCTTTAATGGCAGTCCGCACCAACCCGAGGCAGTCCGCAAGACTCACACCTCAATCCGCCACAAGTCCACGACCAAAGGCAAACAGCAACAGTCCGCCCGGTCACAGCGGACTTGGCGGATACGGCGGACACCATGAACTTGGCACAATGTGTGACCAAGTCCAAAACCAACAAGGGCCAGTGCGAGCATGGCGGACACAAAGTCCCGTCCGCCAAACACCCTAGCACAGACCGCAACCAGTTCGCGAGCTCCTCGCACTTGTCCAACACAGCAGCATCCTCCTGGACTCCAAACACAAGTCCGCCAACCGGTCTCCAAAGCAAGACCTGCTGTAACACCTGAGCTCGATAAGGCCTCAGCCAAGCTCAAGGCCCAGTCCGCAACAGCCCCAACCGCGGACACACCAGTCCGCAAGGCTTCCCGCGAACTCGAACCAACCCGCCAACAGCGCAAGCATGCACCCGCGGCCACTGAGCAATGCACCAGTCCGCAAGCCTCTCTATCCGCAGATACCAGGCCGCACCAAACCGCGGACTCCATGCAACAACCCGCTCAGAACACAGCCGGCTTCCACCAGACTTCTCACCAGGCCGCAACCTCAGTCCGCCCAGTCCGCCCAGTCCGCCAAAGCTGTCCGCACAGGCCGCGCGGCCTGTCCCGTCACCCACTTCCACTTCACAAATTTCAACACTCCCCCTTGAAGTGAGAAGTGGTGACCAAGCCCAGCAAGCTGCGCAAGCGTTCAAAGGGACCCTTCGACAGCGGCTTCGTGAAGATGTCAGCAAGATTATCTTCACTCCGAACATGCCCGACCAACAGAGACCCCTCCAACACCTTCTCCCTGATGAAGTGGTGATCAATCTCTATATGCTTGGTCCTGGCGTGACACACTGGATTGTTTACCAGTTTGAGAGCACTCTCATTGTCACCCCGGAGTAAAGTAGGCCCTTGCACTTCTTCATGAACATCCTCTATGAGTCTCCTCAACCAAACGGCTTCCCGAGCAGCCAAGGCCGAAGCCTTATACTCCGCCTCCGTGGTTGAAACCGACACCGAGTCCTGCTTCTTGCTACACCACGAGATGCTAGCTGAACCGCAAGTGAACACATAACCTGAAGTAGACCTTCGATCATCCGAATCACCGCCATAGTCAGCATTTGTGTACCCGAGCAACGCAAACTCCGCATCCCTTCCATAGAGGAGTCCCATCTCAGAAGTCACCTTGACATACTTCAGAATTCCCTTCGCCGCCACTAGATGAGATTGCCTTGGTTCAGCCATATACCGACTTACTCGGCCAACAGCATAAGCTATATCCGGCCTTGTAATCGTCAGATAGATCAAGCTCCCAACAAGAGCCCTGAACACCAAGGGATCATGAAGAAACCTTCCCTTATCCCGTCGAAGCTTCAGCCCAGATTCCAGTGGAGTAGAGCACTTCTTCCCTTCGCCCATGCCAAACCGCTTCACAATACGATCAGCATACCCTTTCTGGCTAATGAGAATCCCGCACTCCTTCCTCTCCACTTCCAGACCAAGAAAGTGATGCAACTCTCCCAAGTCTTTCATCTCGAAGCGTATAGCAAGCTCTCCCCTGAGCCTTGCTACTTCCTCCTCCAAATTCCCTGTGATGATCATATCATCCACATACAGTAGGACCAAGACTCTTAGCTCTCCCTTCTTCTTGACGAACAAGCTAGAATCCGAGTTAGAAGCCAGGTATCCACAGAACTGCAGGTACTCTGCAATCTTCCCATACCACGCTCGAGGAGCTTGCTTCAACCCATAGAGAGCCTTCCTGAGTTTGCAGACATAGTCCGGATGCTTCTCAGAGATGAAACCAAGCGACTGATCCATGAAGATGTCCTTGTCAATCTATCCGTAAAGAAAGGCATTCTTCACATCGAGTTGCCACAACCTCCATCCCTTGCTAGCAGCCAAGGCGATCACCACTCTTACAGACATCATCTTCGCAACTGGACTGAATGTCTCCTTATAGTCTTCTCCATACTGCTGTGAGAATCCTCTTGCGACCAGGCGAGCCTTGAATCGATCAATGCTCCCATCAGCCTTCTTCTTCAACTTATATACCCACTTGCAAGTAACCGGAGTAATGCCATCAACCTTGGGCACAAAGTCCCAGGTTTCATTCTTCTTCAGAGCATCAATCTCTTCCTTCATGGCACCTTCCCACTCCTTCACTCCAGTGGCCTCGTTGAAGTTTGCAGGCTCTCGCTCATCCAGAGGACCTGCAAAGAAGCTGGAGACAAAGCTCACTGCATTCCCATCACAGTACCGAACCGGTGGCTTAACCACCCTCTTCGATCTCCGAAGACACGGCTCCTTGCTCACGGCTTCCGTTGCTTCTTCCGGCTCCACTCCTACATGGGGCAAGCATTGAACAGTGCTCCCCCTGCTTCCTGAGCCATAAGGCTCAGCCTCGGAGTTCGAAGCAACAGGAGCTACTGGTGAAACAGCAAGCTCCTCTTCCAAGCCTTCAGCAGCCTCCACCGGTGCTTCCTCAACCTTGCTACTTCCGGTTAGCTCCACCGAGCCACCTCCATATGACGTCAGCTCGTCAAAGACAACGTCTCTTGACACCACGAACTTCTTCGCCACAGGGTCCATGCATTTCCATCCCTTCTTCCGCTCATCATAGCCAATAAAGACAAGTTTCCTTGCCTTCGCATCCAGCTTTGTCCGTGAAGCATCCGGGACATGCACGTAGCAAGTTGAACCGAACACCCGAAGGTGTCCAACACTCGGCTTCTCCTTCAGCAACAGCTCAATGGGAGTCTTCATGTTGATAGGGCTGAGTGGCATCCGGTTGATAACATAAGCAGCACAAGACATTCCCTCCGCCCAAAAGGACCTCGGGATATCTTTCGCATGCAGCCAGCATTTGCAGGTTTCCGTCAAATGACGGATCTTCCGCTCCGCTACCCCATTTTGTTGTGGAGTGTGAGCACAAGTAAGCTCTCGTTGGATCCCGTGCTTCCTGCAGAAGTTAGAAAACTCGGAAGAGACAAACTCCCCCCGTTATCAGTTCTAAACTTCTTAATCCGCAAGCCAAGCCGGCCTTCTACCAACTCCTTGAACTCCACGAACAAACGGAAGGCTTCCGACTTCTCCTTTAAGAAGTACACCCAAGTATACCTTGAGTAGTCATCAACCAAGACAAGCATGTATTTGCTTCCATCAAGGCTGGCAGTAACAGTCGGTCCCATCAGGTCGCCATGAATACACTCCAATGGTTTCTTGCTCCTTGTTTGAGATTTATCAAACGGAAGGCGATGTGCCTTACCGTATTGACAGCCCGCACAAACATGTCCATCACCAAAGGAGGACAACATCGGCAACCCCGTCACCAGACTTCTACTCGCCATTGCCTTCAGCTCGTCCATGCCAACATGCCCCAGCCTCTCATGCCAGATAGCTGCACTATCATTGGCCCTCATCCTATCAACATAGGCACTGGTGGAAAGAACAAACAAGTTCTTCACCCTCCTCCCAACATGAGCAACATCAGCCTTTACTGCTGATACGTTGCGAAGGAACCTCACGTCTGTTGGCCCAAACAGAACGTGATACCCAGCGTCCACCGCATTGGTCACCGAGAAGAGGTTCTTCTTCATGCCCGGCACGTGATACACACTCCTTAACGTGAGTGGCCCCTGATCACTACCCAAAGACACGACGCCCTCCTTCTCTACTGCATAAACAGTATTATCAGCAGTGATAATAGCTTCATTACCTGAGTAAGCCTGCATGGAGGTGAACTTCGACTTGTCTCCGGTGAGGTGATGACCACACCCGGAGTCGACGATCCACTTGCTGTTGAAGTCCTCAGCAGATAAGGCCCGAACACAAGTGCCCGTCATGAAAGCTCCTCCCCATTCTGCTTCTTCACTTCGCGAGCAAGCTTCCTCCTTTCCCGCAGCATGCCCAGGCTGCAGTTTGACCTTGCAGTCCCGCTTGAAGTGCCCTCACTGATGACACCGGTAGCACTTCAGATTCTTCTTCCAGTCCTTAGGAGCATTGCTCCTCTCCGGCGGATATGAAGTTGAAGTCTCCTTCTCAACAGCGGCCTGCACCTTCTTCTTCTTCTTCCCTTCCCATCCCTTCTTCTTGCCTGAGAAGAGAGCCTCGCTGCCTTCCTGATTCAGATTCACTCCAGCCATCTGCCTTGCTAAGCTCTCCTGCGAGGCAAGCAGATTCTCCAGCTCCAGCAACGACGGCTGAGTAGCCCACCCTTGAACAGATGTAACAAAGGACACATACTCCTTCCGCAAGCCGCGGAAAATGTGCCTTTTCATCTTTGCCTCAGAGATAGGCTCATCAGGATCCAGTGCCGACAGCTCAGCACACAAGCTCTTCATCTTTAAGAAGTACCTGGAGATGGAAAGGTCTCCCTGAGTTGCCCTGGCCAACTCATTCTCCAGGAATTGAAGTCGCGCCACATTCTTCCTATTGAACAACTCATCAATGGTTGTCCAAATATGAGCAGCCGACTCACATCCAATGATGTGATCAAACAGTTCCGGAGAGACAGCTCTCTTCAGAATGAACTCTGCCTTAGCATTAGTTCTTCTCCAGAGCCTCACCTGGTCAGCAGTACCGAAAGCAGCAGTAACTTCCTGTCTGTCGTCTCTACCGACAACTTCCCACAGCTCCTCGCCTAGAAGATAACTCTTCATGCACGACTTCCACTTTTTATAGTTAGTCGGCGTTAAGAGTTCAATGCCCATACCTCTTGCTAAGCTTCCTTCCATTGCAATCACCTGTTGGTACCCTTCAGCAGCTCCGAGCAACAACACAGGTTGAACACCACTCAATCCCTGAGTAACAACGCTGGTTGACCTCCGCTCACGCAACTGAACCTCCGCAACCTCAGAAACCTGCCTCTGATATCATGTTAAAATTTTCTCAACGTGGTCAGCAAGATAGCCCAAACACCAAATTAATATCTTCGGAACTACCCAGTTCGCACGCTGAACCTGCGGAAACCCAAGGACTAGAGGTTGCACCCAACAAAACAATGGAAGCACAAGAAAGTCTTATTATGCATTCACTTCTTTACAATCCGAGACATACATAGCGAGACATGATTTCTCTAGTATTACAGCTGTAAATAGAAGAAACCAAAAAACAAGCCGGGCGGACAGCACTCCAGTCCGCCGAGACCGCGAGGTCGCCGAGACCGCCGAGACCGCTGAGCTTGCCCAAGCTATGCTGCAATCCGCCGAATACCACGGAGTCCGCCGAGACCGCGAGGCCGCGCAGACAGACCGTTATTCGCCTCCTGCTGAACCCGAACTGAGGAACTCCCCTACCCGCCTGAAGCCGGCGGACAGGTTATTGAAGCTGGGAAAGTTGAAACAGAACTGACAAGCCGCAGAGCGACCTCCTGCTGAGTCCGCAGAGACCGCACACTTCCAAGCACTGACCGAAGTCACAGCCAACCTCCTGGCTCCTTGAAGTTATCCGCGCGACCTGCACACAGCAAACCGTCAGCCTGAAACAATCCGCGCGGACTGGAAAACACAGACCGCAGCACTCGCCCAACCCAATTTACTGTTCACTCACGTTACTTAGGTTACTGTAGATGTGCCAGGGGGGTCCTATTTATAGGCCAGGTGAGGAGTGTGGTCACCGCCCATGAGATAGCGACACCGCCCCAGTCCGCGCGAATACAAACGACCGTCCGCTCAGTCCGCGAGGACTTAGCCAGTCACCAAGGGAAACCGCCAGGAGCAAGGCAACCATTGACAAACCCTTTCCAGTCCGCCCAAGCTAAGCGGACAAGGCACCAGCCCGCAAAGCTCCAACTGCTTCAGGACAGCACCCTCTTTAATGGCAGTCCGCACCAACCCGAGGCAGTCCGCAAGACTCACACCTCAATCCGCCACAAGTCCACGACCAAAGGCAAACAACAACAGTCCGCCCGGTCACAGCGGACTTGGCGGATACGGCGGACACCATGAACTTGTCACAATGTGTGACCAAGTCCAAAACCAACAAGGGCCAGTGCGAGCATGGCGGACACAAAGTCCCGTCCGCCAAACACCCTAGCACAGATCGCAACCAGTCCGCGAGCTCCTCGCACATGTCCAACACAGCAGCATCCTCCCGGACTCCAAACACCAGTCCGCCAACCGGTCTCCACAGCAAGACCTGCTGTAACACCTGAGCTCGACAAGGCCTCAGCCAAGATCAAGGCCCAGTCCGCAACAGCCCCAACCGCGGACACACCAGTCCGCAAGGCTTCCCGCGAACTCGAACCAACCCGCCAACAGCGCAAGCATGCACCCGCGGCCACTGAGCAATGCACCAGTCCGCAAGCCTCTCTATCCGTAAATACCAGGCCGCACTAAACCTCGGACTCCATGCAACAACCCGCTCAGAACACAGCCGGCTTCCACCAGACTTCTCACCAGGCCGCAACCTCAGTCCGCCCAGTCCGCCCAGTCCGCCAAAGCTGTCCGCACAGGCCGCGCGGCCTGTCCCGTCACCCACTTCCACTTCACAAATTTCAACAACTCCAAGCCCAGCTTTTGGCTTTGGAGGGGAAGCTCTCAGTGACCTTCCGGGTAAGCGGTGGGACCTCCCTGCTGCGGCTTTGGGCCAGTTTTCTAGTCCTTCACGACCAGTCGGAGGTCGGAGCTTGGGCCTAGTAGGTGTCGGCTACGCCCCTATTTTGCAAACATTTTTCGGAGTCAAATTTTGGCTTCAACAATTGTGGATGCCCCCAGCTGCTACAGCGCCATCTTTGGGAGGCCCCTCATCAGCGCCTTCCACTGCGTCCCCTCATCGTTCCATCAATGCTTAAAGTTCAACGCCGAGGTGATCCAGGTCTTGGTTTGCGGTGATCCCAAAGAAGCAAGGGAATGCTATGTCACCACCGTGAAATCCATCTCTTGGCAAGAGTTGGCGAGGAGATGGAGCGGATGTTGGAGGAGGCGGAGCAGGAAGCTGGCAGGGAGGAGTTGGAGGTGGAGAGCTACACCGAGGTTGAAGTGGCGGGAGGAGATCCGGAGGAGTCGGCCGAGGTAATGGCCATGGGGGAAGAGGTAGAGGCGGAGGTCCTCGTCCCAGAGGAGAGGGATGTTGAAGAATGGCGGGAGCAGTCCAGGTTGGAGGCTGCGGAAGAGGTGGTGGAACTGGAGGTTCTCACCCTTTGGGGCAGGGTGGAGAAGGTCCGCGTCAGCGGAGGGCTAACCCAGGAGGCTAAAGGCAGGATGTTGACGTGCATCCAGAAGAACGTGGACATCTTCGCATGGAGCACCACAGAGATGTCGGGGGTTGACGCGGATGTGGCTTGCCACCGCCTCAACCAGGAACCAGATGCACACCCTGTCCAACAGAAGACAAGGTCCACCGCGAACAAGCTGGCCGAGCCCATCAGGGAGGAGGTAGCAAAACTTCTCAGGGTCAGCTTTATATCCGAGATCCAATACCCCGACTGGGTCTCTAATGTAGTCATGGTTAAAAAAGGGGATGGCCAGTGGCGTATGTGTATCGACTTTTCTTTGCTTAATAAATCGTTCCCTAAGGATTATTATCCCTTGCCTCGGATCGACACGCTGGTTGATTCAGTCGTCGGTTTTCTGTAATGAGCTTTTTGGATGTGTTTTCAGGTTACCACCAAATCAGGATGCACCCCCCGGACGTCAAGGACGTCTCATTCATCGCAGGTGATGGGTGCTACTGCTATAAAATGATGCCCTTTGGGCTGAAGAATGCAGGCGCGAACTATCAAAAGATGATCGATAGGGTTTTCAAAAAATAGAAGGGGGAACATGGAGGTGTACGTAGATGATCTCATGATCAAGAGTCAGGATGTGGACTCTCACCTCCAGGACATAGAAGAGACCTTTACCACCCTGCGCAAGTACAAGATGCGATTAAACCCCCTGAAGTGCATCTTTGGGTCCAGAAGGGGGGAGTTCTTGGGGCACCTCCTCACCCCCACAGGGGTAGAACTAAATACTGATAAAGTCAAGGCTATCATGGAGTTGGGGTCGCCAAGGAATACTAAGGAGATGCAACGGTTGACAGGGAAGCTGGCAGGGTTAAGAAGGTTCCTCTCCCGGGCTGGGGAGAAGTGCACCCCCTTCTTCAAGACACTAAGGGTGGCAAAAAAATTCGAGTGGAACAAGGAGTGTGAGGAGGCGTTCCAGTCCCTCAACATGCAGTTGACGCGGGCCCCGTTGCTCCAAGAACCAAAGGAGGGGGAGGACCTATTTTTTTATCTCGGGGTTGAAGCGGAGGCCTTGAGCTCTGTCCTAGTGCGTGAATAGGGGAAGAAACAGCTCCCCATATACTACGTGAGCCGGGTCCTGAGAAAGGCCGAGCTCCAATATCCAATTTTGGAGAAGCTGGCCTTCACCCTGGTCATCTCGGCCCGAAGGCTGCGGCCCTATTTCCAGGCACACTCCATCCAAGTGGTGACTGACCATCCCCTCTGCAATAACTTTTAGGGGGTGGAGAATTCTGGCAGGCTGGCTAAGTGGTCGGTGGAGTTGAACGAGTTTGACATCTCCTTCGTCCCCCGCCTCTCGATCAAGGCTCAAGCGATGGCCGACTCTTTGGCCGATTATGTGATCGAGGTGGCGGAGGAAGAGCTCACTTGTATGACTCCATGGAAGGTGAAGGTAGATGATGCCTCAGGGAGGCATTCACTAGGTGTGGGGGTGATCTTGGAGAGCCCCCAGTGAACTAGAATCGAGCAAATGGTAGTGGTGCACTTCCCCATCACTAACAATCAGGCCGAGTATGAGGCCGTGATAGCAGGGCTGCGCCTGGCCACGTTGCTGGGGGTGTTGGACGTAGAGGTCCACACCGACTCCATGGCTGGTAGCTTCCCAGATCAACGAGGAGTTTGAGGCAAGAGAGCCTACCCTGCGGCTATACTTAGACAAAGTAAATGGGGTCATTGGCACATTTGAAACCTTCTCCATCTGACACGTGCCCCGAGAGGAAAATGAATAGGTCGATCAACTAGCGAAGCATGGTCCCCTTGTGGGGGGGGGGGGACTATCACCGACCTATTTCGCCCTTCCGTCGAAGAGGGAGAGCTCATGGAGATAGATCGCGGTCCTCGTGAATGGACTCAGTCACAACTTTCCTTTCCACGGGAGAGTATCTGGAGGAGGTGGACAAGAAGAAGCTCAGATACAAGTCGGCATACTACATCCTCCGGGACGGGCAGCTATACAGGAAGACTCTCTCGGGGATGTTGGCCCGTTGCGTGGCCGACAGTGAAGTGCAAAGAATCTTGGAAAAAGTCCACTCCGGGGAGTGTGGGAGTCACTCCGAGAGTCAGACCCTGGAAGGAAGGATCGTCAGGCAAGGGTATTTCTGGCCCACCCTGGGCTACGATGCGACAGAATTCCCGAGAAGATGCCACAAGTGCCAGTTGTTTGCCCCCCCCCCCCCTCTAGCTATAGCCAGCTCAGTGTCTTAAGAGTATCACAACCCCCTAGCCCTTTGCAATTTGGGGAATGGACTTGGTCGGGCCGTTCCCCCAGGCCAGTGGGCAGAGGAGGTTCTTACGGGTGATGATTGATTATTTCTCCAAGTGGATGGAGGTGAAGGCATTGGCGAAGGTGACTTCCCAGGTCATCAACAACTTTATTTGGAGGGAGATCATCTGCCGCCACAGGCTACCCCAGGCCATTGCCACGGACAACGAGCCTCAGTTCGCCTGCACAAAATTCACCAGCTTTTGCGAGCAGCTCGGGATCGACCTCAGGTTCGCCTCGGTTCACCACCCCAGGACCAACGGGCAGGTGGAGGCCGCGAACAAAATTATTGTTAACCTCCAAAAGAAGAAAGTAGAAAATCTGAAGGGGAGCTGGGTGGAGCAGCTTCCAGCGGTTCTCTGGGCCCTGAGGACCACCCCCAACACAGATACAGGGGAAACTCCTTTCAAGCTCTCCTATGGGTGCGAGGCAGTACTCCCTGTGGAATTTGAAGTACAAATGCCTCGAGTTGTCGCAACCGGGGAAGGCAGGGAAGAATGGCAGGACGAGAACGAGGAAGAGCTGCAGCTCTCTCTTGACATGGTGGAGGAGCTGCGAGACCTTGCCGCCATCCGACAAGAAGAGGTGAAGAGGAGGATGGCCAAGTACTTTGACAACCACGTCAGAGTCAAGCAGTTTGCGGGGGGGGGGGGGGGGGGGGGACCTGGTCCTGAAAACCGTGGACGCAGCGGGAAGGTCGGCAACTGTGGGCAAGCTCAACCCCAGCTGGGAAGGTCCGTTTATTATAAAAGAGGCATTGAGATCAGCAGCGTATCGACTCCAAAATATGGAGGGCGAGACCCTAAGTCTCACCTGGAGTGGTGACGACTTGAAATGCTTTTTTCCTTAAAACATGTAAGTGGAGTTTTGATTCTTAGTGAAGTTCTTTGACATGCCAATCCTGTCACAATAGTTTGTACGAAAAGACAAAGTGTACGTCGACACCGAGCAGATCCCATTGTTAGGCTCTCACCTAGCTGACAGGGCTGGATGTCACTCGGTGTCAACCTAAGACCTCGAGCAGATCCTGCTATTAGGCTCTCACCTAGTTGACAGGGCTGGATGTCACTCGATGGTGTAAAATCTGGACCCCGAGCAGATCCTGCTCTCAGGCTTTCACCTAGCTGACAGGGCTGGATGTCACTCGGTGTCAACCTCAGACCCCGAACAGATCCTGCTGTCAGGCTCTCACCTAGCTAACAGGGCTGGATGCCACTCGATGGTGTCAACTCTGGACCACGAGCAAATCCTGCTATCATGCTCTCACCTAGCTGGCAGGGCTGGATGTCACTCGGTTTCAACCTCAGACCCCGAGCAGATCCCGCTGTCAGGCTCTCACCTAGCTGATAGGGCTGGATGTCACTCGGTGTCAACCTCAGACCCCAAGCAGATCCCGTTATCAAGCTCTCTCCTAGCTGACAGGGCTGGATATCACTCGATGATGTCAACTCTGGACCCCGAGAAGATCCTGCTGTCAGGCTCTGACCTAGATGGCAGGGCTGGATGTCACTCTGTGTCAACCTCTAGACCCCGAGCAGATCCCGCTGTCAGGCTCTCACCTAGCAGACAGGGTTGGATGTCACTAAGTGTCAACCTCAGACCCTGAGCAGATCCCGTTGTCAGGCTCTCACCTAGCAGATAGGGTTGGATGTGACTCGGTGTTAACCTCAGACCCCGAGAATGTAACACCCCGAAAATTGTATTTGAGTCAGTCGCGAAAAAGGGGATTTTTGGTGCCTGTATAGGGGTACATGGCCTAGGACACGGGCGTGTCCAAGGCCGTGTCTGGCTGGTGTTTTTTGCCGTTTTCATCCCGAGAAGTACACCGCCAGGAACACGACTGAATGACATGGGCGTGTCATTTGACACGGGCGTGTGCCTACCCGTGTCCTTACCCGTGTTCTTTTGGGTCGTGTCCGTTGCCGTGGCGGTTATGCGTGACATGCCCCCGAACACGGGCGTGTCGAGGAACCCGACACGGGCATGTCAGGTGAGACACGGGCGTGTTTCTGCTCGTGTGTCTTTCCTCCGTTCGACGATCGTGCCTGGAGCGAGGCACACGGCCTGGGACACGGCCATGTGCCAAGCCGTGTTCGGCCCAGGTCTAGGGATTTTTGAACGGATCTGAGCCGTTCGTTTTCTTTAATTAAGATCCAACGGCCCAGATGGTTTTCTGCTCTATTAAGGCCGGGAATAGCGGAGTTAATCCTTCATTTCTCTCCAACCATTCTCTCTCTCAAGGAGTTGGAAAGAGGAGGAAGAAGGAAGCGATTCCGGCCGCCGGCGGAGCATCGGAGCACCGTTTCGAAATCTGAGAGCGGCTCTGTGGAGGAAAGTTCGTTGCGAAGATTTCCATTCGTGTAGTTTTTCCATGGCGCCAAAGCGGACTACAAGTGTAACGATTCTCTACTTGATCATGTGAACTCTTTCTTTCTACATAGGGAATCCCGCTCCCATGAGTGTACGGTGAGTGCGTGGTGTTCCTTGGGGTTGATGTGAATAGACCCCTTATGTTGCATATAGAGTCCGGAATCGCAAGTACGGACATAGGCATTGTGTGTGAAGCCTACCCAGACATTTATTGTCTGGATCGGTGATGTTGCATTTCTTATGGTTTGCCGGAGAAGACTCCATGCTTTGGGTTTTCGGGTTTCTACGCGGTAGATTGCAGCAGGGATCCTTGGAGGTTAGCTTCAAGGCGCACCCGGAAAACTGAGCGGAATCGTTGTTCTGCTAACTTGGCGGTCTGGGAACCGGCCTTGATCATAACTGGGTTATGAGATTGTTTGGAAAATGTTGAGATTCGAGAGAAGCTTGCCTCGTGTGTACGTCTTAATGTGAACTACGCAGTTGGGCAACATGAAAGTGGAATTAGACCTGGGCTATGCGATTCGGTGCGAGAGAACTGAAAAGGGGACTGGCCGTTGGCAAGTCGGGAGCCTTAGACAGTGGTCAGGAAGGCTAAAATGCTCATGTTGTTGCCATTGTGGGGATGGTGGTGAAGCCTCAGAATTGGCCGGATTCACCGTTAATGTTCCCTGTGTGCACGGGGTATTTGGCCGTGCGAGCCTACACCTGTGGCGAAAAATATATAATTGCATTTTATCGTTTAGCTGGGCTAATGTTATGCAGGGAAAGAGCACCGCCGTCCCGAGTAAGGGGCGGGGTCGTTATAATTTGGTCGGCTTTTGGCTGACCGTTGCTTTGTTTGCCACCGTGCGGTGGAGTGTGCTTGCAGGTGCTGCGGAGCCGAGTACCAAATAGTGGGCCGGAGCCCATGTTGTTGTGCTGGCCCTAGAAGGCCGTAAAGAATAGTTGTTTTTACTTTTGTCATGTGTGGCCGGTCTGCGAGCCGATGTATGGAAAACACTATTTATTAAGTGAACCTCTGTAAGGCTATAAGGCAAATTTCTTTCAGTGTATTATTATTTCATTCCAGTGGTTGTGGTCGTGGACATTCATATTTATTGGATTTAAGTTTTGGGTTCTTTCATCTTTTAAAAGCTTCGGCAAGAATGCTCTCTGTAGGACGAGTAGTCTTAATTGGATAGTTTGAATATTCTTATGCAACCCTTCTGACTGTCTGTGGTATATGGCATCGGGTTCTAGCTGGACCTTCTATTATATGTCATGTGACGGATGGGGGTGTTACAATTTGGTATCAGACTTCTGGTTACGGTCACGCTTAAATGAATTTGTGGGCGAATTCTTTTAATGGGTGGTGAGCACATGTGTGCGTCATTGTTATAACATCAAAAAGAACTCATGAATGTCCACTTAGGAATGAAAAATACACTTGTTTTGTGGAATCTGAGTGTTCCAATGATTGCTTTTAATAATTTGTTTGTCGTCTAATCGTGTGTCTTTGCTACTATAGGAAGCTAGGAGCGGTGTTGGTCAGTCAGAGCGTCCTCAATCAGCGGAAAGTAGTGCACCAAGGGACGTGCCTACAACACCTCCTTCAGCGGAAACCGTCAGGTTGGTGGCTGAGGCGGTATTTGCAATGATAAATGCCCAACCTGTAGGGCAAATGCATCGCACACCTCCTGCGAATGAGCAAATTTGGCTAAGTAAAATTGTTGAACATAAATTAGTTTAACAAATTTGGCTAAGTAAAATTGTGTCGACATCAGAAGTTGTCTGTGTCGACACATATTAGTTGGTGTCGACATTCCAGGAAAGTGGTGTCGACACATCTAGAAAATTGGTGTCAACATTCCAGGAAAGTGGTGTCGACACATCTAGAGAATCTGTGTCAACACTTCAGATAAGTGGTGTCGACACATCCAGAAGTGGTGTCGACACGTAGAGTAAACATGCAGATTTCATCGAGCGCAGATTCGTCGACCTCAGATCATCGAACTCGACAAAGACAAATAGAATTGATGTTGAGACATTAGATGTCTGTGTCGACACATTTCAACAGTGTCGACACATTTAGAGAATTTTGACGCGCCTTTTGACCTTCATTCTTTAGAAGGTTATAAATAGGTCAACAAGAAATCCTGTCGACACACTCTCCATATTTTCGAGACCAAAACCCTGTGTCGACAACTTCTCTCTTCTCAATCCAAGCTTTTACTCAACCCTAATGGCGCCAAAGCTAGAAGATAGTGTCAACGAAGGTTATGAGCTGGTACGCAATGCCTTTGATAATGCGGAACCTGAAATTAAAGCACTAGTAACCCTAGTTACAGAAAATGGTTTAGAATTTCTGGTATCTAAACCTACCAAGATTTGGAAGAAAGAAATTCTGGAATTCTATGGAGCAGCTACTATAGATTCAACTGGACTTAAGATCAAATGTATAGTTCAAGGAGCTAAAGTTAAACTAACCTTGAAGATCTTGAGGAAAACTCTTCAACTTCCAAGAACTCAAGAAGAGGAAGAAGTACCCTCATCAAAGACTAGTGAAGCACTTCAATGGTGTGGATTAGATCCCACCTTGAAGATTGGATCTGCTATGAATAGAAAAAGGATGAATCTGCAAGACATATTCCTTTCAGAAGTGGTTGGCAAAGTCATTCTCTGCAAGCCAGGGGGACATGATAGGGTTTCTGCCTATATGTTCAGCCTGATGACCAGGATTATCTACAGACTAAACACAGATTGGTCATCAGTAATTTTTGAAAAGATTAAGGAAAGTATTAAGAAACCAAATCTGGGAAGGATTATGAGTATGTACTTGGCCAGAACAATTCCTGAAGTAATGGAACAAACTTTTGGTTCAAATATCAACCATATGAGGAGAATGGATATAAGGATTATCTCCAGATGGGATAGAGTCCTAACAAAGGACATGCCTGATGTAGAGAGGCCAGAGGTTCCTGAATAATCTCCTGTACAAGAAATTGCAGATGGTGCTCAGGTGCAGGGGGAGCCTCATCTTGAGGAAGAGCCAACCCACTTAGAAAGTGAAATGGCTACACAGACTATACTTGAGAACACACAACTTCACAGTCAAGCACCAGATAATATCATGGAGGATACATCTACAGCTGTAGATGCTCCTGAGTTGGTGGTGCCTCAAGTCCCTACTCAACAAGAGTTTACACTTGAGGAGTTGTTTCCAGATATAGTACAAACTGAATTTGAGGGGGAGAAAGCAAACATTGAGGAGCAAGTTAACATTGAGGAGGAGCAAGTAAGTACTGTGGGGGAGGAGAAAGGGACTCAGGGGGAGCTATCTAGGACTGCATAGGAATTGCCTCCTAGTCCTAAGGAAAGAGTTGATATAGCCAGTATCTCATCTTTTGAAGAGGAAGCAGAAATTCAAGCTAAGAAAAGAAAGCTAATGGTATTCAAAAGAAGAAGCCAGAGATATAAGAGGGCATTACAAACTACTCCACAATCTGCCCCAGCTACTGATTATAGTTCCTTGTTGATCTCATTACAAGTAAAGTTAGATGAATAAAAGATTGTCATTGTGAAATATATGGATGAGACTCATAAAGATCTTCAATTCTCCTTGGCTCAAGATATTAAATCTATATCATTTGAAGTAAATCAGAATAAGAAGGAAATGACAGATTGTTTTCATAAAGGTGGCAATGTTGTGGTTTTTCTAGAAACACATCAAGAAAAAATCAAGACTCAAGTTGATGATATAGCTCTTAAGCAAGGCTATGTCCTAGAGAATCAACTTAGAATGAATGATAATCTGACTGAATCACATAATGTGATTGTTATAGAGATGAAGAATATTGCTACTGCCCAGACTGAAGCACGGGCTAAAGCTAAGGAAGATTTTGATAAGCAATTACAGGAAGGCCTAGCTGCTGTACAAACAGCTATTGAGCAATCTCAAACGACCATTTCTGCACAGCTCCTAAAGTTAAAGTCATTCTACAAAGATGGTGTTAATTATCTTGATGAACAAATCAGATTTCAGAAAGATGACCTCAGGGATCATATTGTCAGAGAAGTCATAAAGGGGGAGAGAGTGTTAGTCAAAGCTGGCTCAGATCATGCTAAATGGATATCTAATAGCATCAGGGCCACACTTGGATATCCACCACTCTATGATGATGATAATATAGCTGAGTCAGGTATACATCCTGCTTATTTTGGAGGTGATCAACCTGAAGTTGCTCAGGTCATCTACCCTCAAGCAGACTTTGATATGATTCACCAAGAAGTACAGTCAATGTACAGCCCTCCAGAGGGTAATAAAAATGTTATCATTGAGAAAGTTGACATGTCAGAGGCAGATGTGAATAAGGAGCAAGAAGCTCAACTGTCAAAGAAGATATTCAGAGAACAGGCTGAGTTAAAGCCTGATTTTGAGCAGTGGAGTCCAACTTCCAGGAATATCATATTGACTGCCTGGAAAGCTGTAAAAGACAAGACCCATGACAGGGGCAAATTGCACACAAAGTAATAATGGCAAAAGCATGAAGCTAGATAGAAGTTATTCTGCAATATAGAAGAAAGGCAAAGGTTGGGAAGCTACCTCCTAATGCTCAGGAGCCTAGCAAGTATTTCCCTAAGCCTTTTCATTATTTTGAAATTCAAAGAATAAGAGCTAAAGAACAAAAGAAGAAGGATCTAAAGGCAAGAAGCCAGCTGAAGATACAGATGCTCCAGTACAAGCCAAGATCCAATCAGGCAAAGGAATAGTCATCAAGGAGCCAAAGCAGCCTTAGATTAGATTCACTAGATTTTATAACATTGTAAACTTTAGTGTTAAAAATCTATGTAAACTATTATTAAAGAAACTTTTGAAAGTTGAAACAAAACAATGTTTAATGCTCATTGTGTTAGTATTATTATTCTGTGATGATATCTTATATATGTTTTGTTTATAAGTTACCCTGTCATATAATGTTTTGTACATCATAATATGTGTTTGTTATGAATGTTGTATATCATTGACTAAGGGTTATGACTTCTCCAAATAGGGGGAGATTGTTGGTTATATTGGAAAATGTGTACCAAATTTGAAGAAGTCTCACCTTACTCAATGATATGCATCAAGGTGTATTTGATGTTGTTTTGAGTTTATATATGCAAGTTAAGAAAATGCAGGAATGCAGGAAAACGTTTCTAAGTCTATGAGTCGACACCAGAAGAAGCTGTGTCGACACTTATGAAGGCTTGTGTCGACACTAGAGAAAAGTTGTGTCGACACTTGGAGTTAATTGTGTCGAAAATTGGAAAGGCTGTGTCGACACCAGAAGAAACTGTGTCGACATACAGAGGCAGTGTCGACACACAGAGAAGCTTAGTCTACATGAACTGTGTTGACACAGAGAGGTAGTGTCGACACACAGATAAAGTTTAGTCGACATCAACTGTGTCGACACACAGAGGCAGTGTCGACACACAGAAGCTTAGTCGACATCAACTGTGTCGACACACAGAGGCAGTGTCGACACACAGAAGACTTTGTCGACATCAACTGTGTCGACACACAGGACTTGTGTCGACATATGGCAGAATTTCAACAAAATCAATTTGTGTGAAGAAAAGAAGTGACTGTGTCGACACCACAGAACTAGTGTCGACACAATCTACAGAAGCTGTGTCGAGAAGCGGTGTTAACACCAAGGAAGCTGTGTCGACATCACCAAGGCTTGTGTCGACACTTAGTCTACTTGTGTCGACACATGATGAAGTTCAGTCTCGACACTTTGCTGACAGAGACAGAGTTTCAAGAAGTGATTGGATGACTTGACAGCTGTTATTACCAACCAGTCTACTGCAACTGTCAGAGCTGTCAGAAGTTTGTTAGAAACCAGATCAGCCGGTTACCATGGAGGAAGACTATATAAAGGCATTCTCCATCAACAGAAGAAATAACTAATACAGGAAATAATAAACATATACAGTTACAAAAACAGAAGAAGATTTTTGTCAGAAGATCTAAGAAGAAGTTGGAGAGAGAGAGAGCTTCATCTATTGAAGTGAAGAAAGGGACTTACATCAATAAGTTCCTCAAGTGCAGATTCTGAACCAGTCTGCCAAGAATGATTCAGATTGAGATCTGAATTTCAAGAAAGAAGCTGATTGAAGATCAACTTCAAAGGAGTTCAACACTACTGAGTTCAGATTCAAGAAGCTTTGAAGAAAGTTAAGAGTGGTTGTTCTCTGCCATCAGATTCTTCCAAAAACTGATCAAGAAGCCATCCATCCTTTCTCTCTCTACCAGGGTGGTGGTAAAATACATTGTTAAATCTATTTTTTGTAGGATATTTTTTAGATCTGAGTTGTAAGCCTGATTTATAAAGGCTGAGTTGTAGGAGATTTAGATCTCTGAGTGGTAGGCTTTGTTGAAGGCTGAGGTAGGGCTGTGAGCCTGAGTTGTAGGAGATTGTTATCTCTGAGTTGTAGGCCTTGTTGAAGGCTGAGGTAGGGCATTTTTCCTGAGTTGTAGGAGTGTGGACTCACTCTGAGTTGTAGGAGCCTTGTTTGGGTTCTGAGCTGCTATAAGATCTGAGGATCTGAGGTGAAGAGAAGAAGTTAGGCCAAATCTAGCACACTGCTAGATAGGCGAAGGGGGAAGTGGATGTACCCAGACCTTGGGGAACCACTATAAAATCTGTGTGCAATCTGTGATTGTGTGATTCTATGAATTCTGTGCTGTGTTAGCTGTAGAATTAGCTGTTTCTGATTAATTAACTGAATAGATATTCTGCCTTAGAAAGAAAAAGGAATTACACCTATCCCCCCTCTAGGTATTTAGGAACTAATTCTTTCACATTGGCGTGACACTGTTGTGAACAAAGTTTGCATCATCACTCGCCTGACACTCTGTTACAAAATTCTAGCAGTGGCTGGTAGCGCAAGGCCTCTGGACAACCGTTAGAAGAATCGTCGGCCTCCAATAAAGCAATCAGGGGCAGTGGCTTGGTCGTCCAGAGAATGGTCAGTGATGGAGGGCTCGCATAAGCCTCTAGGGAATGAGAAGTGTATGGGACATCTAATCTTGTGGTAGAGATCAGATGGCCCAGGATTCATCAATTCCCTCCCCCTTGGAATTCAGAGCCCCACAGTGGATCTACACCAGATTTGCTATGGGGGAAAATCCTCCAGCGTAGAAATCGCTCGATCACAACAATTGAATCCAGCCCGATCGGCTATCTGAACCGCAAACTATAATAGGGAACTGTGGATTTTTCTTAGAGCATTTTATGTTCTTAAGTGAGAAACTTTGAACATGTAAATGGTTCCCTACTAAGAGAGCTACCGTCCATAGAAGTTTGGGATTTTTCTAAAATCATTTGGTATTTTTTGAATTCAAAATGATGTTTATTTAACCAATTAAAGGTTCCTAAAATATTTTAAAAATCATGGAAAATTTACAGGGATATCTAAGGCCCTTATAAGTTCTCTATAAGTTTGGGAATTTTTAGAAGAAATCTAGTTTATTTTTCAATCTTTTAAAATTGAGGATCTTAAATTATTTTTTTAAAAAAATGCTCATATTATTTTGAAAAGATGAATAGTTGCATGTATGTGTTATTTGGATCAAGACTATTTTAAATATAAGGATGCGATCTTATTCGAGGCAAATGTTTTGCTCAAAATGACGTGATGCACTCGAGAAATTAATTATCATAAATCTTGGTGACCTTTTTATAACCTTCATACAAAATTATATTATTTTGACATATTGAAAGTATTTTTGGAACATAAATATTAGGGTTTGTGAGTAATGAGATATTAATGTTGGGGATGTTAAATAGGGAAATTCCCAACCTCGAGTCAAAAGTTCTGGATCCTTCTGATATTATAAATCTTTATTAATTCATGAGGTTGACATTCGAGGATATACAAGGCCCACAAAAAGAAATAGCTGAGATCTCCACAACACGAGCAACTGAGATTAATAATTAAGATGATAACTTCGTGCAAACACTTAAATCCCCAATAATTCTTACAACAAGATACACGAAATTATAATGAGGACTTCCTCCTAATTATGAGTCTGATTAAGCCGACTTAAGATATGCAACAAAGTTAATTGTCGGGCTCAAATAAGTTGGTTAAATCTAAAATACTCGAAGCCTCTTAAGAAAAGATTGAAGAACTTGCCAGTGGAGCCTCCTAAGAACGGAGTGAAGAACTTGTCGAAGAAGCCTCCTAGGAACAAAGTGAGGAACTTGCCTCCTATGAATGGAGAAGACTCTTAAGAACGGAGTGAAGACCTTGCCTTCTATGAAGGGAGATGGAACTAAATTTTCCTCTTGAATAGAGATAGTACTAAATAACTGGATTTTCTTATTCTACTCTTTATCACTGCATTTTCCTTAAGTGTTACTTTTATTTCAGTTCAGCACTTTATTATTGTTCATTTCAGTTTAGTATTTTATTATCGCAGTTCATTTTAGTACTTCATTTTATCACTTCAATTATGCAGTTTATTTTAGCAGCATTTTAATACCACACATTATTATTGCAATTTACTATTCATATAGTTTTAGCTCAGGTCCCACTCTAACGAGTGGCTGATTATTTGGGTGAGCATTAGTTAGGGATAACTTGGACTCGAGAAATTCCTCCAAGTCTAGCCCTAAATTATGGACTCACATGCTCGTTGTGCTCTTGTATAAAGTTGGGCAGCACGTTAATAATATACGGTTGCCTGCCTGAATTATTTTATATTAAATAGGGAAAGCCACCGCCGCCTGATGGTGCTGGTTATTTTATTTATTACTTATATTGTAATTTGCATGTAGTAAAAAGTGGTAGGTCGGTTATGTCAGTAGACCGTTCATACCGATGTAGGAAAGTTGACGACTTATGACGACAGGGAGATGTGTACCATAGGTGCTCGACCATATTATACCTTGTTGGATTCCTCTACTGGTCAGCCTAAATGTAGTAATCGTTGGATGTTGTTTACATCCAAAAGGACACCAGGTCGTACGTTGGTGCCTGGGTAGTGCGGTACGACCACACCTAGAAGTGGCGGGACTAGCCACTATCATCGATGACCACATCTATGAGGCTTGCGATATTTTATACCCTACTAGAAAAGAAGCCGTCCAAACTATGTCTACATAGAGTTACTGCAAGTTGTGAACACCTACTTGTTTGTGCATATGATAGTAAGACTTGCTTAATAATTGCTTATATAAATGATGCACTTCGGTTATTAAAATTATAGCTACTCAGTGCTTCGAGTTTTATTTTTACCTGCTACATACATATTGTTGTTAACTTTCTTATTGTTTCAGCTAATTTATTTAGTTTTTAGTACTCGCGTTCATCCCCAGGCAAGGGATCTGGGCAGGAGGTGCATATCCACTTAGTTTGTGACTAACGGGTTGTTGAACAACTATTCGTAGGAGTAGCACAAATCCCAGATACCGCATTACATCATACCTTCTTTGGAGACCGCCCGAATAGATGCACTAATCTCATATTTTGTCTTTTGAGATGTGAGACCTTAAAGCCCAGTACTATGAGAGGAGAGATAGTAGCACTAGATGTTTCTAGACCACAAGACTGCTTGTACAAACAGATGGCTCTGACCATTTTACTTATATATTAATAAGTAAAATTCATCTTTAGAGATAGTTGAAATTGAAAATTAAGTTTGATGTATAGATTACACGTTTGAGTGTTCTATATCACTTTTTTTACTTATATACTATGATTAAAGCAAGCGTACCTATCGAGTAATAATATAGTATTTGTTTAATATCATGGTCGTAATTTTCCACGAATCTGTGTCAAGTACTCTACTTTAAAGAATGAAACTATTATTTTGCCAAAAAGTGTTGATGATTTTTAAAAGTGAAAATAAAAGTAATACGTAGGGTTTTGAAAATAAATGAGGTTGAGATTCCTTGATTTTGACTTACTTTGGAACATAATTTTTAAACAAGAAAAACTGTACTTTTCTATTAATTAATTTACTTGACCGTGGATGTTCCCGAAATATGAATACGCCTCTATCGAGGATACATCCACTTGAAATTAAGTAGTTTAACTGAACTTTCGTATCTAATCAAAAATACTTTAATACACGCTTTACGTTATGAACCCTGCTATTGACCTCCTACTGCGATTTGAAGGTTCAACTCGGGAGGCTTACGTTCATCTCTTTTAAGTATGAGGTGTATTTTCTCTTTACTTAAGAGTGATCAATTTGTGGACACGAACCTTTCGGCTACTAGCTATGAACTACGGAAATGAAAACCATATATCGATAGGTATGGTTCCACTCAATTTAATTCTTAGGTAAATCTTAAGTTTCTATTAGTTTAAAAAATAGGGTTTTAAATTGCAAAAATAATATCCATCTCAACCATCTTAATCAAGTGCTAAAAAGTTCTTATCCTCTCATCTGGGAAGTGGGTGGTAGCAGGAAAATTAAAAGACATAAAATTGCAGAAATAATATCCGTCCCAAACATCTTAATCAAGCGCTAAAAAGTTCTTAGACTCTCATCCAGGATGGGGGTGGTAGGAGAAGAATTGCGAAAAAAAGAAGGGAAATACGCACACACCCTGTCTCAATAGAGACGGAAAGAAAGTTAAAAGAAATAAAAGTAGAAGAACTTCTTGAAAACTGAAATTTTATTACTTAAAAAGTGTGACACACTAAAGAACCCAAACTAGGGTTAGGAAAATATTACTCAAAAGTTACTCCTAACTACTATGTATAACTATGTGGAACTCTACCAGTTCTCCTTTAAACCTCAGCCTTGGCCCTCCTTTTATAGCCGAAACTTTGAGGTAAATGCCCCCCTAGGGTGTGTTATTGACGTGGCAGATAAGATGTTCTACAGATAGAATTTACGGGGGCTTCAGGATCAAGTTGGAAAGTACACGGGCGTGACATCTAGGTCATGAGTGTGTCAGTTGGGTGTGTTTGTGAGCATGGCAGATAGACTTTGACAAGGCATGATAGCGGGATATCTTGGTCATGGGAAAGGTCACGAGCGTGATTGCTGGAACATGGGCGTGTCTTCTAGGTGTGATTAAGCTTGCTGACCAAAATCTGGCAAATTGTTCGAATTCCTGGTTTTAAAGTTACACGCCCTAGGTCACGGGTGTAAGACCCCCATCCCGAAACACAAAACACGGCAAGAGGGGAGTCTTATGCCCAGAATAGCCGCCATGCAGTAGAGATAGCGCACAGGACAACCTGTACTACAAGACGCCTATCCTGCCGGCTAATCATATCATCCATGTCAACCCAACATAAAGAATATAAAAATAGAAGTCAAAATACACACTAGTATGTAAGTCCATGAGTGCAATAGAAATAAAAAGAAACCAAGGCTTCTAAAAATATCAAAGTACATGCCCAATAGGCTATAAAAGAGTCTCTATACAAAACACTCACATCTGTCAGTAGCGGCAACGACAGTACCGTCACATCAGGCCCTGTCGCTCTGGCCTGGCTGTCCTCTTGTATAACCTACTACTGCTCTATCTGCGGAGTTCCCTCCTAAAAAGGAAGATGTAGCAACCGTTAGTCATAAAGACTAAGTGGCTATAACATCCACTCCCCTGACGACTCTTCGGCACCAGCCGTAGAAAAGGACAAGGTACAATATATATAAATGAGCGGTAGTACAAACAGGTGCTATAAGAGTGAACAATATCAGTATATATCGGTAATACAACAAATGAGTAAACAATCTACTCTAACAGTTCTACCATCAACAACATTATAAAGTATAGAACTATGACATAAAGTAACTCAACTTATATGAATGCCAATACAAACAAATAAGTTGAGGATCGGCTCAACAGTAAAGTAACTTATCGTATAAGAGTGCCCATTCAAACTTATACGATAAGGATCTTGTGCATATAATGTAATAAAATTATATGAATGCAATGCAATGACTCACCCATGACCACGCACATGCAATTGCTATGTTGACACAGACTTGTAGTTCCCACTTTTCGAGCAGGTAGCTAACCCTTCAGGCATCAACCGTCATGGTCAGATGGTGAAAGTTGAATGGGATTTTCAACTACTAGGCCGGTATCCACACTTCCAAGCCGAGGCCTCCGTACACCTCAATGCTAAGAACACAACAGTAGAGCCAACATGCATACTACTGCCCAGAAGGAGCCTCGGATAAATATGCAGCGAGGACCAAGGCCAACCACCCAAGGTCAATCTGTCAACTCCCGTCGGTGTGATGACTGGTGACCCCGTAGACCTACCACACTATCCTTAACCCAGGATTACGACACCATGTGTCGACTCACACCACGTGCAATTTCACATCAACGTGGCATGAAAGGAGCATTGGGAAGTAAACACCGAGAACCAAGCTCAACCTCCCAAAGTCTCTTTTCATCATTACCAAACCAGTACGGTCAATCAACCGTACTTACACCCTTTCACATTCTCGTGCCCCAAGCCACTTAAGGGTTCATTGTCAACGTAGGTGGAAAACCACCTCATACAACATACAATCCACACTGCTACCCATAGGGAGACACAACTCTAAATAGTGGACCACTTTACTCTTTCCTTATTTGACAAGCCTCATGACCATGCGTCGACCACTATGCTTCCATTGTGGTAATCTTATCGGCACAAAATGGTTCACCCCTTTTCTTATTAAAGAGGATGCACGGTTTACTCGTTCGATTACCAAGCATCACACCTTCGTCAAACCTGTCCCATTACATGAATTGTATTCATGCCTAAATATCTTTCCAAACCATTTGTTTAATACATTCTCATAGGGCAACATTCAATCAAAACACCCAACAATTACTCTTACAATTTCTTTACTCAAAACCAAGCCCAATACTTTACTAACCCGAGAGTATTAAATTCACATGGCTTGACTGGACATTACTGAGTCTACGAGACTCATATGAAGATGTGTAACCATCAGTTGGAAAGGTATTTCCAAGGACTACAACTTTCATGTTTGGTCCATCACCCAGATTAGACCAAAACACTCTTGAAATCGGCTTCGAAGTCTACTGCGTCCAGAAAACAGTTTTTACACGTTTAACTTGTCAGCCCGCAAGTTTGATCAGACTTTCCTATGGCTACAGACCTCGCATGAAGACGTGTAACCACTTGATGGAAATTATTTCCAAGGGTTACAACTTTCTTGTTTAGTCGAAAGCTCAGATCTGGCCCATCATGTCCGAAAACGGCCTTTAAGATCGTTGCGCGTAGAAAACAGATTTCTGCGCACCTCTCAAAGCGAAATGAACGTCATCGGTTCGTCTTCCTCCTCCAACCAAAATTCCCAAATCACAACCAGAATTCGTCCTCCCTTATTCACCCTTAAAAGCCAACTTTCTTCATGAAACCAAATCCTCATCTTCACATAGAAGGAAGGAGCAGTCGAAGACATCTTATCTCTAGGGCACAAGTCCTAGCATGGCCTTCTCCTAGGAAACTTCTTCTCATGAATCAAGACTCCTTTGAGTCGATATCTCTCCTAGTAATAACTACAGATCTAGCACCAAGGGAAAGGGTAGGAAGCTCACCTCATTTCTGACGGTTCCAAGATTTTCGGCCTTGGTCCTTGTAATCCATCTTGGCAGCATCCTCTTCCTTGTTAGTATTGGGCTTCACGGGAGGAAATCGGCTCCCGTGATCTGCTCCTCTTTTGTTGGTTTCGGCACATGAAATAGGTAATGGCTCGGTGAAGAAGAACGATGAAAGATGGCTATGGTTTGGATTTCATTCCTTTTTATATCACGTATTAGGTTTAACTTACTTGTCATGTGTCGCCGTGTCATTGGACCACCCATTTTATAGCTTTAAATATGTCATAATGAAAAGATGCATCCAATATAATCGTTTGGGGCAATTCCCAAAAATCCAGTTTAGACCATGTACAAGAATCAGGAAACGGAGGCCGAAAATCTGCTAAGTCCAAATTCGTCGAGTAAGTAGCTCTTACTCGACGATTCGTCGAGTATTATATCCTTACCTGACGAATCATCATTATTCGTCGAGTCCACTCAAAGCCATACATAGTCCAGCACTTCCCAAGTTCAAATCGTCGAGTATAATATTCTTAATTGACTAATCTTCGAGATTCATCGACACAACTCAACACCGTTTGCAAGCACAACACTTATGTTAAAATCATCAGGTGTACTTCTTTACTCGATGAATCGTCGAGTGGTGCCGAGTGCACTCAACGCAATTCACGCCACCATTTCAAGAATAAACCCAAGTAAAAGTGTTTAGTGGTGTCAAGTGCACTCAGCGCACTTGACGCCTTTCGGCTAATGGCATCGAGTGCACTCAACGCACTCGACGCCAATCCGCCCAGAAATGTTTCCAAGTCAAATGGCGTTGAGTGGTGTTGAGTCCACTCAACGCCATAGATTAAATTGTCGAACGCTAAATTCGTCGAACGTCATTTCATCGAAATGTTAATTCATCGATCGAGGAAGGCAGTCGGTTAATTCATTAAACGCTAAATTCGTCAAACTCTAAATTCGTCGAATGCTAAATTCGTCGAACGTTAATTCGTCGAACTGAGAACTGACTCAACGTCATTCTACTTAGAAGATTTATAGAAATTGCTGGTGTCGTCGAGTGCGTTGAGAGCACTCAACGCACTCAACACCCCGAGCAAGATATTTCTCTAAGTAAAATGGCGTTGCATGCACTCAATGCCAATCAGTCTGTGGCATTGAGTGCACTCAATGCACTCAATGCCACGAGCCCAGATATTTTATAAGTAAATTCCTGATCTAATCATCGAGTCCAGTTGAGTCGCTCGACACTTCCCAAACCTGAGCCATTTCTCTTGGCTCAAAATGCATGCGAGTGGCCTAGCACAAAATGGGATGTTGCAAATCCTGTAAACAAAATAAAAGATTTCATCCCCAAAATCAGGATAAGTTCGTGGGGGAAATTAAAACATGGAATAAAGTGAGCTATTTAAATTTACCTTGGAGAAACAACTCCGGGTAGCGCTTCTGCATCAAATCCACTGGTACCCAAGTGTATTCTTCTTTCCCGTGGTTAAACCATTAGACCTTTACCAATGGTACACTCTTTCACCACAAGCTCCTCATTTCAGTGTCCACTATCCTCACCGTCGCTAGTCGGATGCATCTATCAGTTGTCACTGCTTCTTCTCTGGTGAGGACATGTTGATCAGGCCACAATAGTGCCTTCCAGAGTGACGACACATAAAACAAATCGTGTAAATTCTTTAGTTCTGTTGGTAGCTCCAACCGATAGGCTAAAGGGCCAAACCTTTCCAATACAGCATAAGGCCCAACGTATCTTGGATTGAGCTTCTTCATACCACGCACCCGTGACACTCCATACATCGGACTGATCTTCAGGAACACCTTGTCACCCACTTGAAATTCCACCATCTGGTGCTTCGTATTATAATACTTGGACTGCTGACTTTGAGCCTCAATCATGCGGTCCCGTATTAACCTAACAACAAAATCTATGTCGTCAATATACTCAACTCCCAACACCTCTAGATCTTCATCTTGCTCCCATGACAAGGGGGTTCTACACCTTCTTCCATAAAGGGCTTCATGGGCTGTCATCCCGATACTAGCCTGATGACTGTTGTTATATGAAAATTCCACCAGGGGCAAAAGCCTTTCCCACGGATCTCCTCTATCCAGCACACACAATCTCCTCCAAAGTTCTAATGGTCCTCTCAGACTGCCCGTCCGTCTGAGGATGAAACGATGTGCTGAATGTAAGGCGTTAACCCAAATACGCTTGTACTGCCTTCCATTCTCTAGAGGTGAAACGACCATCCCGGTCGGAAACAAATGTCTTTGGCACACCATGGTACCGTACAAACTGCTTCACAAAAGGATACACCAAAACATCCACATGTGCCTCTTTCTTCATCGGAATAAACCTGGCTACCTTTGTCAGGCGATCCATGATTACCCAGACCGAATCATTCCCTGAGTGTGAGCGAGGCAAACTATGAATGAAGTCCATGGAGAAAATATTGTTAAATTTTCTCAACGTGGTCAGCAAGATAGCCCAAACACCAAATTAATATCTTCGGAACTACCCAGTTCGCACGCTGAACCTGCGAAAAACCCAAGGACTAGAGGTTGCACCCAACAAAACAATGGAAGCACAAGAAGGTCTTATTATGCATTCACTTCTTTACAATCCGAGGCATACATAGCGAGACATGATTTCGCTAGTATTACAGCTGTAAACAGAAGAAACCAAAAAACAAGCCGGGCGGACAGCACTCCAGTCCGCCGAGACCGCGAGGTCGCCGAGACCGCCGAGACCGCTGAGCTCGCCCAAGCTATGCTGCAATCCGCCGAATACCACGGAGTCCGCCGAGACCGCGAGGCCGCGCGTACAGACCGTTATTCGCCTCCTGCTGAACCCGAACTGAGGAACTCCCCTACCCGCCTGAAGCCGGCGGACAGGTTATTGAAGCTGGGAAAGTTGAAACAGAACTGACAAGCCGCAGAGCGACCTCCTGCTGAGTCCGCAGAGACCGCACACTTCCAAGCACTGACCGAAGTCACAGCCAAACTCCTGGCTCCTTGAAGTTATCCGCGCGACCTGCACACAGCAAACCGTCAGCCTGAAACAATCCGCGCGGACTGGAAAACACAGACCGCAGCACTCGCCCAACCCAATTTACTGTTCACTCACGTTACTTAGGTTACTGTAGATGTGCCAGGGGGGTCCTATTTATAGGCCAGGTGAGGAGTGTGGTCACCGCCCAAGAGATAGCGACACCGCCCCAGTCCGCGCGAACACAAACGACCGTCCGCTCAGTCCGCGAGGACTTAGCCAGTCACCAAGGGAAACCGCCAGGAGCAAGGCAACCAATGACGAACCCTCTCCAGTCTGCCCAAGCTAAGCGGACAAGGCACCAGCCCGCAAAGCTCCAACTGCTTCAGGACAGCACCCTCTTCAATGGCAGTCCGCACCAACCCGAGGCAGTCCGCAAGACTCACACCTCAATCCGCCACAAGTCCACGACCAAAGGCAAACAGCAACAGTCCGCCCGGTCACAGCGGACTTGGCGGATACGGCGGACACCATGAACTTGACACCAAGTGTGACCAAGTCCAAAACCATCAAGGGCCAGTGCGAGCATGGCGGACACAAAGTCCCGTCCGCCAAACACCCTAGCGCAGACCGCAACCAGTCCGCGAGCTCCTCGCACTTGTCCAACACAACAGCTACCTCCCGGACTCCAAACACCAGTCCGCCAACCGGTCTCCACAGCAAGACCTGCTGTAACACCTGAGCTCGACAAGGCCTCAGCCAAGCTCAAGGCCCAGTCCGCAACAGCCCCAACCGCGGACACACCAGTCCGCAAGGCTTCCCGCGAACTCGAACCAACCCGCCAACAGCGCAAGCTTGCACCCGCGACCACAGAGCAATGCACCAGTCCGCAAGCCTCTCTATCCGCAGATACCAGGCCGCACCAAACCGCGGACTCCATGCAACAACCCGCTCAGAACACAGCCGGCTTTCACCAGACTTTTCACCAGGCCGCAAACCTCAGTCCGCCCAGTCCGCCCAGTCCGCCAACGCTGTCCGCACAGGCCGCGCGGCCTGTCCCGTCACCCACTTTCACTTCACAAATTTCAACACTCCCCCTTGAAGTGAGAAGTGGTGACCAAGCCCAGCAAGCTGCGCAAGCGTTCAAAAGGCCCCTTCGACAGCGGCTTCGTGAAGATGTCAGCAAGATTATCTTCACTCCGAACATGCCCGACCAGCAGAGATCCCTCCAACACCTTCTCCCTGATGAAGTGGTGATCAATCTCTATATGCTTGGTCCTGGCGTGACACACTGGATTGTTTACCAGTTTGAGAGCACTCTCATTGTCACCCCGGAGTAAAGTAGGCCCTTGCACTTCTTCATGAACATCCTCTATAAGCCTCCTCAACCAAACGGCTTCCCGAGCAGCCAAGGCCGAAGCCTTATACTCCGCCTCCGTGGTTGAAACCGACACCGAGTCCTGCTTCTTGCTACACCACGAGATGCTAGCTGAACCGCAAGTGAACACATAACCCGAAGTAGACCTTCGATCATCCGAATCACCGCCATAGTCAGCATCCGTGTACCCGAGCAACGCAAACTCCGCATCCCTTCCATAGAGGAGTCCCATGTCAGAAGTCACCTTGACATACTTCAGAATTCCCTTCGCCGCCACTAGATGAGATTGCCTTGGTTCAGCCATATACCGACTTACTCGGCCAACAGCATAAGCTATATCCGGCCTTGTAATCGTCAGATAGATCAAGCTCCCAACAAGAGCCCTGAACACCAAGGGATCATTAAGAACCCTTCCCTCATCCCGTCGAAGCTTCAGCCCAGATTCCAGTGGAGTAGAGCACTTCTTCCCTTCGCCCATGCCAAACCGCTTCACAATACGATCAGCATACCCTTTCTGGCTAATGAGAATCCCGCACTCCTTCCTCTCCACTTCCAGACCAAGAAAGTGATGCAACTCTCCCAAGTCTTTCATCTCGAAGCGTATAGCAAGCTCTCCCCTGAGCCTTGCTACTTCCTCCTCCGAGTTCCCTGTGATGATCATATCATCCACATACAGCAGGACCAAGACTCTTAGCTCTCCCTTCTTCTTGACGAACAAGCTTGAATCCGAGTTGGAAGCTAGGTATCCACAGAATTGCAAGTACTCTGCAATCTTCCCATACCACGCTCGAGGAGCTTGCTTCAACCCATAGAGAGCCTTCCTGAGTTTACAGACATAGTCCGGATGCTTCTCAGAGACGAAACCAAGCGGGTGATCCATGAAGATGTCCTTGTCAATCTCTCCATAAAGAAAGGCATTCTTCACATCGAGTTGCCACAACCTCCATCCCTTGCTAGCAGCCAAGGCGATCACCACTCTTACAGATGTCATCTTCGCAACTGGACTGAATGTCTCCTCATAGTCTTCTCCATACTGCTGTGAGAATCCTCTAGCGACCAGGCGAGCCTTGAACCGATCAATGCTCCCATCAGCCTTCTTCTTCAACTTATACACCCACTTGCAAGTAACCGGAGTAATGCCATCAACCTTGGGCACAAGGTCCCAGGTTTCATTCTTCTTCAGAGCATCAATCTCTTCCTTCATGGCATCATCCCACTCCTTCACTCCAGTGGCCTCGTTGAAGTTTGCAGGCTCTCGCTCATCCAGAGGACCTGCAAAGAAGCAGGAGAAAAAGCTCACTGCATTCCCATCACAGTACCGAGCCGGTGGCTTAACCACCCTCTTCGATCTCCGAAGACACGGCTCCTTGCTCACGGCTTCCATTGCTTCTTCCGGCTCCACTCCTACCTGGGGCAAGCATTGAGCAGTGCTCCCCCTGCTTCCTGAGCCAGAAGGCTCAGCCTCGGAGTTCGAAGCAACAGGAGCTGCTGGTGAAACAGCAAGCTCCTCTTCCAAGCCTTCAGCAGCCTCCACCGGTGCTTCATCATCCTTGCTACTTCCGGTTAGCTCCACCGAGCCACCTCCATATGACGTCAGCTCGTCAAAGACAACGTCTCTTGACACCACGAACTTCTTCGTCACAGGGTCCATGCACTTCCATCCCTTCTTCCGCTCATCATAGCCAACAAAGACAAGTTTCCTTGCCTTCGCATCCAGCTTTGTCCGTGAAGCATCCTGGGACATGCACGTAGCAAGTTGAACCGAACACCCGAAGGTGTCCAACACTCGGCTTCTCCTTCAGCAACAGCTCAATGGGCGTCTTCATGTTGATAGGGCTGAGTGGCATCCGGTTGATAACATAAGCAGCATAAGACATTCCCTCCGCCCAAAAAGACCTCGGGATATCTTTCGCATGCAGCCAGCATTTGCAGGTTTCCGTCAGATGACGGATCTTCCGCTCTGCTACCCCATTTTGTTGTGGAGTGTGAGCACAAGTAAGCTCCCGTTGGATCCCGTGCTTCCTGCAGAAGTTAGAAAACTCGGAAGAGACAAACTCTCCCCCGTTATCAGTTCTAAACTTCTTAATCCGCAAGCCAAGCCGGCCTTCTACCAACTCCTTGAACTCCACGAACAAACGGAAGGCTTCCGACTTCTCCTTTAAGAAGTACACCCAAGTATACCTTGAGTAGTCATCAACCAAGACAAGCATGTATTTGCTTCGACCAAGGCTGGTAGTAACAGTCGGTCCCATCAGGTCGCCATGAATACACTCCAATGGTTTCTTGCTCCTTGTTTGAGATTTATCAAACGGAAGGCGATGTGCCTTACCGTATTGACAGCCCGCACAAACATGCCCATCACCAAAGGAGGACAACATCGGCAACCCCCTCACCAGACTTCTACTCGCCATTGCCTTCAGCTTGTCCATGCCAACATGCCCCAGCCTCTCATGCCAGATAGCCGCACTATCATTGGCCCTCATCCTATCAACATAGGCACTGGTGGAAAGAACAAACAAGTTCTTCACCCTCCTCCCAACATGAGCAACATCAGCCTTCACCGCTGATACGTTGCGAAGGAACCTCACGTCTGTTGGCCCAAACAGAACGTGATACCCAGCGTCCACCGCATTGGTCACCGAGAAGAGGTTCTTCTTCATGCCCGGCACGTGATACACACTCCTTAACGTGAGTGGCCCCTGATCACTACCCAAAGACACGACCCCCTCCTTCTCTACTGCATAAACAGTATTATCAGCAGTGATAATAGCTTCATTACCTGAGTAAGCCTGCATGGAGGTGAACTTCGACTTGTCTCCGGTGAGGTGATGACCACACTCGGAGTCGATGATCCACTCGCTGTTGAAGTCCTCAGCAGATAAGGCCCGGACACAAGTGCCCGTCATGAAAGCTCCTCCCCATTCTGCTTCTTCACTTCGCGAGCAAGCTTCCTCCTTTTCCGCAGCATGCCCAGGCTGCAGTTTGACCTTGCAGTCCCGCTTGAAGTGCCCTCGCTGATGACACCGGTAGCACTTCAGATTCTTCTTCCAGTCCTTAGGAGCATTGCTCCTCTCCGGCGGATATGAAGTTGAAGTCTCCTCAACAGCGGCCTGCACCTTCTTCTTCTTCTTCCCTTCCCATCCCTTCTTCTTGCCTGAGAAGAGAGCCTCGCTGCCATTCCTGATTCAGATTCACTCCAGCCATCTGCCTTGCTAAGCTCTCCTGCGAGGCAAGCAGATTCTCCAGCTCCAGCAACGACGGCTGAGTAGCCCACCCCTGAACAGATGTAACAAAGGCCACATACTCCTTCCGCAAGCCGCGGAAAATGTGCCTTTTCATCTTTGCCTCAGAGATAGGCTCATCAGGATCCAGTGCCGACAGCTCAGCACACAAGCTCTTCATCTTTAAGAAGTACCTGGAGATGGAAAGGTCTCCCTGAGTTGCCCTGGCCAACTCATTCTCCAGGAACTGAAGCCGCGCCACATTCTTCCTATTGAACAACTCATCAATGGTTGTCCAAATATCAGCAGCCGACTCACATCCAATGATGTGATCAAACAGTTCCGGAGAGACAGCTCTCTTCAGAACGAACTCTGCCTTAGCATTAGTTCTTCTCCAGAGCCTCACCTGGGCAGCAGTACCGAAAGCAGCAGTAACTTCCTGTTTGTCGTCTCCACCGACAACTTCCCACAGCTCCTCGCCTAGAAGATAACTCTTCATGCACGACTTCCACTTTTTATAGTTAGTCGGCGTTAAGAGTTCAATGCCCAGACCTCTTGCTAAGCTTCCTTCCATTGCAATCACCTGTTGGTACCCTTCAGCAGCTCCGAGCAACAACACAGGTTGATCACCACTCAATCACTGAGTAACAACACTGGCTGACCTCCGCTCACGCAACTGAACCTCCTGCAACCTCAGAAACCTGCCTCTGATACCATGTTAAATTTTCTCAACGTGGTCAGCAAGATAGCCCAAACACCAAATTAATATCTTCGGAACTACCCAGTTCGCACGCTGAACCTGCGGAAAACCCAAGGACTAGAGGTTGCACCCAACAAAATAATGGAAGCACAAGAAGGTCTTATTATGCATTCACTTCTTTACAATCCGAGGCATACATAGCGAGACATGATTTCGCTAGTATTACAGCTGTAAACAGAAGAAACCAAAAAACAAGCCGGGCGGACAGCACTCCAGTCCGCCGAGACCGCGAGGTCGCCGAGACCGCCGAGACCGCTGAGCTCGCCCAAGCTATGCTGCAATCCGCCGAATACCACGGAGTCCGCCGAGACCGCGAGGCCGCGCGGACAGACCGTTATTCGCCTCCTGCTGAACCCGAACTGAGGAACTCCCCTACCCGCCTGAAGCCGGCGGACAGGTTATTGAAGCTGGGAAAGTTGAAACAGAACTGACAAGCCGCAGAGCGACCTCCTGCTGAGTCCGCAGAGACCGCACACTTCCAAGCACTGACCGAAGTCACAGCCAAACTCCTGGCTCCTTGAAGTTATCCGCGCGACCTGCACACAGCAAACCGTCAGCCTGAAACAATCCGCGCAGACTGGAAAACACAGACCGCAGCACTCGCCCAACCCAATTTACTGTTCACTCACGTTACTTAGGTTACTGTAGATGTGCCAGGGGGTCCTATTTATAGGCCAGGTGATTAGTGTGGTCACCGCCCAAGAGATAGCGACACCGCCCCAGTCCGCGCGAACACAAACGACCGTCCGCTCAGTCCGCGAGGACTTAGCCAGTCACCAAGGGAAACCGCCAGGAGCAAGGCAACCAATGACGAACCCTCTCCAGTCCGCCCAAGCTAAGCGGACAAGGCACCAGCCCGCAAAGCTCCAACTGCTTCAGGACAGCACCCTCTTCAATGGCAGTCCGCACCAACCCGAGGCAGTCCGCAAGACTCACACCTCAATCCGCCACAAGTCCACGACCAAAGGCAAACAGCAACAGTCCGCCCGGTCACAGCGGACTTGGCGGATACGGCGGACAACATGAACTTGACACCAAGTGTGACCAAGTCCAAAACCATCAAGGGCCAGTGCGAGCATGGCGGACATAAAGTCCCGTCCGCCAAACACCCTAGCGCAGACCGCAACCAGTCCGTGAGCTCCTCGCACTTGTCCAACACAGCAGCTACCTCCCGGACTCCAAACACCAGTCCGCCAACCGGTCTCCACAGCAAGACCTGCTGTAACACCTGAGCTCGACAAGGCCTCAGCCAAGCTCAAGGCCCAGTCCGCAACAGCCCCAACCGCGGACACACCAGTCCGCAAGGCTTCCCGCGAACTCGAACCAACCCGCCAACAGCGCAAGCTTGCACCCGCGACCACAGAGCAATGCACCAGTCCGCAAGCCTCTCTATCCACAGATACCAGGCCGCACCAAACCGCGGACTCCATACAACAACCCGCTCAGAACACAGCCGGCTTTCACCAGACTTTTCACCAGGCCGCAAACCTCAGTCCGCCCAGTCCGCCCAGTCCGCCAACGCTGTCCGCACAGGCCGCGCGGCCTGTCCCGTCACCCACTTTCACTTCACAAATTTCAACAAATATAACAACCCCATCCGTTCATATGATATATTCTAGAAGGTCCGGCCGGGGCCCCACAGGATATATCACAAAACAGTCGGTGAAGGTACAGGATGATACCATAGTAGCGCATCACACCTATCACAATCATTCTAACGGAAGTCTAGACTACAACTAGAACTCCTCATGAATGTACAAACATAAAACTCCACATTTTATAAATTATAGGAATGTCTTACAACAAGTCAAAAGAGTTGGCCTTATGGCCTTACATGGCTTTCAAACAGTGGCCTAAACAGATTGGCGCGCAGGCCGGCCACAATAAAAGAAAACACACAAAAGAACACACTTAGCCTTCGAGGGCTAACAGCAGCAGCAACATCAACCTCTATGCGTCCCGCTCGGCTCTCCCGTACCTGGAAAGGGACAATCCACCCAACAGTGGCACATAAAAGCAACGGTCAGCATTCAGCTGACCAAATTATAACGACCCTACCCCTTCACTCGGGGCAGCGGTATTTTTCCCTGCAGGCATATCATATCACAAGTATGGCAAGCTATATCATCAAAAGGTGCTTTCACGCACACAAGCCATCACAACCGTTCGCCACCCGGCCCAACGGTCCGTGCACTCAGGGCACATTCTTGGTGTTCTGGCAACCTCTTGCCCACCACCGTATAAGGGTTACAACCCAACGGTAACTCTCTTGAGCATTTACTCCATGGCGTGCAGCCGGAGTTAGTCTTCGGACACCGGGATGGCCCGTAGCCCCCCGTTGTGTCATGGCGCGCAGGCTGAAGACTCTTGCTATGCGCTCCAACAGACCGCACTTTTTGGTCTCACGTCGGACGGACATAGCGCAGGTCGGATCCTCCACCCCCCGTTGCTCAAATCGCCTTGCCTTCCCCGAGTACAGCGTACTCATGGATATATCAAAGGCGCGGGTAGGTCTCACCGATCCTGTTCTGGAATTCAAGCCTGGGTACGTCTCTATACCCATTTCTCTCACAGCATCAGCGAGTCTTTCCTTGGCACACCAGTACTTCCTGTGACTCTCTCCACAGGTGGACACCGCACAAGCACAAATGTCAGGGGTCTTTCCTAGCTATCATGCCAGTACTTCCTGTTACTCGCTTCACAGGTGGACACCCTACGACATCAAGCATCACAAAAGGGCCTTTCCTGGTCTCACCAGTACTTCCTGTGCCTCATTCACAGGTTGGACCCAAAACCATCACATGGCTATTTTCCTGGGCTACCACCCCAGTACTTCCTGCTACTCCTTTTCGCAGGAATAACTCGTAGACTCCTTACACTACACGTTATCACGGAGTATTCTCCGGTTCGTATGCAACATCACCAATCCAGACCAACCTGTCCAGATGGGCTTCACACATCATGCCTATTCCGTACTCCATTTCCGGATCTATATGCTAACAAAGGGGATTTCAAGAATCACCCAAACGACTCTCAAAAGCAGCCACCTCTTGGTGGGGGAATCACAAATATATGCCAAAAGGAAGCCTTCACATGGCTAGGAAGAAAAGTCGTTACCCTTGACGACCGCTTCGGTTCCATGGCCTCAAAGCTAGCTTGCAAGACTCGCACGATCGATTCCTCTGCAACGCCGGCTTCGGATCTCTCGTTGGTAAACCGCAGCACCACCACCAGCAGCCCCCTTTCCTTCTTCCTCCTCCTTTCTCTCTCTCTTTCTCTCTTCACTTGAAGAAACTCAAGGCCAAAGCAAAATGAGTAATCCTTCTCTGATTTCGGCCTTTAAGGAAAAAGAGGAAGAGGCTTCAGCCCTTGGATCCAGACTAAAGGAATCGACGGCCACGATTCTGTCAAAAACACAGATTTTGACCTGACACGGCCTCTGACACGGCCGTGTGCCAGGCCGTGTGCCTCAAGAGGTGGTCAACCGACTTATCCAAACCAGTGACACGCCCATGGGACACGCCCGTGTCATGGGCCGTGTCACCAACACGCCTTCAGACACGCCCGTGTCTGTGGCCGTGTACCTGGGTGAAAAAATCCCAAATCATCCCGAGACTTCACACGGCCTGTGACACGCCCGTGTCCCAGGCCGTGTGCCCAGACACGGCACAAAGACACGCCCTGTCGAAATCCTTCGGCGGGCTGAGTTCGTCGATCTGATTTGACACGCCCTGTGACACGCCCGTGTCACAGGCCGTGTTCAACACTCAACACTCACGTCTCGACACTCGACGATCGTCGAGTAAAAATCGTCGAGCATGTGACACGGTCATGGACATGCCCGTGTCCTGGGCCGTGTGCCTCCACTCGACTCATCGTCGGGAGCAAAAATCATCGAGACAAAAGCCGAACGTCGACACAACCTCGACACGCCCTGCGACACGCCCGTGTCCCAGGCCGTGTCACCCAAAAATTCCTGTTTCCGAACTTTGGGCTGTTACAATCCTCCCCTCCTACAAGAAATTTCGTCCTCGAAATTCAGAGATAGGAAAGCAACAGAAAGCAGCAAGAAAAATGTAACAACATATATATATAAACGTTTATATTACAATATTCTCGCTACAAATTACACAAACAGCGCAGGGAACTCTGCTCGCGTGGTTTGCTCGCGCTCCCATGTCAGCTCTTCACGGCCGCAGTTGTCCCATCGGACTTTTACCATACCGACCGTCTTGTTCCGCAACTGTTTCTCCTCTCGATCTTCGATCTGAATGGGTCTAACTCTCGTTGTTAGCCCATACTCCACCGGCACACGATCGTCCGCGATCACTTGAGCTGGATCTTTCACGGCCTTCCGAAGTACCGAGATGTGAAAGACATCATGTAACCCACACAAGTCCGCCGACAGAGCTAGCCGATAAGCCGCTTCGCCAACTCGCTCAACCACTTCAAACGGACCCAATCGCCAACCGCAAATTCCACGTTCCGGTGCTTGGCGTTGTAGTACTTCGCTTGTCGATCTTGAGCAATAAGCAATCTCTCTCGAATAGTCTGAATGGTTGAATTTGCTTCCTCAACCTCATTTGGTTTAACAACCCGGGCTTCACCCGCTTCTACCCAAGCCAAGGGAGTACGATACTTCCTTCCATATAGGGCTTCATATGGTGCCATCCCAATGCTTGCCTGGTAGCTGTTATTATATGCAAACTCGACCATATAGAGATGATCTTCCCATTTCTTTCCAAAGTCAAGGGCATATATTCGGAGCATGTCCTCCATTGTTCTGTTGGTATGTTCAGTTTGGCCATCCGTTTGGGGATGAAAGGCCGTACTGAAAGTCAACTTCGTGCCCAACAGTCGGTGAACTAGCCTCCAATCACTTGACGTGAATCGCCCATCTCGATCACTTACGATGCTCCGAGGAACACCGTGCAGCCGCACAATCTGGTCAACATATAACTTTGCCAAACTTTCAACCGAATCATCCCGCTTGATCAGGAGAAAATGTGCTACTTTTGTTAGCCGGTCAACAATCACCCAAATGGAATCATTTCCTCGCTGCGATCTTGGCAACCCATGCACAAAATCCATGGAAATATCATCAAATGTCCACACTGGGATCGGCAGTGACGTCAAATAACCTGCCCGACTTTTGGCATTCCGCCTTCACCATCACACATGTTTGGCATTTGGATACATAAAGGGCAACCTCTTTCTTGAGCCCTGGCCACCAGAAAAGCTTCTTCATATCGTTGAACATCTTTGTGCTCCCAGGGTGAATAGAATACTTGATATAATGCGCTTCATACATCAATTCTTCCCTCAATTTCCCCATACTTGGGACGCACAAACGACACTCTTTTCGCAAGAGACCGTCATTTCAGGTGAATTTGCCTTCTGGCCCTTCATTCGCATAGCGCAAGCGATCTTCATCCAACTCCGTTGCCCGTCGGACTCGGTCCGCAAGGTCACATTGCACCTCGGTCCAGTTCAAACATGCAGTGGCACTGGAATTCTTGTCAACACAATCGATCTCTAATTCGTCCAACTCCTGGATAAGACGTTCATCATGTCTTTGTAACCAATTCGCTCTAGCCGGAATTCGCCGACTCAAGGCATCCGCGACAACATTCCCCTTTTCGGGCGTAGAGTGAATCTCGAAAGTGTAGTCCCCAAGGAACTCCAACCACCTTCGTTGTCGCATGTTCAAGTCTTTCTGCTCCAAAAGATACTTTAGGCTCTTATGATCAATATAGATCTCCACCTTCACGCCATAAAGGTCGTGTCGCCACAATTTAAGTGCAAAAATCACCGCCGCTAGTTCCAAATCATGGACGGGATAGTTTCGCTCGTGCACCTTCAGCTGGCGTGAGCCATAAACAATCACCTTTTCGTTCTGCAAAAGAACGCATCCTAAGCCGCTCCCTGAGGCATCAGTAATCACAAATCCATCGGTTCCACACGGCGAAGACAACACCGGCACCGTGGTCAACCGAACCTTCAGCTCTTCAAAAGCTCGTGCACAATTTGGCGTCCAAACGAACTTCTGATATTTTCGCGTCAGTGTGGTTAGTGGCAAAGCAATCCGCGAGAAGTTTTCCACAAATCTCCTATAGTAGCCCGCAGGTCCAAGAAAACTCCTGACCTCGGCCACGAAAGATAACATTGGCCACTCTTGTATGGCTCTTATCTTCGCTGGATCCACTGCAATGTCCGCTCCACTTACCACATGACCCAAAAATGCCACTAACGATAGCCAAAACTCGCACTTCGCGAACTTGGCATATAGCTGATTTTGCCTCAACATGTTCAACACCAACCGCAAGTGAATCTCATGCTCAGCTTTGGACTTCGAGTATACTAGGATGTCATCAATGAACATTAGCACAAACAGATACAGGTACTCACGAAAAATACGGTGCATCAGATCCAGAAACACCGAGGGCGCAATGCACAATCCAAAGGGCATAACTGTGAACTCATAGTGCCCATAACGCGTTCCAAATGCGGTTTTGGGAATGTCACCTTCCTGAATTCTTAACTGGTAATAACCAGACTTCAGGTCCAACTTCGAATAGACGGTCGAGCCCACCAGCTGATCAAATAACTCATCAATCCGAGGTATAGGATACTTATTCTTCTCGGTCAGCTTATTCAATTCATGGTAATCGATACACCACCGTAGCCCACCATCTTTCTTCTTTACAAAAAGCACAGGCGCGCTCCAAGGTGACATACTTGGGCGGATATACCCTTGCTCTAGCATTTCTTGTAGTTGAACCTTCAACTCAGCCATCTCTTTAGGCGCAACGCGATATGGCGAGCGGGCCACAGGTTTCGCACCTGGCACCAACTCAATTGTGAAGTCACTCTCCCGCTGGGGTGGTAGCCCAGGGAGATCCGTGGGAAACACATTTGTACATTCCGCCACAATCGGAACCTCACACACATGGGCCTTAGAGTCAATAGCCTGAATCAGTGCAAAGTAACAATCTGCACCCTTCCGAACAGCTTTGACTACCTGGAGTGCAGACATCAATGTCCCGCCCACTCCTCGCATACCCACGAACTTTGGTCTTCTGTTCGGTATTCTGGCCCAACGTGATTTCTTTGGACTGGCAAGCAAGCATAGCATGCTGCTCCGCAAGCCAATCCAACCCAAAAATCATGTCAATTCTGATATGGGCAAAACAAATGCAGTTAAACTGAAATCCCGACTTCCTAACTGAACCGCCACATCGCAAGCTTGATCCGCAAGCATCCAACAGCCATTCGGTTACACCACGCTGACTCTATCTGTCTTTCAATCCTGGGTATCCCAAGCAGCGTGATCAACACCCTAGACAGAAAAGAAGACAAAACATCCTTTGCAAACGGTGTTTGTGGTGCACCTAACACATACAAACAACATTCACAAGATGCAAACAAAAGCAAGCATGGCGATTAGCGTAAACGTCGACGACTCTTGCCAAGTTTGGGCACACATGTCCCCATGGTAGAAAACACCAACAATTGACAACACACATTGATCCCACACATCCATCGGACACAGACCCGCATAGCATTTTCATCCAAAACGGCTTACTGTACATCAAACATGTATAAGCCACCATTATTTATGTACATGAGGAGCCTCATTATTTATCTACATCATGATGTCGACATTTCTTGCCTGCTACGAGCCAACGCGGCAATCTCGGGCTTTATGTCCTGCTTTCCCACACGAATAACACTTGTACTGCTTCTTTGGCTGCTGAACACCATCCCCACATTCACGAGCGAGGTGTCCTACCAGACCACACGCATAACAAGTACGCTTCTCTTGTCTCTGCCTCTTCCGGTGAGCTGACTTCCCAACACTTGGAGTGCGCACTTTCCGAGTCACAGGCATCTGCTGGGCTCTCCTGAAGTCGATTTCCAACAGTCTCGCTGCCTCCACCAGTGGTTGGAAGCCCAAGAACTTAGGACCCATCAACAAGAAACGGAGTTCCTGACGTAGCCCATCATAAAACCGATTGATCTTCATCCCCTCGGTCTCAAACACAAACTCGGGTTGTTGTCTCATTGCAACAAATGCGTGAAAATAGTCCGCAACCGTGTTCTCTCCTTGGCTCAAACACATATGTCCCGACGAAGCTGAGGCACTTCCCCTTGCCGGCTGCTCAAGTTCCCTACCAGGCATAGAACGCATCACCGGATCAGAGGGTAAAACTTGTCCCTCATGTTAAGCCTTGAGCGTTGCAAAAGCCCTATCGACAATCAGTCGAGCCGTTTCTATTGATGAAGGAGAGGTTGGTACCACAGTTGATGTCATGCTTCCTAGTGAGTGTTGGGGTTCCTGCTGCCAAGCAATCGCACTCATCGCCTACAGATGGAAAATGACACAAGTAAGCAACAAAATAGGAACACACAGGTTCCTCAAACACAAAACTTTGCATTCCTATCTTGGACATTCAGGAGTTCATTCGTAGACTTTGGTTTGCACAAACACGTGCTCGCCACCCCACAAAAGAAGTCGGCCACGACTTCGAGAGGGAAAGACCAAGACAACCGATACCAAAAATGTAACAACCCCATCCGTTCATATGATATATTCTAGAAGGTTCGGCCGGGGCCCCACAGGATATATCACAAAACAGTCGGTGAAGGTACAGGATGATACCAGAGTAGCGCATCGCACCTATCACAATCATTCTAGCGGAAGTCTAGACTACAACTAGAACTCCTCATGAATGTCCAAACATAAAACTCCACATTTTATAAATTATAGGAATGTCTTACAACAAGTCAAAAGAGTTGGCCTTATGGCCTTACATGGCTTTCAAACAGTGGCCTAAACAGATTGGCGCGCAGGCCGGCCACAATAAAAGAAAACACACAAAAGAACACACTTAGCCTTCGAGGGCTAACAGCAGCAGCAACAACACCAGCAGGAACATCAACCTCTATGCGTCCCGCTCGACTCTCCCATACCTGGAAAGGGACAATCCACCCAACGGTGGCACATAAAAGCAACAGTCAGCATTCAGCTGACCAAATTATAACGACCCTACCCCTTCTCTCGGGGCAGCGGTATTTTTCCCTGCAGGCATATCATATCACAAGTATGGCAAGCTATATCATCAAAAGGTGCTTTCACGCACACAAGCCATCACAACCGTTCGCCACCCGGCCCAACGGTCCGTGCACTCAGGGCACATTCTTGGTGTTCTGGCAACCTCTTGCCCACCACCGTATCAGGGTTACAACCCAACGGTAACTCTCTTGAGCATTTACTCCATGGCGTGCAGCCGGAGTTAGTCTTCGGACACCGGGATGGCTCGTAGCCCCCCGTTTTGTCATGGCGCGCAGGCCGAAGAATCTTGCTATGCGCTCCAACAGACCGCACTTTTTGGTCTCACGTCGGACGGACATAGCGCAGGTCGGATCCTCCATCCCCCGTTGCTCAAATCGCCTTGCCTTCTCCGAGTACAGCGTACTCATGGCTATATCAAAGGCGCGGGTAGGTCTCACCGATCCTGTTCTGGCATTCAAGCCTGGGTACGTCTCTATACCCATTTCTCTCACAGCATCAGCGAGTCTTTCCTGGGCACACCAGTACTTCCTGTGACTCTCTCCACAGGTGGACACCGCACAAGCACAAATGTCAGGGGTCTTTCCTAGCTATCATGCCAGTACTTCCTATTACTCGCTTCACAGGTGGACACCCTACGACATCAAGCATCACAAAAGGGCCTTTCCTGGTCTCACCAGTACTTCCTGTTCCTCATTCACAGGTTGGACCCAAAACCATCACATGGCTATTTTCCTGGGCTACCACCCTAGTACTTCCTGCTACTCCTTTTCGTAGGCATAACCCGTAGACTCCTTACACTACACGTTATCACGGAGTCTTCTCCGGTTCGTATGCAACATCACCAATCCAGACCAACCTGTCTAGATGGGCTTCACACAGCATGCCTATTCCGTACTCCATTTCCGGATCTATATGCTAACAAAGGGGATTTCAAGAATCACCCAAACGACTCTCAAAAGCAGCCACCTCTTGGTGGGGGAATCACAAATATATGCCAAAAGGAAGCCTTCACATGGCTAGGAAGAAAAGTCGTTACCCTTGACGACCGCTTCGGTGCCATGGCCTCAAAGCTAGCTTGCAAGACTCGCACGATCGATTCCTCCGCAATGCCGGCTTCGGATCTCTCGTCGGTAAACCGCAGCACCACCACCAGCAGCCCCCTTTCCTTCTTCCTCCTCCTTTCTATCTCTCTTTCTCTCTTCACTTGAAGAAACTCAAGGCCAAAGCAAAATGAGTAATCCTTCTCTGATTTCGGCCTTTAAGGAAAAAGAGGAAGAGGCTTCAGCCCTTGGATCCAGACTAAAGGAATGGACGGCCATGATTCTGTCAAAAATACAGATTTTGACCCGACACGGCCTCTGACACGGCCGTGTGCCAGGCCGTGTGCCTCAAGTGGTGGTCAACCGACTTATCCAAACCAGTAACATGCCCATGGGACACGCCCGTGTCATGTGCCGTGTCACCAACACGCCTTCAGACACGCCCGTGTCTGTGGCCGTGTACCTGGGTGAAAAAAATCCCAAATCATCCCGAGACTTCACACGGCCTGTGACACGCCCGTGTCCCAGGCCGTGTGCCCAGACACAGCACAAAGAAACGCCCTGTCGAAATCCTTCGGCGGGCTGAGTTCGTCGATCTGATTTGACACGCCCTGTGACACGCCCGTGTCACAGGCCGTGTTCAACACTCAACACTCACGTCTCGACACTCGACGATCGTCGAGTAAAAATTGTCGAGCATGCGACACGGCCTTGGACACGCCCGTGTCCTGGGCCGTGTGCCTCCTCTCGACGCATCGTCGGGAGCAAAAATCGTCGCGACAAAAGCCGAACGTCGACACAACCTCGACACGCCCTGCGACACGCCCGTGTCCCAGGCCGTGTCACCCAAAAATTCCTGTTTCCGAACTTTGGGCTGTTACAAAAATCCTCGAACTTCCACTCGGGGATGGGCAACGATTGTAATAATCCTTCGGGGCTCTTGCATTTCGCATTCACCCTTTGACAGGCCGCAAAGTGCGTAACAAAATATCTAACATACCTCTTCATTCCTGGCCAACTCATGGTCTTCCGCAAGTCAGTGTACATTTTGGCAATCCCAGGGTGCACTGAATACTGAGAGCAATGTGCCTCTTTCAAGATATCTTTCCGAATTTTACCGCCTTCAGGAATGTAGAACCGACCACAAAAATGAACGAGGCCATCTTTTAGGGAATATTCATCAGTAAACCCATCTTTAAGTGACTTAAATACTAGGGCGAGAGCAGCATCCTTCCCTTGCTCTACCCTGATTCGGTCCCGAATGTCATAAACTATGCTCATTGCAGTTAGGTACTCCGTATACCCTTCAGAATGGTCTTTATACACTAGGGTAATCTCCATCTCTTCAAGCATCCGAGATAATTTCATGCTCATCAATCGGGACTCAGGGTTCGATTCTGGTATATTCCTGCTCAAGGTATCAGACACAGAGTTTGCTTTTCTGGGATGGTAGTTCAAGGTAAATTCATAACCACATAAAAGTTATAACCACCGTCATTGTCTCAGGTTCAGCTCCTTTTGAGTATGAACATGCTTCAAATTCTTGTGATCCGAAAATATCTCATAGTGGATGCCATATAGATAGTGTCTCCAAATCTTCAAGGCGAACACCACTGCCCCAACTCCAAATCATGAACTGGGTAGTTATCTTTTTGCTTCTTCAGTTGTACCGAACATAAGAGATCACATGTACATGCTGCATCAGCACTGCCCCCATCCCTTGGTATGAAGCGTCAGTGTAGAATTGGAATCCTTGCTTTCCAAATGAAAGGGCTAGGATAGGTGCGGAGGTATGTATATCCTTCAGCTCTTGGAATGCAGCTTAGCACTACGGTGTCCACTCATATGCCACACCGTTCTTCGTCAGGGATGTGAGAGGGAGGGCTATCTTTGAGAATCCCTTCACGAACTTGCGATAAGACCCAGCAAGTCCAAGGACACTCCACACATCGGCTGCCGATTTCAGAGGCGACCATTCCGTCACAGCATGCACCTTAGCTGAATCCACAGCTAATACAGTACCATTGATCATGTGGCCTAAAAAGTCAACTTCTCGGAGCCAAAAGTCACACTTGTTGAACTTGACAAACAAGGTATGCTCCTTTAACGTTTTCAGCACCAAGGTCAAGGGTTCCACATGATCCTCTTCTGTCTTTGAATATACCAAAATGTCATTGATGAAAATGATGTCAAATACATCAAGGTACAGCTCAAACACTTTGTTCATCAGACTCATGAATGCCGAAGGAGCATTCGTGAGTCCAAAAGGCATCACAGTGAACTTATATAGCCCATACCTTGAGCTAAATGTCATTTTCTGGATATCCTCATCTTGTATCCTCAGTTGGTAATACCCCAAGCGCAGATCGAACTTGGAAAACTAGTGCGCTCCTACCAGTTGATCGAATAACTCATCTATCCGGGGTAGACGGTAGGTGTTCCGCACCATCAAGCGGTTGAGCTCCTGATAATCTATACATAACCGTAGCATTCCGTCATTCTTCTTAATGAATAGAACAGGGGATCCCCAAGGTGATGAACTCGGGCGAACAAACCCTGACTCTACTAATTCCTGTAACTGAACTCTAAACTCAGTGAGTTCCTTCGGGGAGATTCGATAAGGGGTTTTAGAGACGGGCTTGACACCCAATACTAACTTAATTTGAAAGTCCACTTCTCGACGTGGGGGTAATCCCGACAGCTTCTCGGGAAACACCTCGAGGAAATCCCGCACCACTCGCACATCTTTCATATCTATTATATCTCTTTCAACTCGAAACAAATCATGTAGACTTCATCCCCCTTCATGTGGGCTTTTAAGGCCAGAATTGAGGATAGTAATATACGAGGTGCGAATCTAATACCTTGAAAAATGACTTCAGAGTCTCCATGTCTCGAGTAAATTCGCTTCTCCGCATAATCATTTTTTGTGTAATGGCAATCCAACCATGTCATGCCCAGAATGAGGTCGAATTCTGGTACTCTCAAAACTATGGCAGGGGTTTCATAGGTCCTTCCTTCAAGAGATACGTCCAATTCGCACTTGGCAGTTGCAATCATCTCAGAGCCATTTTGGAGGCGTACTCTCCGAGAAATACCAGTGAAGTATTGCACTAGATCTAGGTCTTTAACGAACTCCGCCGACACAAACAAGTGTGTGGCACCGATATCAAATAGAGTATAGGCCGATTTCCCACCAAACATCATAGTGCCTAGGTATCAATTATAACAACTCAATGCTAGACTCCTAACATATTATAGGCAATCGAAAGGAAATGCTCATAATATATTAACCAAATTATGACGTACCTGCATTCAACTCCGGAGGATTCCTTTCCTGTGCCATGTCCAGCACAAACACCTGATCCTGAGTAGGTCCTAGGTTCCTTCCTCGTGGTCCTCATCCTCATCCACGCACGGGTCCCTGTCCTCATGGATATGTCCGAGGGATAGCAGGAGGAGCATTCCCACCTAGCTGCGGATAATAGCACTGAATGTGACCTGGTTGGTTGTATTGGAAGCAAATTCGCTTGTTCTGTTCCCTAGGTTGCAGATACATTTATTGCGGTGGAGGTAGTGCAGGTTGCAGTGTCGGACGCTCCATTCTGAAATTCTGACGGAAGCGACCTCCGATTCTATTATTTCCTCTTCCTCGGTTATCCTACCTTCTTTGGTAACTAGGGCCAACCTCCATCACACCCTCTACGGGTCTTTTATTACTCCCCAAATGGTCTGCCTCCAGCCTTTTTTCCATGTTGATGATCTCAACTAAACTCGAGTCGGCTATTAACAAAAGGGCGTGCCTCAGGGGATCCCACAAGCCTTTGTAAAATTGCTTAGCATAACCTTGGTCATCTAACTCATAAGAGTCAGCAAACCTTGCCAAATGCTAAAACTCCCTTTGGTATTTTGTAAACAACTTAAATCCTTGTTTTAACTACAGGAATCTTTCCTCGAGTTCGTCTCTAGTGTTCGAAGAAATGAAATGTTCCAAAAATATTCTGGAGAACTCCGTCCAACAGATCTCCGTATAAACTCGACCATGGAAGGTGGAACCTATCAGGTACTTCCACCATCTCTTGTCTTATACTTCCAGGATGGACACTAACAATGTCACTGCCATGTTTGCTGAGCAACAGATTCCTGCCAATAGCTCCTGTACTGTGTCGAGCCATTCTTCTGTACACACGACCAACTCTATCCCGAGGTAGGCAGGAGGGGAGAGAGCTCGAAAAGTGCTCAACCAGTTTGAGCCTAGAGCCTGTTGCTGCACTGGGGAGAGACCTAAAGGCATACAGAATGGTCGTGAGAATCTGTCGCAACTCTGATTGCTGGAACTGAGTGGGTATGGGAGGGGCTAGAGTGACCCCCACTAGCTCAACATGCACTAGAATCTAAATGTAAGGTACAAACCAAAGGTCAGGTTGGCTAATCATAAGGTCAAAATTGGAAATACTTAGTGTGAATTACATATGAGCACACCACTACTGCCTCTAATACCATTTGTAAGATCCCACCCTCCCGGAACACAAAACACGGCACGAGGACAGTCTCATGCCCAAAACAGTCGCCTTGCAGTAGCGCCAACGCACGGGCCAACATGTACTACAAGACGCCTATCCTACCGGCTAATCATATCATCCATGTCAATCCAACATAAAGAATATAAAAACAGAAGTCAAAATACACACTAGTATATAAGTCCACGAGTACAATAGAAATAAGAATCAACCAAGGCTTCTAAAATATCAGAGTATATGCCTAACGGGCTACAAAAGAGTCTCTCTACAAAACACTCACATCTGTCACTGATGGTTGTCCTCCTGCGTAACCTACTACTGCTCTATCTGCAAGTTTCCCTCCTAAAAAGGAAGACGTAGCAACTATTTGTCATAAAGACTAAGTGGCTATCACATCCGCTCCCCCGGCAACTACTCGGCACCGGGTGCAGAAAAGGACAAGGTGCAATATATATAAATGAGTGGTAGTACAAACATGTGGTATAAGAGTGAGCAATATCAGTGTATATCAGTAATATAACAAATGAGTAAACAATCTACTCTAACAGTTCTACCATCAACAATAGTATAAAGTATAGAACTATGACAGAAAGTAACTCAACTTATATGAATGCTCATACAGACATATAAGTTGTGGATCGGCTCAACAGTAAAGTAACTCATCGTATAAGAGTGCCCATACAAACAAATACAATAAAGATTTTTTGCATGTAATGTAATGAAATGAAATGAATACAATGCAATGACTCACCCATGATCACGCACATGCAATTGCTATGTCGACATAAACTTGTAGTTCCCACTTTTCGAGCAGGTAGCTAACCTCTCAGGAATCAACCGTTGTGGCCAGATGGTTACAGTGGAATGGGCTTTTCCACTAGTAGGCGGGTATCCACACTACAAAGCTTAGGCCTTCGTGTGCCTCAACGCTGAGAACACAACAGCGGAGCCCATATACATACTACGGCCTAGAAGGAGCTCGGGTAGATGTGCACCAAGGACCAGGCCCAATTGGCCTATGTCGTGGCACAGAAGGACCTATGGGATCATATCACCATAAGACCAAGCCCAACCATCCACTTGGCATGGAAGGAGCCTTGGGAATGAGCACCGAGGACCAGGCCCAACCACCCAAGTTCTATATGTCAACTCCCCTCGGTGTGGCGACTGGCGAACCCGTAGACCTGCCACAACATCCTTAACCCAGGATTACGACAACGCGTGTTGACTCACACCACATGCAATTTCACATCAACGTGGCACGGAAGGAGCCCATGGGAGTGTATCACCAAAGGACCAAGCCCAACTTCCCACTTGGCGTGGGATGAGCCTCGGGAATTAAACATCGAGAACCAAGCCCAACTGCCCAAAGTCTCTTTTCATCATAACCAAACCACTATGGTCAATCACTCACACTTACACCTTTTCACATTCTTGTGACCCAAGGCACTTAAGGGTTCATCGTCAATGCTGGTGGAAAACTACCTCATACAAAATACAATACACACTGCTACCCGTAGGGAGACACGACTCTAAGCCGAGGACCACTTTATTCTTACCTTATTTGGCAAGCCTCATGACCATGTGTCGACCTTTTCCAATTTTTTTTAAGGATCAATCATCTGTCTACCACTATGCTTCCATTGCGGTAATCTCAACGACACAAAATGGTTCACCCTTTTTCTTATTAAAGAGGATGCATGGTTTACTCGTTCGATTACCAAGCGTCACACCTTCGTCAAACCTATCCTATTACACCAGTTATAATCATGCCTAAATGTCTTTCCAAACCATTTGTTTAATATATTCTCATAGGGCAACATTCACTCAAAACCCCCAATAATTACTCTTACCATTTCTTTACTCAAAACCAAGCCCAATACTTTACTAACCCGAGAGTATTAAATTCAAATGCTTGACTGGACATTCCCGAGTCCACGAGACTCATATGAAGACGTGTAACCATACGTTGGAAAGGTGTTTCCAAGGACTACATGAATCAGGAAATGGATGCCGAAAATATGCTAAGTCAAAAATCGTCGAGTAAGTAGCTCTTACTCGATGAATCATCGAGTATTATATCCTTACTCGATGAATCGTTCTGATTCGTCGAGTCCACTCAAAGCCATACATAGTCCAGCACTTCCCAAGATCAAATCGTCGAGTATAATATTCTTACTCGTCGAATCATCGAGATTCGTCGACACAACTCAATGTTGTTTGCAAGCACAACACTTAGGTCAAAATTGTTGGGTGTACTTATTTACTTGACGAATAGTCGAGTGGCGTCGAGTGCACTCAACGCACTCAATGCCACCATTCTTAGAATAATCCCAAGTAAAAGTGTTGAGTGGCGTCAAGTGTACTCAATGAACTCGATGCCTTTCGGCTAATGGCGTCAAGTGCAGTCAATGCACTCGACGCCAATCCTCCCAGAAATGTTTCCTAGTCAAGTGGCATTTAGTGGTGTCGAGTAAACTCAACGTCACAGATTAAATCGTCAAAAGGAGACGAGTCCACTCAACGCACTTGATGGTAGTAGTTTCAAGAAATCCTCTAAGTCCAATGGCATTGAGTCAGTTCGACTAATTCTCAGTTCGACGAATTAACGTTCGACGAATTTAACATTTCACGAATTTAGTGTTTGACGAATTTAGCGTTCGACGAATTAACCGGTTGCCTTCACTGATCGACGAATTAACGTTTCGACGAAATGGCGTTCGACGAATTAGCATTCAACGAATTTTTCGTTCGACAAATTTTGCGTTCGACGAATTAACCGGCTGCCTTCTCCGATCGATGAATTAACGTTTCAACGAACTAGCATTCAACGAATCAGTCTATGGCGTTGAGTGCACTCAATGCACTCAACTCCCCGAGCCAGATATTTCTCTAAGTAAAATGGTGTTAAGTGCACTCAATGCACTCAAGACCAATTAGTCCATGGCATTAAGTGCACTCAACGCCCCGAGCATAGATATTTTCTAAGTAAATTCCTGATCTAATCGTCGAGTCCAGTCGACTCACTCGACGCTTACCAAACCTGAGCCAATTCTCTTTGCTCAAAACACTTGTGAGGGGCCTAGCATGAAATGGGATGTTACAACGAGCCTGACCTAGGGAACCTGACTTAGGAAAATTTTTTGAAGTGCCCCAAATGTGCAGAAATACCTGTTGGGCAGAAAATAAGGCTAAGTTAGAACTGAAAATTAAAAAGGAACGATTTATTTAGGTATGTACATAATATAATTACATTTTATTAAAATGAACTAAAATATAAACTAAAAATATGTATATTTTGTTACTCATCATATATATATCCTTAGTTGCTTTTTTCTGATTGCTTCTGCATTGTGTTTTGATGTGATGTGTTGTGTTCCTTGCTTGACAAGGTGATCACCCTATGCTTTGAGGGTTGGTCATTGCCACTTAGGAAGCACTGGGTGGTCGTCTTGGATAGTAAGGTCCTCCTCCGACCTGACCTAGTCTAGTATTTAGGGGAGGGGTCTTATAGCATGTGTGTTCCTTAGATTCAATCGTATATGCAGCACATTATTATTTATAATACAACCATATATTTAAATGAAACATCTTAAAGTTGTTTATATATTGAACAATATATATTTATGTATTATTTTTGTATATGACAAGTTCAATAACAATGAATTTTTGCTACACTGTTTCATCTTTCAAGGATAGAGCACATCCACTACATAATGCCCTGAATGAAAGTTCAAGGGCTGATTTACATGTTGTTGGAATTCTTTTGATCTTTGGAATTCCAAACCTAAACAAAAAAGTCCTCTTCTGACTACATTGATTAGGGCATACTCAGCAAAAATAGAGCTTTTCTGCTAGGAAAGGTCTACATGAAGCTAAGTGTCAACCAAGTTGAATTAATGCCCGGTCTACCAAATAGAGGGCTTCCTTTCAACTTTAATAGGGCACCTCTTTCAAACTATGAGCAGAACAACTTGACATCCGAGCTTTTATGGCTTTCAAATGCAGAATGGTCCAAGTGTTAGAGGCACAAAAGGTTAACACCTTAGTAAAGTATCCTCTGTGCAAGTTATTTTTCCATTAATGATAATGAAGATATCGACTTGTCTACATACCATCGGAGGGTTGGATGAGTTCAAGAAATATAATTGGCTCGAGATGATGAATAAATTACTACACTCACAACCCCGACCACTAAGTAGTGCAGCCTCATAAAAGAAAGGCAATGAGAGTTTGGGCTATCTGGAAGGTTGCTCAGTGCCCCTAGTGGTAAGCCACAAGTTAATTTTACCCCAACTTTTTTTAATAAATGATTCATTTTAAGTTCTATGCCATAATTGTAGGTTTGATTATATGAGTTGACAAACTTTCAACCAGTTATTGACGACTTAGCGCGGCCCTGACTTTGTCATTGGTCTACTAAGTTTAGTTTTAGTGACAAATTTTGTTCACAGTTGCATTCAAAGTTATGCATCTATGGGATAGTATGATATGCCTTTTAATAAATATAAATAGATTGGTTACATTACATACTTTCCAATCTTATTACATGACCCTCAAATAAATGTACACGTGAAGGTGTCATTTGAGAGCATATTTCCAACTGAGGGGAGATTATTAGGAGTTGAAGTGTCAGAGGATAGTGATTTTGAAGAATTATATCCAAAGGAAGAGGATACAAAGGATGAAGAATCAAAGGAGGATGTGGAAAACAAAGAGGAATTTAAGATATACTTGAAGAGAAAGTTTGAAATAATTATAAAAAATCAAAAATTAAGGAAATAATGAGAAGTAAGAGGATGAAAAAGGAGAATAAAAAGTTGATAAGAAAGGCAAATGAGAAAGAACATTGTAAAAGAGAGGGGAAGGTGGAAGGAAAGAGTGTTGGGAATGAAGAGGGGAAAGGAGAGGTGGAGAACGTGACAAGCATAATTGATAGACTGGCTTTAGAGCTAGTAAAATAGTCCAAAATGACTAATGATTTTATATTAGAATAGATTTGTAAATTACATACTCATATTGATACCAGGATAGATGCATTAACTGCCACAATCCTATATGGATTCAATCACCCCTCATCACCTACATTTGAGGAACCAGCTGGCTCGCATCCTTCTACACCTAGAGCATAATCATATGTGGGAGATGTGGTGGTTCCTGACCCCCAGTAGTAGATATTTCATCTACTTTAATGCTTGCTCCTCCTCCTTCCAACAAGGCCATGAGTGATAGAGTTTGATTAAAACTATTAAACTGCATTGTGATTGGAAGGAAGATACTGAATTTCCTTCATCATCCTCTCAAATAGAATATCTCGGAAGAAAAAGCATAGCCAAAATCAAGCGACTTTTCATAGACCATATTTGTCAGAGTTCTCGAACAGGTTTTAGCTATTTTTGTGCTTTCATTTATATTGTATAATTTAAATTTATAATGAGAGATTGTTTAACTAGTTAATGCTATGATGCAAAAATAGTATAATAATTCATCAGGGTAATATCTATTTGTATAGATCACATTTCGATGACCTATTGGGAAGCGGGTGGATTAAAACGTCCACTTAGATGCCTATAATATTGTACTAACCCTCCAAAAATCGATGAATCCTAGGAAGTTTAAGCAATTCTTATATATTTCTCCCAATCATGCTATTAGTATTTGTTCTCAATTAATTTTTAAACAAACTTTAATAACTTTTTTGGAATTATTGCACCAAATCAAATTATTAAGCAGAATCTAAAGAACAGCTCTATGAGTGCAAAAGCCCTAGTTAGCCACATGACCACAAATTTGGTGATGTATGCAGACTATATATTTATTCTCATACATCTTGTTAGTCATTGGACTTTGTTCATTGCAATCATAAAGGAAGAGTGCTAGTAATACTATGATTCACTTTACAAACTATCAAAATTAAATAAAGTTTTAAAAGTGGTCTGCAATGTTTTTCAAAGCTCAAATTTTTATACATAAAGACTCTTTATATTTTTTTTACACTTTCTTTTCCTCATGCAGATTGATTTCTTTGAGGATGATTGTACTGAGGTCCTTCCCAAAATATTCATGAGTGGCCGCTACTCTTTGTCGAAGACTGCCCAACACAAGCAACTAAAAATGATTGTGGTGTGTTTGTGATGTGGTACATGAAGACCATACTAGGGCAAAGTGAAATATGTTGGGCCAAGCATCAAAATTGGGGAAAAGGAATGTTGATGATTCGTGTTGATATGATAACAGAGATTCTAAAAACCTTCCTAGAAAAGTATTGTGTAAGTAGACATGCTTAGTTCTGTATGCTGTTTGTGCAGGATATATTATATGTTTGCCTAAATATTTGAAAGGTTTTTAACTAATAAGGCAAGATTTTGAAAATACACACTTTATATGCTTTTATAAGATCGTATTGAGTTTTTATTTAGTAGGATTTGTTGGAAAATGCTTTTATTATGGTTTTCAATTTTATGGTAACGAAATTGGTATTCCATGTAAATTTTATACGACCATATTTAGTCAATACATGTGTTATGTATTTTTATACGATCGTATTGTGATTTTATACAATCAGATTTGTTCCAATATACTCGTACTTGGGTTCTGAATATTATGGGAAAAATATGATAAATTATGTTTTTGTACATTGTATTCCATGTTTATTTTATACAAGCAGATTTAGTCAATGCAGGCTTTCTGTTCTTTTATACGATCGTATTGTTATTTTATACGGTCATATTTATTCCAATACTCTCGTACTTGGGTTCTGAATATTAAGGAAACAAAATAAGATAAGTTATGTTTCTGTATTTTGTATTCTATGTTAATTTTATACGGTCAGATTTAGTCAGAACAAGCTTTCTATGCTTTTATATGATTGTATTGTGATTTTATATGCTCTGATTTGTTCGCCCATACTAGGGTTGATAATATTATGGAAAAAAACATGTTACATGTTCATTTCACAATACATGTTTAGTTTAGTTTAGGGTTTACAAGTTATGTATGTTGTGAGTTAATTTCCGTTACGATCATCTTTTGCTATAATACGATTGGATTTGTGCCAATATGCTAGTTTTGTGAGAATTAGAAATGCATTAAATTATGTACATGTTTATGTGTTAATATCTATTTAATTCAATATCTTGCAGGATGAAAATTTGGCTGTCTTTGTGGAGCAGAAGGAAGAGAGCAACGATAAGAGAAATTTGTATCACTGTACGCGGGACCTGATTTCATTTAGCTGACTCAAGAAAAAAAATTGAATTTGTAAATCCATTTTAGGACAAAGTTGATGAACACAATGCACTTGGATAATTATTTCTTTTACATTCTTGGATAATCTTTGCTTTTTTATTGTTTCTAAAGAAGTACACTTATATCCTCACAATATCTTTTACAGTTATATATAATTCACCATTTGAATACATCTGGAATAAATGAAAATTTTAAAGGTACATTAATAGATTACTCATCATTCATAGACAATTCGTCGTTCAAATAAACATTTGGTGGAGAGGGATTTGAATTTGAATCATGCTCGCAAGAAATATCCACGAAATTAAGCTCCTTTGATTGCACTAGAACATGAAATGAACTCGGGCCCTTCCCTTTGGTAACACACGATCTCTCTGATTGAAAGCATAAATAGACAAAATGGTGAATCCATTACAATTCAGTGAAAATAAAAAAATAAAAAATAGAATCATACATGGTTTCTTGGAGGTGGACTCCCAATAATTCTTTAAACGTGTGTTAGGTGCTCCTTTTGGTAGCAAAGACGATGGAACTTTCACAACATCTTTGCCTTTGTAGACGTAATTAAAAAAGCCCTTTTTAATCTTCTCATCTTTGTCAACCATATCTTCTATTTTTATTCCAACATCATTCATTGCATTCACAAGATAATCTGTTGCTAGTTGCCAATTTTCAATTCGTTGGCATAAGTGATATGTATACTACATCACGTGATTTATGAAAATTAAGTTGGACTCATAGTGATTGGAGGTAGTGGGCATTAAATAATTATTTTGCTTCTTGGCTTGCATTATAAATCTCCTCAAAATATAATTTGGTTGAATATTCTTAACATTGTGAATATTGTATACCCGCAATGCATGTTTGCATAATAAACCCTTTATTTGAAAACCCCAACAAGAGCACTCTATATCATTACTCTTAGTCTATATTATCGCAATCCACTACTTTTCAACACTGCCACCGTTGGAAAGGTGTGTGTTGTATACAACCATATCTTGCTCATATACTATTTCCTATGCTACTATCAAACCAACTACACCCTCCATAAAAGCTTGCTCAAATATTGAATATATTTTTCTAGTATATATATTTGACATTTGCTTAAGGATTAATCAAGTTTTAAATTTTAGTGTGATGGTAATTTATTTACATTTAAAGTCTTCATCATGTTTACTTCTTCGCCAACCATAAATCAATTTTCATTCCAAGGAAGCATTCTAATAGTGAACTTGTAGGCTTTGAGCATCCGTACACATGATTATTTGTTGATTCACTATGCTAGGTAAACAATATGTCGAGACCTAACACTTCCTTATTAAATGCAGGGAATCACCTCTTCTTAATGTTGTACACATCATGTAACCATCGATTCTCTTGCATGTTACCTTCTGTTATCATTTTTATCTAGTATAGCTCAAACTCCTTTTCATTATCCAATTTATTCATGCAAGTATAAAATAAAGACCTAACCTACTTATCATGGTTGAAAGTTAGATGGTGCTTTCTTTGAAATATGTCATTGACATAGATGAGTACTGCAGAATACCCTCAATTATTACTTACATTGCTGATCTTGATCCGTATAAATTATGGTTGATTGTTTACCTCCAACAAACTTTAAGGTATAACCAGCAAAATGATTCTATCATTTCATGTGCTACAAATGCGCTGCCAACAAAAATGTTTTGATAATAGTGGTTCACTACTATAAATGGAGTGCACTCTAAATTATATTGATTTAACCTATAAGTGATGTCAAAAATGATGACATTATCAAAACATTTGCAATCTAATTTCTCAGTCTCGTCAATCTAAAAAAATTGTATGATCGATTCATTTCATCTGTCTGTACATCAAAAGAGAACATGTTATCATCCAACTACCTCTCTATTGGATCCCTAGTTGGATTTGGCTAGGTTCACTAAACTAGGATGTTTGACCCAACATGTATAGTCAGGGTCATGTATGAGTTCTAGAGTCTAGGTCATGTCCTTAGAGTCAACACCACATGGACCAGCCATCAACAGACTGCAGAAGACTCAAGACTTAGAGAAATCTCAAACTCAGAAAATGAGTTCGACGTTCGTCAAACTCAGCTCGACGAAAGTCGTGCTCAGCTTGACGAAATCAGAGAGAATTCTCTGAGCTGAGCTCGACGAACTTGAATCTCAGGTCGACGAATTCCAGAGTATACTTCAACACCATGTCCAGAATTCTTCACACTTAACTCCAGTCGACGAACTTAGTTCTCAGGACGACGAACTTAGTTCTCAGGTCGACGATCTCTAGGTATTCTACTTCAACATATTATTCCAGAAACATCTAAGTATTTGAAGTCTAGCTTCACACTCCAGTCGACGAAGTAAGAATATCAGCTCGATGAATTTGGATCTTAGTTCGACGATTTCTGGATCATCTACTTCAACACTATAAAACCAGAAACAACTATGTATTCTAAGTCCAGAATCACACTCCAGTCGACAAACTCACCTTCTCAGCTCGACGAACTTAGACCACAGTCTTGGCAAGATTTATCAAGTAGCAGTTAGAAGTTATCAGCTCGATAAAAGTAGTTCTCAGGTCGACGAACCCAGTTCTGAGGTCGACGATTTTTGGACACGTTACTTCAACATTCGTAAGTCCAAGAAACATGGAATTCTGAACTCCAGTCGATGAAGTTATATTCTCAGCTCGACGAACTTGATGCACATAATTGACGGGTCTAGAGAAAGAAGTTGTCAGTTCTTAGGTCGACGATCTTGGATCTCACCTCGACGAACAAAGGTCATATGGTCGACGAACTTCACTTCTCTGTTCGACGAACTGTGGACATAGATCGACGAATTCTGCTCAACGAATTCTGTAAAGTTCCAGACTTAGAAATTTCCATCCCTCTGTCCTATTTCTATTGCAATAATTCCTGAGTAATCAATGCATAAATATTCTCTGAATATTAACGTTAGAAGCAAGCATTGATTACGGTCTTCATCAGGGTTATTGTTTACCATTTTCCATGGGATAGTTGGGGAAACCAACCAATGCAAATATTCTCCAGGCCGTCAGAAATTAATGCAGAAAGGAATTCAAATTTCAAAAGGAAATTTATGTGGAAAATATAAAAGGGATTTTCTTTCTCTTCCTAAACAGCTCTCTAGCAGTAGTCAGAAAAATACAGTCAATAAGGATCTTCATCTCTCTCGAAAGCACACTGAGAAATAAAAGAGAGAGATACTTTTAGAGAATATACAGAATACTGAGCTCACAGGGCAACAACACTGTCAAGAGATAAAAAGCACTAGACCTTGACCAGAGAAAAGAATAGCAAGTTGAAGAAGAAGAAGAACATACATTCAAGATCAAGTGTATTCTTCCTTCTACATCCCAGGATTCTTCAAAGGACAACAAACACTCTATCTGTCAAGAAGTTCCTGAAGTTCATCTGGTCAAAGCAAAATCTTGAAGACCTATCACCCTGTAGCAAGGCTTCAACTTCCTGAACCATTCTATATCTCAAGGGGAGCCTTTGCTAACATCATTTTTCCACTAGAGTCTTCTCAGTTGAATCTGAGAAAGAGAAGACAAAATCACTCTCCCATCACCTACTGTATAAAAGGTTCTTAACTCCCTTCAAAAGTTATTCATGGTTGCAAGTCACCTGATCAAAAGACTTGAGGATTGGTTTTTGAGCACCTGATCAAAAGCTCATTGGTGGCAGTCACCTGATCAAAAACCTGAGTGGATTCCTACTAGAGTGGTAGAAGTATGGATGTACCCAAGTTTAGGGGAACCACTATAAAATTTTTGTGTTGTCTGGGTTGCTCTTTTTCTTTTGTTCTTGTTGTGGCTGTGCTTTCTAGGTTGATGTGTTTTGTGTTTTAAATTTACTTTCTGCAGCACTAGAAATAGATTGAATTAATTAGCAAATTTTTTTAAACACTAATACTATATTCACCCCCGCCCCCCTCTAGATTATTTCAGATCTAACCCTTACTTTCAATTGGTATCAGAGCAAGGTTCCTTTGGTTGTACTAGCTAACCCTTGAACCAAAGATCCTGAGTTAGATCTGCCTTTATTTCTATTAAGATTATATACACAGCACGGCACAGAACAAAGTATATGCAAGCACCAAACCTCCAGTATGCAATCTAAATAAGTTTGTCATCTGAAAGGCAAAAATTAAGTTATATATGAATTCTATTGATGAGGATACCTACAATTCCATCTTGACAGGTCCTCCTCAAGCTACTTCCTCTACATCTACAACAGCTTCAAGCACAAATACACTTCCACCACCTGAGTGGATTGAAGCCCAGAAGAAAGCCAAGGTTGTTGATACCAAGGCCATGAACATTATTGCCCAAACCATGTCAGATGACATCTTCTAGAAGGTGGCTGAATGCACATCAGCCAGGTCCATCTGGGATTCTCTAAATCAAATGGTGGTTGGATCTGCTGATGAAAGAAAAGATAGAAGATCCAACCTCATATCACAATATGAGAACTTCGAGAAGGAGGAAGCAGTATCAGTTGCAGATATATACAATAGGCTAAGCTCAATCATCAATGAGCTAAATACATTGGACAAGGACATCACCCTTACTGAGGTGAATGACAAAATCCTCATGTGCTTCCCAAGCCCATGGGATTCAAGGATCTGGCCCATCAAGGAGGCCCAGAGCCTGAATGAGATTTCCACAGAATCTCTTTTAGGAAAGCTCAAATCTTATGAGCAGCTGATCAAATTTAGAGAAGAAGCTGAGCAGAGAACACCTCCACTAGTAAGGAAGGAGCACAGCATAGCCTTTAAAGCTGTTGAAGAAACTGAAGCCTCAACTGTGAATGAAGAGCTGATCAGTCTCTTTGCCAAGATATTCTATAAAATGGCAAGGAAGGATTTCAGAAGAAAGTCATCCAGGCAGGATGACAAGCCAAGGTATGACAAAACCCCCACTAAAAAAGTGGTTTGCTTTGGCTGTAGGAAACCTGGACAGTTCATCTCAGAGTGTCCAGAAAATCAAAAGAAGGAAAAGAGAAGACAGAAGGACTCTAGGAGATATCAAGGCAGCAGGCCTTCTTCCAGCAAATATAAGAAGAAGGAGAAAGGCTTTGTAGCTGAATCCTGGAGTGAAACTGAGGATGAATCCAAATCCTCCAGCTTCAGTGAAGTTGAAGAAGAGGCAAGGGCCAAGGATGTTTGTCTTATGGCCATTGATGCCTCCAGGAGTCAATCAGATGAAGAAGAGTCTGACAATGAAGAAGCTTCAGAGACAGAAGCTCATCAGGTACTTTTACCCTTTGACTATAATTCTGATGCTTTCAAATTTGAATTTAAAACTATGTGTATTGATTTAATAAATTCTGAAAAGGAAATCAAAACACTTAGGAAAAAGTTAGCTAATCAAGAAAATCTAATTGTTGAAAACACTAGGTTAAAGGAAGAATTAAATCTAGCTAATGAACAAATTAACTCCTTAAAAACTGAACTATGTGAGGCCAAACAACTTGAGGAATCTCTCAATGGGAGAAGCCTTAAGCTGATGGACATCACAAGCACAATCAATGCCAGACTAAATGGCAAACTGGGCTTGGGTGCTTGATCAGGTTTACCCCCCATTCTTAAGAAGAATATTTTATCAACCCCCATTAAATTTATTTCTGCTAAGGGCAAAGAAATAACAACCATTAAAGAAACCGTAGAAGAAATGCCCAACTTAAAAGGTCAAAATAACAGAAACCAGAAAACAAGTAAAAACAAAGTTCAGCAGATTTCGTCGAACTCAGATCGACAAAATTTGGCCAGTTCGTCGAACTCAAGTCGACGAACATTGAATGCAAATTTATATAATACCCATTCATCTTACTGCGATCGACGAACTGTGTATGGTTCGTCAAGCAGAGATCGACGAACTTGGGGCACAGAAAATGAACTTGTTCATTCTCTGAGCAGAGATCAACGATCTCATCCCATTTCGTCGAACTTTGGTCGACCAACTAACAATAATTCGCCAAACCCAGTCAGACTTAAAAAAACTATAATTATAACACCAACTCAAATCAAACTAAGAAACCATTTAACCCACTTGCAGATTGGACAATACCTCCAAGAAGATATCATCCATTAGGATATAAATCACAACCTGAGTACTCTATGATATCCAAATTTTCTTATCAACAATATAAAGGACACAAGATAACCTTGGTCAAGAACAATTAACTGTTTTCATTGCAGGAAAATGGTTGTCCAGAGATTAATCAAACATGGCACCTGGACAGTGGATGCTCCAAACACATGACTGGCAGCAAGGACAACCTAATCAACTACAAGTCCAAGCTAGGACCAAAGGTAATCTTTGGTGATTCAAAGTGTGACCAGTCTGAAGGCTATGGAGAAGTAAGGATTGGAGCAATCACATTCAAGAAGGTGACTTATGTAAAAGGACTCAAGCATAACTTCATCTCAATAAGCCAATTATGTGATGAAGGTTATCAGGTACATTTCAATTCAAAAACCTGTATTATTTTCGAATAATGAAAAACAAAATGTTTTAATTGGAAATAGAGAAGGAAACATTTATTTAGTTGATTTCTATTCTGTCAATTTAGATATTTGTTTGCTTAATCTAGTTTGCAATCAAAATGAATTATGGTATAAAAGGCTAGGACATGTAAACATGAAAAACATTGCTATGCTATCTAAAGACAACCTTGTGAGAGGTTTACCTTCTGGTCCCTAAAATAATGAAGGCCTTTGCAGGGCTTGTCAACTAGGCAAGCAAACTAAATCTAGCTTTAAGTCAGTAAATAAGAGTGATTCACCTAGGATTCTGTATTTGCTACACATGAACCTCTTTGGACCCATTGCTATACAAATCCTAGGAGGGAAATCCTATACTGTAGTTGTTGTAGATGACTTATCAAGATTCACTTGGGTGTTCTCTCTGAGATCTAAGTCAGATACATTTAAAGTTCTTACAGATTTTCTCAGGACCATACAAATTGAGTACTCTACTCATCTTCCATTGATCAGAAGTAATCATGGTATAGAGTTTGAGTCTCTTCTTATGCATGAGTTCTGTGAGAAGGATGGTATCAGGCACTGCTTCTCAGCTCCTAGAACTCCCCAACAAAATGTGGTAGCTGAAAGGAAGAATAGAACCCTGATTGAAGCTGCAGGAACATTACTTGCAGATGCTTATATGTCACTATCCTTTTGGTCAGAGGCTGTAAGCACAGCAAATTATGTACTGAACAGAAGCATGATACATAAACTAAAGAATAGGACTCCCTATGAATTACTTAAAGGGAAGAAACCTAAAATCACCTATTTTAAAGTATTTGGTTGCATATGCTATATACATAATAACAACAAGAAATACATTAGAAAGTTTGAAGCTAAGGCTAAAGTGGGAATTTTTCTAGGATATTCCCAAGTAAGCAAAGCTTAAAGGGTGTTTAATAAATCAACTTTAAAAATTGAGGAATCTATACATGTTACCTTTGCTGAAACTAACATGTATTATAAGGAGAAAGAGATTTCTACCAGTAATCCTTTGCAGGTACCTCACTTGTGTGAGAATTTGGATGGACTAAGCCTCACCCAAGAGGCTCCAACACATCCTTCTCAACAAGTTCATGAAGACAGTGAAGAAGAAAGCACTGAAGTGACTGAACTTCATCCAACAGTAAACATAATTCCACAAGAGGAATTAAATCAAAATGTTGTTGCTGAACTAACTCCACCCACTGATCTTGTCACACTAAGGGATCACCCTAGATACCAAGTGATTGGAGACATAACAGTAGGTGTACAGATAAGGCATCAACTCAACCAAGACTTGATGCATGCTTGTTTTCTCTCTCAAGTTGAGCCTCAATCCATACATGATGCTGAGCAGGATCCCCACTGGATCATTGCTATGCAAGACGAACACAACCAGTTTGAGAGATGTAGAGTTTGGGATTTGGTTCCAAGACCCAAAGACTACCCAGTAATTGGAACCAAATGGGTATATAGAAACAAACTAGATGCCCAAGGTGCAATTATGAGGAATAAGGCTAGGCTTGTTGCTCAAAGATATAGGCAAGAAAAAGGTATAGTCTTTGATCAGACCATTGCACTAGTTGCAAGGTTAGAGGCAATCAGAATCTTTCTTGCCTATGCTGCCTACAAGAAGTTCAAGGTATATCAAATGGATGTAAAGAGTGCTTTTCTAAATGGAATACTAAAAGAAGAGGTTTATGTTGAACAACCTCCAGGTTTTGTTTCTCCAACTCATCCCTCTTTTGTATTTAAATTGCATAAAGCCCTTTATGGTCTAAAGTAAGCTCCAAGAGCTTGGTATAAGACCTTAGCTAGCTTTATTATAGAGCATGATTTCACTAGAGGAATAGTAGATAAAAAACTATTCACTAGACACCATAAGGATAAAATCTTGTTAGTACAAATCTATGTGGATGACATCATATTTGGATGTACTGACTCTAAACAATGCAAGAGGTTTTTTGACCTCATGCATTCTAAGTTTGAGATGAGTAGCATGGGTGAGTTCTCCTACTTCCTTGGTCTCCAAGTGAAGCAGCTACTTGATGCCATCTTCATCTCCCAAGCTAAGTATGCTAATGAGCTTCTTAAGAAGTTTGGGATGGCTGATGTCTCAGCAAAGAAAATACCTATGGCTACTAATGTTGTAATAGATTCTGATCCACATGAGAAACCTGGTTACCAGAAGTTATATAGGGGCATTGTTGGGTCCCTATTATATCTTACAGCTAGCAGACCTGATATCATGTTTGCCACATATCTTTGTGCTAGGTTCCAAGTGAACCCTAAAGAATCTCACCTAATTTTTTGAAAAAGAATTTTAAGATATGTAAAGAGTTGTCCCAGTCTAGGCCTATGGTATCCTATAGAGTCAGAATTTGATTTAACTGGATATTTAGATGCTGACTTTACTGGATGCAGGGTTGACAGGAAAAGTACCTCAGGAACTTGTCAGTTCCTTGGTATGAGACTAGTGTCTTGGTTCTGTAAGAAACAATCATCTGTGTCTACATCAACAGCTGAAGAAGAATACATAGCTGCAGGCAGTTGTTATTCCCAGATGTTATGGATTCAGAATCATCTCCTAGACTGTGGTTTCAACTTAAATAATTCAACTCTACTATGTGATAACACAAGTGCTATATCCGTAACACAGAATCTAGTCCATCACAGTAGGACTAAGCATATAGACATTAGGCATCATTTCATTAGAGAGCGTGTAGACAAAAACAAAATTAAACTTGTCTATATCTACACTGATTTACAAAGAGCTGATATTTTCACTAAACCCTTGGATGAAAGAAATCACTTGTTCTTTATAAATCAGCTTGGAATGAACAATGGAGAAGCCTTAGTTTAATTTATGTTTGCACTCGACGAATTTGCCAAAGTTCGTCGAACGAATCTCGATGAACTGGGGAAAGTTCTTGAGATATTCGTCAAACAAAGATTGACAAACTCTCTGTGAGTGAATTCATTGTCGTCGAATGGAGATTGACGAATCTACTTCAGAAAACTTTCGTCGAACGGAGCTCGACGAAATGTCTTCAAATCTTCCGACTGAGCTCGACGAATTATTTAACTGCAAATTATTTCATCGACCTCAGATCGAAGAATTATTTTATTTTTCGTGGAACGGAGTTTATCGATTCATATTCTGGAAAACCTTATATATAGGTTTTCTTCGACCTCCATCCCGCGCTTTCAGTTCCTTTGCACTAGATCGTCATTTTTCTCTTGCAGGTGCTCTAATGGAGATTCCAGCAGGAAATCTTGCTGCAATGAAATTCGACACTGGCTTTGATGTCGATTTTGATTCCTTCCAGCATACCGACCCAATCTTCCTAGAAATCCTGCAACTGCTTGAAGAACAGTAGTTGAAGACACGGATGTCAACCAGGATCAAACTCACCAGCACTGAAATCAGGGAGTGTGTCTATACCTCCTCTACCACAGATGAGGGACAGGGACAGTCTCAGGTAATACTATTTCTCTTACTCACGCCGTCCTAACAGAAACTTTTGGGTTAAGTAATGGTGAAGAAGAATTGGAAATTGATACTGAGGAATATGATGTAATGCTGGGTATGATGGGTTACTCTGGAGAAACCCCAAATAAGTTGTTGAAGAAACACATGTCTGCTAAATTTAAATTCCTAGCAGTCATTGTAGGCAAAGTGTTGATGGGGAAGCACACAACACATGACTACATAACCAGGCACCAATTCCTGGTTATGTGTGTTGTGGTAAATAAGAAGAAAGTGAACTGGGCTCAGATCATGTTTGATCTGATTACGAAAAAGAATACAAAGAAAGAGGTCTGTTTTGGAAGGATCTTAGGGATCTTCCTAAAAGAAAAGGCTGATGAATCCCTGGTCTCCCAGACCATATTCATCAATGCCTCTAAGAGGCTCACATGTGACCTTTTTGGCAAGTGGGAGAGGACCATCACCAAGCCCTCCAAGGCTTCTTCCTCCTCCACCAGGGCTTCTGAGAGTACTATGGCTACTCCAACCACTTCCCTCCCTGCTGAAGAGATCCCTCCTCCACCTCCCTCACCTCCAGCCATCCCACCTCAACATCAGATGCTACAATAGCCCTCTTACACAATTCCTTCTCTTCAACAACCACAACAACAATCACAACAACTAATTCATATTCCTACTCCAGCTTCACCTCCTGCAACCTCTCCACAAATAAATATCACTGAAATTCCCTCCTCTCCCATTCAGGAATACCATCAACCCTCTCCTTCTCAATCACCACAACCAACCCCACATCAATCCCCCCATGTTATCCACATTCCCTCACCACCTTCATCTCCTTTACCCCCCCCCCCCCCCCCCCCCCCCCGTCTGGACAACATCAAATTCTTCAATCTGCCTTCACCCACCCTCAAGAAATCCAATCCTCAGGATGAACTAATGCAAGATGCACCACCTCCACCATCCTCCTCCATTCCTACCTCTGTCTCCACTTCTACACCTTCTACACCACCCTATGTAGCTCCATTATTGGATACCTCCATCATACCACCACTCATTGCACTTCTCACTCCCCTTCTTAAAACCATCATAGTAGAGGTCATTTCACCTCTTGCTTCTTCCATTTCCTCACTAGCTGCCCAAATATCTGCTCTTTCTGCTCCTCCCTCTTCAGTTTGGGGCCTGGCTCCAGTGTGCACTGAAACTATGCAGGTGGAGATACTCCACGAAGAAGAAGTAGCAGCAGCAACAACAACATCAGCAATAGTGACAGCAGTAGCAGCAGATGCAGCAGTAGAAACAGAAGAAGCAGAAGCAGCAGCAGATGCTGATACAGATTTAATTGATTTCATTAATTTTATTGAAACAGATATGGAAATAGATACTGTGAATGATACAGTAACAGAGGAAACAATAACTGCTGGTGATGTGATTATAAATCCCACAGTAGATTTGTTAAATTTATTGAGAACTTTTGATATAGTTCATTTGAACTTTCTTCCAGAATACAGTACTAAGCCATCCATGGCTATAATCCCATATACCTCACCTATAAGCCCCAAAGTTGTCAAGCAACAAAAGGCCAGTTTTGTAGTAATAGAGACACTAGCTATTCCATCTCCTCCCATAGCTGTTTCACCTATTGTCTCATCTCTGCTTGCCCCAGTTTTTGTTATGGATGATTCACCACTACCTGATCTTGATGCACTGATAATGGCAGATATAAAAGAGGAAAATAAGTCAGTTGCTGAAAGCACTGATGTGTACAGTTCTCCAGCTCCTGCTCCAGCTCTAGTTCCAGCTCCTCCTCCATCTCCCCTCCCAGGCTGAGAAAACTCTGATATCTGCTGAAGCCCTAAAAGAAATAAATGCAATGTATGATAATCCACAAGATTCTTTTGATGATGATGAGGAGGAGCAGGACTCAGATGATGAGCCGAAGAAAAAGAAAGTGTCTAAGGGGAGGAAAGCTCCTCCACCTCCTGCACCAAAATTAAATCCAGCAAATGACACACCATACTATATACTTAAAAAGTTCACACCTTATAAGGGCATGCCAGTATGGATGTGGCTATCCAAGAGTCAACAGAAAGAAAGGAAGAAAAGTAGAAGATATTCTCCTCCTCCACAGAGATTCAGAAAGGACCCTCCTCCTCCTCCACCAGCTGCTGGTGCTTCTAGTTCTTCAACTCCAAGGACTACCCAGTTTCAAACCTATTAAAGACAGCAGGGTTGATCCTCATCTTCAGGAAGCAGCCAGCAAAGGCATTATTCATCTGACAAGTAGCACCAACAACAACAACAGCAACATCAACAACATCAATAGCAACAATTCCCTAAACATCAAAAGGCTAAAAGCCCCAAAAGACCTGCTTCCCCACCTGTACCATTTGAGGATCCAGAGACAGCTACAACAGCTAGGATGGCCAGGTTCCAGGAACTGGTTGGCCTTTCCATGATTAATAAAGCTAAAGCTGAAGGGAAGGATACCTCTCAATACTCTACAATGTTCAAGTACAGAAAGGAAGAACTTAACAGGTTTGCTAAGGCTAACAAGTTCTTTAATGTTGATGATTATATGAAACTACATCCAGAAGCAGTAGTGCCCATGACTACACCTCTTAATATCATTGGGGCTGCTTACAAGACAATGACCAAGGCCCAAGCTGCAGATCCTAACAGAAAGATTAAGTTTACTCAGCCAGGTGAGAAGGACAAAGAGGGAAAGCACAAGGAACAAAGGAAGAAGAAGTAAATTATAAACTGTTTTCAGTCTTTCTGTTATTCTAAAAATTGTCTGTTTATATACTGATACAAAGCTCTGTGTATATATATATCTGCTGCATATTTTAAATTTTTCATGCCAGATATATGTTTTTATTGCTTTGTTATTAATGTGAGTCTGTAATTAGTGACCTTACCCAAATAGGGGGAGATTGTTGGATCCCTAGTTGGATTTGGGCTAGGTTCACAAAACTAGGATGTTTGACCCAACATCTATAGCCAGGGTCATGTATGAGATCTAGAGTCTAGGCCATGTCCTTAGAGTCAACATCACATGGACCAGCCATCAACAGACTACATAATACTCAAGACTTAGAGAAATCTCAAACTCAGAAAATGAGTTCGATGTTCGTCGAACTCAGTTCGACGAAAGTCGTGCTCAGCTCGACGAAATCAGAGAGAATTCTCTGAGCTGAGCTCGACGAACTTGAATCTCAGGTCGACGAATTCTAGAGTATACTTCAACACTAAGTCCAGAATTCTTCACACTTAACTCCAGTCGACGAACTTAGTTCTCAGGATGACGAACTTTGTTCTCAGGTCGATGATCTCTGGGTATTCTACTTCAACATCTTATTCTAGAAACATCGAAGTATTTGAAGTCCAGCTTCACACTCAAGTCGACAAAGTAAGAATATCAGCTTGACAAATTTGGATCTTAGTTCGACGATTTCTGGATCATCTACTTCAACACTATAAGATAAAAAACAACTAAGTATTCTAAGTCCAGAATCACACTCCAGTCGACGAACTCACCTTCTCAGCTCGACAAACTTAGACCACAGTCTTGGTAAGATTTATCAAGTAGCAGTTATAAGTTCTCAGCTCGACAAAACTAGTTCTCAGGTCGACGAACCCAGTTTTGAGGTCGACGATTTTTGTACACGTTACTTCAACATTCTTAAGTCCAAGAAATATGGAATTCTGAACTCCAGTCGACGAAGTTATATTCTCAGCTCGACGAACTTGATGCACAAAATTGACGGGTCTAGAGAAAGCAGTTGTCAGTTCTTAGGTTGACGATCTTGGATCTCAGCTCGACGAACAAAGGTTATCTGGTCGACGAACTTGACTTCTCTGTTCGACGAACTCTGGACACAGATCGACGAATTCTGCTCAATGAATTCTGTAAAGTTCCAGACTTAGAAATTTCCCTCCCTCTGTCCTTTTTCTATTACAATAATTCCTGAGTAATCAATGCATAAATATTCTTTGAATATTACCGTTAGAAGAAAGCATTGATTACGGTCTTCATCAGGGTTATTGCTTGCCATTTTTCCATGGGACAGTTGGGGAAACCAATCAATGCAAATATTCTCCAGGCCGTCAAAAATTAATGCAGAAAGGAATTCAAATTTCAAAAGGAAATTTATGTGGAAAATATAAAAGGGTTTTTTTTCTCTTCCTGAACAGCTTTCTAGCAGTAGTCAGAAAAATATATTCAATAAGGATCTTCATCTCTCTCGACAGCACACTGAGAAATAAAAGAGAGAGAGATACTTACAGAGAATATACAGAATACTGAGCTCACAGGGCAATAACACTGTCAAGAGACAAAAAGCCCTAGCCCTTGACCAGAGAAAAAAATAGCAATCTAAAGAAGAAGAAGAGCATACATTCAAGATCAAGAGTCTTCTTCCTTCTACATCTCAGAATTCTTCAAAGGACAACAAACACTCTATCTGCCAAGAAGTTCCTGAAGTTCATCTGGTCAAAGCAAAAGCTTGAAGACCTATCACCCTGCAGCAAGGTTTCAACTTCCTGAACCATTCTATATCTCAGGGGAAGCCTTTGCTAACATCATTTTTCCACTAGAGTCTTCTCAGTTGTATCTGAGAAAGAGAAGACAAAATCACTCTCTCATCCCCCACTGTATAAAGGGTTCTTAACTACCTTCAAAAGTTATTCCTGGTTGCAAGTCACTTGATCAAAAGACTTGAGGATTGGTTTTTGAGCACCTGATCAAAAGCTCATTGGTGGTAGTCACCTGATCAAAAACCTGAGTGGATTCCTACCTGGGTGGTAAAAGAGTGGATATACCCAAGTTTAGGGGAACCACTATAAAATTCTTGTATTGTCTGGGTTGCTCTTTTTCTTTTGTTCTTGCTGTGGCTGTGCTTTCTAGGTTGCTGTGTTTTGTGTTTTTAATTTACTTTCTGCAGCACTAGTAATAGATTGAATTAATTAGCAAAAATTTTATAAACCCTAAATACTCTATTCACCCCCACCCCCCTCTAGGTTATTTCAGATCTAACCCTTACTTTCACTCTCCTTAAATATTTTCAACAATGTAGCATCATCTCCATTTTCAATAAGCGCTCTTCATTCTCAATATACAATGTTATAAGCATTTGTCTTTGTAAACCCTGCATTTTCCACACCACCAACTTCTTTTGCTATCAAGTTAAAGGCATCAACAATTTGTATAGCACTCCTGTTGCTAGAGCCAAAATTATCACCAACTCTCAACGTGCTCTCCCTAGATCGGGTGGTCGACAGAGGAGAAACAAGTTCATACATGATTAGCTACTAGCCCTATTGACGGTTGGGCAAATAAGAAAGAAGCACAAAAAGAAGGTGACGCTGAAAGCGGCAAGCACCAAATTTTTCCCGCCACATTGAATACCTCTCTTGCAATGGGATTCTTGATTGATTGTAAAGAGGTTACAAGTGAAGTGCAAATACAAGCAGGTACAAGTGAGGAGAAGAGAGAAAATATTGGTGACAACCTAACTTAGTGTCTACACCAACAACCAGGTAGATTCTGGCCTCAGTTCGATGTCCCCATTTGTGTGCCCCTGGCCCATATTTATACCCGAGTGTAGGTCGCCCGAACTTTATCAAAATGTTTGGCATTTAATGCCCTATTTAATGGAGCATTAAACACACAGCCGCCCAAGGTACACAAAGATTCAGGTGGTGGAGAGTCAAGAGAAGTGACCCCACAAGTGGTTGCCGAGGTGGGGAGTTCGCGGATGCACCAGGTGAGAATCCGCTTCGACCTCACCAATTACCCACAAGCGCTCTTTACTAGAAGTTGCACGTCATACCGGTCACTCATGGATATGCCTGCAACCTCCTAAGGAGTGTATGCAGATGCCTGGAGTATCTTCCTTCCTTTTGTATCCGGCTCCGTCGAATGTTGTCCCTTTACCACAAGATTTGGGTTAACATAATCTCAGTACTTAGTTGTGTTGTACAAATTCCGAAAAAGTATACGGGTAACCACAAAGCCTAAAACCTAAATCTTGAACCGTCTGATCTATAAATAGTACAGGCCATCCTCCGGCCAGAACATCCTTATGAAGCTTTAGACTATTTTTATGAACTCCGTGAACAATGTCAAGCTTGAATGCCACCAGCATTGCCTGGCTGGGAATTACAGGCAATAACACGAAGAAGACTGCCCCCTCGTTCATATAATACATTGAAGGGTTCGCCGAGCTGCTCCTATAAAAGTCATATCCCCCCATAAGAAGTCATCGCCTATATGCGGGCAGATCCTGACTCTAGGCAAGGTCGATGAGCACATGAAAAGGTTCCCCAATGTTGGAGGAGGTGGCTTAGTGTTGGACGCCAAAGGGGAGCCTTCCTGCAGCTACTCCCTCTCTTTTGCAAAGCACTTTGCAAAATCTAAAAGGGACAAAAATGTAGAAGACCTGCATTAAGAAGATGAATCCGCCAATGGATTCGGATAAGCTTCGTGCGGATACAGTCCGCAAACCAGAGAGAATGGCACCAAATATTGTTATTCGTGATGCCAAGAATGAGCGCCTTCCCGCTCTGCGAACAATCATCGTGGCCCCGTAAGGCTTGTCAATCCCAGAAGAAGTCTTTCAAAAATATGCATGAAAATTGAGAGAGGATGTTCTTGCCACACACACTAAGAGCCAAGCTGAACATGCAACTTATTGGTGTCATGGGCATGCCCATTGACATGACTAGCAACTTGGTGTTCATAGGTGTAGATCGAACTCCTAGCAAGGAAGTTTAGAGGATGGTGGGGACATTCCAAATTTTATTTGGACTGTAATAATAATAACAAACAATTGGGACGGACATTCCATGTGTCCTCATAGACTTTCATGCTCAATTGAGTGTTTGTTCTTCTTTTCATGTTTATATTACGCCTACTTTACAGCCTTTGTGAATATATCGCATGCTCGGGAATACACACTTATCATTATCGTATTTTGTAGGGTCCTTGTTGAATTTTGTGAAGTGGAAGTGGTTGACGGGACAGGCCGGGCGGCCTGGGCGGACAGCCTTGGCGGACTAGGCGGACTGGGCGGACTATGATGTGCGGCCTGGTGGAAGGTCTAGTGAAAATCCGGCTATCTTCTGAGCGGGTTGTTTGCATGGAGTCCGCGGACTATGCGGCCTGGTATCTGCGGATAGAGAGGCTTGCGGACTGGTGCTTTGCTCAGTGGTCGTGGTGCAAGCTTGTACTGATAGGCGGTTTGGCTCGTGTCCGTGAGAAGCTTGCGGACTGATGTGTCCGCAGTGTGTGATGTTGTGGACTGAGCTTAGAGCTTGGCTGAGGCCTTGTCGAGCTCTGGTGTTACAGCAGGTGCTTTGTTGTGGAGATCGATTGGCGGACTGGTTTTGGAGTCCGGGGTTGGTTGCTGCGTTGGACAGGAGTGCGAGGAGCTTGCAGACTGCTGGCGGTCTGTGCAGCGGTGTTTAGCGGACGGAAGTTTGTGTCCGCCATGCTCGCATTGGCCTTTGATGGTTTTGGATTTGGTCACACTCTGTGCCAAGACCATGGTGTCCGCGGTATCCGCCAAGTCCGCTGTGACCGGGCGGACTGTTGCTATCTGCCTTTTGGTCGTGGACTTGTGGCAGATTGAGGTGTGAGCCTTGCGGACTGCCTCGGGTTTGTGCAGACTGCCATTGAAGGGGGATTGATGTCCTGCAGTGATTGGAGCTTTGCAGGCTTATGCCTTGTCCGCATAGCTTGGGCGGACTGGAGAGGGTTCGCCAATGTTGCCTTGCTCCTGGCGGTTTTCCTTGGTATCCGGCTAAGTCCTTGCGGACTCGGCGGACGGTGTTGTTTCCTATCGCGCGGGCTAGGGCGGTGTCGCTATCTCTAGGGCGGTGACCACACTCCTCACTTCGCCTATAAATAGGACCCCCTGGCAGGTCTACAGTAACTTGAGTGAACAGTAAGTTGGGTTGGGTGAAGTGCTGCGGTCTCCATTTGTCAGTCCGCACGGATTGATTCAGTGTTGACGTTTGCTGTGTGCAGGTCGCGCGGGTAGCTTCAAGGAGCCAGGAGTTTGGTTGTGACTTCGGTCAAGTACTTGGAAGTGTGCAGTCTCTACGGACTCATCAGGAGGTCGCTCTGCGTCTTGTCAGCTCTGTTTCATCTTTGCCAGCTTCAATAACCTATCCGCCGGCTTCAGGCGGGTAGGGGGTGTTCCTCAGTTCAGCTTCTACAGGAGATGAATAACGGTATGTCCGCGCGGCCTCGCGGCATCTGCAGACTTCGTGGTGATTCGGCGGACTCAGCTAAGTGCGGGCGATCTCAGCGGACTCGGCGACCTCGCGGTCTCGGCGGACTCCTGTGCTGTCCGCCCGGCTTGGATTTTGGTGCTTTCTGTTTACAGCTGTTATACTAGCGAAATCATGTCTCGCTATGTATGCCTCGTGTTGTAAAGAAGTGAATGAATAAAAGACCTGCTTTTGCTTCCATTGTTTGTTGGGATTAAACTTTGTTCCTTGGTTTCCACTGGTTCAACTTGAGAACTGGGTAGTTTCCAAGATATTAATTTGGCGTTTGGGCTATCTTGCTGACCACGTTGAGAAAATTTAACATGGTATCAGAGGGAGGTTCAGTTGCGTGAGCGGACGTTAGCCAGTGTTGTTACTCAGTGATTGAGTGGTGATCAACCTGTGTTGTTGCTCGGAGCTTCTGAAAGGGTGCCAACAGGTGTTGCAATGGAAGGGAGTTTTGCAAGAGGTCTAGGCATTGAACTCTTAATGCCGACTAACTTCAAGAAGTGGAAGTCTTGCATGAAGAATTATCTTCTTGGTGAGGAGCTGTGGGAAGTCGTCGGTGGTGACGACAGACAGGAAGTGACTGCTGCGTTCGGTACTGCTGAGCAGGTTAGGCTCTGGAGAAGAACAAATGCTAAGGCGGAGTTCATTCTGAAGAGAGCCATGTCTCCAGAACTGTTTGATCACATCGTTGTCTGTGAGTCGGCTGCTGATATTTGGACAACCATTGATGAGTTGTTCAATAGGAAGAATGTGGCGCGGCTTCAGTTCCTAGAGAATGAGTTGGCCAGGGCAACTCAGGGAGACCTTTCCATCTCGAGGTACTTCTTAAAGATGAAGAGCTTGTGCGCTGAGCTGTCGGCACTGGATCCTGATGAGCCTATCTCTGAGGCTAAGATGAAAAGGCACATTATCCGCGTCTTGCGGAAGGAGTATGTGGCCTTTGTGACATCTGTTCAAGGGTGGGATACTCAGCCATCTTTGCTGGAGCTGGAGAATATGCTTGCATCGCAGGAGAGCTTGGCAAGGCAGATGGCTGGAGTGAATCTGAATTAGGAAGGCAGCAAAGCTCTCTTCTCAGGCAAGAAGAAAGGATGGGAAGGGAAGAAGAAGAAGAAGAAGGTGCAGGTCGTTGGTGAGAAGGAGACTTCAACTTCATATCCGCCGGAGAGGAGCAATGCTCCTAAGGACTGGAAGAAGAATCTAAAGTGCTACCGGTGTCATCAGCGAGGGCACTTCAAGCGGGACTGCACGGTCAAACTACAGCCTGGGCATGCTGCGGGAAAGGAGGAAGCTTGCTCGAGAAGTGAAGAAGCAGGATGGGGCGGAGCTTTCATGACGGGCACTTGTGTCCGGGCCTTGTCTGCTGAGGACTTCAATGGCGAGTGGATCGTGGACTCCGGGTGTGGTCATCACCTCACCAGAGACAAATTGAAGTTCACCTCCATGCAGGCTTACTCAGGTAATGAAGCTATTATCACTGCTGATAATACTGTTTATGCAGTAGAGAAAGAGGGGGTCGTGTCTTTGGGTAGTGATCCGGGGCCACTCACGTTAAGGAGTGTGTATCGCGTGCCAGGCATGAAGAAAAACCTCTTTTCGGTGACCAATGTGGTGGACGCTGGTTATCACGTTCTGTTTGGGCCAACACACGTGAGGTTCCTTCGCAACGTATCAGCGGTGAAGGATGATGTTGCTCATGTTGGGAGGAGGGTGAAGAACTTGTTTGTTCTTTCCACCAATGCTTATGTTGATAGAATGAGAGCTAATGATAGTGCTGCTATCTGGCATGAGAGGCTGGGGCATGTTGGCATGGACAAGCTGAAGGCGATGGCTAGTAGAAGTTTGGTGAGGGGGTTGCCGAAATTGTCCTCCTTTGGTGATTGACATGTTTGCGCGGGCTGTCAATACGGTAAGGCACATCGCCTTCCGTTTGATAAATCACAAACAAGGAGCAAGAAACTATTGGAGTGCATTTATGGCGACCTGATGGTACCAACGGTTACTGCCAGCCTTGGTGGAAGCAGATATATGCTTGTCTTTGTTGATGACTACTCAAGGTATACTTGGGTGTACTTCTTAAAGGAGAAGTCGGAAGCCTTCCGTTTGTTTGTGGAGTTTAAGGAGTTGGTAGAAGGCCGGCTTGGCTTGCGGATTAAGAAGCTTAAAACTGATAACGTGGGTGAGTTTGTCTCCTCCGAGTTTTCTAACTTCTGCAGGAAGCACGGGATCCAACGGGAGCTTACTTGTGCTCACACTCCACAACAAAATGGGGTAGCAGAGCGGAAGATCCGTCATCTGACGGAGACCTGCAAATGCCGGCTTCATGCGAAAGAGATCCCAAGGTCCTTTTGGGCGGAGGGAATGTCTTGTGCTTCTTATGTTATCAACCAGATGCCACTCAGCCCTATCAACATGAAGACTCCTATTGAGCTGTTGCTGAAGGAGAAGCCGAGTGTTGGACACCGTAGGGTGTTCGGTTCAACTTGCTACGTGCATGTCCCGGATGCTTCACGGACAAAGCTGGATGCGAAGGAAAGGAACTCATCTTTGTTGGCTACGATGAGCGGAAGAAGGGATGGAAATGCATGGACCCTGTGACGAAGAAGTTCGTGGTATCAAGAGACGTTGTCTTTGACAAACTGACGTCATATGGAGGTGGCTCGGTGGAGTTAACCGGAGGTAGCAAGGTTGATGAAGCACCGGTGGTGGCTGCAGAAGGATTTGAAGAGGAGCTTGCTGTTTCACCAGCAGATCCTGTTTCTTCGAACTCCGAGGCTGAGCCTTCTGGCTCAGGAAGCAGGGGGAGCACAGCTCAATGCTTGCCCCAGGTAGGAGTGGAGCCCGAAGAAGCAATGGAAGCCGTGAGCAAGAAGCCGATTCTTCGGAGATCGAAGAGGGTGGTTAAGCCACCAGCTCGGTACTGTAATTGGAATGCAGTGAGCTTTGTCTCCTGCTTCTTTGCAGGTCCTCTGGATGAGTGAGAGCCTGCAAACTTCAACGAGGCCACTGGAGTGAAGGAGTGGGAAGGTGCCATGAAAGAAGAGATTGATGATCTGAAGAAGAATGAAAGCTGGGATCTTGTGCCCAAGGTTGGTGGCATTACTCCGGTTACTTGCAAGTGGGTGTATAAGTTGAAGAAGAAGGCTGATGGGAGCATTGATACGTTCAAGGCTCGCCTAGTCGCTAGAGGATTCTCACAGCAGTATGGAGAAGACTATGAGGAGACATTCAGTCCAGTTGCGAAGATGACTTCAGTAAGTGTGGTGATCGCCTTGGATGCTAGCAAGGGATGGAGGTTGTGCCAACTCGATGTGAAGAATGCCTTTCTTTACGGAGAGATTGACAAGTACATCTTCATGGATCAACCGCCTGGTTTTGTCTCTGAAAAGCATCCGGACTATGTCTGTAAACTCAGGAAGGCTATCTATGGGTTGAAGCAAGCTCCTAGAGCTTGGTATGGCAAGATTGCAGAGTACTTGCAATTCTGTGGATACCTTACTTCTAACTCGGATTCAAGCTTGTTCGTCAAGAAGAAGGGAGAGCTACGAGTCTTTGTACTGTTGTATGTGGATGACATGATCATCACAGGGAATTCGTGTTAAATTTTCTCAACGTGGTCAGCAAGATAGCCCAAACGCCAAATTAATATCTTTGGAACTACCCAGTTCGCACGTTGAACCAGCGGAAACCAAGGACAAGAGGAACAAAGGTAAATCACAACAAACAATGGAAGCACAAGCAGGTCTATTATTCATTCACTTCTTTACAATGCGAGGCATACATAACGAGACATGATTTCGCTAGTATAACAGCTGAAACAACAGAAGCACCAAAAAACAAGCCGGGCGGACAGAACCCGAGTCCGCCGAGACCGCGAGGTCGCCGAGGTCGCCGAAGCCGCCCGAACTATGCTGCAATCCACCGAATACCACGGAGTCCGCTGAAGCCGCGAGGCCGCGCGGACACACCGTTATTCGCCTTCTGCTGAACCCGAACTGAGGAACACCCCTACCCGCCTGAAGCCGGCGGACAGGTTATTGAAGGTGGCAAAGATGAAACAGAACTGACAAGCCGCAGAGCGACCTCCTGCTGAGTCCGCAGAGATCGCACACTTCCAAGCACTTGACCGAAGTCACAGCCACACTCCTGGCTCCTTGAAGTTATCCGCGCGACCTGCACACAGCAAACCGTCAGCCTGAAACAATCCGTGCGGACTGGCAAACACAGACCGCAGCACTTCGCACACCCCAACTTACTGTTCACTCAAGTTACTGTAGATGTCCCAGGGGGGTCCTATTTATAGGCCGGGTGAGGAGTGTGGTCACCGCCCAAGAGATAGCGACACCGCCCCAGCCCGCGCGAATACAAACCACCGTCCGCTGAGTCCGCGAGGACTTAGCCGGTCACCAAGGAAAACTGCCAGGAGCAAGGCAACCATTGACGAACCCTCTCCAGTCCGCCTAAGCTAAGCGGACAAGGCATCAGCCCGCAAAGCTTCAACCGCTTCAGGACAGCAAACCCCCTTCAATGGCTGTCCGCACCAACCCGAGGCAGTCCGCAAGACACACACCACAATCCTCTACAAGTCCACAACCAAAGGCAGCTAAAGACAGACCGCCCGGTCACAGCGGACTCGGCGGATACGGCGGACACACCGAACTCGGCACCAAGTGTGACCAAGCCCAAAACCATAAGGGGCTAATGCGAGCTTGGCGGACGCAAAACTCCAGTCCGCCAAAAACACCACAGCGCAGACCGCCACACTCCGCGAGCTCCTCGCACTCCTGCCCTATCACAGCGAACTAATCCCAGACTCCAAAACCAGGCCGCCACAACGATCACCACAGCAACTCCCTGCTGTGCCACCAGAGCTCGACAAGGCCTCAGCCAAGCTCTAAGCTTAGTCCGCAACAGCCAATACCGCGGACACATCAGTCCGCAAGCTTCCCGCGGACAAGAGCCAACCCGCCTTTCAGCACAAGCTTGTACCCGCGACCACTGAGCAAAGCACCAGTCCGCAAGCCTCTCTATGCGCAGATACCAGGCCGCACCAAACCGCGGACTCCATGCAACAACCCGCTCAGAACACAGCCGGCTTCCACCAGACTTTTCACCAGGCCACAAACCTCAGTCCGCCCAGTCCGCCCAGTCCGCCAAAGCTGTCCGCCACAGGCCGCGCGGCCTGTCCCGTCACCCACTTCCACTTCACAAATTTCAACACTCCCCCTTGAAGTGAGAAGTGGTGACCAAGCCCAGCAAGCTACGCAAGCGTTCAAAAGGCCCCTTCGACAGTGGCTTCGTGAAGATGTCAGCAAGATTATCCTCACTCTGAACATGCCCGACCAGCAGAGACCCCTCCAACACCTTCTCCCTGATGAAGTGGTGATCAATCTCTATATGCTTGGTCCTGGCGTGGCACACTGGATTGTTAACCAGTTTAAGAGCACTCTCATTGTCACCCCGGAGTAAAGTAGGCCCTTGCACTTCTTCATGAACATCCTCTATAAGCCTCCTCAACCAAACGGCTTCCCGAGCAGCCAAGGTCGAAGCCTTATACTCCACCTCCATGGTTGAAACCGACACTGAGTCCTGCTTCTTGCAACACCACGAGATGCTAGCTGATCCGCAAGTGAACACATAACCTGAAGTCGACCTTCGATCATCCGAATCACCGCCATAGTCAGCATCCGTGTACCCGAGCAACACAACCTACGCGTCCCTTCTATAGAGGAGTCCCATGTCAGAAGAAGCCTTGACATACTTCAGAATTCCCTTCGCCGCCACTAGATGAGATTGCCTTGGTTCAGCCATATACCGACTTACTCGGCCAACAGCATAAGCGATATCTGGCCTTGTAATCGTCAGGTAAATCAAGCTCCCAACAAGAGCCCTGAACACCAAGGGATCATGAATAACCCTTCCCTCATCTTGTCGAAGCTTCAGCCCAGATTCCAGTGGAGTAGAGCACTTCTTCCCTTCGCCCATGCCAAACCGCTTCACAATGCGATCAGCATACCCTTTCTGGCTAATGAGAACCCCGCACTCCTTCCTCTCCACTTCCAGACCAAGAAAGTGATGCAACTCTCCCAAGTCTTTCATCTCGAAGCGTATAGCAAGCTCTGCCCTGAGTCTTGCTACTTCCTCCTCCGAGTTCCTTGTGATGATCATATCATCCACATACAGCAGAACCAAGACTCTTAGCTCTCCCTTCTTCTTGACGAACAAGCTTGAATCCGAGTTGGAAGCCAGGTATCCACAGAATTGCAAGTACTCTGCAATCTTCCCATACCACGCTCGAGGAGCTTGCTTCAACCCATAGAGAGCCTTCCTGAGTTTGCAGACATAGTCCGGATGCTTCTCAGAGACAAAACCAAGCGGCTGATCCATGAAGATGTCCTGGTCAATCTCTCCGTAAAGAAAGGCATTCTTCACATCAAGTTGCCACAACCTCCATCCCTTGCTAGAAGCCAAGGCGATCACCACTCTTACAGAAGTCATCTTCGCAACTGGACTGAATGAATCCTCATAGTCTTCTCCATACTGCTGTGAGAATCCTCTAGCGACCAGGCGAGCCTTGAACCGATCAATGCTCCCATCAGCCTTCTTCTTCAACTTATACACCCACTTGCAAGTAACCGGAGTAACGCCATCAACCTTGGGCACAAGGTCCCAGGTTTCATTCTTCTTCAGAGCATCAATCTCTTCCTTCATGGCATCATCCCACTCCTTCACTCCAGTGGCCTCATTGAAGTTTGCAGGCTCTCGCTCATCCAGAGGACCTGCAAAGAAGCAGGAGACAAAGCTCACTGCATTCCCATCACAGTACCGAGCCGGTGGCTTAACCACCCTCTTCGATCTCCGAAGACACGGCTCCTTGCTCACGGCTTCCGTTGCTTCTTCAGGCTCCACTCCTACCTGGGGCAAGCATTGAGCAGTGCTCCCCCTGCTTCCTGAGCCAGAAGGCTCAGCCTCGGAATTCGAAGCAACAGGAGCTGCTGGTGAAACAGCAAGCTCCTCTTCCAAGCCTTCAGCAGCCTCCACCGGTGCTTCATCATCCTTGCTACTTCCGGTTAGCTCCACCGAGCCACCTCCATATGATGTCAGCTCGTCGAAGACAACGTCTCTTGACACCACGAACTTCTTCGTCACAGGGTCCATGCACTTCCATCCCTTCTTCCGCTCATCATAGCCAACAAAGACAAGTTTCCTTGCCTTCGCATCCAGCTTTGTCCGTGAAGCATCCGGGACATGCACGTAGCAAGTTGAACCGAACACCCTAAGGTGTTCAACACTTGGCTTCTCCTTCAGCAACAGCTCAATAGGAGTCTTCATGTTGATAGGGCTGAGTGGCATCCGGTTGATAACATAAGCAGCACAAGACATTCCCTCCGCCCAAAAAGACCTTGGGATATCTTTCGCATGCAGCCAGCATTTGCAGGTTTCCGTCAATTGATGGATCTTCCGCTCCGCTACCCCATTTTGTTGTGGAGTGTGAGCACAAGTAAGCTCCCGTTGGATCTCGTGCTTCCTGCAGAAGTTAGAAAACTCGGAAGAGACAAACTCCCCCCCGTTATCAGTTCTAAGCTTCTTAACCCACAAGCCAAGCCGGCCTTCTACCAACTCCTTGAACTCCACGAACAAACGGAAGGCTTCCGACTTCTCCTTTAAGAAGTACACCCAAGTATACCTTGAGTAGTCATCAACCAAGACAAGCATGTATTTGCTTCCACCAAGGCTGGCAGTAACCTTCGGTCCCATCAGGTCGCCATGAATACACTCCAATGGTTTCTTGCTCCTTGTTTGTGATTTATCAAACGGAAGGCGATGTGCCTTACCGTATTGACAGCCCGCACAAACATGCCCATCACCAAAGGAAGACAACTTCGGCAACCCCCTCACCAGACTTCTACTCGCCATTGCCTTTAGCTTGTCCATGCCAACATGCCCCAGCCTCTCATGCTAGATAGCCGCACTATCATTGGCCCTCATTTTATCAACATAAGCACTGGTGGAAAGAACATACAAGCTCTTCACCCTTCTCCCAACATGAGCAACATCAGCCTTCACCGCTGATACGTTGCGAAGGAACCTCACGTCTGTTGGCCCAAACAGAACGTGATACCCAACGTCCACCGCATTTGTCCCCGAGAAGAGGTTCTTCTTCATGCCTGGTACGTGATACACACTCCTTAACGTAAGTGGCCCCTGATCACTACCCAATGACACGACCCCCTCTTTCTCTACTGCATAAACAGTATTATCAGTAGTGATAATAGCTTCATTACCTGAGTAAGCATGCATGGAGGTGAACATCGATTTGTCTCCGGTGAGGTGATGACCACACCCGGAGTCCACGATCCACTCGCCGTTGAAGTCCTCAGTAGACAAGGCCCGAACACAAGTGCCCGTCAAGAAAGCTCCGCCCCATTCTGCTTCTTCACTTCTCGAACAAGCTACCTCCTTTCCCGCAGCATGCCCTGGCTGCAGTTTGACCTTGCAGTCCCGCTTGAAGTGCCCACGCTGATGACACCGGTAGCACTTCAGATTCTTCTTCCAGTCCTTAGGAGCATTGCTCCTCTCCGGCGGATATGAAGTTGAAGTCTCCTTCTCAACAGCAGCCTGCACCTTCTTCTTCTTCTTCCCTTCCCATCCTTTCTTCTTTCCTGAGAAGAGAGCTTCGCTGCCTTCCTGATTCAGGTTCACTCCAGCCATCTGCCTTGCTAAGCTCTCCTGCGAGGCAAGCAGATTCTCCAGCTCCAACAACGACGGCTGAGTAGCCCACCCTTGAACAGATGTGACAAAGGCCACATACTCCTTCCGCAAGCCGCGGATAATGTGCCTTTTCATCTTTGCCTCAGAGATAGGCTCATCAGGATCCAGTGCCGACAGCTCAGCACACAAGCGCTTCATCTTTAAGAAGTACTTGGAAATGGAAAGGTCTCCCTGAGTTGCCCTGGCCAACTCATTCTCCAGGAACTGAAGCCGCGCCACATTCTTCCTATTGAACAACTCATCAATGGTTGTCCAAATATCAGCAGCCGACTCACATCCAATGATGTGATCAAACAGTTCCGGAGACACAGCTCTCTTCAGAACGAACTCCGCCTTAGCATTTGTTCTTCTCCAGAGCCTCACCTGCTCAGCAGTACCGAAAGCAGCAGTGACTTCCTGCCTGTCGTCTCCACCAACGACATCCCACAGCTCCTCTCCAAGAAGATAACTCTTCACGCACGACTTCCACTTCTTAAAGTTAGTCGGCGTTAAGAGTTCAATGCCCAGACCTCTTGCTAAGCTCCCTTCCATTGCAACACCTGTTGGCAACCTTTCAGCAGCTCCGAGCAACAACGCAGGTTGATCACCACTCAATCACAGAGTAACAACACTGGCTGACTTCCGCTCACGCAACTGAACCTCAGCAACCTGGCTTTGATACCATTTTAAATTTTCTCAACGTGGTCAGCAAGATAGCCCAAATGCCAAATTAATATCTTCGGAACTACCCAGTTCGCACGTTGAATCAGCGGAAACCAAGGACAAGAGGAACAAAGGTAAATCACAACAAACAATGGAAGCACAAGCAGGTCTATTATTCATTCACTTCTTTACAATGCGAGGCATACATAGCGAGACATGATTTCGCTAGTATAACAGCTGAAACAACAGAAGCACCAAAAAACAAGCCGGGCGGACAGAACCCGAGTCCGCCGAGACCGCGAGGTCGCCAAGGTCGCCGAAGCCGCCCGAACTATGCTGCAATCCGCCGAATACCACGGAGTCCGCCGAAGCCGCAAGGCCGCGCGGACACACCGTTATTCGCCTTCTGCTGAACCCGAACTGAGGAACACCCCTACCCGCCTGAAGCCGGCGGACAGGTTATTGAAGCTGGCAAAGATGAAACAGAACTGACAAGCCGCAGAGCGACCTCCTGCTGAGTCCGTAGAGATCGCACACTTCCAAGCACTTGACCGAAGTCACAGCCACACTCCTGGCTCCTTGAAGTTATTCGCGCGACCTGCACACAGCAAACCGTCAGCCTGAAACAATCCGTGCGGACTGGCAAACACAGACCGCAGCACTTCGCACACCCCAACATACTGTTCACTCAAGTTACTGTAGATGTCCCAGGGGTGTCCTATTTATAGGCCGGGTGAGGAGTGTGGTCACCGCCCAAGAGATAGCGACACCGCCCCAGCCCACGCGAATACAAACCACCGTTCGCTGAGTCCGCGAGGACTTAGCCGGTCACCAAGGAAAACCGCCAGGAGCAAGGCAACCATTGACGAACCCTCTCCAGTCCGCCTAAGCTAAGCGGACAAGGCATCAGCCCGCAAAGCTTCAACCGCTTCAGGACAGCAAACCCCCTTCAATGGCTGTCCGCACCAACCCGAGGCAGTCCGCAAGACACACACCACAATCCGCCACAAGTCCACGACCAAAGGCAGCTAAAGACAGACCACCCGGTCACAGCGGACTCGGCGGATACGGCGGACACACTGAACTCGGCACCAAGTGTGACCAAGCCCAAAACCATAAGGGGCTAATGCGAGCTTGGCGGACGCAAAACTCCAGTCCGCCAAAAACACCACAGCGCAGACCGCCGCAGTCCGCGAGCTCCTCGCACTCCTGCCCTATCACAGCGAACTAATCCCGGACTCCAAAACCAGGCCGCCACAACGATCTCCACAGCAACTCCCTGCTGTGCCACCAGAGCTCGACAAGGCCTCAGCCAAGCTCTAAGCTTAGTCCGCAACAGCCAATACCGCGGACACATCAGTCCGCAAGCTTCCCGCGGACAAGAGCCATCCCGCCTTTCAGCACAAGCTTGCACCCGCGACCACTGAGCAAAGCACCAGTCCGCAAGCCTCTCTATCCGCAGATACCAGGCCGCACCAAATCGCGGACTCCATGCAACAACCCGCTCAGAACACAGCTGGCTTCCACCAGACTTTTCACCAGGCCGCAAACCTCAGTCCGCCCAGTCCGCCCAGTCCGCCAAAGCTGTCCGCCACAGGCCACGCGGCCTATCCCGTCACCCACTTCCACTTCACAAATTTCAACAATTCGGAGGGGGTAGTAGCAAGGCTCAGGGCTGAGCTTGCTATACGCTTCGAGATGAAGGACTTGGGAGAGTTGCATCACTTTCTCGATCTGGAAGTAGAGAGGAAGGAGTGCGGGGTTCTCATTTGACAGAAAGGGTATGCTGATCGCATTGTGAAGCAGTTCGGCATGGGCGAAGGGAAGAAGTGCTCTACTCCACTGAAACCTGGGCAAAAGCTTCGACGAGATGAGGGAAGGGTTCTTCATGATCCCTTGGTGTTCAGGGCTCTTGTTGGGATCTTGATTTACCTGACGATTACAAGGCCGGATATTGCTTATGTTGTTGGCCGAGTAAGTCGGTATATGGCTGAACCAAAGCAATCTCATCTAGTGGCGGCGAAGGGAATTCTGAAGTATGTCAAGGTGACTTCTGACATGGGACTCCTCTATGGAAGGGACTCAGAGTTTGCATTGCTCGGGTACACGAATGCTGACTATGGCGGTGATTCAGATGATCGAAGGTCTACTTCAGGTTATGTGTTCACTTGCGGTTCAGCTAGCATCTCATGGTGTAGCAAGAAGCAGGACTCGGTGTCGGTTTCAACCACGGAGGCGGAGTATAAGACTTCGCCTTGGCTTCTCGGGAAGCCGTTTGGTTGAGGAGGCTTATAGAGGATGTTCATGAAGAAGTGCAAGGGCCTACTTTACTCCGGGATGACAATGAGAGTGCTCTCAAACTGGTTAACAATCCAGTGTGTCACGCCAGGACCAAGCATATAGAGATTGATCACCATTTCATCAGGGAGAATGTGTTGGAAGGATCTCTGCTGGTCGGGCATGTTCGGAGTGAAGATAATCTTGCTGATATCTTCACGAAGCCACTGTCGAAGGGGCCCTTTGAACGCTTGCGCAGCTTGCTGGGCTTGGTCACCACTTCCCACTTCAAGGGGGAGTGTTGAATTTTGTGAAGTGGAAGTGGTTGACGGGACAGGCCGGGCGGCCTGGGCGGACAACCTTTGCGGACTAGGCGGACTGGGCGGACTGTGATGTGCGGCCTGGTGGAAGGTCTAGTGAAAAGTCGGCTGTCTTCTGAGCGGGTTGTTTGCATGGAGTCCGCGGACTATGCGGCCTGGTATCTGCGGATAGAGAGGCTTGCGGACTGGTGCTTTGCTCAGTGGCCGTGGTGCAAGCTTGTGCTGATAGGCGGTTTGGCTCGTGTCCGCGAGAAGCTTGGGGACTGATGTGTCCGCGGTGTGGGCTGTTACAGACTGAGCTTAGAGCTTGGATGAGGCCTTGTCGAGCTCTGGTGTTACAGCAGGTGCTTTGCAGTGGAGATTGATTGGCAGACTGGTTTTGGAGTCCGGGGTTGGTTGCTGCGTTGGACAGGAGTGCGAGGAGCTTGCGGACTGCTGGCGGTCTGTGCAACGGTGTTTGGTGGAAGGAAGTTTGTGACCGCCATGCTCGCATTGGCCTTTGATGGTTTTGGATTTGGTCACACTCTGTGCCAAGACCATGGTGTCCGCGGTATCCGCCAAGTCCGCTGTGACCGGGAGGACTGTTGCTATCTGCCTTTTGGTCGTGGACTTGTGGCGGATTGAGGTGTGAGTCTTACAGACTGCCTCGGGTTTGTGCGGACTGCCATTGAAGGGGGATTGCTGTCCTGCAGTGATTGGAGCTTTGCGGGCTGATGCCTTGTCCGCATAGCTTGCGCGGACTGGAGAGGGTTCGCCAATGTTGCCTTGCTCCTGGCGGTTTTCCTTGGTATCCGGCTTAGCCCTTGCGGACTCGGCGGACGGTGTTTTTTGCTATCGCGCGGGATAGAGCGGTGTCGCTATCTCTAGGGCGGTGACCACACTCCTTACTTCGCCTATAAATAGGACCCCCCTGGCAGGTCTACAATAACTTGAGTGAATAGTAAGTTGGGTTGGGTGAAGTGCTGCGGTCTCTGTTTATCATTCTGCAAGAATTGATTCAGTGCTGACGTTTGCTGTGTGCAGGTCGCGCGGGTAGCTTCAAGGAGCCAGGAGTTTGGCTGTGACTTTGGTCAAGTACTTGGAAGTGTACGGTCTCTGCGGACTCAGCAGGAGGTCGCTCTGCGGCTTGTCAGCTCTGTTTCATCTTTGTCAGCTTCAATAACCTGTCCGCCGGCTTCAGGCGGGTATGGCGTGTTCCTCAGTTCAGCTTCAGCAGGAGACGAATAACAGTGTGTCCGCGCGGCCTCGCGGCTTCGGCGGACTTCGTGGTGATTCGGCGTACTGCAGCTAAGTGCGGGCGATCTCAGCGGAGTCGGCGACCTCGGCGACCTCGCGGTCTCAGCGGACTCCGGTGCTGTCCGCCCGGCTTGGATTTTGGTGCTTTCTGTTTACAGCTGTTATACTAGCGAAATCATGTCTCGCTATGTATGCCTCGTGTTGTAAAGAAGTGAATGAATAAAAGACATACTTGTGCTTCCATTGTTTGTTGGGATTAACCTTTGTTCCTTGGTTTCCGCTGGTTCAATGTGAGAACTGGGTAGTTCCGAAGATATTAATTTGGCGTTTGGGCTATCTTGCTGACCACGTTGAGAAAATTTAACAGTCCTTAGCATGAAATGATCGATGCAGATACCTATGGCGGGCACCGGATTCCCGTAATGTTTTGCCTTTCGAGGAAAGGTGGTATCTGCAGCCTATAAATAGGACAGAAACTCTACGCCTTTCCCAAAATGGAAAGATAAGTGATTCAGAGGGCGAGTGAGCTCCGATGTTGGGTGCTACCCGACAAAATTGAGCGGTTTCTTCCCTGATCTACACGTCGCATGGGCCCGTTATTTTTGACGATGAGTTCGTCGCACACCTAAAGAAGATTTGCTCAGATCCTGCGGCTTATAATGCTCATCTCCCCGCTCCCGACAAACACCTCCATAGTGTGTTTGACCGGATATGGTCCTCCTGTTCGAACATTTCAATGCAGGTTGGACCTTCCCCATATTCTCCGAGATGTTGGAAGTCTTGAACTTCTATGGGATAGTGCCCGCCCAACTCTTCCCAAATTAAATCGCGGTTGTGACTGCCTTCTTCACTTTCCTACAACTATAAAGGGACTGATTAGACCCTGTGGTGCTTCAGAACTTATTCTATGTGTGTGCAATTACATGGGCACTTTTGTATAGGCTCCAACGTGATGTGGGTGCTGAACCTGCCCAACAAGGTTCGTAGATGGAAAAAAAGTGGTTCGGCATTTTTAAGGAGAACTTCGGGGACTTGGAAACAATCCCCGATCTAAGGGAGGAGGCAGTCTTCGGGAGGACATCATTTGAGTGAGTGGAATAAGCGATCATGGAGTTCTTCTTCACGGCTACTCTTGATGTCAAACACTATAGAACCTGCCTTGAAGAAGTAGCAAGCATAGACACCATTGGCTGTATGTTAATTTCTCGCTTATACATGATTTTCATACATGTGGATTCTCCCCCTGATGTTTGTAGTTGTCTTGGACTGTGACTTCCAGGAGTGGTAGGGTGGTTCTTCCTGCCCGTCGAAACCGAAGGCCCGCACTGGAAAAGGAAGGTGGAAGAGAAGAGTCCCCACTCTCAAATGGTGAAGGGATGATGGACCTGGTCGACTGTCCGCTGATCATCCGATATGCGATCACGGTGTTCCTGAACACAATCCTCCATTCGTGGTGGGAAGCGCGTAAGGAGACCTAGTTTGTAATGGCAATTGCCGCAGCGATCATTGGGAAAAAGGCCCTTTTGGAGATGGGAACCGTCCCTGAGGATTAGTTTGCGTAGAGGGAGGCCGCGGCTACCTTGACGTCGCTCACCAACAACACAACCTGGCTGACCCTGGCGTAACTGCGGGTAGAGTATATTCTCCAGCGGAGAAAACTGATGGTAATTACCAAATTCAAAAAATTATTTCTTGTGCATCTTTTCTGCAACCTCTAACGACGCTTTTTATGTCTGTCAGGCTTGCTTGATTCCAGTTAACCCAGTGTTCATGAGGGCTATTATCAATACCGAGACTTGGTTGGTGAAGAGCGCCCTTATGAACCTCCGGGAAGTGGGCATACTCACGAAGGATGTTGGGAAAAACCCTTATGATTTACCTTAACAAATCACTTTAAGTGATTTTACATCATAGCTCAATTACCCATGTTGTATAAAGAGGGTAATTTGGTCTTAGAATTCCTAGGATATCAGAGAAAGGCATACTAAATTTAAGAGGAAAGTCAGGAAATGCCAACATGCGTCGACTAGAAATTCACGCAACTTTGAGATTATATAGATGCTACTTTGAGTACAAGTTAAAGTAACAGATCATGACAAGTCAACATTAATTAAAGGAATAAATTGATGCATACTTCGATATGGTATTGACGCAACGCCGATTACAGAACTAAATTGACAGATTGTTTGAAAGACGCCAGAACTTGATGCTACTTCTATATGAACTCGGTGTTACGTCAAATAGATTTTTGAACGGGAATGTTTTTTGAAGATTAATTCAGAATTGCTTCAATAAAGGTTTGAATTGAATAACTGATTATTAGAGACGTTAGATTCTTTATCAGATATATAGAAGCAGAGAGATTAAATAACAACAACAATTATTCCAATGATCATTACAATCATATTAGATCATGGATTTGGAATATTGATTTTGATAGAGAATGATATGAAGATTATCATCTCCAATTAAAGTTATTCCTTAAATCAGTCGACCATCATCTTTATTGCTGAATCTAAAAAGAGAACCGGTTATTCTTCTTCTTAACGACTCATCAATTGTTGCATCAGATTTAATGAAGATTAACGGATAATCTGGATTAAGGTCTTATAATCCTTGAGATCTTGTTATTCAAGGATTCATCAGAGTTCTAGATATTAATTCACTAATTGCCAAATAGTCCTCCGGATTCTGCTGAGAGGACTCATCAAGAAGATCACTAAATCCTCAGATCTTCTACTATTTTCTGCTTCATTAACTTTTTAGTTTGTGAAAAGAGTTTTGTGAATCCCACTTCAATGGATTCAGTTAGAGGTTCTAAGAGTCTCCTTGAGAAAAGACTCAGATTGTATTAGTTCGAGATCTACTTATCAAAAGATATTGTGACTGTTTCTAAGAGTCTCCTTATCAAAATACTTAGACACCGTGATAATGAATTTCAACCAAGTGGGTAGAAGAGTGGATGTACCTAGATTGTAATGCCCCGAAACTCAAAAGAGCGACGGGTAGCGTTTCGCACCAAGTTTGGAACTTGGTAGGGGTTACACGGCATGGGACACGAGCGTGTCCTAGGGGGTGTCATGCTTGGGTAGACGATCTGGCCGAGAGGTCGACGAATTTTGGAGTCGACGATCATCGAGCAGCGAACAAGGCCTGAGACACGGGTGTGTCCCAGGCCGTGTCCTTCACGGGTTGAAGTCGGGCCGTGACGAGGGAGACACACGATGTAGTACACGGGCCGTGTCGGGTAGACACGGGCGTGTCAAAATGCGACACGGGCGTGTCGAGTACCCGTGTCCCTTTCGGGCATTTTTCGGTACTGTGTCGATGGAGTAACACGGCGCACTACACGGCCGTGTACTATATGACACGGGCATGTCAAGTTTGACACTGGCGTGTCGGGTACCCGTGTACTTTTCGGGATGCGTCGGTTTCGACGGCGAATGGGTAACACGGCCCTGGACACGGGCGTGTCACAGGCCATGTTCGGCCCAGATTTTGGATTTTAAGTCCGGATCGTGGCCGTCTGTTTCCTTATTTCGGGATCCGACGGCTGGGGGTTGTTCCTGCTGGGTTTATACCCTGGAATAGGGTCTCAAAGCCCTCATTTCTCTCACTCAATCTCTTTCTAAAGTTCTAGAGAGAGGGGAGAGCAAGGAAGAAGTAGGCTAGGTCCGGTCACCGGCGGAGCTTCGGAGCTCCAAATCGCAAGCTGACTTCGGATCTACGCAGGAGAGGACAATGCGGTGCTTTTCATCTGCATAGATTTCCATGGCGCCAAGGAATAATGCTAGGGTAACGATTCTCATCCTAGGACATGTGAAGTCCTCTTTTCCTTTGCATAGGAAGCCCGCTCTCGCGAGTTTGCAGTGACTTTAAGGCGTTCCTTCGGGTAGACATGAATAGTCCCCATTGTGTACATGTAGAGTCTGTAATCGAGAATCGGACATAGGCATGATGTGTGAAGCCTACCCGAACAAGTTGGTCTGGATCGGTGATGTTGCATTGCATGAATGGCCGGAGAAGACTCCGCGCAACAGGGAGCATTGGGGACTAACTCCAAAGTGCACCCAGAAAACTGGGCAGATGCGTATTCTGCCAAACATGGTGGCCTGGGAGCCAACTTGTACATAAATGGGTTATGTAAAGTGTGTGATCGAATTGGGACTCGAGAAAGCTTGACCCGCGCATATGGCTTAAATTAACGTTGCGATGTGAGCAACGGGTTAGGCGGAACCGTACCCGGTCTATGTCTTTCGGTAGGAGCTGTTGGCATAGATGGAGGGTCTTAGGCGGTCTATGGTTTAAACTGACGTGACCAATGCCGGAAAGACAAAAATGCTCGCAAGATTGGTCGTCCCAAGTGGCGGTGGTGAGACCGAAATGTCTATGGCTTAAATTGACGTGACGTTGCCCGGTTCACCGAGAATGTGCCCTGAGAGCACAGGGTGTGTGGCCGTCCATGCCCACGCCTGTGATGAAGTGTTTACACTATACTGCTTGGTTATGCTAACAAAGTGCAGAGAAAGGAGCATCGCCGCCCCGAGTTTGGGGGTGGGATCATTATAATTTGTTCAACATAGCTGACCATTGCGTTGTTTGCCACCGTTACGGTGGATTGTTGCTTGCAGGTGCTGCGGAGCCGAGCGGTAAATAGCGGGCAAAAGCCCAAGTTGCTGAGCCGGCCCTCGAAGGACTAATTTTGAGTGTTTACTTGTATTATTCATGTGTGCCCGGCCTGCGTGCCGTGGTATGGAAAAGGCTGTAATTTGAGTAAACAATTGTAAGGCTTTAAGGCCATTATACTTGTGTATTGTACCTTCATTCCTGTTGGTTTGAGTAGTGGACATTTATGCTTATGTTGGGTTCTTTGTTTTGCAACCTTTTAAATTGCTTCCGCTAGAATGTGCTCTGTGCAGGACGTTGTTTCTTAGTTGTATGGTTTCCATTGAGTAACCTTCCGGTCTGTCTGTGGTATATGGCGTCGGGCCCCGGCCGGACCTACTGCTATATGTTATGCGATGGATAGGGGGTGTTACAATTTGGTATCAGACTATTGGTTTCGGTCAGGTTTAAATGAATTCGTGGGCGAATTCTTTTAAGGGGTGGTGAGCACATGTGTATGCGTCATTGTGATAACATCAAAAGAACTCATGAATATCCACTTAGGAATGAAAATACGCGTGTTTGAGGAACCTGTGTGTTCCTATAATTGCTTTTTATAATTTTGTTTGTTCGCTTAACGGTGTTTTGTACAACAATAGTTGACCAGAAGTGGTGCAGGGCCGTCAGAACGCCCGGTTTCTGAGGCTAGTAGCGCACCAAATGATGCTCCTGCAACACCTCCCTCGGCTGAAACCATATGATTGGTTGTCGAAGCAGTTTTTGCCATGATCAATGCACAGCCTGCAAGGCAAATGCAGCAGCCCGCTCCAACAATGGAGCAGGTACCGCTTCAAAGTGATGAACCGAGAAGAGTGGAGCAGGTAGTGGTGGAACCTTTGGTGCCTAGGAGAGCAACTGAAAGGCAGCTCAAGCACGTTATGAGCTTCAATCCTCCTGTGTTCTCAGGGTTGGGAACCCCACCCCAAGCTGAAGATTGGCTCTCCTGAGAGAAGAGAGTCTTCACAGCGACAGAAATGGAGGAGTGGCAGATGACCACTATAGTTACGTTCCTGGTGGATGGAGACGCTAGGCTGTGGTGGGAGGGTTTGGAGTTACATCTCTTGAGTGGAAGGCAACTTACAGACGTCTCGATGGAGGAGTTTTCGAGATTGTTCTTGTCTACGTACCTCCCTTCGGCTCATAGATTAACTTTGGAGAATGAGTTTCAGAGGTTGACACAAGGAGAGAGTAGCGTGGATGAGTATCTCCACAAGTTCACTCGATTGGGTCGGTACGCTAGCTCCACATTCGTGGATGAGGAGCGCAAGACAAACCGATTCTATGAAAGTTTGAGAGATGACTTGAGGCTACTGCTCTCGGGGCCTATGACATAGGGCTTCTTGACCCTGGTCAATACGACCCGGTCTTTGGAGAAAGACTTGAAGAATGTGCAAGCAAAGAAAAGCTCTGGTGAGAAGAAGACTGAGTTCAAGGTGCCTACTACCTCAAAATCTGGGTACCGTAAGTTCTTTAAGAAGGCTAGGACTTCGGGTCCAGCTCCTTCTTCTAGTGCTTCTGGGGTGACTACGGGTCAAACCCCGGGCGCGTGCTACAATTATGGGAAGCCGGGACACTTTGCCCGTGACTGCTGGAGTGGACGTCCCAAGTCCGAGAGGAAGCCGAGAGCAACATATTAAGAGAAGGGCAAGGCGGTGGAGTCAACCGCGTCCCATTATGCTTCGGCTCAACCTAGAGTATACAATCTTGGCTAGCAGGAGTCCATTAAGCAAGCAGATGTGGTGATAGATACGGTTTAATTTATAGCAAGTTAATTTTTAAATACTTGTTATGCCCGTGTTACCTTGTCACTGCCTGTTTAGGATTTGTTTTGATTTGTGAGAATCCGGCGAGAGCACTCTTTGATACGGGAGCTTCACACTCCTTTTTCTCTGAAGGATTCATATCGCGCATCGGAGTACCTTCTTCGATGGCGAAGGACAAACTGGATGTGTTGTTGTCGAATGGGTATTCGGTGCGCGCGGATAGAATCTGTGGCGTAAAGATTTGTATTGGGAGTCAAGAGTTCGATTTGCAAGCGTCGTTACTACCGCTGGTGGAGTTCGACGTGATATTTGGCATGGACTAGCTCTCGGAGCAGCAAGCTTATATTGATTGCGGTCACAAGGAAGTCAAGTTGGAAACAGGTCGTGAGACGACTTTTACCGGCTTGAATGGGCCAAGCAAGACCTTAATGTCTGCTCTTCAGGTGGTGAAGGTGGTTCGTGCTGGTGCAGAGCTGTTCATTATGCTAATGGAGGTTGCAAAGCCTAAGCCTATGTTGGACAGTATTTCAGTGGTATCCTAGTACCCTGATGTGTTCCCTGGCGATCTTCCTGGAGCCCCGCCTCAACGGGAGATTTATTTCACCATTGAGCTAGTGCCAAGTGCGAAACCTGTGTCACGCTCTCCGTATCGGCTAGTGCCTAAGGAGATGGCGGAGATGAAGGTACAACTTCAAGAGTTGTTGGAGCAGGGGTATGTGCGTCCAAGTTGGTCGCCTTGGAGCGACCGGTCATTTTTGTTAAGAAGAAGGACGGAAGCTTGAGACTGTGTATTGATTATCGAGAACTGAACAAGCTAACGGAGAAGAACAAGTACCCTATCCCGAGGATTGATGATCTGTTCAATCAGTTAGTCTGGTCGACAGTGTTCTCAAAGTTGGATCTCAAGTCTGGGTATTATCAACTGAGGATAAGGGAGAGTGATATCCCCAAGACAGCTTTTAGTATGAGATACGGGCATTACGAGTTTAAGGTCATGCCGTTTGGGCTGACGAATGCGCCGTCAGTGTTCATAGAACAGATGAATAGGACTTTCAGGGAGTACCTAGACCACTTTATGATCATCTTCATCGACGACATATTGGTGTACTCGCAGAGTGAAGAGGATCACTTCAAGCATCTGCATTTGGTGTTGGAGATGCTGAGGAGGAATCAATTGTCCGCCAAGTTCTCCAAATGCAAGTTTTGGTTGTCCTCAGTAGCGTTCCTTGGTCATATAGTATGTGGAGAGGGAAATACGGTGGATCCGACAAAGATTGTTGCGATACGAGAGTGTCCCGTGCTGTATACGGTAGCGGAAGTCCGGAGTATTCTGGGGCTTGTCGGCTATTATAGGCGCTTCGTGGAGAACTTCTAACGGATAGTGTTACCCCTCACAACTCTGACGAGGAAAGATCAGAAGTTTGTTTGGATGCCGCGGTGCGCACAAGCTTTTGAGGAGTTGAAGAGTCGGTTGACCATGGCGCCTGTGCTGAGTTTGCCGAGTGGGACCGAAGGTTTTGAGATCTACAGCGATGCTTCGGGCAGTGAACTGGGTTGTGTCCTACTGCAGCATGGTAGTGTGATAGCGTATGGCTCGTGACAGCTGAAGGTGCATAAGAGGAATTATCTGGTCCATGACTTGGAGTTAGCGGCCGTGATTTTTGCCTTGAAGCTATGGAGGCACTACTTGTACAGGGTGAAAGTCGACATCTATACCGACCACAAGATTCTGAAATACTTGTTGGATCAGAAAGATCTAAACATGCGACAGAGGAGATTGATGGAGTTCCTGGGGGAATACACATTCAAAATTCACTATGTGCCTGGGAAAGGCAATGTGGTTGCGGAAGTGTTGAGTCGCAGTGCCCCAGCTCAAGCCAATTAGTTGTCGGTCTATGACGATCGGTTGGTTCAGGAGTTGGATGCGTTGGAGATCTCTTGCGTAGACAAGCAGTCAAGTGCTGAAGCGCTATTGAACTGGACAGAAGTTCAGTGTGACCTGGCTGATCGGATTCGGCAGGCTTTGGATATTGATGGCCGCATGAAGCAAATCAAGGTTGATGCTTTTGCAACGCCACAAAAATAGTAATCAAACTGGTCGTGCCCAAGAGAATTTTTGGGAACAGTATAGGGGTACACGGCCTAGGACACGGGCGTGTCCAAGGCCGTGTGGTTCTCTATGTTGGCCGACTGTTTCCAGAGAAGGACAAGGCAGGAAACACGGCAGCGTGACACGGGCGTGTACAATGACCCGGGCGTGTGCATACCTGTGTCACCACCCGTGTTCCCAAGGGTTATGTCGGTTGGCGTGGCGGTTATCTATGACACGGCCCTAGTTCATGGGCATGTCAGGACCCAACACGGGCATGTCAGATTGAGACACGGGCGTGTCTTGACCCGTATCCTTTTTTGTGCTCAACGATCGTGTCTGGATCGAGGCACACAGCCTGGGGCATGGCCGTGTGCGAGGTCGTGTTTGGCCCAGGTTTGAGGATTTTTATGCGTATCTGAGCCGTTCGTTTTCTTTAAACAAGATCCGACAGCCCAGATGTGTTCCTCCTCTGTTAAGGCCAGGAATGGGGGTTTAATTCCTCATTTTTCTCTTAAGCACTCTCTTTCTAAGAAGTTAGAGAGGGGAGAGAGCAAGGAGGAGGAAAGGGAGGATTCCGGCCGCCGGCGGAGCATTAGAGCACTGATTTGAGGACCGAGAGCGGATCCACGGAGGAAATTCCATTGCGAGGCCTTCTATCCGTATATTTTTCCATGGCGCAAAAGCGTACTACAAGGGTAACGATTCTCGACCTGAGCATGTGAAGATCTCCTTCTTTTGCATAAGGAAACACGCTCCCGCGAGTGTGTGGTGAGTGTGCGGTGTTCCCTGGGGTTGACGGGAATAGTCCCCATTGTGTTGCATATACAGTCCAGAATCGAACTACGGACATAGACATTGTGTGTGAAGCCTACCCGGACATGTTGGTCTGCATCGGTGATGTTGCATTTTGTATGGTTTGCTGGAGAAGACTCCGTGCTTTGTGTTTTCGGGTTTCTACATGGTAGGTTGCAGCAGGGATCCTTGGGGATTAACTCCAAGGCGCACCCTAAAAACTGAGCAGAAACATAATTCTGCTAACTTGCCGGCTCGGGAGCCAGCCTTGTACATAACTGGGTTATGTTTTGTTTGGATTGTGACGGGATCCGAGAGAAGCTTGTCACGTGCATACGTCTTAAGGTGACTACGTGTGTGAGCAACCGTCAAGTGAAATTGGACCCGGGCAATGTGGTTCGGTACGAGAGACCCAAAGAGGGATTGGCCGTTGGCATAGTCGGGAGCCTTGGATAGTGGTCTGAAAGGCTAAAATGCTCATGATGTTGCCATGCCGGGGATGGTGGTGAAGCCACGGAATTGGCCGGATTTCCCGTTAATGTGCCCTCAGTGCACTGGGTGTTCGGCCGTGCGAGCCTACACCTGTGCTGAAGTATGTTTGCACTATATTGTTTATCTAGGCTAATAAAATGCAGGGAAGGAGCACCGCCGTCCCGAGTAAGGGGCGGGGTCGTTATAATTTGGTCGGTTTTGGCTGACCGTTACTTTGTTTGTCACCGTGCGGTGGAATGTTGGTTGCAGTTGCTGCGGAGCCGAGTACCAAATAGCGGGCTGAAGCCCATGTTGCTGAGCTGGCCCTCGAAGGCCAAAGCGAATAGTTGCATTTAATTTTTGTCATGTGTGGTCGTCCTGCGAGCTGATGTATGTAAGACACTATTTTGTTAAGTGAACTCTTGTAAGGCCATAAGGCCAAATACTTTCAGTGTACTTGTTAATTCATTCCTGTGGTTGTTGTGGACATTCATGATAGTTGATTTATTCAATTATGAGTTCTTTATAACTGTTTAAAAGCTTCTGCTAGAATGATTTGTGTAGGGCGAGTAGTCTTAGTTGAATGGTTTTGATATTCTTTTGTAACCCTTCCGCCTGTCTGTGGTATATGACGTCGGGTTCCAGCTGGACCTTCTGTTATATGTCATAGGACGGATGGGGGTGTTACAATTTAGTATCAGAGCTTTTCGTTCCGGTCAACTTACATGAATTCATGGACGAATTCTTTTAAGGGGTGGTGAGCACATGTGTGCGTCATCGTTATAACATCAAAAAGAACCCATGAATGTCCACTTAAGAATGAAAAATACACTTGTTTTGAGGAATCTGAGTGTTCTAATGATTGTTTTTTAGCAATCTGTTTGTCTTCTAATCAAGGGTCTTTGCTATTATAGGTAGCTAGGAGCGGTGCTGGGCAATTGGAACGCCTGCAATCGGCAGAAAGTAGTGCACCGAGGGACGTGCCTACAACACCTCCTTCAGCGGAAACCATCAGATTGGTTTCTGAAGCAATCTTTGCTATGATGAATTCCCAACATGCAGGGCAAATGCACCATGTACCACCTGTAAATGAGCAAGAACCGATTAGGGCGGCAGAGCCAGGAGTGGTATAGCGCACGATAGTTGATCAGGTAGCACCAAGGAGAGCTGCAGAGAAGCAGCTCAAGCACGTAATGAGCTTTAATCCTCCGAGGTTCGACGGGATTGAAACGCCAACTCAACCTGATGATTGGCTCTCTACGATAAAGAGAGTCTTGATGACCACAGAAACTGTTGAGTGGCAGAAGACCACCATTGCGACCTTCCTTTTGGCTGGTGAGGCGAGACTGTGGGGAGACAAGTTGGAGGTTCACCTCTTAGTGGGAAGGCAACTTGTGGATGTGCCTATGGAGGAATTCTCAAGGTTGTTTTTTGCCAGATATCTACCCTCTACTCAGAAGCTTGAGATGGAGAATCAGTACCTTGGTTTGTCTCAGGGAGGCAGAAGCATGGATGAGTATCTCCACGAGTTTACGCGGTTGGGTTGTTATGTTGGTGCTATGTTTACTGAAGAGGAGCAGAAGACCAACCGATTTTATGAGAGTCTACGTGGCGACCTACAGCTATTCCTTGCTGGGCCTAAGGCACAGGGCTTCCTAGCCTTGGTCTATTCGACCCAGTCATTGGAAAAGGTCCTGAAGAAAGTGCAAGAGAAGAAGGACCCAGGGGAAAAGAAGTCGGAGTTCAAAGTACGAAATACAAAGTCGTGTTTCCGCAGATGGAACAAGAAGCTGAAGACTTCGAGCTCATCCCCTTCATCTGGTGCGGCAGGGGTAACCACAAGTCGAGTCCCAAGAGCGTGTTATAACTGCGGAAAGATGGGGCATTTTGCTCGTGAGTGTTGGAGCGGACGTGCAAAGTCCGAGATGAAGCCTAGAGCAACTTATGAAGAGAAAGGGAAGGCGGTGGAGTCAACCGCATCCCACCATGCTCCAGCCCAGCCTAGAGTTTATAATCTTGGTCTGCAAGAGGCCATAAAACAAGCTGACGTGGTGATAGGTATGAGTTAATTTATAGCAGTTTAACTTTATCTAGTTGTTATCTTTGTATATGTTAGCTTATATATGTTGGTGCTAGGCTTTGTGTTGATCTTTGAGTATCCGGCGAGAGCCCTGTTTGATACGGGAGCTTCGCATTCCTTCTTGTCCGAAAGATTCGTAGCGCGCATCGGGGTCCCTTCCTCGATGGCAAAAGACAAGTTGGACGTGTTGTTGCCCAATGGGTGCTCAATGCATGCGGATAGAGTCAACGAGGTAAAGATATGGATTGGGGATCAGGAGTTTGTCTTGCAAGCATCGGTACTGCCATTAGCAGAGTACGACGTAATCTTTGGTATGGGCTGGCTCTCGGAGCAGAGAGCATGCATTGATTGCAACCGAAAGGAAGTTAAGTTGGGACTGAATACTGATTGGGAGACTACGTTTGTGGGCATGAAGGAGTGGGGTAAGGTTCTGATGTCAGCCTTTTAGGTGATTAAGGAAGTTCGGTCAGGGGCAGAGCTGTTTGTCATGTTAGTATAGGCTTCAACACCTAAGCCAAGTCTGGTCAGTATTCCAGTCTTGTCCGAGTATCCTGATGTGTTTCCAGATGATCTCCCAGGAGCCCCTCCTCAGCGGGAGATTGATTTTACTATTGAGCTGGTGTCGGGTGCTAAACCGGTTTCACGCTCTTCGTATCGAATAGCACCAAGAAAGATGGCGGAACTGAAGGTGCAACTGCAAGGGTTGTTGGAGTAAGGGTATGTGCGTCCAAGTTAGTCGCCTTGGAGCGCACCGGTCCTTTTTGTTAAGAAGAAGGTTGGGATCTTGCGACTCTGTATTGACTATCGTGAGTTGAACAAGCTTACGGAAAAGAATAAGTATCTGATCCCAAGGTTTGATGATCTATTTGATCAATTAGTTGGGTCAACTGTATATTCGAAGTTAGATCTGAAATCTGGCTACTACCAGTTAAGGATAATGGAAAGCGACATCCCAAAGACAACATTCAGCACACGGTTTGGGCATTACGAGTTCACGGTCATGCTGTTTGGGTTGACCAATACGCCATCCGTGTATATAGATCTGATGAACATGACGTTCAGAGAGTACCTGGATCATTTCGTGATAGTATTTATCGACGATATCCTAGTGTACTCGCAGTGTGAGGAGGATCACTGCAAGCATCTGCACATGGTGTTGGAGACGTTGAGGAGAAATCAGTTGTATGCTAAGTTCTCCAAGTGTGAGTTCTAGTTATCCTCGATAGCATTCCTTGGTCATGTTGTTAGTCGAGAAGGGATAGCGGTGGATCCGGCGAATATAGTGGCGATACAGGAGTGGCCTATATTGACTTCAGTGGCGGAAGTCCGGAGCTTTCTGGGGCTTGCCAACTACTACAGGCGCTTCGTAGAAAACTTCTCGCGGATAGCGCTACCACTCACGACATTGATAGGGAAGGATCAAAAGTTTGTGTGGTCGCTAGAGTGCGAGTAGGCCTTTGAAGAATTGAAGAGGCGGTTGACCACGACGCCTATTTTATGTTCGCCGAGTGGGATCGAAGGGTTCAAGATCTATAGTGATGCTTCAGGCAGTGGTTTGGGCTGTGTTCTGCTACAGCATGGGTGTGTGATAGCCTATGCTTCACGACAATTGAAGGTTCACGAGCGGAATTATCCGGTCCATGACTTAGAGTTTGCGGCCGTGATATTTGCTCTAAAGCTGTGGAGGCACTATCTATACAGTGTGAAGGTCGATATCTATACCGATCATAAGAGCCTGAAGTACCTGTTAGATTGGAAGGACCTGAACATGAGGCAGCAGAGGTGGATGGAGTTCCTAGGGGACTACACCTTCGAGATACATTATGTACATGTGAAAGGAAATACAGTGGCGGATGCGTTGAGTCGCAGGGCTCCTGTGCAGGACAATTGGTTATCGGTACATGATGAGAGATTGGTCTGTGATTTGGAGGCATTAAAGATATCTTGCGTCGACAAGCAGGCTAGTGCCGAGGCAAAATTATATTGGACAGAGGTGCAGTATGACCTAGCTGATAGGGTTCGACGGCTTTGGTTCAGGATAGCAGCATGAAGCAGATCTTAGATGAATCTTTGGATGGGTCAAATTCCCAATTTTCTATTGAGGACGGACTGCTATGGAAGGATAGTTGTCTATGCATTCCTAGTACGGATAATCTTAGGGAGGTGTTGATGTACGAGGCTCATCATACCAAGTACTAAATCCACCCGGGGAGCACGAAGATGTATAAGGACATGAAGAGTTGTTCTGGTGGCCAGGATTAAAGAAGGATGTTGCACTTTATGTGGCCAAGTGCCAGACGTGTGCCTTAGTAAAGGCGTAGTGCCAGAAGCCCGGAGGTTTCCTAAAGTCCATGCCTATTCCGGTGTGGAAGTTCGATGACATTTCTATGGATTTTGTGCATGGTTTGCCAAAGTCGCATAGGGGAAACGATGCCATCTGGGTGGTCGTGGATAGATTGACAAAGGTGTCGCATTTTATTCCAAACAGGAAGGAAGATCCGGTGGACAGGTTAGCCAAACTCTATGTGGATAATATTGTACGGTTGCATGGTGTGCCCCGCAGTATTGTTAGTGACTGAGATGGATGCTTCACGTCGAAGGACTAGAGGCTGGTGCATAGTCTGTTGCGAACTAAGCTGAGTTTCAGCACAGCCTTTCATCCACAGACGGATGGTCAGACCGAGAGGTTCAACCGGACAATGGAGGACATGCTTTGCATGTGCGTCTTGGATTTCGGAAAGCAGTGGGAAGATCACTTGCACATGGTGGAGTTTGCATATAACAACAGTTATCAAGCGAGTATTAGAATGGCGCCTTTCGAGGCCTTGTCTGGGAGAAAGTGTCGCACGCCGTTGTCTTGGTTGGATACAGGCGAATCGAAGCTATACAAACTTCAAGCAGTGGAAGACGCCACTTCAATGATACGTACAGTTCAGGAACGGTTAAAGATCGCTCAGGACCGGCAAGCAAAATACTATAACGCCAAGCATAGGAACGTGGAGTTTGGTGTTGGCGACTGGATGTATTTGAAAATCAATCCGTTCAAGGGTGTCTCGCGGGTTCGACGATTGAAGAAGCTGAGTCTGACATACCTTGGACCGTTTGAAATCCTGGAGCATGTTGGCGAAGCAGTGTATCGATTGAAGCTGTTAGTGGAGTTGAGTGGGCTACATGATGTGTTCTACATATCGATGTTGCGGATGGCGGCGCAAGAGCCTTCGCAGGTCGTTGCGGTCGATCAAGTGCCGGTTGAATATGGGTTGACGATAAAGGTCAAGCCAGTATGCATTGAAGACTTTGAGGTTAAGCGACTCCACAACAAGGAAATCTGAATGGTTAAAGTCTGTTGGGATAACTGCGGACGTGAGGAGCTTTCTTGGGAGCGAGAGCAGACTATGATGGAAGAATTCCCCGAGTTATTCCACTCAGGTAACATTTAAATTTTTTCATGTACCTTTACATAATTTCGGGGACGAAATTCTTTAAGTGTGCGAGATTTGCAACGCCCCAAAAATCGTAATCGAACTGGTCGCGTCCAAGAGAATTTTTGGTAAGAGTATAGGGGTACATGGCCTGGGACACGGGCGTGTCCAACGCCGTGTGGTTCTCTGTCTTGGCTGACTGTGTCTAGAGAAGGACATGACAGGAAACACGACAACGTGACACAGGCGTGTCCAATGACACAGGCGTGTGCATACCCGTGTCACCACCCGTATTCCCAAGAGTCGTGTCGGTTGGCGTGGCGGTTATCTGTGACACGACCCTAGGTCACGGGTGTGTTAGGACCTGACATGAGCGTGTCAGATTGAGACACGGGCGTGTCTTGACCTGTGTCCTTTTCTGTGCTTGACGATCATGTCTGGATCGAGGCATACGGCCTGGGGCACAGCCGTGTGCGAGGCCATGTTGGTCCTAGGTTTGAGGATTTTTGTGCGGATCTGAGCCGTTTGTTTTCTTTAAATAAGATCTGACGGCCCAGATGTGTTCCTGCTCTGTTAAGACCGGGAATGGGCGTTTAATTCCTCATTTTTCTCTTAAGCACTCTCTTTCTAAGATGTTAGAGAGGGGAGAGAGCAAGGAGGAGGAAAGGGAGGATTTCGACCGCCGGCGGAGCATCAGAGCACCGATTTGGGGACCGAGAGCGGATCCGCGGAGGAAATTACATTGTGAAGCCTTCTATCGGTATAGTTTTTCCATGGCGCAAAAGCGTACTACAAGGGTAACGATTCTCTACTTGAGCATGTGAAGCTCTCCTTCTTTTGCATAAGGAAACCGGCTCCCGCGAGTGTACGGTGAGTGTACGGTGTTCCTTTTGGTTGACGGGAATAGTCCCCCTTGTGTTACATATAGAGTCCGGAATCGAAGTACAGACATAGGAATTGTGTGTGAAGCCTACCCGGACATGTTGGTCTGGATCAGTGATGTTGCATTTTGTATGGTTTGCCGGAGAAGACTCCGTGCTTTGTGTTTTCGGGTTTCTAAACGGTAAGTTGCAGCAAGGATCCTGGGGGATTAACTCCAAGGCGCACCCGGAAAACTGAGCAGAAATGTAATTCTACTAACTTGGCAGCCCGGGAGCCGGCCTTGTACATAACTGGGTTATGTGTTGTTTGGATTATGGCAGGATCCGAGAGAAGCTTGGTTTGTGCGTACGTCTTAAGGTGACTACGTGTGTGAGCAACGGGCAAGTGGAATTGGACCCGAGCTATGTGGTTCGGTGCGAGAGACCCAAAGAGGGACTGGCCATTGTCATAGTTGGGAGCCTTGGACAGTATTCGGAAAGGCTAAAATTCTCACGATGTTATCATCTTGGGGATGGTGGTGAAGCCACAGAATTGGCCGGATTCACCATTAATGTGCCCTGAATGCACGAGGTGTTCGGCCATGCGAGCCTACACCTATGGCAAAGTATGTTTGCACTATATTGTTTTGCTGGGCTAATAAAATGCAGGGAAGGAGCACCGCCGTCTCGAGAAAGGGGCGGGTTCGTTATAATTTGGTCGGCTTTGGCTGACCATTACTTTATTTGCGATCGTGCGGTGGAATGTTGCTTGCAGGTGCTGCGGAGCCGAGTACCAAATAGTAAGACACTATTTTGTTAAGTGAACTCTTATAAGGCCATAAGGCCAAATACTTTCAGTGTATTTGTTATTTCATTCCTGTGGTTGTTGTGGACATTCATGATAGTTGATTTATTCAATTATGGGTTCTTTATAACTGTTTAAAGCTTCCGCTAGAATGCTCTGTATAGGGCGAGTAGTCTTAGTTGAATGGTTTTGATATTCTTATGGAGCCCTTACGCCTGTCCGTGGTATATGGCGTCGGGTTCCAGCTGAACCTTCTGTTATATAGCATACGTCGGATGGGGGTGTTACATCTTTGGATGGGTCAAATTACCAATTCGTTGTTGTGGGTGGTTTGCTATGGAAAGACGGTCGTCTGTGTATCCCAAATGTGGGCAGTTTGCGGGTGGAATTGTTGTACGGGGCGCATCATACCAAGTACTCGATTCACCCGGGGAGCACGAAGATGTACCACGATGTGAAGAAATTGTTCTGGTGGCCAGGACTTAAGAAGGATGCGGCACTCTATGTGGCTAAGTGTTAAACATGCACTTTTTTAAAGGCGTGAAAGAAATTGTACCTAATCACCTAGAGGGGGGGGGTGAATAGGTGACCTTAATCTTTTTAAACTTTTAGGCAGAATCACAGAATTATAAACAATTCTTCACAGCAATACAGCACAGCAATCATAGAATAAAGCACACACAGAGTACACACAGTTTTATAGTGGTTCCCCAAGGTCTGGGTACATCCACTTTCCTCCTTCGCCTATCTAGTAGTGTACTAGATTCGGCCGAACTTATCCACTATTCCTCAGATCCTCAGATCTTACACTCGGAACACCAAATAGGTTCCTACAGCTCAGAGTGATCCCACTCTTACAACTCAGGCTCAAAATCCCTACCACTCAGTCTTTACAAAGACCTACACTCAGCCTTCAACAAGGCCTACACTCAGCCTACAACAGGCCTACACTCAGAGAAATAGATCTCCTACACTCAGGCACACAGGCCCTACCACTCAGCCTTTATAATTTCAGGCTTACAACTCAGATCCCTAAGGATCCTACAAGAAATTAAAATTACAATGTATATACCCACAACTCAGAATTAGAGAGAAGAGTTGACAGGTTTCTTGATGAGTTCTTGGAAGAACTTTGCTGAGATCAACCTCCCTTGGCTTCCTTCAAAGCTTCTTGAATTTAGAACACAATAGGGTTGAGTCTCTATGCAGCTGATCTTCAATCACTGCTAACTTAAGAATCAGATCTCAATCTGAAACTTTCTTCACAGCCTGGTTCAACAGCTGTCTTCTTAGAAGGAGCTCTCTCTCTCCAACTTCTTAGATCTTCACTTGAAGGTCTTCTTCTTCTTGTGTTGTTAGATATTCAATGACTTGCTTCCTCTTCTTCTGTTGAAGTAACAGGACTTTATATAGGCTTCCTTCATGGTGACCGGTTGATCTGGTTTCTAACGATCTTCTGACAGCTCTGACAGTTGCAGTAGACCGGCTGGAATGGCAGCTGTCAAGTCATCCAGTCACTTCTTGAATTTTCTGTAACTGTCTGAATGTGTCGAGACAATCAGTCTTTAAGTGTAGACACTGATAGACAAAGTGTCGACACAAGTAGACTAAGTGTCGACACTAGCCTTCATGGTGTCGACACAACTCCTTGTGTTGTAGAAATTACTTCTTGACAGTGCTTCTTCAATATGTGTCGACATTGATCATGTGTGTCGACACAAGTACTTCTTAGTTGATTTCTTGTAAGTGTCGACACAACTCCTTTGTGTCGACACATCTTCTTGTGTTGATACTTGCTAAGTGTCGACACATCTTCTTGGTGTCGACACATGCCTTCTGTGTTGATACTTTTGATGAGTGTCGACACTTCTCCTTGTGTCGACACATTCTTCTTGTGTTGTGACTTTGGCTGAGTGTCGACACATCTCCTTTGTGTCGACACATTCTTCATGTGTTGAGACTTTGGCTGAGTGTCGACACATCTACTTTGTGTCGCACTTGTACTTAAAATTTGTTGAAATTTGCTGAGTATCGACACAGCCTCCTAGTGTCGACACTTGTACTTGAACTTTGTTGAAGTTTTGCTGAGTGTCGACACAGCCTCCAAGTGTCGACTCTTTTGATGTCGACAAAGTTCCTCTGGGTGTCGACACTGCTTCTAAGTGTCGACATAGATTCTTTAGACAATTCTTCACTGAGTGTCGACACTGCCTGTATGTGTCGACACATTTCCTTTAGTGTCGACTCTGCATTCCTGGTGTCGACACAATGACTCCAAGTGTCGACCCAGCTTCTCTGGGTGTCGACACAAGTCTTCTTAAGTGTCGATACTTCTCTTCTGAGTGTCGACACATGGACTTAGAAACTTTTAAGCTTTCCCTGCAATTACTTAACCTGCACAAGGTAACTCAAAATACATCAAATACATCTTGATGTATATCATTGAGTAGGGTGAGGCTTCTTCAAATCAGGTACATTTATTCCAATGTACCCAACAATCTCCCCCTATTTGGAGAAGTCATAACCCTTAGTCAATGATATACACCATACATAACAAATTCACAGTATGATGTAAAACAATAGTAAATGACAGGGTAAGTACATAAACATGTATAAACAAAACATGTATACACAAATATCTCAGAACAGTAATGTAATAGATTTAACACATATCACATTGTTCTAACAACTTCAACATTTTCATTATTCAAATGTTTACAGAAAGTTGAACACAACTGATTACACATAATAAACTTAAGAAAAATTTCTATCCTAAGGCTGCTCAGGCTCCTTGACCACAATGCCCTTTCCTGATTGTATCTTTGCTTGGACAGGAGCTTCAGTATCATCAGCAGCAGCAGGCTTCTTTCCCTTAAGATCTTTCTTTTTCAATTCTTCAGCCTTGATCTTCTGCCTTTCAAAGTAATGATAAGGCTTTGGAAAGTACTTGCTAGGCTCCTGTGCAGTAGGAGGTAGCTTTCTCATCTTAGCCTTTCTTCTGTATTGAACAATAGCCTCTTGCCTGTTCTCATGCTTCCTCCACTCCAGTTCAGAATACCACTTGCCTCTATCCTGGACATTGTCCTTGGCAGCCTTCCAAGCAGTCAAAATGATATTCCTGGAAGTGGGGCTCCATTGTTCAAAATCAGGCCTAAGTTCAGCTTGCTCTCTGAATCTTTTCTTAGACAATTGAGTCTCTTATTCTTTTAATAAGGTCTCTTGTTCTTTCAGAATAGCCTCTGGCACAGGCTGAACCACTTTATCTATGATGACATTCTGATTTCCCTCAGGAGGACTGTACATAGTCTGGATCTCTTGATGTATCATGTCAAAGTCTGGTGGAGGGTATATTACTTGAGCTACTTTAGCTTGCTCTCCTCCAAGATATGCAGGATTGATTCCAGACTCTGCAACATTGTCATCATCACATAAGGGTGGATATCCAAGGGTGGCTCTGATGGAATTTGAAATCCATTTTGCATGATCAGAGTTGGCTTTGACTAACACCCTCTCCCCCTTTATGACTTTTCTTTCAATGTGATCCCTAAGATCATCTTTCTGAAACCTTATCTGTGCATTCAGATAGTTGACTCCATCTTTGTAGAAAGGTTTCAACCTTTGGAGCTTTTCAGTTATTAGCTTCTGGGAATCCTGAAGTGCAGAAGTAACAGCAGTGATACCTTCTTGTAATGCTTTATCAAATTCTGCTTTGGTAGTAGTCATGGCTGCAGTATGGGCAGAAGCTATATTCTTCATTTCTGTTACTATTGCATTATGAGAAGCTGTTAAATTATCATTCATTCTCAGCTGATTCTCTAGTACATAGCCTTGTTTTACTTCTAGCTCATCAAGTTTTGTCTTTAGTTTCTCTTGATGTGTGGCCAGATAGACTACTGCATTGCCTCCCTTATGGAAACAATCAGTCATTTCCTTCTTGTTCAGATTTACTTCAAATCTGATTGACTTAATGTCTTGAGTCAGATCAAATTGCAGTGACTTATTCCCTTCATCCACATACTTTTCTAAAGCTTGCCTTTGCTCATCCAGCTTTATCTGTAAAGCCACCATCAGTGAACTATAGTCAGTTGATGGGGCAGGCTGTGGTGCAATTGTTTGCAGTGCCTTTTTATATGTCTGGCTCCTCCTCTTGAAGACTTGAAACTTCCTCTTCTTGGCTCTAACAGCCTCTTCATCTTCTGATGCAGATGTGCTATCAATATTCACTCTGTCCTTAGGACTTGGATGTGAATCCTTCTCAGTCCTTGGTAGTTCATCAGCATCCTTTGGTTTCTCAGTCTCTTTGCTTGCAGTTTCTTCTTCAATCTCCACTTGCTCCCCCTCAACATTGACCTTCTCCCCCTCAGCAGCAGCTTTCTCTTTCTCAAAATCTGTTTGTAGAAGATCAAGGAATAACTCTTCTAATGTAAATTCCTGTTGAGAGTGAGCTGGAGAATCTCTGATCTCATCTACCACTTTATCAGTAACAGATGTGTCCTCCATGACAACATCTTGGGGTTGACTAAGAATCTGAGGTTGCTGATTAACATCAGATAATGTGTCAGTCATAACTTCATTCTCAATAGGGAAATTTAATTGGTTGGTTTCAGTTATTACCTCAAGTATAGTCTGAGTAGCTTGTTCACTCTCTAGTGGAGTTGGCTCATCCACAAGTAAAGGCTCCCCCTGGAGTGGATCCAGGTGAATTGGGCTAGCTTGTGGTAGCTCCCCTGCCTTGGTGCATCTTCTTGTCTAGCTGGAGACTGTCCAGCATTTCCAGTTTCTTCATCATCTGGAGTGAACACTACTTGCTCTTCAGAGCTGCTGGAGGATTCTTGAGCCACATGGGCTGTCTTCTTCTTCTTTTTCTGGGGTGTGTCCTTTACTGGAGATAGCAGTTCTTTGGTCAGTACTCTATCCCGCCTAGAGAAGATCCTCATATCCATCTTCCTCATGTGGTTAATCTTATATCCAGCTGCTTGATTCATCACCTCTGGTATTCTACCAGCTAGGTATAGACGTAATATTCTACCCAAATTGGGCTTCTTCATACTCTCTTTTATCTTCGCAAACATAACTGTAGACCAATTAGTATCTAGTTTGAAGATAATCCTTGTCATCAGATTGAGCATATAAGCTGAAATCCTGTCATGCAGTCCAGGCTTGCTCAGTATGACCTTGCCCACAATCTCAGATAGAAACTTGCCTTGCATATTCATTCCCTTTCTATTGAACACAGATCCTATCTTCAGGTTTGAGTCCAATCCACACCATGTCAATGCTTCTCTAGTCTTAGAAGCAGAAACATCTTCTTCTTCCTTAGTTCTTGGTAGTTAAAGTACCTTTCTTAGAGTCTTAGGAGAGTCCTTCACCTTTGCCCCATGAAATCTTGACTTAATCTTAAGTCCTGATTCATCTAGGGTTGCTCCATTCAGAAATTGGAGGACTTCCTTCTTCCATATCTTGATCGGTTCTGATACAAGAAATTCTAACCCAGTCTCTACTATTAGGGTTATCACGCCTTTGATCTCGGGTTCCGCGTCATCAAATACATGTCGCACGAGTTCATTTCCTTCATTCACATTCTCTTCTAGCTTGGGCGCCATTAGGGTTTGAAGAAATTTAAATTTAGAGAAGAGAGATGTCGACACACAAGTTTGGTCTCGAAAACTTTGGTGAGCGTGTCTACAGACAATGGCGAAAACCTATTTATACCTTTCTAGAATCGAAGATGAAAGGGAGCTTCAAAATACTTAAATTGTGTCGACACTGTTGATAAGTGTCGACACTTACTGCTATGTCTCGACAACTATGTGTCGACACAAGTATAGTCGACAGAATATATGTGTCGACACTTGTATATGTGTCGACACCACTTAGCTCGACACTTAGTCGAGACTCTACTAGACTAAATCTGTGTAAAGCCTAAGTGTCGACACCACCTTGGATGTGTCGACACCTACACTGCATGTGTCGACACTAATTCTCTGAAGTGTCGACACAGACTTCCTAGATGTGTCGACACCATTTCTCTGAAATGTCGACACCACTTCTATGTGTCGACACAGACAACTCTGTGTGTCGACACCATTTTACTTAGCCAAATTTGAAAACTTATTCTAAGTTTATCATCCCTAATTCAATTTTAAATTTATTGAATTTGGTTTCATCTAAGGGCTTAGTATACATGTCAGCTAGCTGATTATCTGTATTAATATACTCTAGTGAAATATCTCCTTTTTCCACATGTTCTCTTAGAAAATGGTATTTTATTTCTATGTGCTTAGTCCTACTATGAGAGACAGGATTATTTGCAATAGAAATAGCACTAGTAGAATCACAAAATAAAGGTGTTCTACTTACTTGAATACCATAATCTTCTAATTGATGTTGTATCCATAGAAGTTGAGCACAGCAACTTCCTGCAGCAACATACTCTAATTCTGCTGTGGAGATAGCCACACTTGTTTGCTTCTTGCTACTCCATGATATCAGCCTTCCACCTAGGAATTAACAGGTTCCAGTTGTACTTTTCCTATCTTCCTTGCAACCTACAAAATCTGCATCTGAATAACCTATCAGTTCAAAGTCTCCATTCCTAGGGTACCAAAGGCCTAGATAAGGGGTGCCCTTAAGATATCTCAGAATTCTTTTGACTGCTGTCAAATGAGATTCTTTAGGGCAAGCTTGGTACCTAGCACAGACACATGTAGCATACATGATATCTAGTCTACTTGCAGTCAAATACAATAGGGAGCCAACTATCCCTCTATACAAAGTCTTATCTACAGGTTTCCCTGCATCATCTTTGCTAAGAGACATACTGGACCCCATAGGAGTTTTCATGGTACTGAATGATTCCATACCATACTTCCTTATCAATTCTAGGGTGAACTTAGACTGGCATATGGATAAACCATCCTCAGTCTGTCTAACTTGCAGACCCAAGAAGAACTTAAGTTCCCCCATACTGCTCATTTCAAATTGTCCTTGCATTAGTTTTGCAAACTTTCTGCAAAGACTACTTTCTGTAGACCCAAATATAATGTCATCCACATATATTTGGACTAGGATGATCTTGCCTCTGGATTCCCTAAGGAATAGAGTCTTGTCTATTTTCCCCCTTGTGAATTTATTCTCAATGAGGAAACTAGACAGGGTTTCATACCAAGCCCTAGGGGCTTGTTTTAACCCATACAAAGCCTTCCTAAGTCTATAAACATAATTAGGTTTAGTAGAATCTACAAAACCTGATGGCTGTTCTACATAAACTTCTTCCTTCAGATTTCCATTCAGAAATGTTGACTTAACATCCATTTGGTATACTTTAAACCCTTGATAGGTTGCATAGGCCAAGAACATCCTTATTGCCTCCAGTCTGGCTACTGGAGCAAAGGTCTGATCAAAGTCAATACCTTCTTTCTACCTATATCCTTTTGCAACCAGTCTTGCTTTGTTCTTTATAATCACTCCATGTTCATCCAACTTGTTCCTAAAGATCCACTTGGTTCCAATAATGTTGTGGTCTTTTGGTTTAGGAACTAGATCCCAGACATTGCATCTTTTGAACTGGTTCAGCTCCTCTTGCATTGCCTCAATCCAATGAGGGTCTACGATGGCTTCTTCAAATTACTTTGGCTCTACTTGGGATAGAAAACTGGAGTAGAGTACTGAACTTAGATTTCTGCTCCTTGTTTGTACCCCTTGTCTGAGATCACCAATAATTTGATTGGCTGGATGATCTTTTAGATGTCTATTTGCTGGAGGCAGCCTGTCTTCAGATTGTACTCCTTCAGCTTCTTCAACATGCTGCACTCCTTGGTCTTCTTTTGCATCAGGTGTATCTAGTACTCCCCCTGGACAACAGCCACTATCATACACTTGCTGACTTGTAGTAGAACCTTCTTCAATAGTGAGCTTGTCCATCTTCTCAGTCACACCTGTAGAGCTGCAAACACTTCTAGACAATTCATTGTTAATGAATCTAGCTTCATCAAACACTACATGAACAGACTCTTCTACAACTTGAGTAGTCAAGTTGTAGACCCTATAAGCCTTACTGTTGTTGCTGTACCCAACAAATATCCCCTCTTGGGATTTGGGAGCAAACTTGGTTAAGTAAGACTTACCATTGTTAAGTATATAACAATTACAACCAAAGATCCTGAAATAGGATAGATTTGGTTTTCTGCCTTTCACAATCTCATAGGGGGTCTTATTGTGGCTCTTTGTAATGGTAGCCCTATTAATCACATGACATGCAGTATTAACTGCCTCAGCTCAGAAATATTCAGGGAGAGATGTGTCACTTAATAGGGTTCTACCAGCTTCTATCAAGGTTCTATTTTTCCTTTCAGCAATACCATTTTGCTGAGGTGTTCTTGGTGAAGAAAATTCTTGAAATATACCAAACTCTTCACATAGCTTTATCATACTGTCAGACTGGAATTCAGTACCATGGTCACTTCGTATTTTGACCACTGTACTGTCTAACTCATTCTGAATTTGTTTGACAAAATTATAGAAGAGAGTAGGTGTTTCAGATTTTTGCCTTAGGAAGAATAGCCAGGAAAACCTTGAATAATAATCTACAACCACAAATGTGTAGACCTTCCTACCTAGGCTGTGAACTGGCATAGGACCAAATAGATCCATATGCAAGAGGTATAAGCACCTCACATCATCTTTGTTCTCAATGCTATTAAAGGTGGATCTAGTCTGCTTGCCCTTTTGACAAGCTGAGCATATCCCAACCTTTTTACACTTAACCTGAGGACCATTCCTCACTAACTCTTTACTATAGAGTTGAGCAATTGTCTTATAGTTAAGATGGGCTAGCCTCTTGTGCCATTTGACACAATGAGAGACTTTCTCATCAGCTACAAGACACACAGGAGAAACATTGTTCTCACACATAATGTCTAGACAATAGACATTTCTCTTCCTATAACCTGTCAGAATGATCTTTTGATCATTTGACCTCCTGATATGACAACCATCTTTGACAAATGAGATGTCATATCCTAGATCACTCAACTGACTTATACTAATGAGATTGTGTTTCAAACCTTTAACATAAGCCACTTGAGTAATTGTAATAAGGTTGCTAGAAATGTTACCAAAGCCTTTGATGATTCCTTTTTCAGAACCACCAAAGGTGACTTTAGGACCATCCTTGATTGGTGTATAGTCCTTCAGCCATCCCCTAGTTCCAGTCATGTGCCTGGAACATCCACTTTCCAAGTACCATATTGGGGGATGGTCACTTGAACTCACCTGCAAAACAGATTAGTTAACCTTAGAACCCAAAGAATTCTTGGGTCCTTGGTGCTGGTTAGTTTGCCTCTTAACAAAACTACCTGTAGCTTTTCTAGCAAGCAGATTGCTACTCACCTTGGCACTTGAATTGTGCCAACAGTCTATGGCAAAGTGGCCTACCTTCCCAAAACACCAGCACTCAAATCTGTTGTACCTTTGCTTAGGTACAACCCTGGCTGTTTTATTTACAGCAGGCTCCTTGTTGAGTACTGGGGCTTTGCCCTTAGACTTGGACATTACAATCCTGGAAGGTTTTGTAAACCCCAATCCAGTTTTACCCTTTTGATGTACAAATTCATCTATCAAAGGTAGAACAGATTTTGGTTTAGAAAACCTTGCTACTATATCTCTCTCCTTCTGAAGACTAATCTCCAGACTTCTGATTTGATCATTCTTTAATGTAATAGTCCCCATCTGAATAACAGTAATGTTCTTCAGCCTGGCTATTTCATTTAGTTTCTGATCAAGCAACTTATCAAAATCTGTTGCAGCCACTTTGAGATTAGCAATCTCCTTAGCCTGACTCTTGACCAAGGATTTGCTTTTCTTCAAAGCTTGCAAAACTACTCTATATTCATCAATTAATTGATGAATGTCTCCTTCAGATTCAGATCTACTCTCATCACTTGATGCTGATGAATCTGATTCTGATCCAGCACTAGAAATTGAACTAGAAGAACAATTTTGTACCTGACTTGGTCCAGGCTGATCCTGGATTTTGTCTCCTTCTGAAAAGGCCATCAGTCCCTAGCACTGATTGTCCTCATGCTCATATATTGAGTTCATTAACTGGATGAACTCATCTTCCTCTTCTTCAGCAAACAGTCCAATGTAAGCTTCAGGTTCTGAATCAGTTTCTGAAGATGACATATCAGACAGACTTTTGTCCTTCTTAGCAACAAAGGACCTTTCCTTTTTGCCCTTGATTTAAGTCTTCTTCTTATCAGTAGACTCTTTCCTCTTCTCTGGACAGTCAGCAACAACATGTCCTTGTCTGTTACAACAATAGCAAACTATCTTTGAAGATGTAGTTTTACTTGACTTGGGCTTTGTCCTGTCATTCTTTGATGACTTCTGTGAAGTGGATGGCTTAGACCTCCACTGTTTCTTCCTAAGAAACTTCTTAAAATGTCTAGTGAAAGCTGCAAAATCTTCATCACTCTCACTGCTTTCAGAATTCTTGCTTTCTGACTCATCTGTCTCAGTCTCAGCAACTTTTGGAGGTGGAGATGGAGACTTACTTTTATATTTCCTAGTGGCTTCTGTCTTGAAAGCCACAGCTCTTTCTTTGTGCTCAGCTCTTGTAGTCTTCTCTTCCTCCTTCCTTACCATTAACTGCATCTCATAGGATAACAGTTTTCCAAACAATGTTGGAGGAGGAATGTCTGTTAATTTGGCCATTTCCCTTATGGCACAAATCTTAGTATCCCAGTCTTTAGTTAGGGATCTCAAGAACTTATCATTCAGCTCATAATTGCTAAATTCTCTTCCATAGGACATTAACTCATTAACTATTCTATAGAATTTCTTGTAGCACTCAGTTATGCTACCAGACCTTTCTTGTCTGAAGCTCTCATACTCTTGGTTTAACAAAGACTTCCTGTCTTATCTTACCTCTTCTGAACCCTCCATATAGACTATCAGTGTGTCCCACATTTCTTTTGAAGTTTTACAATAAATCAGATTCTGAAATGTGGCATCATCAATTGCACTCACAATTATATTCTGGGCCCTCTTGTCCATAGTGGCCAGAATAATCTCATCCTAGGTCATTTCAGAATAGTCTTTAGGAGTTCTCTGGTTTGCATCTAGAACTGATACTTTCATTGGCATATATGGCCCTTCTTTAACTGTGATATAGATCCTAGGGTCAGAGGCTTCCATAAATAGTCTAACCCTTTCTTTCCAAATGCCAAAGATCTCCTTTCTGCAGATTGGCAACTTCATGAATCCTAGATCTTTGTGATTCTCTATTGAACTCATTTTCTTGATTCTTGATTCTACTGAATCTGCCAACAGGATCTTTACTCAGACTGTTATGTCCTTTTTGAGTAACCTGGCTCTGATACCACTTGAAAGAAATTGTACCTACTCACCTAGAGGGGGGGGGGGGTGAATAGGTGACCTTAATCTTTTTAAACTTTTAGGCAGAATCACAGAATTATAAACAATTCTTCACAGCAATACAGCACAGCAATCACAGAATAAAGCGCACACAGAGTACACACAGTTTTATAGTGGTTCACCAAGGTCTGGGTACATCCACTTTCCCCCTTCGCCTATATAGTAGTGTACTAGATTCGGCCCAACTTCTCCACTATTCCTTAGATCCTCAGATCTTACACTCAGAACCCCAAATAGTTTCCTACAGCTCAGAGTGATCCCACTCTTAAAACTCGGGCTCAAAAGCCCTACCACTCAGTCTTTACAAAGACCTACACTCAGCCTTCAACAAGGCCTACACTCAGCCTACAACAGGCCTACACTCAGAGAAATAGATCTCCTACACTCAGACACACAGGCCCTACCACTCAGCCTTTATAATTTCAGGCTTACAACTCAGATCCCTAAGGATCCTACAAGAAATTAAAATTACAATGTATATACCCACAACTTAGAATTAGAGAGAAGAGTTGACAGGTTTCTTGATGAGTTCTTGGAAGAACTTTGCTTAGATCAACCTCCCTTGGCTTCCTTCAAAGCTTCTTGAATTTAGAACACAATAGGGTTGAGTCTCTATGCAGCTGATCTTCAATCACTGCTAACTTAAGAATCAGATCTCAATCTGAAACTTTCTTCACAGCCTGGTTCAACAGCTGTCTTCTTAGAAGGAGCTCTCTCTCTCCAACTTCTTAGATCTTCACTTGAAGGTCCTCTTCTTCTTGTGTTGTTAGATATTCATTGAATTGCTTCCTCTTCTTCTGTTGAAGTAACAGGCCTTTATATAGGCTTCCTTCATGGTGACCGGCTGATCCGGTTTCTAACGATCTTCTGATAGCTCTGACAGTTGTAGTAGACCGGCTGGAATGGCAGTTGTCAAGTCATCCAGTCACTTCTTGAATTTTCTGTAACTGTCTGAAAGTGTCGAGACAGTCAGTCTTTAAGTGTCGCCACTGATAGACAAAGTGTCGACACAAGTAGACTAAGTGTCGACACTAGCCTTCATGGTGTCGACACAACTCCTTGTGTTGTAGAAATTACTTCTCGACACTGCTTCTTCAACATGTGTCGACACTGATCCTGTGTGTCGACACAAGTCCTTCTTAGTTGATTTCTTGTAAGTGTCGACACAACTCCTTTGTGTCGACACATCTTCTTTTGTTGATACTTGCTAAGTGTCGACACATCTTCTTGGTGTCGACACATGCCTTCTGTGTTGATACTTTTGCTGAGTGTCGACACTTCTCCTTGTGTCGACACATTCTTCTTGTGTTATGACTTTGGCTGAGTGTCGACACATCTCCTTTGTGTCGACACATTCTTGATGTGTTGAGACTTTGGCTGAGTGTCGACACATCTCCTTTGTGTCGACACTTGTACTTAGAATTTGTTGAAATTTGCTGAGTGTCGACACAGCCTCCTAGTGTCGACACTTGTACTTGAACTTTGTTGAAGTTTTGCTGAGTGTCGACACAGCCTCCAAGTGTCGACACTTTTGATGTCGACAAAGTTCCTCTGGGTGTCGACACTGCTTCTAAGTGTCGACACAGATTCTTTAGACAATTCTTCACTGAGTGTCGACACTGCCTGTATGTGTCGACACATTTCCTCTGGTGTCGACTCTGCATTCCTGGTGTCGACACAATGACTCCAAGTGTCAACACAGCTTCTCTGGGTGTCGACACAAGTCTTCTTAAGTGTCGACACTTCTCTTCTGGGTGTCGACACATGGACTTAGAAACTTTTAAGCTTTCCCTACAATTACTTAACCTGCACAAGGTAACTCAAAATACATCAAATACATCTTGATGTATATCATTGAGTAGGGTGAGGCTTCTTCAAATCAGGTACATTTATTCCAATGTACCCAACAAGGCGGAATGCCAAAAGCCGGGAGGATTCTTGAAGTCCTTGCCTATTCTGGAGTGGAAGTTTGATGACATTACTATGGACTGTGTGCACGGGTTTCCAAGGTTGCAGAAGGGAAACGACGTCATCTGGGTGATCGTGGATCATTTGACGAAGGTGTCGCACTTCATTCCGCATTGGAAGGACGATTCAGTGGAGAAATTGGCAAAATTATATGTGGATAACATAGTATGGCTTCACGGTGTGCCCCACAGTATCGTGAGTGACCGAGATCGGCGGTTCACGTCCAATGATTGGAGGCTGGTGCAGCAGATGTTGGGAACAAAGCTGATTTTCAGCACAGCCTTTCATCCGCAGACGGATGGTCAGACCGAGAGGGTCAATAGGACAATGGAGGACATGCTTCGCATGTGCGTCCTGGACTTCAGGAAGTAGTGGGAAGATCACCTATACTTGGTGGAATTCGCTTACAACAATAGCTACCAGGCGAGCATACAAATGGCGCCCTTCGAGGCCCTATATGGTAAAGATGTTGCATGCTGTTGTCTTGGTTGGAAATGGGTGAGTCGAAGTTGTATATGCGGCAAGAGGTGGAAGATGCTTCCGCGTTGGTTCGAACGATTCGAGAGAGGTTGCTAATCGCTTAGGATCTCCAAGGTAAGTACTATAACGCCAAGCATAGGAACGTGGAGTTCGCTGTCGTCGACTGGGTGTACTTGAAGATCAAGCCATTCAAGGGTGTCTCGAGGGTACGACGCTTGAAGAAGCTAAGCCCAAGGTACCTTGGACCGTTTGAGATTCTGGAGCGGATTGGCAAAGCAGCTTATCGATTGAGGCTATCAGTAGATCTAAGTGGCTACACGATGTATTCCACATATCGATGCTGCGGAAGGCGGTGCAAGAGCCTTCGTAAGTGATTCCGGTCGACCAATTGACGGTCGATAATGGGTTGACGATGAAGGTCAAGCCTATATGCATTGAGGACTCGGAAGTCAAGAAGCTACGCAACGAAGAGATCAGGATGGTCAAGGTCCGTTGGGACAACTGTGGTTGGGAGGAGCTCTCGTGGGAGCGAGAGCAGACCATGCTTGAGGAGTACCCGGAGTTATTCCACTCAGGTACCATTTTAGTTTTGTGATAATTTCCCTTTTCTGTAATTTCGGGATGAAATTCTTTTAAGAGGGAGAGAGTTGTAACACCCCGAAACTCAAAAGAGTGACAGGTAGCGTTTCGGACCAAGTTTGGAACTTGGTAGGGGTTACATGGCCTGGGACACAGGCGTGTCCCAGGACATGACGTACTCGGGTCGACGAATTTTGGAGTCGACGATTGTCGAGCAGCGAACACGGCCTGAGACATGGGCATGTCCCAGGCCGTGTCCTTCATGGGTTGAAGTCAGGCCGTGGTGGGGGAGACACACGGTGTAGCACATGAGCTATGTCGGGTAGACACGGGCATGTCAAAATGTCACACAGGCGTGTCGAATACCCGTGTCCCTTTCAGGCATTTTTCAGTCCTGTGTCGATGGAGTAACACGGCACACTACACGGCTGTATACTGTATGATACGGGCGTGTCAAGTTTGACACGGGCATGTCGGGTACCCGTGTTCTTTTCGGGACGCGTCGGTTTCGACGGCAAATGGGGAACACGGCCCTGGACACGGGCGTGTCACAGGCCGTGTTCGGCCCAGATTTTGGATTTCAAGTCCGGATCGTGGCTGTCTGTTTCCTTATTTCGGGATCCAATGGCTGGGGGTTGTTCCTGCTTGGTTTATACATGGGAATAGGGTCTCAAAGCCCTTATTTCTCTCACTCAATCTCTTTCTAATGTTCAAGAGAGAGGCGAGAGCAAGGAAGAAGAAGGAGGCTTGATCCGGTCACCGGCGGAGCTTCGGAGCTCCAAAGCGCAAGCCAAATTCGGATCTACGGAGGCGAGGACAATGCGGTGCTTTTCATCTACATTGATTTCCATGGCGCCAAGGAAAATGCTAGGGTAATGATTCTCATCCTAGGACATGTGAAGTCCTCATTTCCTTTTCATAGGAAGTCCGCTCTCGCGAGTTTGCAGTGAGTTTGAGGCGTTCCTTCGAGTAGACATGAATAGTCCCTATTGTGTACATGTAGAGTCCGTAATCGAGAATCGGACATAGGCATGATGTGTGAAGCCTACACGGACAAGTTGGTCTGGATCGGTGATGTTGCATTGCATGAATGGTCAGAGAGGACTCCTCGCAAATGGTTGTTTTTCGGGTTTTCTATGTGGTAGATTGCAACAGGGAGCCTTGTGGACTAACTCCAAGGTGCACCCGGAAAACTGGGCAGATGCGTGATTCTGCCAAACATGGTGGCCTGGGAGCCAACTTGTACATAACAGGGTTATGTAAAGTGTGTGATCGATTTGGGACTCGGGAAAGCATGACGCGTGCATATGGCTTAAATTGACGTTGCAATGTGAGCAACGGGTTAGGCGTAATCGTACCCACTCTAGGTCGTTCGGTAGGAGTCATTGGCATAGATGGAGGGTCTTAGGCGGTCTATGGCTTAAAATGACGTGACCAATGTCGGAAAGACAAAAATGCTCGGAAGATTGGCCGTCGAAGTGGCGGTGGTGAGACTGAAATGTCTATGGCTTAAATTGACATGACGTTGGCCGGTTCACCGAGAATGTGCCCTGAGAGCACGGGGTGTGTGGTCGTGCGTGCCCACGCTTGTGATGAAGTGTTTACACTATACTGCTTGATTATGCTAACAAAGTGCATGGAAAGGAGCATCACCGCCCCGAGTTTCGGGGCGGGATCGTTATAATTTGGTCAGCATAGCTGACCGTTGCTTTGTTTGTCACCGTTACGGTGGATTATTGCTTACAGATGTTGCAGAGCCAAGCGGTAAATAGCGGGCAAAAACCCAAGTTGTTGAGCCGGCCCTCGAAGGCCTAATTTTGAGTGTTACTTGTATTATTCATGTGTGACCGGCCTGCGTGTCATGGTATGGAAAATACTGTAATTTGAGTAAACAATTGTAAGGCCTTAAGGCCATTGTACTTGTGTATTGTACCTTCATTCCTGTTGGTTTGAGTAGTGGAAATTTATGCTTATGTTGGGTTCTTTGTTTTGCAACCTTTTAAATTGCTTCCGCTAGAATGTACTATGTGTAGGATGTTGTTTATTAATTGGATGGTTTCCATTGAGTAACCTTTCGGTCTGTCTGTGGTATATGGCGTCGGGCCCCGGCCAGACCTACTGTTATATGTTATGCGACGGATAGGGGGTGTTACATATATTTTGGGGAACCACTATATTTTTGGTTCCTTCTGTGTTTGTGCATTATTTTGTGATTTATTATTTGTTCTTCTATGTTTTTAATTATCTATTTTAATTCTAGTTAATAGCTTGTGTAAATGCAAATTATGTGAATTGTATAGTTAATTTTAAAATAAATTTTAATCTCTATTCCCCCCCCCCTCTAGAGAAATACATGAGGAAATATTCAACTGTTCTCCCATTTCAAATGGTATCAAAGCCTTGTTGATCAATTATAGGTTTAATTCTAGTTAATATCTTTTAATACAATCAAATGATTTGCATCTATAAGACCTCCAGTCTGTAATCTTGAAAGGTTTACACTCTGGAAAACCAGAATGAGATTGTATATGAATTTTATTGATGAAGGTATTTTTAGTTCAATTTTAACAGGACTACCTATGTCTTATAGGAAGGATGCAAAAGGAAATGTTACTACAGAACCGGTACCAAGATGTGAGTGGATAGATGAAGAAAAGAGAATAAAAGAATTGGATGCTAAAGTAATGAACATCAAAGTCTCAATAATGTCAGATGATGCGTTTTAGAAGGTTGTAGAATGTCAATCAACTAAAGAGATATGAGAATCACTATCAAGCATTGTTGATGTAAGTTCTGATGAAAGAAAAGATGGAAGATCACTCTAAATTTTTCATTATGAAAATTTTCAAAAGAAAGCTGATGAATTTGTAGCTGAAAAATATGATAGATTCAACATAATTATAAATAAGCTAAAAGGTTTGAATAAGGATATACCTCTTACTGAGATAAATGATAAATTACTCATGTGCTTTCCAAGTACATGAGATTCAAGGATTTGGCCTATCAGGGAAGCAAGGTGTCATAAAAATATTACAACAGATGCCCTGTTAGGAAAGCTCAAATCATATGAACAACTTCTAAAATGTAGAGCTGAAACAGAAGCAAAGGAGAATGTCATTACATCTAAGGACAAATCAATTGCTTTTAAAGTCACTAATGATGAACCATCTATATAATAATAAGAGATGTTCAATCTTCTGGCAAGTAGATTCAGAAAAAGGATCAAAATTGAAAGCTCCAGAATAAGTGATAGGATTGTGAATAAGACAGTTTGACTAAACTCATAATAAGGAGATAATTTGTTTTTCATGAAGAAAACCTAGATATATAGCAACTAAATGTTCAGTTCAACAAAAGGATAAACAAAACAAAAAGGATGAAGGATCAAGTGCATAACCAACTGCACCAAAAGTACGGACAGTTGGAGAGGGCGCTACTTAATTTATTAAACATGTAGCAAAGCGCCACAGGTCAAGTGAAGGAACGCCGAACCCAACAATCCCCCCCACCCCGGCGTCCAACACAACCCGTCGGCTCAAAGGTGGAGTTACCACATTGCCCACATGGCTCAGAGGTGGGGTTACCACATGGCCTACACGGCTCAGAGGTGGGGTTACCAGATGTCCACGGTTGCCTGACCCGCCGGACCCACACAGGAAGAAGGGAAAAATCAGGATTTAATAGCGCCCCCCCGGTCTTGAACCCGTGACCTGCTTTTATACCAATTGAAGGATCAAGTGCATACCCAACTGCACCAAAAGTCCGGACTGTTGGAGAGGGCGCTACTTAATTTATTAAATAAGTAGCAAAGCGCCACGAGTCAAGTGAAGGAACGCCGGACCCAACAAAGGAACTGAAAAAATATCTGAAGAAAAAAGATAAGAAAAAATAGAAAGGTTTTATGGCAGAAATCTAAAGTGATACCAGTTCTGAGTCAAGCTCGTCATCAGATTATGAAGAAGAAGCTGATGCTGAAGAAACATGCTTGATGTCATTGGAAACTAACTCAGATACTAAAGAATGTCAGGTAAATTATTTTGATATTATTGATTTTTCATCAGAAGAATTTAAAATATGCTTTAAAGAATTTTGAAAGGATCAAATAGATTCTGTAATGAAGATTAAATATTTAAGAAAGAACTAGATGAACTAAAAAATAGTAGTCAATATTATAAAAACTATAAGCTTAGAGTTGGACTAGGAAAATTAGAAAAACCAAAAAATAGATTAACTATAGAGAATAGAATAATATTTGTAAATTTAACAAAGGTAAAAGCTTTAAAAACATCTTAACGGAAAGAAATCAGAATTACAAACCCATAAATGAAAATTTTATAGAAATAGTTACTAACTTAGATTTTATAATTGAATCAGCAAACTCTAATAAAATTTTTAGTATTTCTACATAAAATAACTCAATGGATTTAGATAAAAATAAGGATAGTAAATCCATAATCAAAATAGAAGATAATGATTCTAAAAAATTAACTAGTTTTAATAAGGTAATTTCATCTAAAAATAATGAAAGATTTACTAAAAGGAAATCTATAAACAAACAATCTTTGAAATTCAAAAATCTAGCCAACTAGAAATATGCTTCGACTGATATTGACTCAACCTCGCACTTGCGTCAAAATATACTCAATGCAAGTATGAAAATACATCGACTTCATTTCACTGTAATCAAAAAGATTATCATTCATATGAATATGAATGTACTAATTGCTTAAGAAAAGGTCATAATGTTAAGAGTTACTGGATAGATAGGCCATTAATCTTTAATCCTTAAGGGTAGCATAACAAACCATCATATACTATTATTACTCCTTTTAATGGTAAAAGAAGCAATGGACCCAAGGTAACTTCAGTTCCAATTAACTTTTGAATTGGGTGCAGGATGGATAAGTTGTTGGGACCTATGTCCACATTAACCCAGATTTGATGAAGTCATCCTGGAACTAAGATGAATTAGGTTGTATTTGATGCTTTGTTTGAGTTATGTGGTTGCAGGATTCCAATGGGAAGTGTAGACCAATGTCAGTCTACAATGGGTCACCAAACACATGACCATACAATGTAATCCCTCATTGTATGACCCAAGGTGTTGACTCATGTGTAGCCTCTCTATTGGGATACACTTCATATTCAAGCACTTGGACTATGTGAATAGAGTTGGATGATGATTTCACCAAAGAAGAAAGAATTTCCACCTTGAAAATTTTTCAAAGTATTCTACTAGTGTAGGTCATTAACTACTCGAGTGAAATACTTGCTTTAAACTCGAGTCAAAATTCTTATACTCGAGTAAGTAAATCTTCCTCTCGTGAAGTTAAGTCCATATACTCGAGTAGACTATCACTTACTAGAGTAGCTTACTTAACTACTCGAGTAGGTACTTCTTCTTACTCGAGTTGCTCAAATTTCACTCTCCAAGTTATTCTAAGTAAAACACTCGAGTAAGTATATATATAGTCGAGTAGTTATAGTTTCTTACTTCGTGTAACTATTTTCTATCTCAAGAGTAAATTTTCTATACTCGAGTAGTATAAGTTATTTACTCGAGTAGTTCACTTACTACTCGAGTAGTTCAAGCTTCATACTCAAGTTAACTAAATTTCTCTTCTCCTAAATATATTCCAAGTCATTTACTCGAGTAAGTCTTTTCATATACTCGCGTAGACTATATTCTCTCAAGTAGTTCAGTCTAATTACTTGAGTAGCTTATTTTCCAGTGTTCAGAAATTTTTCTAAGTCCTATCACTCGAGTAGTTCGTCAAACTACTCGAGTAGTTTTTCTCACCTACTCGAGTAGTACAACTTGTACTCGAGTAGTTCAACTCCACTTCGCGTGAAAACTTTCTGTATACTCGAGTAGATCTTCTAAGTACTCGAGTAAGTTGATTATATGTACTCGAGTAGTTGTTTTCAAGCTACTCGAGTAGTCCTGAATTATATACCCGAGTAACATTTCTTTCCTTACTCGAGTAGTCCTCTACCTACTCGAGTAGTTATATACCCACTCGTGTATACCTCTTCCTTTTCTCCGAAATTTCTTCTAAGTTGAGATTTGACAGATTTTCAAATTCCGTGACATGATTGGTCCACGTGTACGTCATTAAAACCAATTATGACCGTTATTAGTATTCTTATATAAAGGCATGTCTAATCGACAAACCCTAATAAGAATAATAACAAGCTTTCAAGATCAAAAAATCATTGAGAAATTTCTGCAGCCGTCTCTCTCTCTCTAAGTCGTTGTTTCCTCTCTCTCTCTCTTCACGGAACGAAAGCCGCCGCCGCCGCTGTTCTTCTCGGGCAAGGGTTTCGATTTTCAGAGGAAATAGACTGAAGAAGTTTTACAGATCGAGATCGTTTCTCAACTGCTCATCCTCTTCCCGATCGTGTAAGACAAAGAAGATTCCAGATCTATTGCCGAGATTTTCTTCATCTTTCTGAAAGTGCCGCAAAGCTTACAAGAAGAAGATCCTGGCTGCTTGTTTGCAGATCTGACAGAAAAATCATTGTTTGTATTTTCTTAAATAATTTTTCATTCTTGTAGGAGAAGTTTTCTCCGAGTGTAGGAGTCTTCAACTCCGAGTTTGTAGGAAGTTTTGCCTTCCGAGTTGTAGATCCAGTTGGTTGGATTGAGATTGTAGGAACTTTGTTCCGAGGGTAGGATTGATTTTCAATCCGAGATAGTGGAGTAGCCGAGTCTAGTATATTGCTAGATCAGTGAGGGAAAGTGGATGTACCCAAGATCGGGGAACCACTATAAATCATGTCTCGTCTGTGATAATTTGGAAGATAGATCTGTGCTTTGTTATGAGATTTTTTTTATTCCACAAAAGACGCACAACTTACCTATTCACCCCCTCTAGGTGATTTAGGTCGATAACTATTATCTTTCATAAGCCAAGACAACTTGACATATGACAGGGTCTAAAGAATGACAGCTGATATAATGTTCTTATATATATATATAACTTAAGATAATAAATATTTCAATAATATACTTAAAACTACATCGAATATAAGTCGACGTATTATCATTTTCTTGATTATAATAATATTCTAGATCGGTAATAACGAAGGGTTTTTATTTCCTTGATGTAACATTGAGATGAATCAATATTAGCATCAATAATATGTCTGATATAGAAAACTTGAGCTAACATTGAATTATAGTAGACATAATGTTGATATATAAATTACGTAAAACAAAAATCAATGTTGTGTTGATTAAGGAACCACGCACCCAAATTTGTTGACGCCTTACTTATTTATGTATATCAGACACAATTAAATAAACTATTTAAAAATCTTCGTGTTTCTCGCTCTTTCATTCTGTTTCCACCACTGCTTTTTCTTTGTCAAGAAATTCTTGTAGGTTTTTGTAAGGATGCCAAAGACAAATTTAGGGATGGAGCATAGATATGAAATCTTTTAGTCCAGCATCCGAAAAGTTTTGAAGAATTCTCAATTAATTTTCTGATTTTGGTATCAATAAGCTTATCTCAACACAATGCAAATTATTTTATACAGATCTTACTGAGTTTGTTACAAATGTTTAGTGCGAATAGGATGGATCATTGATTGGAACTATTGCTACATAAAAGGTACATATATCATCAGAAATTATACATATGTCATTTGATCTCTTGTCGGGATTTGATACTCTAGAACTATCTGAAGAAGAGATAAAAAAAGGTACTATGAGTTATGAAATTTTCAAAGGACAAAGTCATTAATCTTAAGAAAATAGATATATCAGAGGAATATCAGTTTCTGGCAGATATAATGGGGAAAGTAATGATTTGTAAAACTTCAGCACGTGATGTAATAGAGTTCAACTATATTTAATTGGGGTTCTGGTGCTAGGGAAGAAGTTCAACTGGGGAGGAAGGCTGATAAAACTTATTACACATAAGTATAAACAAAAAAAGAATGCTTACACGACTATATTTATTTAAGTTCTGTTGAACAAGTTTTAACATCTATGCATATCTAAGGGAATACCAATACTTCCATGAAAGAAGTTGTCAATAGCCCTTTTCTCAAAATAGACTGGATAAATTACTAAAACTGAATCTCAAAAGGAGACTACACCTCCATCTTCTCTACAAAATATTACTCCTTCATTCAACAATTATATGCCAACTCCGTCCATTCCACAGGAATCTATATTGCTACCAGAATTACTTGATCAAGAAGCTCATAATGATATAGTATTACACTCAACACTTATTGATTTTAATATAATAGATATACAATAAATCATTTATTCTACTACCATCACTCAAGTAGTAGAATTGGTCACTTTCACCTTATCATCTATGCTCAAAGAACATGCTTCTCAGATACAAATCACAGTGAATGATATACATTCTCAGTTAGATTTGATTGTTGCTTTAGTCCAGTTTATGTAAGTAAAGATTTCTTCTTCCAATATTACCAGATCATTCTTAACCTCCCTTTCTTGTGAGGTCAAGAAGGGGGAGATACAGGATGAGGAAGAAGAATTAGTTAAAGTTAGATCATCTTTGCATGGACCAGATCCACTTAAGATTGCTGGAAATGAAAATGTGTTAGCATAGTTTGAACTAGAGTCTGCAGCAAGCCAAGGGGAGGTCAGAGAATCAATTATTGTTAATATAGAATCGAAAGCTACACAGACTCAGGGGGAGGTATCTGTTTAGTCAGGGAAGATCAGTGATAATAAACTAGAAGAAAAGGAAGAGATCTTCCATAACCACTATTCAGCCAATTAAAGAGTTCTTACAACCTTCAAAAAAAGAAGAAATCTGACATAGCCCTTATTCATCCAACTAAGGAGGTCTTTAAAACTTGTATAGCAAGCTTTAGTGATATTTTTTATGCCACAAGTCATTCTTATTCCTCTAAAAGATTTAGATGTACTTTATATGGGTAGGTAAATATGCAATATTCCTCCTATTCCACCACCACAACGTCCAGCTAATAAAAGAGCAAAGAAGCAAAAGCTTGATGCAGCAGCAAAGTTTATCAAAGGCAAAAGTGTGGTAAATTTGGTAAGTGAAATGAAAGAATTAAGAGAAATATTGGGGAGCTAGTGAAAAAAAAGATAAATCTAAATGAGATATATCATTATTCTTAGAGAGACTGGGAAAGGTTAATTTTTATTCAGAAATTTATTAAAGACAACCTGATTATTGGAGACACAAAAGTCTAAGACAATATTCAGAATTTATAATGGACATGCTGCTTGACAAATTAAATAATTTTGTACTTGAGTTATTTATTTCTGAATCTACTAACAAAGCATGTTGACAGTCAGTAAAGAGTTGTATAAACAAATATATTCTGAAGGTATACTTTTGAGAAATATGTTTCCATTTCATAAAGTTTATTCTAGAGCCTCATATATTCAGTTGTCTGTCATGTTACTGTCCATTTTTAATTTAATCTATATCCATTACATGATATATGTAAGTCAAATTTTTGTAGTACTAATGCTTTGTCTTTATAAAATCACCTTTGAAATTTTGTAAAATTTGTTCAGCTAAATAGGGGGAGATTGTTGAGAAAAACTGTTATGATTTACCTTAACAAAGTACTTTAAGTGACTTTACATCCTAGGTCTATTGACCATGTTGTATAGAGAGGGTAATTTTGTCTTAGAAGTCCTAGGATGTCATTGGTGTAATGGACAAGAGAAAGGCATGTTGAATTTAAGAGGAAAGTCAAGAAAAGCCAACATATGTCGGCAAGAAGTCGACACAACTTCGACATTAAATGAACACTACTTCGAGTACAAGTCAGAGTAACAGATCATGGTAAGTCGACATTAATTAAAGGATTAAATCGACGCATACTTCGATATGGTATCGACGCAACGTCGGTTATAGAACTAAATGGACAGATTATTTGAAAGAAGTCAGAACTCGATGCTACTTCTATATAAACTCAAAATTATGTCGAATAGATTTCTGAATGAGAATTATTTTTAAGATTAATTCAGAATTACTTCAAGAAGGGTTTGAATTGAATAAATAATTCTTGGAGATGTTAGATTCTCCATCATATATATATATATATATATATATATATATATATATATATATATATATACACTATAAGGAAACCCCTAATCTGGCTGTGGTGTAACATTTTAATCCCATTTTGCCCTCCTAAAAAATAGTTTTTTAGGATTAACATGAGGGTATTTTGGTCTTTCGCCCGAATCAAGCCTTAATTAAAAGAAACCGGCGTTGTTCACTGTCCGCAAAATCCCGATGCACGCCTCCGTCAATCGATCTTCCTTCTTCCGCACAGTTAGGTCATAGCACTCGCTCCTCTGGCGCCATGATCTCTCGCGCTTCTTCCACGCGACAGAAGAGTCGGCGGCTACGGCGTCATCGTGCGTCCTCCTCCAGGAACCGCTCCGGCCGGAAGTCTTCGGGGTTTTTCCAGTGGGCCGGGTTGTTGGCGAGCCACCAGGCATTGACGAGGATCTTGCACTCGGCCGGGATGTCGTAGCCGCCGAGCTTGGCATCGTGGAGATTCATGTGGGGGACGAGGAGCGGGATGGCCATGCGTAGGCGGAGGGTCTCCTTCACTACCGCCTGAAGGTAAAATTTCTTCCAACTCATCTCTCTTTTATTTTTTCCTACTTTTATCTTGATCAGCTTGCTTTAATTTATTTACTTTTTCAAAGTTTAAGCTTTGATGATGTTTACTTTCTAATTATGATTTTCAAAAGAATACATTTTTTGTGTTTTGATTCTTGGGTTTCTTGAATGATTCCGTCAGATCAAAATTGGGATGAATTCAGATTTTTCATGCTTTGTTCTGTAAATAATTCCCAGGATATAAAAAAGAAATACCAAAATAAAAATCAAAACTTTGGTGAAAAAGCTTGATTTTTTGTATAAGGGATTGAAGATTTATTCAATTTTGTGATTGATGATGCAAGGCGGAGGGTCTCCTTCACTACCGCCTGAAGGTAAAATTTCTTCCAACTCATCTCTCTTTAATTTTTTCCTACTTTTATCTTGATCAGCTTGCTTTAATTTATTTACTTTTTCAAAGTTTAAGCTCTGATGATGTTTACTTTCTAATTATGATTTTCAAAAGAATACATTTTTTGTGTTTTGATTCTTGGGTTTCTTGAATGATTCCGTCAGATCAAAATTGGGATGAATTCAGATTTTTCATGCTTTGTTCTGTAAATAATTCCCAGGATATAAAAAAGAAATACCAAAATAAAAATCAAAACTTTGGTGAAGAAGCTTGATTTTTTGTATAAGGGATTGAAGATTTATTCAATTTTGTGATTGATGATGCAATTTTGTGTCTCTCCAGTATTTCTTTTCTTCTGTAAAACTAGGACAGAGTGATTGATCATGAGGTTGAAAATGCATGAGTTAAGCCGTCATTTGATAAAGAGCATCGAACAAATTTCATACGTTTGAACATAAAAGTGGATGAAGTTTATTAAGTGGCGTTAACGAATGACAGTTTAACTCCCATGTTCATGACTGCTACGACCGTGCCAAACAGAGCCATAAGAAATCAGATTGCATGAGCATTGGGCGTAGAGTTGGCAAAATGTAAGTGTTTACTCCACCAAATAATCATTTTAGGTATTTACCATCATATTTTTCAAATTCCCCTTATTTGTTTACTTCAAAATGAAGTTTAAAAAAAGTTCTATTCTTACCCCCCAAAAACTATATTGATAATACAACAAAACTTTGTTGAAAAAGCTTGATTTTTTGTATAAGGGATTGAAGATTTATTCAATTTTGTGATTGATGATGCAATTTTGTGTCTCTCCAGTATTTCTTTTCTTCTGTAAAACTAGGACAGAGTGATTGATCATGAGGTTGAAAATGCATGAGTTAAGCCGACATTTGATAAAGAGCATCGAACAAATTTCATCCGTTTGAACATAAAAGTGGATGAAGTTTATTAAGTGGCGTTAACGAATGACAGTTTAACTCCCATGTTCATGACCGCTACCACCGTGCCAAACAGAGCCATAAGAAATCAGATTGCATGAGCGTTGGGCGTAGAGTTGGCATGATGTAAGTGTTTACTCCACCAAATAATCGTTTTAGGTATTTACCATCATATTTTTCAAATTCCCCTTATTTGTTTACTTCAAAATGAAGTTTAAAAAAAGTTCTATTCTTACCCCCCAAAAACTATATTGATAATACAACTAGCCTCATGCTCTATTCTACTAAAAAAAATTTGATAATCGCGAAAAACAGAAAAGCAGGCACAGGAAGGGCTTGGTGTAACATTCTGGATGCCTAAAATACCCTTCATAAATCATCTTTTTATTTCAAAAATGGTAATTAATGGGTCATTTACTAATTCCCGTGCATATCCCTCAACATCACGCGTCTTCTAGGAATTTAATCCGGTTCAAGTCCGCCGAAAGCAACACTACTAAATAGCCTTTTCCATGATCGGTTCTTTCTTCCCCAATCTCGACTTTATGATTTCCCTGTTTTAGCGCTCCATCGAAAACAGTCCCCCACCAGTTCGAGTGCTGCAACGTGAGTTCTGAAATTTTCCACCAGTTCAAGCCTCTCTCCCCCGAATAATTTGGTGAAATCTTCGGCCAATTCAAGCCTTTTCCGCCAGTGCTACAGATTGAGGTACGAGTCTCATGATTTCCCACTTCTGGTGCTTCTCTTTATCTCCTCAATAGTTCCATTTTCACAGTTTGAATCATTCATATTTTTTTCGGGATTTCATTCACATTTACTTTGGTTGCCTGGAATATTAAGATTTGCCATGGACATTAAATCTACTATGGAAAGATGTTTGTGGACTGCTTTACCATCAGTAAGTTGATGTCACCATAAGAGATATCAGTTCACCCTCCCTCCCTTTCTCCACAGGCATCTCTCTCTGTTTTCATCGCCGACACCCCTCCTCCTTCCCAATAGCACATTGATGTCATGGACTGCTTTACTTTGGTTGTCCTTTACATGTTCGATGAAATGCTCTCATTTTATATGCCATGGAGCAGTTCATAATTTTTTTGAGAATATGAAAAAGAAACGTTTTGATTTAGTTGGAGAGGGCATTGCATTTTTATGTTAACTTGGTAATCATTAAATGCTCTTTTATGCTAAATATCAAAGTATATTCCTAAAATCATTTAGGGTTTGCACATTTACACGCTAATTCGAGGCACCATATACTTATCAACCATGACAATTTCTACCTAAAGCAAATGAATCGCCCACCCCTCAGCTGAAGGCAAGTTGTTTTAAAATGGATGGTAATAATTAATTGCATGTATTCTCGGCAACCATTAGGCACTGCCGATTGAGTATGCGGCCCTTCGTTCAGTTGCACATGTTGGTGGGCTTAACTCACAATACAATCTTGGTAAAGTAAAATAAATATTTGGAATTTTCTATAATATTTATATCTAATATATAAATGGTTCATGTTTAAGTTGTATTAATAATTTTGTTTTTGTTTTTCGGTGGATCCTAACATTGCTCAACGAATGCTTTGAACATAGGTTCTGTTATATCAATGTGGTGCCTCATGCTTTGAACATAATTTTTCTTCTATGAGTTGCGAGAGATGGAAAATTAATGAGTTTGGAGGTAAATATAAAAAGTTTTTTTTACAGCTTCTGTTATTAAGGGTGATTGATTAAGGCTATTTATACATGCATGTTGTTTATCCATGTGATTTATTATTAATCATTTTCTGGTTATTCTATCCATGTGATTCTTTATCCAAGCCTGCTGATTTATCTGGAATTTCTCTGGTGAGTAAAACTAGCACGTCATGTCCTTTTGTCCTTCCTATAATATTGTTTGAGCTTTTTGTATGCACCTCACTTTGAGCGGGCCATGACACTCAACCGAGATCACAACCAGAATATTAATAAATTTAAATTGCTATCTATTTTAAGTTGATAAAATTTCCACCTAATATTTAAAGTATGCACCTCACTTTGACGATGCAGAATGGGCTTAATGGAATTTTTGAGTGATTAGAGTTTTTTGGGGATTTCTTGATTTTTAACTTACCTCATAGTTTGAAAAATGTGCGATATTAGATAATTTAGCAACGATCACAGCTATCCTGTGTCGATGAATATGCGCTCATGTGGAAGTTGTCATCTTTCCTTTGCGAAAAAATGACACGGAATCTTTTATGTTATATTTTCCTTTGCGAAAAGGCAGCTTTGAATCTATTAAATTATTTCCTTCATGAGTATGCATCTCATTTAGAGAAAAAGTCGGCTTTTGTTTGTTGTTTAGTGATTCCTTTAATCCGTTATCTCATATGTATGAACAAATATGAGAATTGTTTTTGGTTCGAGAAAATCCAATAGATTGTGGATAAAGGTTAGACTTCTGAGAAGGCTACTTTGAATGACCAGAAGAGGTCTGACTACGATGTTGTTGTATGTCACACTTTTCTTTTGGTTGCCACTCTGTTTTTGCTTTTCTTTGTTATTTGTTGATTTCTTGAAATCTTGTTCTATATGCGATTTCCTGATTTGATGATCTAAAAATTTCTTACGGTCGCAAGTTTTACTCCATAAAAAATAAAATCTGCATTATGTCGAGACCTATTCGCAATCAACGCATTGGACATGCCAATTTGCTTTGTGTCTATTCGCTGATCATGCATATAGTTTATTTTTTCTGTTTCTATTAAATCCCTAAAGTTATCGAAGCTGTTAGTATTGATTTAGTTTTAGAGTCCAACATATAGTTCATATAGTATTTGATATGGCATGTCAATGATGAAGGGTCAATGCAAGGCATGCCCCCGATGAATGACACCGCTCACAATCAATGTCACTGCTCACGATCAATGTCGTCGTCCACGACCAATGATGTCGCCCACAACTAATGTCGCCGCCCACGACTAATGTTGCCGCCCACGATCACTGTCACTGCCTACAACCAATGTCGCCGCACACGTCGAATGTCGTCGCTCATGACCAATGTTGTCGACCATGCCGAATGTCTCCGACCATGACCAATGTCACCGCCCACGACCAATGTCACCGCCCACATCCATTGTCGCCACCCACGACAAATGCCACCTGCCATGACCAATTTCGCCGCCCAGGCGCCCACGACAAATGTCGCCCCCATGACCAATGTCATCACCCACAATCATTGTCGTCACCCCACCGAATGTCGCCACCCACGACCAATTTTGCTGCACCCGACCAATGTTGCATCCCCCGACCAATGTCTCCTCCCCTGACCAATGTCGCCGCCTCCAACCAATGTCGCCACCCACAGACCAATGCCGTCATCCCCGACCAATGTCGCGGCCCCTCGACCAATGTCGCTCTCTCGACCAATGTCGCCCTCATGACAAATGTCGCCCCCACGACAAATGTCGCCCCCATGACAAATGTCGCCCCCACGACAAATGTCGTAACCCACGACAAGTGTTGCCCCCATGACAAGTGTCGCCACCCCGACGAATGTCGCCACCCCGACAAATGACGCCCCCACGACAAATGTGCTAGCCATGACGAATGTCGCACCCACGACAAATGTCGCTCCCACGAAGAATGTCGCACCCACGACATTCGTCGCCCCAACAACCAATGTCACCCCCATGACGAATATCACCCCCACGACGAATGTTGCCCTCGCCGAATGTATCCCCTGTACTGATTGTCGCCCCCACGACGAATGTCTCCACCATGACGAATGTCGCCATCACGACAAATGACGTCCCCGCAACAAATGTGCTTGCCACGACGAATGTGCACCCACGTCGAATGTCGTGCCCTCGACAAATGTCGCACCCACCACGAATGTTGCCCGCACGGGGTCCCTGTGCACGACTGCTTGTATATATATATATATATATATATATATATGCAGAGAGATTGAGTAACAATAACAGTTATTCCAATGATCATTACACTAAGATTAGATCATGGTTTTGGAAGATTGATTTTAATAGAGAAGGATAAGAAAATTATTATCTGTAATTAAAGTTCTTCCTTGAATCAGTTGACCATCATCTTTGTTCCTCAATCTGAGAATTAGTTCTTCTTCTTCTTAAGTGCTCATCAATTGTTGAGTGAAGATTAAAGGATAATCTTGATTAAGGGCTTATAGTCATTGAGATGTTCTTATTCAAGGATTCCTCAAAGTTCTAGATATTAATTCACTAAGTGCCAAATAGTCCTAAGGATTTTGCTGAGAGGACTCATCAAGAAGATCAATAAATCCTCAGATCTTCTACTATTTTCAATTTCATTAACGTTTTCAGTTTGTAAAATGGGTTTTGTGTATCCCTCTTCAAAGGATTCTGTTAAAGGTTCTGAGAGTCTCCATGAGAAAAGACTCGAATTGTATTGGTTCAAGATCTCTTTATCAAAAGATCTGGTGATTGTTTCTAAGAGTCTCCTTACCAAAATATCCAGGCACTGTGACAGTGAATTCCTACCAAGGGGGTAGAAGAGTGGATGTACTTAGATTTTTGAGGAACCAGTATATTTTTTGTGTCTTCTGTGTTTGTGCATTATTTTGTGATTTATTATTTGTTCTTTTGTGATTTTAATTATTTGTTCGTAATTCTAGTTAATAGCTTGTCTAAATACAAATTTTGTGAATTGTATAGTTATTTTTGAAATAAATTTTAATCACCATTCACCCCCCCCCCCCCTCTAGAGAAATCTCTGAGAAATTAGTCAACTATTCACCCATTTCAGAGAAGTTTACGGAGACCACCTATGAAGACATGTTCCCCGTGGTTGCAACACTGGACTGCTCAGAAGATGGAGGATCCATCCCTCTTTACAGCGACCACCCTCCCACAGATATATACCGCTCAAGAGTCCAAGGAAGAGGTCCTGGTTTAGTAGGGGTCCACCAATGAGCGGAAACGACAAGAAATTCTGAAGACAACGACGGTGATGAATGATGAAGGCCTGCTTTTCTTTTTGAATTCACTCGTGTTCGTAAATAATGTATATATATATTGTATTTTGAGCCCGCGAGAAATTTCGTGGAAGTACTTTTTTGCTTGCACCGTTCCCTTTTTTTTATAAATGTTTGTGTATTCTTGATATTGCTATCTTTATATCATGCTTATCTAGCGAGAGTTTGCGTGGTACTGTTGGAGTATGAGCACACTTAGCATGGGTTGAGATTTCTTGTAGCAAACACACTGAACACCTCTACATGCAATGTTGCACCCAGGAATTTGCTAGCCAGGGTATTTGTTGCATGCTCATTCTCATGCAAGAGTGTACATGGAGGGCACAACTCTCTTTGAGTGTTCACTTGGCCATATATCCAAAACTCTTATAGTAAAATACGCAAGGTACATCTTCATCTCATGATGTCTTGTGGGGCTTTGGGTGTCATGTGGACAGAGAGCTCCCCCAAAAAGGCATGCATGCAGAAAATGGTGACCATCATTGCATTTCTCGGGTCCATTACGAGAGGTCAAGGTTACTAGTCGGGCAAATGACTTCCACATGTTTATAGTCTTCAAGCAGTGTTGAAAAACACTGTAGGGGTATAAAGCAACTATTGGTCAGAGCTTATTCTTGGAAAGGAAATAGTGATGATAGTAATGCCTCAGCTGATGCGCAGTCAGCTAACACATCTGCACGTTCCACATGCCAATTTGAAGTGTCTCCACGAGTGCAATTGTGGTGGTCTTAGGGTGGTGGGGGAATTAGCTCATCCTGGAAACAGGGTCAGAAGCTTGATGATCAATACTCGAGATGTTTAAATACATTCTATCGAGTTAAAGCGAGTTTAGGGACTCACTGGGCTTGAGAAAAAGGGGCTAAATAGGGTTGAACTTCACCGGAAACATCATACGGTATTATACTGTATTAGGATCACTTCAGAGGTTTTTTAATGAAAAATTAGCAACCAGGACAATCTGTCACCCCCTTGTTGAATCATGCATCATACTTTCTTCTCGAAACAATGATCAAGTGCAGAATAAAAATAATATATGATATATTAAGCTTTGATAGAAAGGAGAAGAAAGAAAGAGAAGGTGTGGTTTACGCGTAATACCTCGTTAGGTCTTCATCACTCCATATATTTAGTATTTTCTTACCCTCATGTGATTATAGCCGGTACACCCCGTTCTTGAGTGCTTCCTTGAAAATAATGGGTCCTTCCAAGTTGGGGCTAAGCTTTACTACCAAGGCTTATTTTCCAGTCGTGTCCACTTTCTTCATCACAAGGACTCCTTGTACGAACTACTTTATTCTGATATTCTTATCGAAGTACTTGCCATCCTTCATTTTGCCTCAGCTTGCCTGATGGCTGACTGATCCCTCAGCTCCTTGATAGAATCTAGGCTACATCTTAGCTCCTCATCGTTATCTTCCATCCAGTCACTATCCCCTTATTTGGAGAGCTGCACATGAGGATTGACTACATATAATTCCACTGGGATATGGTCCTCAGACTCATGTGATAGTTTGAATAGTGTCTCTCCTTTCACCGCAGATGGGGTTGTCAAGAGAGATCATAGAACTTCAAGCAACTGCTCTACAAGCTCCTACAAGTGTTCTCCCTATTTTTTGAGCAAGTTTAGGATGTACTTATTAGCTGCTTCTACCTGGTCTTTGTTATGCGGGTGGTGGACGGATGAAAATCGAAGCTCTATTCATACCTGGTTGTAGAAGATTTCCAATTCTTTGCTTGTGAACTGAGGACCATTATCCACGACAATGGCTATTAGGATTCTATACCTACAAACGATTTTACCCCAAATAAAGTTTATTAATTACTTGAGTCTTTTTCTTGGCTAAGCCCTTTGCATCTATCCAGTTGCTGAAATAATCGTTCATCACTAGAATGAACTGTCACAGTCCACTTGCCATCGGGAAAGGACCCACCAAGTCCATTCCCTATACTGTAAATGTCCATGGGATGAAAATGGACTTGAGCCACTGTTCCGACTGTATTTGGAGAGGGGCAAACTTCTGACGCTTTACTACGTCGACATAGTATGGACCGCTTCTATTCAAGCAAGGTAGCAAGCCCCACGGGCCTCACCGATGTGGCCTTCGGTGAAAGTGTATAGTCCTGCCACTTCCAAGGTGATCTTACCGCACAGCCCAGGCCCCAACATACAACCTCGTGTACTTTTGGATGTGAGCGACATCCGATAATTCAAAATTTTGGCTGACTAGCAGAGGAAACCCAACGGGGAAAAATCATAACGGTCGGTCACCCGTAGTACTCATCTCCCAATCACCATGTGTCGTCAAACTCCCCGCACTGGTACCAACGGTCTGTAGAAATGACTGACCCGCCAAGATTTACTGCAAACAATTTACAAGCAATTAAATTTATCAATTTTTGCTAGCACGCACCGGGTCTGCGGCGGCCTGCCCAACTATGCTTCAAATAATTTAGGCAAACGACACTCGACTCGACTTCCAATAAGGAGCATGAGAGCTCTTTATTTGGGGCTAATCCTAGAGGAATACCTCAACTCCGAAACTAAACCTCAACCTAATAGAAGACTGTTCGTCAAAGCAGGACTCGTGCTTAAAATGGTAAATTGCAGGAATAAAAGTGTGGCAATAAAAGTTGCTAAGAATATAAGTAGCAGAATTGAAATGTTGCAATGAAATAAGACCAGTACGAAACTGGAGTAGTACTAAATTGAAAGAACTAAAAGTAAGTACTGAAAGGAAGTATACCAGTATGAGACTAGAATAGTACTTAAAGCAAATGAATTGAACTGAAAGTAAATAAGCAGGACTAGTATAAGACTGGAAGGAATGCTTAAAAGAATACACTGAACTGAAATAAATATAGGAACTGGACCAATACGAGACTGGAATAAATAATAAAGAAAATGGTTAATATTCCAATTACTCAATTTAGTAGCCTTCAGTTCCATCTCCATTCATAGGAGGCAAGTTCAGTTTCATCTCTGTTCTTAGGAGGCAAGTTCAGTTCAATCTCCATTCTCAGGAGGCAAGTTCAGTTCCATCTTCATTCTCAGGAGGCATGTTCAGTTCCATTACAGTTTTTAGGAGGCTTCTTTGAGTTTCACTCATTATTAAGATTTGATAATAATTTAGTTGTCTTTCAATCATGGCTTGATCGGATCAGGAGGCTCTTTATGACTTACACATTTATCGTTCATCTGAGAATAAATAGCAAATCATTTGCTCACGTAGAATCGAATCCAAGAATCTCCTTAGAGAGTACATTCTTCCTCGAATTTCAACCTCGAAAATCGTTTCCAACATATGAGGGAAATTCTTCACCCTAAACGATGTTGGGGATTATTTTACTTGAAGCTCGTACTTTCATCTTCCAAGTCCACCCAAAATGCCCGAGTGTTATTTTAAAAAGGAGCCGCTTGGTGGTTTTGCAAAAACCTCAAAACAATCAGAGCTGAGAATATTGGCTCAAGAACTCTCGTTTATTAATCAATTGAACTTAATATTCAATATAGAAAGTGGTCGCGCGGTTCAATTTTCATTTTTGAACAATTTGGGAGTATCAATTTTCGAGTGCGGCCCTAGGCTCTAACAAAATGGAAAATCTTCAATTTTCACCCCAAGATTCCCAAATTTTAATTCAACCTTTAAGAGGGCCGAAAAAGAGCCTAGTAATTTTTTCAAAATTTTCCGAGCAATTTTGGGGCTCTAAATTGGCCAAATAATTCTTATTTAGGCTTTTAAAAATACCAAATTAACTCAAAAAATTCCCAATTTGTTTTAGAGATTGACCTCATCAAGTGGAGCAACTTTCATGTTCAAAACTTGTTTCCTTGGAGCGTAGATTTTTCTCATAAAATTCCCCAAATTTCTGATTAATATGGTCTGCATTTAGCCATATCAAATCCCAAAGCCGCGGATGAGATCAAGCAAAACGAGATATTTTGTCATTCTGACACCACAATAGATCAGGCACGGATCCATTGTGGGGGTCGTTGATCCTGAGGTTGTAACACCCCCTATCCGTCGCATGACATATAATAGTAGGTCCGGCCGGGGCCCGACGCCATATACCACAGACAGACCGGGTGGTTACTCAATGAAAACCATCCAACCAATCCAACGTCCTACACAGAGCATTATAACGGAAGCAGTTTTATAAGTTTCAATTAAAATAACCCAGCACAAATAGCATGAATGTCCACTAAACAATCCCAAAGGAAAGAAGTACAAATACACAAGTACTGGCCTTAAGGACTTACAAATTGTTTCCTTCAAAATTACATGTTTTCAAACCTCGGCACGCAGGCCGGCCATACATTAATAAAGAAAACATCCAAAATATAAGGCCTTCGAGGGCCGGCACAGCAACTTGGGCTTTAGCCCTCTATTGACTGCTTGGTCCAGCAGCACTTGCAAGCATAATCCACCGCACGGTGGCAAACAAAAGCAACGGTCAGCAATGCTGACCAAATTATAACGATCCCGCCCCCAACTCGGGGCGACGATGCTCCTTCCCTGCACTTTATTAGTATAACCAAGCAGTATAGTAATATCACTACATCACAGGCATAGGCTTGCACGGCCATACACCCCGTGCACTCAGGGCACATTCTTGGTGATCACGATCAAAGTCCGCCGACTCACCACCATCCCTTTGGACGACCATAACTCGTGAGCATTTGGTCTTTCTGGCCACTGCCTAAGATCCTCAATCTATGCCAACGGTAAGTGCCAAGTAACTTTAGGTCTCTTTAACCGAACGACATAGAGCGGGTACAGTTCCGCCTGACCCGTTGCTCACACCGCAACGTTAATTTAAAACATATGCGCGGGTCAAACTTTCCCGAGTCCCAAATCGTTTACACACAACACATAACCCAGTTATGTTCAAGTTGGCTCCCAGGCCCACATGTTTGGCAGAATCATGCATCTGCCAAGTTTTCCGGGTGCACCTTTGGGTTAATCCCCAAGGCTCCCTGTTGCAATCTACCACGTAGAAAAACCCGAAAACCAACATTTGCATGGAGTCTTCTCCGGCCATTTATGCAATGCAACATCACCGATCCAGACCAACATGTCCGGATAGGATTCACACATCATGCATATGTCCGTTCTCGATTACGTACTCTACACAACGGGGACTTCACATATATACCCGAAGGAACGCCTCCAACTCACCGCAAACTCGCCAGAGCGGGCTTCCTATGCAAAACAAGAAGAACTTCACATGCTCAAGTAGAGAATCGTTACCCTAGCATTCTTCCTTGGCGCCATGGAAATGTAAGCATATGAAAAGTACCACACTCTCTTTACATTCGTAGATCCGAAGTCGGCTCGTAATTTGGAGCTCTGAAGCCCCTCCAAGGACTGGATCTAGGTTTCTTCTTCCTCCTTTTCTCTCCCTTCTATCTAGAATTTAGACAGAGAACCAGCGGCAAAAAATAAGGGTTTTGAAACCCTGTACACGGGTATAACCCAATCGGATTAACCACCAGCCGTCGGATCCCACAAAAGGGAAATGCACGGCTACGATCCAGGTCTGACCTGGACAAATGGGGCTAAGCACCGCATAGTTCACCAATCCGGAGCAAGACACGTCCGCGACCAATCTAATTGTGTCGGGACATTTAGTCAAGATCCCGCCAAAAACTCTGTGTCGACACTCCGCGTCGACATAGTCAAACACGCCACAATCGCCCCGTGCTCGACGATCGTCGAGCCAAGATCGCTGAATGCTGCAAAATCGTCGAACAGAGTTCCCTGGCAAAATCGTCGAACGCAGCCAGATCGTCGAACGCAGATCCCTGGCAAAATTGTCGAACGCATATCCCTGGCAAAATCATCGAACGCAGATCCCTGGCAAAATCGTCGAACGCAGATTGCTGGAAAATCGTCGAACGCAGATTTTGGCTAAATCGTCGAACGCAGATTGCTGGAAAATCGTCGAACGGTCATGACACGCCCGTGACAACCAGCCGTGTTCGTTGTTCGACGATGGTCGACCCAAGATCATCGAACGTTGGGCAGATCGTCGATCCCAGATCGATGGCCTGATAGACAAACGAACATGACACGCCCTGTGATACGCCCATTTCCCAGGTCGTGTACCCCCTGCCAAACACCAAATTTGGCCCAAAACGCCTCCCGTTGCTCTTTTGAGTTTCGGGGCGTTACAGCTCTCCCCCTCTTAAAAGAATTTCGTCCACAAAATTACATAAAGGAAAGATAAGTACAAAACTAAAATTTGTACCTGAGCGGAACAACTCCGGGTACTCGTCAAGCATAGTCTGCTCTCCTTCCCAAGAGAGCTCTTCTCGGCCGCAATTGTCCCAACGGACCTTGACCATCCTGATCTCTTTATTGCGTAGCCGCTTGACCTCCGAGTCCTCAATCCGCATGGGCTTGACCTTTGTCGTCAACCCACTATCCACCGGCACTTGATCAACCGCGATCACTTGCGAAGGCTCTAGCACCTCCTTCCGAAGCACCGAGATATGGAATACATCATGTAGTCCACTAAGCTCCACTGATAGTTTCAACTGATAGGCTGCTTCACCAACCGCTCCAGAACCTCAAACGGCCCAAGGTACCTCGGGCTTAGCTTTTTCAATCGCCGCACCCGTGAGACACCCTTGAATGACTTGATCTTCAAGTACACCCAGTCACCCACAGCGAACTCCACGTTCCTGTGCTTGGCATTATAGTACTTCGCCTGACGGTCCTAAGCGATTACAAACCTCTCCCGAATGGTTCGCACCAAGGAAGTAGCATCTTCCACATCTTGACGCTTGTACAACTTTGACTCACCCGTTTCCAACCAGGACAACGGCGTGCGACATCTTCTACCATATAGGGCCTCAAAGGGCGCCATCTGAATACTCGCCTGGTAGCTATTGTTGTACGCAAATTCCACCAAGTATAGGTGGTCTTCCCATTGCTTTCCGAATTCCAGGACACACATGCGAAGCATGTCTTTCATTGTCCTATTGACCCTCTTGGTCTGCCCATCCGTCTGCGGATGATAGGTTGTGCTAAAACTCAGCTTTGTTTCCAATATTTGCTGCACCAACCTCCAATCATTGGACGTGAACCGTCCATCTCGGTCACTCACGATGCTGCGGGGCACACCGTGAAGCCGTACTCTGTTATCCACATATAACTTCGCCAACTTCTCAACCGGATCATCCTTCCTATGTGGAATGAAATGCGACACCTTCGTTAGCTAATCTACGAACACCCAGATGCCGTCGTTCCCCTTTTGAGACCTTGGCAACCCGTGCACAATGTCCATAGTAATGTTGTCAAATTTCCACTCCGGAATAGGCAAGGACTTCAAAAATCCTCTCGGCTTTTGGCATTCCTCCTTCACCAAGGCGCAAGTTTGGCACTTCGCCACGTAGAGCGCCACATCCTTTTTCAGTCCTGGCCACCAGAACAATTTCTTAACATCGCGGTACATCTTTGTGCTCAACGGGTAAATTGAGTACTTGGTATGATGCGCCTCGTACAACAATTCCACCCGCAAATTGCCCACGCTTGGGACGCACAAACGACCATCTTTCCAAAGTAATCCTTCCTCCACAACGAATTGGGAATTTGACCCATCCAGAGCCTCTATCACGAGTTGCTTCATGTGGACATCCATATCCAACGCCTGCTGAACCCGATCAGCCAGGTCATATTGAACTTCAGTCCAATTCAATATTGCTTCAGCACTTGATTGCTTATCTACACAAATGATCTCCATCGCCTCCAACTCCCGAACCAACCGCTCATCATGGATCGACAGCCAATTGGCTTGAGCTGGGGCCCGACGAATCAACGCGTCTGCAACCGCATTACCTTTACCAGGCACGTAGTGGATCTTAAATATATAGTCCCCCAGGAAATCCATCCATCTACGCTGCCGCTTGTTCATATCTTTCTGATCAATCAAATACTTCAGGCTCTTGTGATCGGTGTAGATATCAATCTTCACAATGTACAAATAATGTCTCCACAGCTTCAAGGCAAAAATCACAGCCGCTAACTCCAAGTCATGGACCGGATAGTTCCTCTCGTGCACTTTCAGCTGTCTCAAGCCATATGCTATAACGCTTCTATGCTGTAACAGCACACAACCCAAACCACTGCCCAAAGCATCGCTATAAATCTCATAACCTTCGGTCCCACTCGGCGAACTCAACACAGGCGCCGTGGTTAACCGACATTTCAACTCTTCAAAAGCTCGCGCGCACTCCGGCGTCCAAACGAACTTCTGCTCCTTCCTCGTCAAAGTAGTGAGAGGTAACGCTATCCATGAGAAGTTCTCTATGAAGCGCCTATAATAACTAGTAAGCCCCAGAAAGCTCTGGACTTCCGCTACCGTAGAAAGCTCAGGCCACTCTCGTATCTCAACAATCTTCATCATATCCACTGCAATACCTTCCCCACTCACTATATGACCGAGGAACGCCACTGAGGACAACAAAAACTCGCACTTCGAGAACTTGGCGAACAATTGATTCCTCCTTAGCGTCTCCAAAACCAAATGAAGATGCCTGAAGTGATCTTCCTCACTCTACGAGTACACCAAAATATCATCGATGAAGACGATCACAAAATGGTCCAAGTACTCCCTGAAGGTCCTGTTCATCAAATCCATGAACACTGACGGCGCATTTGTCAGCCCAAACGGCATGACCGTAAACTCGTAATGCCCTTATCTTGTACTGAACACGGTCTTAGGGATATCACTCTCCCTTATCCTCAGCTGATAGTAACCAGACTTGAGATCCAACTTAGAGTACACCGTCGACCTGACCAACTGATCAAAAAGATCATCGATCCTTGGGATTGGGTACTTGTTCTTTTCCGTCAACTTGTTCAGTTCTCGGTAATCGATACATAGCCTCATGCTTCCGTCCTTATTCTTAACAAAGAGGACCGGTGCGCTCCAAGGCGAAGAACTTGAACGCACATACCCTTGCTCCAACAACTCTTGAAGTTGTACCTTCAGCTCCGCCATTTCCTTAGGCACTAGCCGATACAGAGATCGTGACACAGGCTTTGCACCTGGCACTAGCTCAATAGTGAAATCTATCTCCCGTTGAGGCGGGGCTCCAGGAAGATCTACATGGAACACATCAGGGTACTCAGCTACCACTGATATACTATCCAACGTAGGCTTTGGCTTTACAACCTCCACTAGTTTAAAGAACAGCTCTGCACCAGCACGAACCGCCTCCACCACCTGAAGAGCAGACATCAACGTCTTGCTCGACCCTTTCAAGCCCGTAAAAGTCATCTCACGACTTGCTCCCAACTTGACTTCCTTGCGACCACAATCGATATATGCTTGCTGCTCCGACAGCCAGTCCATGCCAAATATAGTGTCGAACTCCACCAACGGTGGTAACGACGCTTGCAGATCGAACTCTTGATTCCCAATGCGAATCTTCACGCCACAGATTCTATCTGCACGCATCAAACACCCATTGGGCAACAACACATCCAACTTGTCCTTCGCCATCGAAGAAGGTACTCTGATGCGCGATATGAATATTTCGGACAAGAAGGAGTGTGAAGCTCCCGTGTCAGAGAGTGCTCTTGCCGGATACTCATAAATCAAAACAAATCCTAAATAAGCAGTGGTAAGGTAACAAGCACATAACAAGTATTTAAAAGATTAACTTGCTATAAATTTAAATTTTACCTGTCACCACATCCGCCTGTTTGATGGCCTCCTGTTGGCCAAGATTGTAAACTCTCGGTTGGGCCAGAGCATAATGTGACACGGTTGACTCCACCGCCTTGCCCTTCTCTTCATAAGTTACTCCCGGCTTTCTTTCAGACTTGGGACGTCCGCTCCAGCAATCGCGGGCAAAGTGCCCCGGCTTTCCACAAGTAAAGCATACACCCGGGGTCCGACCCGTAGTCGCCCTAGAAGCACCTAAAGAAGGAGCTGGACCCGAAGTCCTAGCCTTCTTAAAGAATTTATGGTACCCAGACTTTGAGGTTGTCGGCACCTTGAACTCAGATTTCTTGTCACCAACGCTTTTCTTTTCTTGTACATTCTTCATGTCCTTCTCCAAGGACTGGGTCGTGTTGACCAAGGTCAAGAAACCCTGCATCATCGGCCCCAAGAGTAGTAGCCTTAAATCATCACTCAACCCTTCGTAGAATATATTCGTCTTGCGCTCCTCATCCGCGATGGTGGAGCTAGCATACCGACTCAATCAAGTAAACTTATGGAGATATTCATCCACGCTACTCTCTCCTTGAACCAACTTCAGGAACTCGTTCTCCAAAGCTATCCTCTGCGTCGAAGGGAGGTACCTATCCAAGAACAGTCTTGAGAACTCCTCCATCGAGACGTCTGTAAGTTGCCTACCTCTCAATAGATGCGGCTCCAATCCTTCCCACCACAATCTTGCTTTACCATCCAGAAGGAAAGTAGCAATAGTGGTCATTTGCCATTCTTCTCGTCTCCGTTGCTGTCAAGACTCTCTTCACCCTGGAGAGCCAGTCTTTAGCATGAGATGGGGTTCCCAACCCCAAGAATACCAGAGGATTAAATCTCATGACATGTTTGAGCTGTCTCTCGGTTGCCCTCCTCGGCACCACCAGTTCATCTACTAATTGTTCCACCCTTCTCTGCTCAGACGCTTGCAGTGGTACCTGCTCCATCGCAGGAGCGGGCTGCTGCACCTGCCTTGCAGGCTGCACATTGATCATTGCAAACACTGCTTCAGCCACCAGTCGAATGGTTTCAGCCGAAGGAGGTGTTTCAGGAGCATCATTTGGTGCACTGCTAGCCTCAGAAACTCGACGTTCCGACGGCCCAGTACCGCTTCTGGTCACCTATAGTGGTACAAAACACCGTTAAGCGACCAAATCAAATTGTAAACAACAATTATAGGAACACGCAGGTTCCCCAAACACGTGTATTTTCATTCCTAAGTGGACATTCATGGGTTCTTTTGTTGTTATAACAATGACGCACACACATGTACTCACCACCCTTAAAAAGAATTCGACCACGAATTCAGTTTAAGCCTGACCGAAACCAGTAGTCTGATACCAAACTGTAACACCCCCTATCCGTCGCATAATATATAGCAGTAGGTCCGGCCGGGGCCCGACGCCATATACAACAAACAGACCGGGTGGTTACTCAATGGAAACCATCCAACCAATCCAACGTCCTACACAGAGCATTCTAGCGGAAGCAGTTTTATAAGTTGCAATTAAAAGAACCCAGCATAAATAACATGAATGTCCACTAAACAATCCCAAAGGAAAGAAGTACAAATACACAAGTACTGGCCTTAAGGCCTTACAAATTGTTTCCTTCAAAATTACATGTTTTCAAACCTCGGCACGCAGGCCGGCCATACATGAATAAAGAAAACATCCAAAATATTAGGCCTTCGAGGGCCGACACAGCAACTTGGGCTTTAGCCCGCTATTAACCGCTTGGTCCAGCAGCACCTGCAAGCATAATCCACCGCACGGTGGCAAACAAAAGTAACGGTCAGCAATGCTGACCAAATTATAACGATCCCGCCCCCAACTCGGGGCGGCGATGCTCCTTCCCTACACTTTATTAGTATAACCAAGCAGTATAGTAATATCACTACATCACAGGCGTAGGCTCGCACGGCCACACACCCCGTGCACTCAGGGCACATTCTCTGTGATCACGGTCAAAGTCCGCCGACTCACCACCATCCCTTTGGATGGCCACAACTCGTGAGCATTTGGTATTTCTGGCCACTGCCTAAGACCCTCAATCTATGCCAACGGTAAGTGCCAAGTAACTTTAGGTCTCTTTAACAGAACGACATAGAGCGGGTACGGTTCCGCCTGACCCTTGCTCACACCGCAACGTTAATTTAAAACATATGCGCGGGTCAAACTTTCCCGAGTCCCAAATCGTTTACACACAACACATAACCCAGTTATGTTCAAGTTGGCTCCCAGGCACACATGTTTGGCAGAATCATGCATCTGCCCAGTTTTTCGGGTGCACCTTTGGGTTAATCCACAAGGCTCCCTGTTGCAATCTACCACGTAGAAAAACCCAAAAAAAAAAATTCGCACGGAGTCTTCTCCGGCCATTTATGCAATGCAACATCACCGATCCAGACCAACATGTCCGGATAGACTTCACACATCATGCCTATGTCCGTTCTCGATTACGGACTCTACACAACGGGGACTTCACATATCTACCCGAAGGAACGCCTCGAACTCACCACAAACTCACGAGAGCGGGCTTCCTATGCAAAAGAAGAAGAGCTTCACATACTCAAGTAGAGAATCGTTACCCTAGCATTCTTCCTTGGCGCCATGGAAATGTAAGCGGATGAAAAGCACCGCACTCTCTTTGCCTTCATAGATCCGAATTCGGCTCGCGATTTGGAGCTCTGAAGCCCCTCCAAGGACTGGATCTAGGTTTCTTCTTCCTCCTTTGCTCTCCCCTCTCTCTAGAATTTAGAGAGAGAACCAGCGACAGAAAATAAGGGTTTTGAAACCATGTACATGGGTATAACCCAATCAGATTAATCACCAGCCGTCGGATCCCACAAAATGGAAATGCACGGCTACGATCCAGGTCTGACCTGGATAAATGGGGCTAAGCACCGCACAGTTCACCAATCCGGAGCAAGACACGTCCGCGACCAATCAAATTGTGTTGGGACATTTAGTCAAGATCCCGCCGAAACCTCTGTGTCGACACTCCGCGTCGACAGAGTCAAACACGCCACAATCGCCCCGCGCTCGACGATCGTCGAGCCCAGATCGCTGAATGCTGCCAAATCATCGAACAGAGTTCCCTGGCAAAATCGTCGAACGCAGCCAGATCGTCAAACGGAGATCCCTGACAAAATCGTCGAACGCAGATCCCTGGAAAAATCGTCGAATGCAGATCCCTGGCAAAATTGTCGAACGAAAATCAGTGGCAAAATCGTCGAACGCAGATCCCTATCAAAATCGTCGAACGCAGATTTCTAGAAAATCGTCGAACGCAGATTTTGGCTAAATTATCGAACGCAGATTGCTGGAAAATCGTCGAACGGTCATGACACGCCCGTAACAACCAGCCGTGTACGTTGTTCGACGATCGTCGACCCAAGATCGTCGAACGCTGGCCAGATCGTCGATCCCAGATCGCTGGCCTGATAGACGAACGAACACGACACGCCCTGGGACACGCCCATATCCCAGGCCGTGTACCCCCTGCCAAATACCAAATTTGGCCCAAAACGCCTCCCGTCGCTCTTTTGAGTTTCGGGGCGTTACAGAGATGGTGGGAGGGATTTAAGATGATCACAGACGTCTGATCTCCTGGAGGAGATCAGACGGCGGTGATCAAATCCCGACGATAGAAGTTCAAGGGCTTCTGCCATCGTTACCCGGTGTTCGTCATGCCACGGATCTAGGTATCTTCTTCCTCCATTGCATGTGCTTGATTTTCATAAACACCATATCCTATAAGCTAAACTCCACTGGTTGGTGTCGCGCATCATAGTATTTGTCCTGCCAGCTCTGCGCTTCCCGCATTCGATCTTGGATTAGTCATATCGTTGTCGTAGTATCATCAATATAAGCAACTCCTAGGGCTTTCGGGTCTTCATCCTAAGTCCAAGTTAACAGGGTTTAGCAATGTAACGCCCCAAGTATCTTAAAGCAGGAAATGGTTCCTTTGAGATACCTTCCGGGAGTAGGGTTAACACTGGCGGAAGTGAAGCTATTTAAGCCTGTATACCTCTCTGTGAGGTATCGCATGGCGGTAGCATCAGGCATCAAGATCGTCAAGAGCGTAGTATTCATGTGATGCATCATCTGCTGCACGGCGGTAGGTTGTTATCAAGCGGTGGTAGCAGGGCTGATTTATTTGGAAAGGCTCTCAGGGAGCTACTGCCTAGCAGTAGGGTTAGAGCTGTTAGTAGCTGTTCTTTTGTCATTTCTACATTGGTCACGAGATGAACTAGCTATCGCCCGTGATAGTAAGTTATCACAGGCCAGTAGCAGAATAGTTATGATGTGGACACGTGTTAGCGTGTGTTTGGAGGTTTTGAACGATGGCTTACCGGACAAGCTAACGCTTGAGCTACCGTACGTTGGTAACTTGCTACCGCGCGGCGGTAATGCTCATAAATAGAAATCTAGAGCAAATTGTGGTCATTCGTGGGTTTTTGATTGAGATCTGATGATGGGGTGTCATCCCATATGGTATAAGGTCGGGACATGACATTTCTTCTTCATTTGATCCCAAGGCATTCTCTTTTTAAGAGTTAGAGAGAGGGGTGCGTGAAGGAAGAGGAAGAAGAAGGATATTCTACCATTGTTGGAGCTTCAAAGCTCTGATTCGCAAGCTGAGTTTGGATCCGTGTGGGTAAGACCATTGTAGTCATTTTCATTCCGGCAAGATCTTTGTCGATGGCGCCGAAATGAACTTCAAGGGTAATTATCTTTCTTCTTGGGCATGTGAAGTCATTTGTTTTGGCACATCAGGGTAGAGGCTCTACGAGCATGTAGATGAGGTTCTCCCGATGGGTAGATTGGTTGTATCCTCATTGTCTTTGCATTTAGAATTCGGAATCGAAGTACGGAATAAGCATGCTGTGTGAAGCCCATCTATACAGGTTGGTCTGTGTTAACCCAGAAATCGGCGATCCTTCCCAAAGTAGCCAGTTGGCAAGTCGCTATCCTCAGTTTCTCCATATTAATCGCGACAAGTCCCAAGTGTAGGCAGACAGCTTTCACTATCCGCCTAGGTCTCCTAGCAACAGCATGCCCTGCGGGACGGCGGGCTATTCCCATAGCTCACCCTCGCAGGCCATGCGGTTAGGCCCGCTAACCGTGCAGTGCTTTTCCTTGTAGGAGGCAGCCTACCATCAGGGTCCCGGCCGCAGGAGGGCGCCCGCTTCGCAGCTAGTCAAGCAGACTCCCCCCGGAGTCCGCCCAGGCCGCCCGCAGGGGGGCAGCCTCCACTCCAGTCGGGCGGACTCCACCCGGAGTCAGCCCAGGCCGACCGCAAGGGGGCTGCCCCGTCCAGCCGGGCGGACTCCCCCCGGAGTCCGCCTAGGCCGCCCGCAAGGGAGCTGCCCGGCCTGCCGGGCGGACTCCAACCGGAGTCCGCCCCGGCCGCCCGCAAGGGGGCGGCCCGGCCTGCCGGGCGGACACCACCCGGAGTCCGCCCCGACCGCCCACTAGGGGGCGGCCCGGCCTACCGGGCGGACTCCACCCGTAGTCCGCCCAGGCCGCCCGCAATGGGGCAGCCCGGCCTGCCGGGCGGACTCCACCCGGAGTCCGCCCAGGCCGCCCGCTAGGGGGCGGCCCCGGCCTGCCGGGCGGACTCCACCCGGAGTCCGCCCAGGCCGCACGCAAGGGGGAGGCCCGGCTTGCCGGGAGGACTCCACCCGTAGTCCGCCCAGGCTGCCCACTAGGGGGCGGCCCCGGCATGTCGGGCGTACTCCACCCGGAGTCCGCCCAGGCCGCCCACAAGGGGGAGGCCCGGCCTGCCGGGCGGACTCCACCCGGAGGCCGCCCAGGATGCCTACTAGGGGGCGGCCCCTGCCTGCCGGGCGGACTCCACCCGGAGTCCGCCCCGGCCGCCGGCAAGGGGGCGGCCCGGCCTGCCAGGCGGACTCCACCCGGAGTCCTCCCAGGCCGCCCACAAGGGGGAGGCCATGCCTGCCGTGCGGACTCCACACGGAGTACGCCCAGGCCGCCCGTTAGGGGGCGGCCCGGCCTGCCGGGCGGACTCCACCCGGAGTCCGACCAGGCCGCCTGCTAGGGTGCGGCCTCCGTTCTCTCCCGGCCTCCTGCCACCTTCTTCGCCAGCCGACCTGGAGGGCTCCATTTTCCATTCCGCGGAGTCCGCGCATGTCGTCATGCTGACGTAACTGGGCCCCGCTTCTTGAAGATCTTCCCCGGGCCAATAAATATCCCATGATGCCTCTCATTCTGGGGTTCAAGAGGTGGAGACAAGGCCTGCCAGCAGACCCTGTGGACTCAGTTTTCCTGTCAGCTCAGTCCTCCACAGCTTACCTGCAGCTTGCCAGCAGACTCTACAGACTCAGTATTCCAGTCCTCCAGCTGCTAGAAACCTCTTTTACTTAGTCTCTGGCAGCTTCTTTTCTTTAGTCTCTGGCAACTTCTCCTCCCTTAGCCGCCAGCTTCCCTTTGTACCCCTTTAGTGCTTTGTTGTGAAGGTGTACTAGTAAGCTTGTAACTCTCGCTATTAATCAAAGGAAAGCTCGTCGCAAGAGTGGCATTTAGGCCGCAACGGGCGAAGTCTGTTGTTGCCGCTGTTAGAGGCCCCCTCTCCTTGCTCAACAAGACTTGCTCTCTGCTCAGCAAGCCTTGCCCTCTACTCAGCTTAGCTTCCTCTCGGCAACCAACCTGCAAGCGCAACCGTCATATTAACCATCTACTCGACATCTCCTGATCAACCTCCTCCTTCTCTTGATCAACCCTCTCTGTTGATCAAGCCTCTCCTCTATCCCCGCAACCTCCTTGACAAGCTGTTTGCTCCACTCTCGAGCACTCAGAAGTTTTCTTTCCTTCACCCCTCTTCCTCTCCTAGCTTGTGAGACCGAACACCCCCTTTGTGTTAGCTGGTTGGTGCCCCGCGACGTTTTCGCGCATCAACAGTTAACACGCGACCTTCAGTTCCGGTCAGACGGTGAACAACGACAGTTAACCATGTCAGATCATCACTCAGCCGAGAACCTTGCACCAAGTCCCAGTAAAGATCCTCTCTGGGAAGCCTTTAAGAAGTCGCGCCGTGAGAATGCTCAACAGTTCCAAGCAATCGACAAAATCCTTGTTGCAATCACGCAGCAACTAGGCGCTCCTCCAGCAATAGCTTCAACTGCTCCAGCTGCTCCAATCAACCCAACACCATCATCGGAGCATCAGCAAGCTTATTCTCAAGCTTGCCCGCCGTTCTATCCGCCTTACACCTCAACCTTTCCGCAAGGGCCTGCAGCCCCTTTGCTATCTCAAGACGAAGAGTTCGACGCTCGCCAAAACCTCTTCCGGGGAGCAGCCCGGGGAAGTCCTGCAAGATTTCTCAACTTTCAAGGAAGTCATCCTTGCCCCCCAGCTCCTGCCTTTGCTCCTACAGCGGCTTTTCCCTTCTATTCCCCTGCTTCCTTTGCAGCTACAGCCTATGCTCCCTTTAATCCTTCTGTTGTGGGAGAGCAGGAAGAGCCATTACCCTTTACCGAGAGTGTTCACTATGAACCTACTCCAACTAACTTTAGAGAGCCCCGATTACCCATCTATACCGGAGAGAATGATCCAGTAAACCATCTGCAAGCTTTTGAGTCAGCTGTTGCTCTCAAGACTCTTACAAATGCAACTAAATGCAAGCTCCTTGTGACAACCTTTGATGGGCAAGTGAGGGACTTGTTCTAAGGCCTCCGTCCTCACTCCATCACTTCCTTCGTCGATCTACGGAGGGAGTTTCTTCTCAGATTCTCTACCTCCACTAAGAGAAATGGGGGTCCTGAAGCCCTCTTTGAGATCAAGCAGCGTGGAAATGAAACTTGGTCTCAGTTTGTTGATCGATTCCAATGAGAGATTTTGGACATCCAAGTTACTGATCAAGAAATGTACAGAGTGGCTCTTATCCACGGTCTTCGTTAAGGGCCTCTCAAATTTGAAGCCAATGTCCGTGCTCCAAGGACATACCAAGAGTTGATTTCTCTAGCCAACTCATATATCCGAGGCGAAAAGAGCAACCCAGGCTTCGTCTCCAAGCTCTTATCCGAGAAAGATCCGTTTCACAAGCAGCCTCCGAGGTCTCCTTACAATCATTTCCCAACTCACTCAAGGAAGGAGAGAAGGATTCAATGTCATCGATACTCCTTCCCGAGCCGCGATCGTGCTCAAGATTCATTGTTACCACTAGCTCCTTCTTCTCAAGAAGCAGCAGTTCATCAGCAGCAAGACGATGACTTGCATGAGTCTGATCTTGATGAAGCTGTGCTAGAAGTAAGCCAAATCATGAGAGACAGGGCAAACTACAAGAAGCCCTATCGACCAGCCGATCAGAGGTCTAGAAACTCAGAGCCTTATTGCGAATTTCACAAAGAACCAGGTCACCTAACAGAAGACTGCCGAGCATTCCGGCAACTTGTGCAAATGATGCTTCGGCAGGGAAAGATGCATGACCTGTTTCCCAAGGAAGAATGCCCTGATCCATCAACTTCAAAGGGCAAAGAAGTTGCAGACGTTCCTTGCTCCTCAAGAGGAGTGAACCAAGTCGAAGAGCCTCCTCTCCTCGTTATTAACCCAGTCGTCGAATGATTCGATGTCAATGACGAGGTCGTGCTTGGAAGGCTATTCTAAGCAAGCGATGGACTTCACAGTCCTCCAAAGATCCTAACAACCTTCATGGGTTATCTCAACCCTTGATCTCTCTCTCTTCGAACATTTTCATTTTACCAAACACTTCTCAGTGTTCATTTCTTGCTTTTCAACAAAGCTTTTTATCAGGGATCTCATACTGACACAGTTCCCTTCTTGTAATGCCCCTTCATCTCTTTCTCTCTCTTAGAGATCGCTACGCCAATGAGATATCACCGAGACTAAAACGTTCCATCCGTAGTTTGTTCTTGCACCACCGCTTCGACCACATATGGTGGGAGTATACCCATATGTGTAGTGGGAGCAGTTCAATCACGATGTTGGGCTTCAGATTTCGGATCCTAGCCAGCATCTGACACGGAGTGTGTGCTAGGGGAGCCCCATGTGTTAGCTCTGTTGTGCTTTACAAAGGATACATTACAGTTATGATGATCTTTGCTTGACAAGCAATGACGATCAAGCGTAGCCTTGTCTCTTCTATCATCACCTAACTGTGATGGCTGAACACTCTGGTATTCTCGATCCGTGCCTTCTCGGGTTCCCACAACTCCACTGATCAATCCACAGACAAGCTATAGGCCTCTTGGAGCAATTAGTCTCGTTGATCAGTGATGCTTGTGCCCAAGGCAAGAGAGGAGTGCTTCTAGCGATCCTTCTCAGGATTTTTTATTGCTATTCTCTTTTGAGCCCTCCTAGAGGATGCGCGGCCTGCCCGCTTTGACTAGGACTATGCTCGGGATGATTTTCTCAGGCAGAACGATGCATAAGGCCCACGGGGAACACCTGTGGCGGCATCCAGCCTTCTTTAGTCCTTCCGAGAATAGACCACTTTGTTGTCAATTGCCTTCTTTCACAAGTGAATAGGTTAATCCAACCTACCAAAAGAATTCCAGCATTCATTTTGCTTATGTCCATCCAGCCATATCAATAGTTAACACTTGTAAGCCTTCTCTTCACAGGTACTTGCAAGTTATCTTCATGCCTTGTTTGCTTCTAACTCTTCTCCTTGCAGAGGTTAGAAAACCTTTGCAAGCCTTCTCCACAGGTACTTGCAAGCTCTTTTCATACATATATTGTCTGCTTCTAACTCTTCTCTTTGTAGAGAACAACAGCCACCTGCAAGCCTCATACAGGTACTTGCAGTTTAATTCATTATTCTATGTCTGTTGTTCGCTCTTCTCTTTGTAGTGGTTAGCAGACGCCTGCGAGTCACTTTCAGGTACTTGCAGCTTATTTTTGAATGCAATATCTGCTCCTAACTCTCTTCTTGCAGAGATCAGCGGACCCTTGCAAGTTTCTTCACAGGTACTTGCAATTTGTGCACATATATCATGTTTGTTCTTAACTCTCATTTTGCAGAGATCAACCAACACTTGCGAGCTCCATTCAGGTACTTGCAAGTTACTTTCATGTACTATGCGTACTCTTAACTCTTCTTTTGCAGAAAACAGCAAAGATTTGCAAGTTCTTTCCAGGTACTTGCAACTCATTTTTCTTCATTCTTGTATACTCTTTATCCTTCCTTTTTTGTAGAGGATAACGGGTGCTTGCTAGCCTCCATCAGGTACTTGCTCGTTATTATGCTTTATGTTTTCCTCTCACTTCTATTTTGAAGAACTTAATGGAAGACACACCTTCTTCATTTTGCAAAAGCAAACTCAGGTACGCACTCGATGTACCACCCATACATGCCTACCCTAACTTTCCTCTTGCAGGAAAATAGACAGGAAGCACCAAACTTCTAAGGAGAGTCTTCAGGTTCTATCTCTCCTTGCTCCCCTTGTCTCTTCTTCCTTTGGGGTGGTTCACGAATTTCGTGGGTCTCCAACTTTTTCGAAGTTCTTTTCGGAACTTGAAAAAGTGCGGGGATTATGTTAACCCAGAAATCGGCGATCCTTCCCAAAGTAGTCAGCTGGCTAGTCGCGATCCTCAGTTTCTCCCTATTGATCGTGACAAGTCCCCAGTGTAGGCCGACAGTTTTCCCTGTCCGCCTAGGTCTCCTAGCAACCGCATGCCCTGCGGGACAGCGGGCTATTCCCATAGCTCACCCTTGCAGGCCATGCGGTTAGGCCCGCTAAGCGTGTAGTGCTTTTCCTTGCAGGAGGCAACCTACCATCAGAGTCCTGCACACAGGAGGGCGCCCGCTTGGCAGCTAGTCAAGCGGACTCCACCCGGAGTCTGCCCAGGCCGCCCGCAGGGGGGCGGCCTCTGCTCCAGCCGGGTGGACTCCACCCGAAGTCCGCCCAGGCCGCCCGCAAGGGGGCTGCCCGTCCAGTCGGGCGGACTCCCCCTGGAGTCCACCCAGGACGCCCACAAGGGGGCGGCCTGGCGTGCCGGGCGGACTCCACCTGGAGTCCGCCCAGGCCGCCCGCAAGGGGGCGGCCCGGCCTGTCGGGCGGACTCCACCCGGAGTCCGCCCCGGCCGCCCGCTAGGGGGTGGCCCGGCCTGCCGGGCGTACTCCACCCGGAGTCCCCCCAGGACACCCGCAAGGGGGCGGCCCGGCCTGCCGGGCTGACTCCACCCGGAGTCCGCCCAGGCCACCCGCAAGGGGGCGGCCCGGCCTGCCGGGCGGACTCTACCCGGAGTCCGCCCAGGCCGCCCGCTAGGGGGCGGCCCCGGCCTGCCGGGCGGACTCCACCCAGAGTCCGCCCAGGCCGCCCGCAAGTGGGCGGCCCGTCCAGTCGGGCGGACTCCCCTAGAGTCCGCCCAGGCCGCCCGCAAGGGGGCAGCCCGGCTTGCCAGACGGACTCCACCCGGAGTCCGCCTAGGCCGCCCGCAAGGAGGCGGCCCGGCCTGCCGGGCGGACTCCACCCGGAGTCCGCCCCGGACGCCCGCTAGGGGGCGGCCCGGCCTACCGGGCGGACTCCACCCGTAGTCCGCCCTGGCCACCGGCAAGGGGGCGGCCCGGCCTGCCGGGCGGACTCCACCCGGAGTCCGCCCAGGCCGCCCACAACGGGGAGGCCCGGCCTGCCGGGCGGACTCCACCCAGAGTCTGCCCAGGCCGCCCGCTAGGGGGCGGCCCGGCCTGCCGGGCGGACTCCACCCAGGCCGCCCGCTATGGGGCGGCCTCCGTTCTCTCCCGGCCTCCTGTCGCCTGCTTCGCCCGCCGACCTGGCGGACTCCATTTTCCAGTCCGTGGAGTCCGCGCAGGTCGTCATGATGACGTCACTGGGCCTCGCTTCTTGAAGATTTTCCTCGGGCCTATAAATAGCCCCTGATGCCTCTCATTCTGTGGTTCCAGAGGTGGAGACAAGGCCTGCCAGCAGACCCTGCGGACTCAGTTTTCCTGTCCACGCAGTCCTCCACAGCTTACCTGCAGCTTGCCAGCAGACTCTGCAGACTCAGTTTTCCAGTCCTCCAGCTGCTAGCAGCCTCTTTTACTTAGTCTCTGGCAGCTTCATTTCTTTAGACTCTAGCAACTACTCCTCCCTTAGCTGCCAGCTTCCCTTTGTACCCTTTTAGTGCTTTGTTGTGAAGGTGTACTAGTAAGCTTGTAACACTCGCTTTTAATCAAAGGAAAGCCCGTCGCAAGAGTGACATTTAGGCCGCGACGAGAGAAGTCTGTTGTTGCCACTGCTAGCGGCCCCCTCTCCTTGCTCAGCAAGCCTTGCTCTCTGCTCAGCAAGCCTTGCCCTCTGCACATCTCAGCTTCCTCTCGGCAACCAACGTGCAAGCGCAACCGTCATATTAACCGTCTGCTCGACAGCTCCTGATCAACCTCCTCCTTCTCTTGATCAAACCTCTATGTTGATCAAGCCTCTCCTCTATCCCCACAACCTCCTTGACAAGATGTTTGCTCCACTCTCGAGCACTTAGAAGCTTCTTTCCTTCACCCCTCTTCCTCTCCTAGCTTGTGAGACCGAACACCCCCTTCGTGTTAGCTGGCTGGTGCCCCGCGACATTTTCGCGCATCAACAGTCTGGATTGGTGATGATTGTATATACGTTGGAGAAGACTCCGTGGTAAATGTGTGGTTTTCAGAGTTGCAGGGTGTGCAGGTTGTTATAGAGAGAGTACTAGAGGACTCCATGAAAACACCCATTTGGAGGGGAAGAAACGATAGTCTATCCCCTACTATATGGCGGTAGTGCTAGCACCAGTGGTAGCTCCCAGTGAGCTATGAGGCCCTGTATCTCGGAGACTTGGGGTCCATTATGAATTTGAGGCCTGTCTCATGGAGGCCTGGGGGTCAATGTGAAAGTGAGCCCTATCTCTTAGAGACCTGGGGGCCATTGTGATGAGTTGAGATTCTGAGGGGCCCAGCTTAGGCGTCTGCGAGTATCAGCCTTGGAACATAATGTGGCTATATATCGTTAATGGGCAAGAGAAGGCTGACCCGCATCGAGGCTTCTGAGCCCGACGGTTTGTGCAACGGGATGTGGCTGACCTGTACCCACCTTATGGCGATCGGCTTGTAGTGAGTCAGTGGCTTGAATCTCAGCATGACTTTGCCATAACATAGGGAGAGTCTTAGGCTTCTAGCTGAAAAGACTATAATGCTCAAGCAGGTGGGGCTTTAATCTCATCATACCGAAAGAGAATGCTCATGTGCGAGGAGGCCCAATTCATAGTTATACTTGTGGCAAGATAGGACACATAGCCCGAGAATGTCTAAGTGTCCCTCCAAGAACAGAGAAAAAGGCAAGAGAATCTTATGCTGAGAAAGGGAAGGCGGTGGAGTCAACCGTGTCCAATCATGCTCTAGCCCATCCCAGAGTCTACAACCTGGGCCCGTAGGAGGCCATTAAGCAAGGCGATGTGGTTACATGTATGTCTTAGATTTTAGTTGTAATGCTTTCTATACCTTACACCTTATGCATGTTCTTATGATTGTCGTGGTTTCGGCTTTGTCTTAATCTTGGAGTGTCCGACGAGAGCACTGTTTGATATAGGAGCATCAAACTCCTTTTTGTCTGAAGATTTCACAATGTGTATCAGAGTTCCTTGGGGACTACACCTTTAAGATTCATTACGTTCCTGGCAAAGGAAATACTATTGCAGATGGGCTAAGTCGGAGGATTCCTACACAGGACAACTGGATACAGATGCACGACGAGTGTCTTATTCAAGATTTGGTGGCCTTGGAGATCTCTTGTGTTGATAGTGTAACACCCCCTATCCGTCGCATAGCATATAACAGTAGGTCCGGCCGGGGCCCGACACCATATGTAACAGCCCAAAGTTCAGAAACAGGAAATTTTTGGGTGACACGGCCTGGGACACGGGCGTGTCCCAGGGCGTGTCAGGTGACACGGCCTGCGACACGGGCGTGTCAGGTTGTGTCGACGATTGGGCTTTGTCTCGACGATTTTTTTGGTCTCGATGATTCGTCGAGAGAGGCACACGGCCCAGGACACGGGCGTGTCCAAGGCCGTGTCGCATTCTCGACGATTTTTGCTCGACGATCGTCGAGTGTCGAGAAGTGCGTGTCGAGTGTTGAATACGGCCTGTGACACGGGCGTGTCACAGGGCGTGTCAAATCAGGCGACGAACTCAGCCAGCCGAGGATTTCGACAGGGCGTGTCTTTGTGCCGTGTCTAGGCACACGGCCTGGGACACGGGAGTGTCACAGGCCGTGTGAAGTCTCGGGATGATTTGGGATTTTTTTCACCCAGGTACACGGCCACAGACACGGGCGTGTCTGAAGGCGTGTTGGTGACACGGCCAATGACACGGGCGTGTCCCGTGGGCGTGTCACTGGTTTGGATAAGTCGGTTGACCCCCGCTTGAGGCACACGGCCAGGCACACGGCCGTGTTCGAAGCCGTGTCGGGTCAAAATGTGTGTTTTTGGCAGAATCGTGGCGTCCATTCCTTCAGTCTGGATCCAAGGGCTGAAAGCTCTTCTTCTTTTTCCTTAAGGGCCGAAGTCAGAGAATTATTTCTCATTCTCTTTGGCCTTAACCTTTCTTCAAGTGAAGAGAGAGAGAGAGAGAAAAGAGGAGGAAGAAGAGAAGGGGGGCTGTTGTTGGTGGTGCTGCGGTTTACCGGCGAGAGATCCGAAGCCAGCGTTGCGGAGGAAACGCTCTTGCGAGTCTTGCAAGCAAGCTTTCAAGCCATGGCACCGAAGCGATCGTCAAGGGTAACGACTTTTCTTCCTAGCCATGTGAAGGCTTCTGTTTTGGCATATCTTTTGATTCCCCCACCAAGAGGTGGCTGCTTTTGGGAGTCGTTTGGGTGGATGCTTGAAATCCCCTTTGTATTGCATATAGATCCGGAAATGGAGTACGGAATAGGCATGCTGTGTGAAGCCCATCTGGACAGGTTGGTCTGGATTGGTGATGTTGCATACGAACCGGAGAAGACTCCGTGCTAAACGTGTAGTGTTAAGGAGTCTACGGGTTATACCTGCGAAAAGGAGTAGCAGGAAGTACTGGGGTGGTAGCCCAGGAAAATAGCCTTGTGCTGATGTTGGGTCCAACCTGTGGATGAGGCACAGGAAGTACTGGTGGGACCAGGAAAGGCCCTTTTTGTGATGCTTGATGTCATAGGGTGTCCACTTGTGGAGCGAGTCACAGGAAGTACTGGTGTGCCCAGGAAAGACCCCTGACATTTGTAATTTGCGGTGTCCACCTGTGACGGGAATTACAGGAAGTACTGGTGCGCCCAGGAAAGACCCGCTGTTGCTGTGAGGAAATGGGTATAGTGAATTACCCAGGCTTGAATGCCAGGAACAGGATTGGTGAGACCGACCCGTGCCTTTGATATAGCCATGAGTACGCTGCACGCGGAAAGGGCAAGGCGATTTGAGCAACGGGGGGTGGAGGATCCGACCTGCGCTATGTCCGTCTGACGTGAGACCAAAAGTGCGGTCTGTTGGAGCGCATAGCAAGAGTCTTCGGCCTGCGCGCCATGACACAAAGGGGGGCTACGGGCCATCCCGGTGTCCGAGGACTAACTCCGGCTGCACGCCATGGAGTAAATGCTCAAGAGAGTTACCGTTGGGTGATAACCCTGATACGGTGGTGGGCAAGAGGTTGCCAGAACACCAAGAATATGCCCTGAGTGCACGGACCGTTGAGCCGGGTGGCGGACGGTTGTGATGGCTTGTGTGCGTGAAAGCACTTTTGATGATATAGCTTGCCATACTTGTGATATGATATGCCTGCAGGGAAAATACCGCTGCCCCGAGAGAAGGGGTAGGGTTGTTATAATTTGGTCAGCTGAACGCTGACCGTTGCTTTTGTTTGCCACCGGTGGGTGGATTGTCCCTTGCACAGGTACTGGAGAGCCGAGCGGGACGAAACGAGGTTGATGCCCCTGCTGGTGTTGCTGCTGCTGTTAGCTGCTAGCCCTCGAAGGCTATTGTGTTCTTTTGCGTGTTTTCTTTTAGTGTGGCCGGCCTGCGCGCCAATCTGTTTTAGGCCACTGTTTGAAAGCCCTGTAAGGCCATAAGGCCAACTCTTTTGACATGGTGTAAGACATTCCTATATGTATATAAAATGTGGCATTTTATGTTTGGACATTCATGAGGAGTTCAAGTAGTTTAGGCTTCCGCTAGAATGCTTGTGATAGGTGCGATTGCGCTGCTCTGGTATCATCCTGTACCTTCACCGACTGTTTTGTGGTATATCCTGTGGGGCCCCGGCCGGACCTTCTAGAATATATCATATGAACGGATGGGGTTGTTACATTTTTGGTATCGGTTGTCTTGGTCTTTCCCTCTCGAAGTCGTGGCCGACTTCTTTTGTGGGGTGGCGAGCACGTGGTTGTGCACACCAAAGTCTACGAATGAACTCCTGAATGTCCATGATAGGAATGCATTTTTGTATGTTTGAGGAACCTGCGTGTTCCTATTTTGTGTTGTTTGCTTGGGTACGACCGCTAATGTGTGTGTCTTGTCCACCTTTAGGTGACACGAAGTGGAGCTGGGCCGTCTGAGCCCCAGCGTTCTGATGAAAGTACGACACCAGCTTCGGTGCCTACACCTCCACCGTCTGCGGAACATGTCCGTTTAGTTGCGGAGGCCTTATTTACCATGATCCAAGGTCAGCCACTTAGGCAAGAACAAGAGGCTGTGAGGCCAGAACAGGTGGTGGCAAGGCCTGAACCTGTCGTGGAAGTGGTTCCTCGAGCGGCTGAGAAGCAGCTAACACGGTTTATGAGTTTCCATCCGCCTACGTTCTCGGGAGCGGGAACCCCGACGCAGGCTGAGGATTGGTTATCGCGCGTCAAGCGAGTGATGACAGCGATAGGAACGGCGGAACATCAGAAAGTTACCTTAGCCACCTTCTTGCTTGAAGGAGAAGCGCGTTTATGGTGGGATGAGATGGAGTTGCATCATTTGGCGGGTCGTCCGTTAACCCAAGTGTCGATGGAAGAATTCTCCCGGCTCTTCCTGGCGAAGCACCTTCCTGTGGCTCAGCGGATAGCCATGGAAAATGAGTTCCAACGGTTGACCCAAGGCGATGGCAGTGTTGATGCCTTTTTGCATGAATTTACTCGCTTGGGGCGATATGCGGGTTCGATATTTGCTGATGAGCAGCGGAAGACCAACAGGTTCTATGAAGGACTGAGGGACGAGTTGAGGTTCCTTGTGTCCAGTTCTGTGAACCAAGGTTTCCAAGTGTTGGTTGACACTGCAACGGCGTTGGAAAAGGACATGAAGAGGGTGCAGGGGAAGAGAGCGTTGGTGATGACGCAACCAGAGTGGAAGGCGCCCCGATCGGGAAAGTCATTTTATAAGAAGAGATGGGGCAAGAAGTCCAAGCCTAGTGGACAAGCTCCTTCATCAGTTGCATCGGGAGCAACATCAGGGGCAACCTCTAAGCCAGAAACTCGTACCTGCTTCAATTGTGGTAGGATGGGGCACATTGCGCGAGATTGCCGGATGCCGCCAAAGAGTGAAAAGAAGGCGGGAGCATCTTATGCGGAAAAAGGAAAGGCGGTGGTGGATTCCTCTGCCTCGCAGGCGTAACCCCGAGTCTACAATCTTGGCCTGCAGGATGCCATCAAGCAGAGTGACGTGGTCACAGGTATGAGTTTAGTTTTGCTTATGCTATTGTTTGTATGCTTAGCTTAGTACCCCTATGTTTGTGGTTTGTGTGTGTGACATGTTTGTCATAGGCTTTGTGATGATTCGGGACACGCTGGCGCGAGCACTGTTTGATACAGGGGCATCGCATTCTTTTTTATCGAGTGAGTTTCTTACGCGGCTTGGGATACCCAGTCGTGCAAAGACAGATAGCGTCAGAGTGGTGTTGCCGAATGGATGTTGGATGCTTGCGGATCAAGCTTGCGATGTGGCGGTTCATTTGGGAAGTCGGGATTTTTGTTTAACCGCATTTGTTTTGCCAATTTCGGAATTCGATGTGATTTTTGGGATGGATTGGCTTGCGGAGCAGCATGCTATGATCGATTGCCAGTCGAAAGAAATCACGTTGGGCCAGAAGACCGAACAGGAGACCAAGTTCGCGGGTATGCGAGGAGTGAGCGGGACGTTGATGTCTGCACTCCAGGTAGTCAACGCTGTTCGGAAGGGTGCGGAGTGTTACTTTGCACTAATTCAGGCTGTTGAGCCTAAGGCCACTTTGTGCGAGGTTCCGATTGTGGCAGAATTTACTGATGTGTTTCCCGCGGATCTCCCTGGGCTACCACCCCAGCGGGAGATTGACTTCACAATTGAGTTGGTGCCAGGTGCGAAACCCGTGGCCCGCTCGCCATATCGCATTGCGCTTAAAGAGATGGCTGAGTTGAAGGTTCAACTACAAGAAATGTTAGAGCAAGGTTATATCCGCCCAAGTATGTCACCTTGGAGCGCGCCTGTGCTTTTTGTAAAGAAGAAAGATGGTGGGTTACGGTTGTGTATTGATTACCGTGAATTGAATAAGCTGACCGAGAAGAATAAGTATCCTATACCTCGGATTGATGAATTATTTGATCAGCTAGTTGGCTCGACCGTCTATTCGAAGTTGGACCTTGTTGAAGTATTAGACCGGGCGGCTTGGCGGTCTGATCTAGCGGTTTGTTGACCGAGCGGCTTAGCGGTCTGATCCCCGCAGTTTGTAGACCGGGCGGTCTGTCGGTCTACCTCTGCGGTTTGTTCTACCCTGCTGGAGTTGCCGAGCGGTTAGCCCACCTGTCTAACCGCGCGGCCTATGCGGTCTCCATTATTCTAGCCGCCCAGTACTGTAAATGTTTAGTCCCACATTGTTTGTATACTCTCTTTCTTATCTCCTCCATTCTATATAAGGGAGGCCATACCTTTGTAAATGATATCTTTTTTGGATAATAAAATTTCAATTATTCAAAAGTTTGTTCTCTTGTTCTCTACTTTTTGCTTCTTGTTCTCTACTTTCTAACATGGTATCAGAGCGAGGTTGTCATGCTGCGGGGGTGTGTTGAGATTATATTAGCCAGCATGACACGTGTGTGTGGGACCGCATGTTTGGGCTTTCCCCATCGCGTTCCAGGTCTGGGTGTTGACCCCGGTGGGCCCCCTTGTGTGGCGGAATATCCCCGCGGTCATGTGGTTGGGGTTAATCCCACACCGCCTGCAGACTTCTCCCCTTTGTGTTCATGTACCCCGCCACCCTTCATCTCAACACCTGGGTTTTGAGATGAACTAATGGGTTGGCGGGTTCTAACATGGTATCAGAGGACACGGTCATTTCCTCTTGATTCTGTGCGCCCTCTGTTGTTCGCGGCTTCTTTTCCGCGCTCTGCGACTTGATTCGCGGCTTGCCCTCTCTTCTATCCGCGCGGCCTGTTTCTATCCGCGCGGCTTGGTTCTGTCCGCCAATCTGTTCGCGCGGCTTTCTCCTTCTCCTTGTTGTCGCAGCGACCTGTTTCGTTGTCGCCGCGCTCCTTGTTCTTTCTTGCCTCTCTGACTTCCTAGTCGTTGCGGCCTGTCCCTGTCCCTGTCCGCGTGTGTATTGTGTCTCTACTCGCGGATTGCTGCTGTGATCTGCCTGACCGTGCGGGTTGTTCCTTTCTCACCCGCATCTTGGTCGCGGTCGCCAGCTTTTCTCCTCTTTTCTGTTCGCTCGGGCTTCTCAGTTCGTGCGACTTCTTCCCCGCCGAGCCTTTGACCACCTTCTAGCCGCTGCTGTGATCTGCCTGACCGTGCGGGTTGTCTCTTTCTTACCCGCATCTTGGTCGCGGTCACCTGCTCTTCTCCTCTCTTCTGTTCGCTCGGCCTTTTCAGTCCGCGCGACCTCTTCCCCGCAGTGTCCCTTTCTAGCCGCTACTATTCGCGCGGCTTCCTCTGTTTTTCTAACCGCTCCTGTTCGTGCGGCTTCTTCTGCTTCCGGGTTCTATGACTACCTCCGGTCTCACCACTACTCCTGCAGCTCCTTCTCCTCCTCCTCCTTCGGGCAACCTTGGCACCCTTTCCAAGCTTGTGGGCTCCAACTATCCCGATTGGAGCGTCTCTTTCACCTTTCTCCTTCGTTCTCAACGCAAGCGTCATCACCTCACCGATGACCCTCCTCCTCGCACCTCTCCTGAGTTTGATGACTGGGATGCGAGTGATGCTCTTGTTCGCACCTGGCTGGCCAACAGCCTTTCTGATGAGTGCCTTCCCGTCATTCGCCATGATGAGACGGTCAAGGCCGCATGGCTTCACCTCGCTGCTCTCTATTCTAAGGGGGGCCAGACGTCCCGCATTTATACTCTCTATGCGGACCTCTTCGCCCGCCCTTCCATGTCCCCAGCTGCGGCTTATCAGCAGGTTCAGGCCCTTGGGGCTGAAATTCTCCAGAATCGCCCCTTCTCCGCGGACTTGGCCGACCAGAACAAACACTTCCAGGAACTCCTGGTTGTTTGTTATCTTCTTCGTCTTCCCGACTCTTATGATATGATCCGCCAGCAGATCTTGGGTGAGGCGGAATCTCCTACTTTGGATGCCACTGCGGCTCGCATTGCCGCCGTTACTTCGCTCCTCCAGCGGCCTCTGTTGGCCTCCCCCCCTTCCCAGGACTCCTCTGCTCACCAAGCTTAGCGGGGGGGGGGGGCCCGAGTGGCCGAAGCTCCTCTGGCGGACGGGGTTCCTCCCGGTTCTTCTGCTCTCACTGTAATCGTACTGGTCATACTGTTGACCGCTGCTGGCAGAAACATCCTCATCTTCGCCCTTCCGGTGATGCTCCTTCGGCCTCCGCCTCTTCTAGGCCATCTGCCTCGGTGGCCACGACGTCAGGTAGTGCCCACGTCGTTACCCAAGGTAAATGGCTGATTGACTCCGGTGCCACCAATCATATGACGGGCAACCCTCATTGCTTCTCCCGTCTTGAGACCCATGACCGCTTACCCCCAGTTCGTGTGGCGGATGGTTCCCCGTCTCCGGTTCATGGGACGGGCATGGTTCAACTCACTCCATCGCTTTGCTTGGAGGATACCCTCTATGTCCCGAAGTTCTCGTGCAACTTGTTATCAGTTACTACTTTATGACGGCAACTTCAGTGCTCCATTTTATTCACTCCCACTACTTGTTCTTTTCAGGACCCGAGGACCCAGCGGACGATTGCTACTGGGACTGAGAGCGGCGGCCTCTACTTCCTCGATGATGTTTCCGCTCTTTCTGCCTACTCCTCCTCCACCGATCTCCTTCAGTGGCATCTTCGTCTTGGACATCCTCCTCCTCGGCTTATTCGTCAGCTTCTGCCCCACTTACCTCCCACCAGTTCTCCGCTCAACTGTGATGCGTGTCAGCTTGGCAAACATCATCGCTCCTCCTTCCCGCCGAAGCAAGGCCGTGGCTCCTCTCGCATTTTTGATCTTATTCATTCTGATGTATGGGGTCCTGCTCCTACCCTCACAGTTGGTCGGGGCAGTTCCTATTTTGTCACTTTTATCGATGATTTTACTCGATGTACCTGGGTGTATCTCTTAAAGGATCGCTCTGAACTGTTTTCTGTTTGGCAATCTTTTTACTTTATGATTAAGACTCAATTTGCTATCTCTATTAAAGTCTTACGTTCTGATAATGCCAAGGAATATCTGTCTCATGAGTTCTCCGCGTTCTTTCACCAACACGGTCTCATTCATCAAACGACTTGTGTTTACACCTCCCAACAGAATGGGGTGGCGGAGCGTAAAAACCGTCACTTGCTTGATGTTGCGCGTACTCTCATGGCGCAGATGCACGTCCCTCGCTCCTACTGGGGCTACGCTGTGCTCCTCGCTTGCTATCTTATCAATCGCATTCCCTCCACGGTCCTCCACGGCCGGACTCCCTTCTCTCTTCTCTACCCCCACCAGGAACCTTTTCCTCTTCCTCTCCGTGTCTTTGGCTGTACGGCCTTTGTTCACGCTCCCTCCGCTACCCGCGACAAGCTTTCCCCCCGTTCCACCAAATGTGTCTTTTTGGGGTACTCTACCGCTCAAAAAGGCTATTGCTGCTTTGACCCCCTTCTCCGCAAGCAGTTTGTCTCCGCAGATGTGACTTTTTTCGAAAATGCTTCCTATTTCTCTCCTTCCTCTTCTCTTCCTTCTCTTCCTTCTGATATCTTCGTTCCTTCCACACCTCTCGACATTTTCCCACCTTCGTCTCCTCCTCCACCCACTCCTTCCCAGTCCGTCTCCCCACCCACCCCTCCACCCTCCTCTCCGCTGCCGTCTCTCTCTAGTCCCGGGCCAGCCTTCTCTGCCACGGACGCTCCGGTCGCTGACGCTCCCGTCGCCGACGCTCTCGATGATCTGGATGTTCCCATTGCCCTTCGCAAAGGGGTGCGGGCGTGTACTCAACACCCGCTCACGGCTGTTGTTTCTTATGATCAGCTTTCTCCTTCTCGCAGGTGTTTTGCCTTGGCTATCTCTGCTACTTCTACTCCTCGTACCTACCAAGAGGCTCTCGCTCTCCCTCATTGGAAGTCTGCCATGGATGAGGAGATGGCTACTCTTACTGAACGGGGTACCTGGACCCTGGTTCCTCCTCCCGTGGGCACTGATGTGGTTGGCTGTCGCTGGGTCTTTGTTGTGAAGTTTCGCCCCGACGGCACTGTGGATCGCTACAAAGCCCGGCTGGTGGCCAAGGGCTTTACTCAGACTTATGGCGTTGATTACTTTGATACCTTCTCTCCGGTTGCTCGCCTCAGCACCATCCGGGTTCTCTTTTCTGTGGCTGTTAACCGGACTTGGGATATTTCCCAGCTTGATGTGAAGAATGCCTTTCTCTATGGCGATCTTTAGGAGGACGTCTATATGGAGCAACCTCCTGGGTATGTTGCTCAGGGGGAGACACGTGTCTGTCATTTGAAGAAGGCCATTTATGGCCTAAAGCAGAGCCCTCGGGCATGGTTCGAAAAATTCAGTGGTATTGTGGCAACCATCGGCTTTCAAAGGAGTTCGGCCGATCACTCCTTATTCATTCGCAAAACGGCCTCGGGACTGGTGGTTTTGGCCGTATATGTGGATGATATTCTCCTTACTGGTGATGACCGAGATGGGGTGGACTTGACGAAGAAGCACCTCCGTCAGCACTTGGTCACGAAGGATATGGGCTCCCCAAAATACTTTTTGGGGATAGAAATCTCTCGGAAACCTGACTCCTTGGTTCTCTCTCAACGGAAGTATGCCCTTGATCTTCTTCAAGAAGCAGGCTTGACAGGTGCCAAACCAGCTCATCTTCCCATGACTGTTGGAGAAGACAAAACGTGGACGGATGAATCGCCTCCTCTATCTGATGTCACACGGTACAGACGTTTGGTAGGGAAACTCATCTATCTCACGGTGACTAGACCCGACATCGCCTATGCTGTAGGAAAGGTCAGTCAGTTTATGCAAGCTCCCAGGGAGTGTCATCTTCAGTCCGCCCTGAAGATTTTAGAGTATATCAAAGCAGCACCGGGCAGAGGGTTACTCTTCCAGAAAAATGGCCATCTGCGGGTTGAGGCCTACTCAGACTCAAGTTACGCGGATGACAAAGGCGATCGTAAATCCACGTCAGGTTTTTGTACCTTTGTTGGAGGTAATCTCGTGAGTTGGAAGAGCAAGAAACAGTCTGTTGTTTCCAGATCCAGTGCCGAAGCAGAATACCGGAGTATGGCGTCAACTACGTGTGAGTTAAAGTGGTTGCGGGCTCTCATGCTTGACCTGGGCGAGGTATATGATTGTCCTCTCCCTATGTTCTGTGACAACAAGGCCGCTATACACATATCCAGAAATCCGGTCTTCCATGAGAGAAAGAAGCATATAGAGGTTGACTGTCACTTCATTCGGGAGGAGATTTTGAAGAATCAGATTTGTACTCCTTTTGTCACCTCTGACAAGGAGTTGGCAGATATCTTCACCAAGCCGGTTTCTACTTCCTTCTTCCGCATTTGTGACAAGCTGGGCATGATTGATATCTATGCTCCAGCTTGAGGGGGAGTGTTGAAGTATTAGACCGGGCGGCTTGGCGGTCTGATCCAGCGGTTTGTTGACCGAGCGGCTTAGCGGTCTGATCCCGCGGTTTGTAGACCGGGCGGTCTGTCGGTCTACCTCTGCAGTTTGTTCTACCCTGCTGGAGTTGCCGAGCGGTTAGCCCACCTGTCTAACCGCGCGGCCTATGCGGTCTCCATTATTCTAGCCGCCCAGTACTGTAAATGTTTAGTCCCACATTGTTTGTATAATCTCTTTCTTATCTCCTCCATTCTATATAAGGGAGGCCATACCTTTGTAAATGATATCTTTTTTGGATAATAAAATTTCAATTATTCAAAAGTTTGTTCTCTTGCTCTCTACTTTTCGCTTCTTGTTCTCTACTTTCTAACAGACCTGAAGTCTGGTTATTACCAGTTAAGAATTCGGGAAGGTGACATTCCCAAAACCACATTTGGAACGCGTTATAGGCACTATGAGTTCACAGTCATGCCCTTTGGATTGTGTAATGCGCCTTCGGTGTTTATGGATTTGATGCACCGTATTTTCCGTGAGTACCTGGATCTGTTTGTGATTGTGTTCATTGATGACATCCTGGTGTACTCGAAGTCCAAAGCTGAGCATGAGATTCACTTGCGGTTGGTGTTGAACACGTTGAGGCAAAATCAGCTATATGCCAAGTTCTCAAAGTGTGAGTTTTGGCTATCGTCAGTGGCATTTTTGGGCCATGTGGTGAGTGGAGCGGGCATTGCAGTAGATCCAGCAAAGATAAAAGCCATACAAGAATGGCCAATATTGTCTTCCGTGGCCGAGGTCAGGAGTTTCCTTGGACTTGCGGGCTACTATCGAAGATTTGTGGAGAACTTCTCGCGGATCGCTTTGCCGCTAACCACACTGACGCGAAAAGATCAGAAGTTCGTTTGGACGCCAGAGTGCGCACGAGCTTTTGAAGAGCTGAAGGTTCGATTGACCATGGCACCGGTGTTGTCTTCGCCATGTGGAACCGATGGGTTTGTAATATATAGTGATGCCTCAGGGAGCGGCTTAGGCTGCGTTCTTCTGCAGAGCGGAAAGGTGATTGCTTATGGCTCACGCCAGCTGAAGGTGCACGAGCGAAACTATCCCGTCCATGATTTGGAACTAGCGGCGGTGATTTTTGCACTTAAACTGTGGCGACACTACCTTTATGGAGTGAAGGTGGAGATCTATACCGATCATAAGAGCCTCAAGTATCTATTGGAGCAGAAAGAGTTGAACCTGCGACAACGAAGGTGGTTGGAGTTCCTTGGGGACTACACTTTCGAGATTCACTATACACCCGGGAAGGGGAATGTTGTCGCGGATGCCTTGAGTCGGCGAGTTCCGGCTAGAGCAAATTGGTTACAAAGGCATGATGAACGTCTTATCCAGGAGTTGGAAGCATTGGAGATCTATTGTGTTGACAATAATTCCACTACCAGTGCATGTTTGAACTGGACCGAGGTGCAATGTGACCTTGCGGACCGAGTTTGACGGGCAACGGAGTTGGATGAAGATCTCTTGCGCTATGGGAATGAAGGGTCAGAAGGCAAATTCACCTGGAATGACGGTCTTTTGCGAAAAGAAGGCCGATTGTGCATCCTAAATGTGGGGAAACTGAGGGAAGAACTGATGTATGAAGCACATTATACGAAGTATTCCATTCACTCCGGGAGCACAAAGATGTTTAACGATATGAAAAAGCTTTTCTGGTGGCCAGGGCTTAAGAAAGATGTTGACCTGTATGTAGTCAAATGCCAAACATGTGCGATGGTGAAGGCGGAATGCCAAAAGCCGGGCGGTTATTTGAAGTCACTGCCGATCCCATTGTGGAAATTTGATGATATTTCCATGGATTTTGTGCATGGATTGCCAAGATCGCAGCGAGGAAATGATTCCATTTGGGTGATAGTTGACCGGCTAACAAAAGTAGCACATTTTCTCCCGAACAGGCGGGATGATTCGGTGGAAAGTTTGGCAAAGTTATATGTTGATCAAATTGTGCGTCTTCACGGTGTTCCTCGGAGCATCGTAAGTGATCGAGATGGGCGATTCACGTCAAATGATTGGAGGCTAGTTCACCGACTGTTGGGCACAAAGTTGACTTTCAGTACGGCCTTTCATCCCCAAACAGATGGCCAAACTGAACGTACCAACAGAACAATGGAGGACATGCTCCGAATGTGCGCCCTTGACTTCGGAAAGAGATGGGAAGATCATCTCTATATGGTCGAATTTGCATATAATAATAGCTACCAGGCAAGCATTGGGATGACACCATATGAAGCCCTCTACGGAAGGAAGTGTCGTACTCCCTTAGCTTGGGTAGAAGCGGGTGAAGCCCGGGTTGTTAAACCAAATGAGCTTGATGACGCAAACTCAACCATTCGGACTATTCGAGAGAGATTGCTGATTGCTCAAGATTGACAAGCGAAGTACTACAACGCCAAGCACCGGAACGTCGAATTTGCGGTTGGCGATTGGGTCTACTTGAAGATCAAGCCATTCAAAGGTGTCTCCAGGATTCGACGATTGAAAAAGTTGAGTCCCAGGTATTTGGGTCCTTTTGAAGTGGTTGAGCGAATTGGCGAAGCGGCTTATCGGCTAGCTCTGTCGGCGGACTTGGGTGGGTTACATGATGTCTTTCACATCTTGGTGCTGCGGAAAGCCGTGAAAGATCCAGCTCAAGTGATCACGGATGATCGTGTGCCGGTGGAGTATGGGCTAACAACGAGAGTTAGACCCATTCAGATCGAAGATCGAGCCGAGAAACAGTTGCGGAACAAGACGGTCGGTATGGTAAAAGTCCGATGGGACAACTGCGGCCGTGAAGAGCTGACATGGGAGCGTGAGCAGACCATGCGAGAAGAGTTCCCTGAGTTGTTTCTGTAATTTGTAGCGAGACTGTTGTAACATAAAAATATTAGATGTTGTTACATTTTTCTTGCTCCTTTTTGTTACTTTCCTGTCTCTGAATTTCGAGGACGAAATTTCTTGTAGGAGGGGAGGATTGTAACAGCCCAAAGTTCAGAAACAGGAAATTTTTGGGTGACACGGCCTGGGACACGGGCGTGTCCCAGGGCATGTCAGGTGACACGGCCTGCGACACGGGCGTGTCGCAGGGCGTGTCGGGTTGTGTCGACGATTGGGCTTTGTCTCGACGATTTTTTTGGTCTCGACGATTCGTCGAGAGAGGCACACGGCCCAGGACACGGGCGTGTCCAAGGCCGTGTCGCATTCTCGACGATTTTTGCTCGACGATCGTCGAGTGTCGAGAAGTGCGTGTCGAGTGTTGAACACGGCCTGTGACACGGGCGTGTCACAGGGCGTGTCAAATCAGGCGACGAACTCAACCAGCCGAGGATTTCGACAGGGCGTGTCTTTGTGTCGTGTCTAGGCACACGGCCTGGGACACGGGAGTGTCACAGGCCGTGTGAAGTCTCGGGATGATTTGGGATTTTTTTCACCCAGGTACACGGCCACAGACACGGGCGTGTCTGAAGGCGTGTTGGTGACACGGCCAATGACACGGGCGTGTCCCGTGGGCGTGTCACTGGTTTGGATAAGTCGGTTGACCACCGCTTGAGGCACACGGCCAGGCACACGGCCGTGTTCGAAGCCGTGTCGGGTCAAAATGTGTGTTTTTGGCAGAATCGTGGCCGTCCATTCCTTCAGTCTGGATCCAAGGGCTGAAAGCTCTTCTTCTTTTTCCTTAAGGGCCGAAGTCAGAGAATTATTTCTCATTCTCTTTGGCCTTAACCTTTCTTCAAGTGAAGAGAGAGAGAGAGAGAAAGGAGGAGGAAGAAGAGAAGGGGGCTGCTGTTGGTGGTGCTGCGGTTTACCGGCGAGAGATCCGAAGCCAGCGTTGCGGAGGAAACGCTCTTGCGAGTCTTGCAAGCAAGCTTTCAAGCCATGGCACCGAAGCGATCGTCAAGGGTAACGACTTTTCTTCCTATCCATGTGAAGGCTTCTGTTTTGGCATATCTTTTGATTCCCCCACCAAGAGGTGGCTGCTTTTGGGAGTCGTTTGGGTGGATGCTTGAAATCCCCTTTGTATTGCATATAGATCCGGAAATGGAGTACGGAATAGGCATGCTGTGTGAAGCCCATCTGGACAGGTTGGTCTGGATTGGTGATGTTGCATACGAACCGGAGAAGACTCCGTGCTAAACGTGTAGTGTTAAGGAGTCTACGGGTTATACCTGCGAAAAGGAGTAGCAGGAAGTACTGGGGTGGTAGCCCAGGAAAATAGCCTTGTGCTGATGTTGGGTCCAACCTGTGGATGAGGCACAGGAAGTACTGGTGGGACCAGGAAAGGCCCTTTTTGTGATGCTTGATGTCATAGGGTGTCCACCTGTGGAGCGAGTCACAGGAAGTACTGGTGTGCCCAGGAAAGACCCCTGACATTTGTAATTTGCGGTGTCCACCTGTGACGGGAATTACAGGAAGTACTGGTGCGCCCAGGAAAGACCCGCTGTTGCTGTGAGGAAATGGGTATAGTGAATTACCCAGGCTTGAATGCCAGGAACAGGATTGGTGAGACCGACCCGTGCCTTTGATATAGCCATGAGTACGCTGCACGCGGAAAGGGCAAGGCGATTTGAGCAACGGGGGGGTGGAGGATCCGACCTGCGCTATGTCCGTCTGACGTGAGACCAAAAGTGCGGTCTGTTGGAGCGCATAGCAAGAGTCTTCGGCCTGCGCGCCATGACACAAAGGGGGGCTACGGGCCATCCCGGTGTCCGAGGACTAACTCCGGCTGCACGTCATGGAGTAAATGCTCAAGAGAGTTACCGTTGGGTGATAACCCTGATACGGTGGTGGGCAAGAGGTTGCCAGAACACCAAGAATGTGCCCTGAGTGCACGGACCGTTGAGCCGGGTGGCGGACGGTTGTGATGGCTTGTGTGCGTGAAAGAACTTTTGATGATATAGCTTGCCATACTTGTGATATGATATGCCTGCAGGGAAAATACCGCTGCCCCGAGAGAAGGGGTAGGGTTGTTATAATTTGGTCAGCTGAACGCTGACCGTTGCTTTTGTTTGCCACCGGTGGGTGGATTGTCCCTTGCACAGGTACTGGAGAGCCGAGCGGGACGAAACGAGGTTGATGCCCCTGCTGGTGTTGCTGCTGCTGTTAGCTGCTAGCCCTCGAAGGCTATTGTGTTCTTTTGCGTGTTTTCTTTTAGTGTGGCCGGCCTGCGCGCCAAGCTGTTTTAGGCCACTGATTGAAAGCCCTGTAAGGCCATAAGGCCAACTCTTTTGACATGGTGTAAGACATTCCTATATGTATATAAAATGTGGCATTTTATGTTTGGACATTCATGAGGAGTTCAAGTAGTTTAGGCTTCCGCTAGAATGCTTGTGATAGGTGCGATTGCGCTGCTCTGGTATCATCCTGTACCTTCACCGACTGTTTTGTGGTATATCCTGTGGGGCCCCGGCCGGACCTTCTAGAATATATCATATGAACGGATGGGGTTGTTACACCATATACTACAGACAGATCGGGTGGTTACTTAATGGAAACCATCCAACCAATAACAACGTCCTACACAGAGTATTCTAGCGGAAACAATTAATATAGTTGCATTAATAAAGAACCCAAAACAAGCATGAATGTCCACTAATACGCCAAAAGGAATTAAGTACAAATACACAAGTATTGGCCTTAAGGCCTTTCAATTGTTCTCCTCATATTACATGTTTTCCAAACCTCGGCACGCAGGACGGCAATACATGAATAAAAGAAAACAGTCAAAATTAGGCCTTCGAGGGCCGGCTTAGCAACTTGGGCTTTAGCTCATTATTTACCGCTCGGCTCCGCAGCACCTGCAAGCACAATCCACCGCAACGGTGGCAAACCAAAGCAACGGTCAGCCATGCTGGCCAAATTATAACGATCCCGGCCCCAATTTGGGGCGGCGATGCTCCTTCCCTGCACTTTATTAGCATAACCAAGTAGTATATAAATACATTGCATTACATCCGTTGGCACGCACGGCCACACGCCCCGTGCTCTCAGGGCACATTCTCGGTGATCACAGTCTAAGCCCACCGACTCAACACCATCCCCGGGACGGCAATCTCTCGTGAGCATTTGGTCTTTCTAGTCACTGCCTAAGACCATCCATCTATGTCAACGGTAAGTGCCACGTAACTTTGGGTCTCTTTAACCGAACGATATAGAGCGAATACGGTTCCGCTTGACACGTTGCTCACACCGCAACGTTAATTTGAAAACATATGCGCGGGTCAAACTTTCCCGAGTCCCAAATCGTTTACATTCATCACATAACCCAGTTATGTTCAAGTTGGCTCCAAGTCCCACATGATGGCAGAACCACGCGTCCGCCCAGTGTTCCGGGTGTACCTTGGAGTTAATCCCCAAGGCTCCCTGTTGCAATCTACCTCGTAGAAAACCCGAAAAAACAAACATTCGCACGAAGTCTTCTCCAGCCACTTATGCAATGCAACATCACCGATCCAGACCAACTTGTCCGGGTAGGATTCACACATCATTCCTATATCCATTCTCAATTACGAACTCTACATGTACACAATGGGGACTATTCATGTCTACCCGAAGGAACACCACAAACTCACCGCAAACTCGCGAGAGCGGGCTTCCCTATGCAAAAGAAGTAGAGCTTCACATGCTCAAGTAGATAATAGTTACCCTAACGTTCTTCCTTGGCACCATGGAAATGTAAGCGGATGAAAAGCACAGCACACTCGTTGCCTCCGTAGATCCGAAGTCGGTTCGCGATTTGGAGCTCCGAAGCTCCGCCGGTGACCGGATCTAGGCATCTTCTTCCTCCTTTACTCTCCCCTCTCTCTAGACTTAGAAAGAGACCACTCAAGTGAAATGATGGTTTCAAAGGACCAATCCCGGGTATATCCCATTAGGAACAACCCCCAACCGTCGGATCGCAAAATAAGGAAACAAATGGCTACAATTCGTAGCTGAAAAGTAAAACCTGGGCCGAACACGGCCTGCGACATGCCCGTGTCTAGGGTCATGTCCCTTAATAGCCAACAAAATCAACGCGTTACGAAAATTACACGGGTCCTGACATGCCCGTGTTTAACCTGACACGCCCGTGCTCAAACTGATACGACCCTGTGGTTGGCCATGTGCCCCCAACGACACAGCCCCGAAAACAACACGAGACTCACACGGGTCTTGGACACGCCCGTGTCCTATTTGACATACCCGTGTCAAACCCGAACACGCCTGTGCTCCAGGCCATGTTCACTGTCTCGACACTTCGTCAAGCGCAGTTCGTCGACCACCCGATAAGGCCTTGGACATGCCCGTGTCCTAGGTCGTGCTCCGTATCTCGACACAACGTCGAGTGAAAATCGTCGACTTCCCTGGCAGATCGTCGACATGAGCTCGACACGCCTTGAGACACACCCGTGTCTCAGGCCGTGTTCGCTGCTCGACGATCGTCGACTCCGACCTTCATCGACCTTGTGGCCAAATCTTCGACTCGATCCTGACACGCCCTGTGACACGCCCGTGTCCCAGGCCGTGTGCCCCTGCCAAATTCCAGATTTGGCCCAAAATGCCTCCCGTCGCTCTTTTGAGTTTCGGGGCGTTACAACTCTCCCCCTCTTAAAAGAATTTCATCCTCGAAATTACATAAAGGAAAGAAATATAAAACTTAAATGGTACCTGAGTGAAATAACTCCGTGTACTCATCAAGCATAGTCTGCTCTCGCTCCCAAGAGAGCTCCTCCCGACCGCAATTGTCCCAACGGACCTTGACCGTCCTGATCTCTTTATTGCTTAGCCTCTTGACTTCCGAGTCTTCAATATGTGCGGGCTTAACCTTCGTCGTCAACCCACTATCAACCGGCACTTGATCGACCGCGATCATTTGCATAGGCTCTTGCACCGCCTTCCGTAGCACCGTTATATGGAATACATCTTGTAGACCACTAAGATCCACTGACAGCTTCAACCAGTACGCTGCTTCACCAATCCGCTCCAGAACCTCAAACAGTCCAAGGTACATCGGGCTTAGCTTCTTAAAGCGCCGCACCCGCGAGACACCCTTGAACGGCTTGATCTTCAAGTACACCCAATCGCCAACAGCGAACTCCACGTTCCTGTGCTTGGCATTATAATACTTAGCCTGGCGGTCCTGAGCGATTAGCAACCTCTCCTGAATGGTTCTCACCAAAAAAGTAGCATCCTCCACCTCTAATCGCTTATACAACTTTGATTCACCCGTTTCCAACCAGGACAACGGCGTGCGACATTTTCTACCATAAAGGGCCTCGAAGGGCGCCATTTGAATGCTTGTCCGGTAGCTATTGTTGTAAGAGAATACCACCAAGTATTGGTGATCTTCCCATTGCTTTCCAAAGTCCAGGACACACATGTGAAGCATGTCTTCCATTGTCCTATTGACCCTCTCGGTCTGCCCATCCATTTGCGGATGAAAGGTTATGCTAAAACTCAGCTTTGTTCCAAACATCTATTGCACCAGCCTCCAATCATTAGATGTGAACCTCCCTTCTCGGTCACTCACGATGTTGTGGGGCACACCATGAAGCCGTACAATATTATCCACATATAGATTTGCCAATTTCTCAACCGGATCATCCTTCCTATGCGGAATGAAATTCGATACATTCGTTAGACGATCTACGACCACAAAAATGGCGTCGTTCCCCTTTTGCAACCTTGGCAACCCGTGCACAAAGTCCATAGTAATGTCACCAGACTTCCACTCCGGAATAGGCAATGATTTCAAGAATCCTCCCGGCTTTTGGCATTCCGCATTCACCAAGGTGCAAGTTTGACACTTCGCCACGTAGAGCGCCACATCCTTTTTTTAGTCCTGGCCACCAAAACAATTTCTTAACATTACGGTACATCTTCGTGCTCCCCGGGTGACTTGAGTACTTGGTATGATGCGCCTCGTACAATAATTCCATCCTCAAATTGCCCACGCTTGGGACGCACAGACGACCGTCTTTCCAAAGTAATCCGTCCTCCACAATGAATTGGGAATTTGACCCATCCAAAGCCTCTATCATGAGTTCCTTCATGTGGACATCCATATCCAACGCCTGCCAAATCCGATCATCCAGGTCATATTGGACTTCAGTCCAATTCAATACTGCTTCATCACTTGATTGCTTATCAATGCAAAAGATCTCCAATGCCTCTAACTCCCGAACCAATCGCTCATCATGGACCGACAGCCAATTGGCTTGAGATGGGGCCCGGTGACTCAACGCGTCCGCAACCGCATTACCTTTACCAGGCACGTAGTGGATCTTGAATGTATAGTCCCCCAGGAACTCCATCCACCTACGATGCCGCATGTTCAGGTCTTTCTGATCAATCAAATACTTCATGCTCTTGTGATCGGTGAAGATATAAATCTTCACACCGTACAAATAGTTTCTCCACAGCTTCAAGGCAAAAATCACGGCCGCTAACTCCAAGTCATGGACCGGATAGTTTCTATCGTGCAGCTTCAGCTGTCTCGAGCTATATGTTATAACGCTTCCATGCTATAACAGCACACAACCCAAACCACTGCCCGAAGAATCGCTATAAATCTCATAACCTTCGGTCCCACTCGGCGAACTCAACACAGGCGTCGTGGTCAACCGACATTTCAACTACTCAAAAGCTCGTACGCACTCCGGCGTCCAAACGAACTTCTGCTCCTTCCTCGTCAAAGTAATGAGAGGTAACACTATCCGCGAGAAGTTCTCTACGAAGCGCCTATAATAGCCGGCAAGCCCCAGAAAGCTCCGGACTTCCGCTATCGTAGAAAGCTCAGGCCACTCTCGTATTACAACAATCTTCGCCAGATCCACTGCAATACCTTCCCCACTCACTATATAACGAGGAATGACACTGAGGACAAACAAAACTCGCACTTCGAGAACTTGGCATACAATTGATTCCTCCTTAGCGTCTCCAAAACAAAATGAAGATGCCTGAAGTGATCTTCCTCACTCTGCGAGTACACCAAAATATCGTCGATGAAGACGATCACAAAATGGTTCATGTACTCCCTGAAGGTCATGTTCATCAAATACATGAACACTGATGGCGTATTCGTCAGACCAAACAACATGACCGTAAACTCGTAATGCACGTATCTTATACTGAATGCTGTCTTAGGGATATCACTCTCCCTTATCCTCAGCTGATAGTAACCAGACTTGAGATCCAATATAGAGTACACCGTTGACCCGACCAACTGATCAAAAATATCATCGATCCTTGTGATTGGGTACTTGTTCTTTTCCGTTAGCTTGTTTAACTCCCGATAATCAATACAAAGTCTCAAGCTCCCGTCCTTCTTCTTTAAAAAGAGGACCGGTGCGCTCCAAGGTGACGAACTTGGACGCATAAACCCTTGCTCCAATAACTCTTGAAGTTGCACCTTCTGCTCCATAATTTCCTTAGGCGCTAGCCTATACGGAGATCGTGACACAGGCTTTGCACCTGACACTAGCTCAATAGTGAAATCTATCTCCCGTTGAGGCGGGGCTCCAGGAAGATCTGCGGGGAACACATCAGGGTACTCAGCTACCCCTGAAATACTATCCAATGTAGGCTTCAGCTTTGCAACCTCCACTAGTGTAAAGAACAGCTCTGCACCAGCACGAACCGCCTTCACCACCTGAAGAGAAGACATCAACATCTTGCTCGACCCTTTCAAGCCCGTAAAGGTCATCTCGCGACTTGCTCCAAACTTGACTTCCTTGCGACCGCAATGAATATAGGCTTGCTGCTCCGAGAGCCAGTCCATGCCAAATATAACGTAGAACTCCACCAACGGTAGTAATGACGCTTATAGATCGAACTCTTGATTCCCAATGTGAATCTTAACACCGCAGATTTTATCTGCTCGCATCGAACACCCATTCGCTAACAAAACATCCAACTTTTCCTTTGCCATCAAAGAAGGTACTCCGATGCGCGATATGAATTCTTCGGACAATAAGGAGTGTGAATCTCTAGTATCAAATAGTGCTCTCGCCGAAAACTCACAAATCAAAACAAATCCTAAACAAGCAGTGGTAAGGTAACATACGCATAACAAGTATTTAAAGAAACTTAACTTGCTACAAATTAAACCGTACCTGTCACCACATCCGCTTGTTTGATGGCCTCCTGTTGGCCAATATTATAAACACTTGGTTGAGCCGGAGCATAATGGGACGCGGTTGACTCCGCCGCCTTGCCCTTCTCTTCATAAGTTGCTCCCGGCTTCCACTCGGACTTGGGACGTCCGCTCCAACAATCACGGTCAAAGTGCCCCGGCTTGCACAAGTAAAGCATGCACCCGAGGTCCGACCCGTAGTAGCCCCAGAAGCACCGAAAGAAGGAGCTGAACCCGAAGTCCTAGCCTTCTTAAAGAACCTTTGATAGCCGGACTTTGAAGTAGTCGGCACTTTGAACCCAGACTTCTTATCACCAAGGCTTTTCTTCGCTTGAACATTCTTCATGTCCTTCTCCAAGGACCGGGCCGTGTTGACCAAGGTCAAGAAAACCTGAATCATCGGCCCCGAGAGTAGTAGCCCAAAGACCAAGGTCAAGCATGGGAGTGATGAAGTGTAACACCCCAAAGACCAATTTGGGTTTCAAGTTGTGTGACACGACCTGGGACACGGGCGTGTCCCAGGGCGTGTCATGCCTGGGTTGAATAATTGGTCGAGTGGTCGACGAAATTCGGTCGACAAAGTTTTTGGGAGGGAACACGCCCGGCGACACGGGCGTGTTAGAGGGCCTATCCCCCCTCCCCAGTCGACAAAAGGTGCTCGACGAGTGTCAAGTGTCGAGTGGAGAGTACACGACCTGTTGTTGTAATCTGTGAAGTGAAAGTGGGTGAATGGAAGGCTTGGGCAACCTATCCGCGCGGACTACAAAGACAGGGTTGGTGGGCTGCTAAGTCGGCAGGGATGTTGTAGACGGTTTGCTCTGTGGCGGCCTGGGCGGTCTATGCTCGGACTACGTGGACAGCAACAGCGGTCTGTCAGGCCGGCGTATACTCAGTAGGCGGTTGAATCCCAGGAAGTAACCTGGCGGATAGAAACTCTATCCGCGGAGTCCGGCATGAAGCGGACTGATGAACTGGATCTCGGCAGACTGGTTTGGCAGTTTCCTTGGTCTTGCTCTGGTGCAGCGGGAAGCCGCGGAGACCACCAGTCAGTGTGGAAAGGTTCTGGAGGTCGCCCGGTTTCGCGGGCTAGATCCAGTGTCCGCCAGTAAGTGCGTATTATCCCTTGTGGCCAGTGGACTGGACTTGGTGGGTTTTGAACCAAGTCCAGGTTGGCTCAGTCCGGGGAGATCGCGCAGTGGAGCGCGGGCTGTTATCTCAGTCCGCCAATCTCAGTAGAAGTGTTGTTGCCTTGATTGCTAGCTTGGGGATATGCAGACTGGAGAATTACGCGTGCAAGAGCGTGCGGACTGGATTTAGAGTCCGCTGAGTTTGGTTTAGCCTTATGATGAGGCTATGGACTCAGGGATGCGGACTGGAGAAGTCTGCAGTGGATGTGGACTGGAGAAGTCTGCAGTAGATGCGGACTGATGAAGTCTGCAGGAAAGAGGACTGGAGAAGTCTGCGGTATATGCAGACTGGAGTCTGCTGTGTAAGCAGACTGGATCGGCTTGTCCGCTGTGTCCAGAAGGTTCCTTGGAAATGAGGCAATGGACTCGGGATGTGCGGACGGAAGTCGGGTGTCCGCTGAGTCCGGCAGGTGCCTTGGAGATGAGGCAATGGACTCGGGATGTGCGGACGGAAGCCGGGTGTGCGCTGAGTCCGACAAGTGCCTTGATGGCGAGGCTGCGGGCTCGGGTTATGCGGGCTGGTGCTGTGTCTGCGGATTTGTGGACTATTATTGCGGAGTCCGGCTGTGGTGGTCCTGGTTTGGCCCTTGGCGATAAGGCGGACTGGTATGCTGTCCGGCCTTGGTGATGTCTTGGCTGCTTGGCCTTTGCCGACATGGCGGACTGGAGATTGGAGTCCGGCCTTGGAGAAGCTAGGCGGGCTGGCTATCTGCACATGAACGGCAAACTGGTGTGTGTATCTGCGGGCTTGTGGATACACTTGTTCTTGCTGCGGGATGTGGCGGTGATCCTATCGGTTAGGGCGGTGACCACACTCATCATCATGCCTATAAATAGGACTCATGTCACATCAGGTTTGAAAGATCTGAGATGACTTGAGAGAGACCCAACCTGAGAGAACCGAAGTAAGTAAGAAGTAACTTGAGCTCGCGTAAGTTGCTGCGAACTGGACTTGGGTGTCCGCGCGGTTTGATAGGGTTGACCGGGTTGTGCTGTGCAGGTTGTGCGGATAGCGCTGGAAAGCAAGGACTTGGCTCTGATTGCGGTCAGGGACAGTGCGGACTCTGTGGTTAAATAACAGGCGGTAAACAACAGGTCGCGGACAGCGACTAGTCGGTCTTCTCTTTGGCAACTTGGTTCAGGGCTCAGGAAGTCGCCTGTCGCAGGCGGACTGTTCTATTTGGTATCGCAGCATGTGCGGTCTGGAGGCTAGGCGACCTCGCGGCCAGGCGGCTTGCAGATCGGCGGTGAAGAGCTAAGCATTGGAATAAGGGGTAGTCCGCGTGGCTTGGTTGCGGTTTTGCGACCTGGCGGATTGAGAAGACTCCACAGCAGTAGGCCGTGCGGCTTGACGTTTGAGTCCGCGCGGCTTGTATTGTTTTTGTCTTTGTATCTGTCTCTGCTCTCCCTGTGTTGGTTTTGGTGAATCATGTCTCGCCATGTATGTCTCGCCTTGTAAAGAAGTCTGCTGTTGATCAATAAAGATATTTGCTTGCTACATGTGTTGCTGGTTGTTACTGCTTTGTTGAGATAACCCCTGCTTTCTCCAAGATACGGGAAAACATTCAACATTATAAGTGGAGGTGTTCTCCTCCGGTTTGTTGAGTTTAAACAGGGTATCTGAGGAGGCCTCTGCGGGTTTATTGAATTTTAACATGGTATCAGAGCGAGGTTGGAGTGGTCAAGCAGTGATCAATGGAAGTAGTTGCTGTTGTGAAGAGGAAACCAGTGGTAGAACCATGGCAGCGAACGATGCAAGTTATCTTGGAATTGATCTTCTTACAGAGACGAACTTTGAAAGGTGGAAGTCTTGTATGAAGAGTTTTCTTCTTGGCGAGGACCTTTGGGAGGTTGTATGCGGACCAGGAAGACAAGAGGCTACTGCTGGCAATGATGAAGAGATGAGAGCTTGAAAAAAGACAAATGCGAGAGCGGAGTCTATTCTCAGGCAAGTGATCTCATCGGAGCTCTTGGACCACATCAGTGGATGTGGGTCAGCTGCGGAGGTTTGGACTTCCCTTGCTGGGTTGTTTAGGAAGGAGGTGAAGGTTGCTGTAGAAGGTTGTCCCTCTACTTCATATCACGAAGAAATGAGTGTATCTCCTAGGCATGATAGGAAGAGGAAGGAAGGACCAAGGTACTATAAATGTAAGAATCATGGTCATCTCAGGAAGGTGTGCAAGGTTGTCTTGCTCTCAGTGAATGTTGCTCAAGTAGGGAGGAAGGAGAAGAACATTGTTGGGTTATCAACAAGTTCTGGATCTGATCGGATTAAGGCCAGTGATAGTGCAGCTATCTGGCATGAAAGACTGGGGCATGTAGGGATGGACAAGCTGAAAACAATGGCGGAAAGAAGACTTGTAAGAGGCTTGCCTAGATTGTCATCCTTTGTCGATGGTCAGGGGTGTGCGGGATGTCAGCAAAGTGAAGTGTATCGCTTCATTGTTGATAAGGCACAATCCAGATGTAAATCACCTTTGGAGGTTGTCCATTGTGCTCTGGTTGGACCGACCGTCAGCGCCAGTCTTGGAGGCAGCAAGTTCATGCTGATATTGGTTGATGACTATTCTAGGTATACTTTGGTATACTTCATGAAGAAGAATTCCAACATAATGCGCTTGCTTGTGGAGTTCAATAAGCTTGTGGAAGGCCAGTTGGGTCTGCGGATCAAGGTGTTGAGGACAAGCATCGGTGGTGAGTTTGGCTCGACCAAGTTCTCAAACGTTTGCAGGAAGCAAGGGATCCGGAAGAAGCTTTCTTGTGGACATACTTCACAACAAGGTAGTGTTGCAACTCGGATGATCCGTTAGTTAACGGAGACATGCAAGTGTTGGCTTCAGGGTAAAGGCGTTCCGAAGGATCTTTGGGCGGAAGGGATGACCTGTGCTGCTCATGTCATCAACCGGATGCCTCTTAGTCCGATCATAGTGAAGACTCCTTATGAGCTGATGTTCAGAGTAAAGCCCAGTGTGAAAAACCTAAGGGTGTTTGGATCTACCTGCTATATACACTCTCCAGGTGCTCTCAAGATAAAGCTACTCTTTGTTGGGTATGATGAGTAGAGGAGAAGATGGAGATGTATGGATCCTGCGACGAAGAGACTCATCATGTTAAGAGACGTTGTCTTCGATGAGCTGACGTCGTATTGGGGTAGCTCTCATGTGGAGCTAGAGATGAGCAGGTCAGATGATGGGCTGAAGGAGGCTGCTGCTAAGGTTCATGTGGAGCTGCCTGAGTCACCAGGTGCTGTAGGTTGTTCTAGCTCCGGGGCAAAGGTGTCAGGGTCAGGAAGTAGGGGGAGTGATGCTCCAGGTACTTCTGACTCGAAGGCAGAGGCTTCTGGTTCAGGAAGCAGGGGGAGCGATGTTCCAGGCAGTTCTTGTTCAAGAGGGGAGTCTTCTGGTTCAGGTAGTAGGGGGAGCATTTCTCCATGTGCTTCTGGTTCCAGTAAGGAGGCATCTTGTTCTGGGAGCAAGGGGAGCATGGTTTCGGGTTTGCCCGGGAATGGAGCTGGTTCAGGAGCAGCGGAGGTGGTTAGCCATGATCAGGTTCTTCGGAGATCGAAGAGGATCAGTAAGCCACCAGCTCAATATAGCGAAGGGAACACGGTGGACTTGGTCCCGTGTTTCTTTGTTAGCCCTCAGGTCGAGCAAGGTACTTCTGGCTGTGATGACCCCACTAGAATCAAGGAGGTGGTTGACACCAAGGCTGAAGAGGTGACTTCTTTCAGAGGTAACGAGGCTTGGGCTTTTGTGCCCAAGGTAGTTGGTGATACTCCTGTGATTCATGAGTGGAGGTTGTAGCTGAAGAAGGAAGAGGAAAGCATGGCTCCTTTTGGGAGATGCTGGAGGGCTCTCTCATGGTCCATGATATGCGGGGCGAGGACTATGTCTTGGACATCTCTTCGTAGATGCTATCGGAAGGACCAGGTGCAAGGTTACGGGAGATACTGGAGTTGTTCACCACTTCTCACTTCAAGGTGGAGTGTTGAAATCTGTGAAGTGAAAGTGGGTGAATGGAAGGCTTGGGCAACCTATCCGCACGGACTACACGGACAGGGTTGGCGGGCTGCTAAGTCGGCAGGGATGTTGCAGACGGTTTGCTCTGTGGCGGCCTAGGCGGTCTGTGCGCGCGGACTACGCGGACAGCAGCAGCGGTCTGTCAAGCCGGCGTATACTCAGCAGGCGGTTGAATCCCAGGAAGTAACGTGGCGGATAGAAACTCTATTCGAGGAGTCCGGCATGAAGCAGACTGATGAACTGGAGCTCGGTAGACTGGTTTGGCAGTTGCCTTGGTCTTGCTCTGGTGCAGCTGGAGGCCGTGGAGACCGCCAGTCAGTGAGGACAGGTTCTGGAGGTTGCCGGTTTGGCGGGCTAGATCCAGTGTCCGCTAGTAAGTGCGGACTGGCCCTTGTGGCTAGTGGACTGGACTTGGTGGGGTTTGAACCAAGTCCAGGATGGCTCAGCCTGGGGAGATCGCGTAGTGGAGCGCGGGCTGTTTTCTCAGTCCGCCAAGCTCAGTAGAAGTGTTGTTGCCTTGATTTCTAGCTTGGGGATATGCGGACTGGAGAATTGCGTGTGCAAGAGCGTACAGACTGGATCTAGAGTCCGCTGAGTTCGGTTTAGCCTTGTGATGAGGCTATGGACTCGGGGATGCGGACTGGAGAAGTCTGCATTGGATGCGGACTGGAGAAGTCTGCAGTAGATGCAGATTGACGAAGTCTGCATGAAAGCAGACTGGAGAAGTTTGCGGTATATGCGGACTAGAGTCTTCTGTGTAAGCAGACTTGATCGGCGTGTCCACTGAGTCCGGCAGGTGCCTTGGAAATGAGGCAATGGACTCGGGATGTGCAGACATAAGACGAGCGTCCGCTGAGTCCGGCAGGTACCTTGGAGTTGAGGCAATGGACTCGGGATGTGCGGACGGAAGCCGGGTGTCCGCTGAGTCCGTCAAGTGCCTTAATGGCGAGGCTGCGGGCTCGGGTTATGCGGGTTGGTTCTGTGTCCGCGGATTTGCGGACTGTTGTTGCGGAGTCCGGCTATGGTGTTCCTGGTTTGGCCCTTGGCGACAAGGCGGACTGGTATGCTGTCCGGCCTTGGTGATGTCTTGGCGGCTTGGCCTTTGGCGATAAGGCGGACTGGAGATTGGAGTCCGGCCTTGGAGAAGCTAGGCGGGCTGGCTATCTACACAGGAGCGGCGGACTGGTGTGTGTATCCGCGGGCTTGTGGATACACTTGTTCTTGCTGCGGGATGTTACTGTGATCCTATCGGTTAGGGCGGTGACCACACTCATCATCGTGCCTATAAATAGGACCCATGTCACATCAGGTTTGAAAGATCTGAGATGACCTGAGAGAGACCCAACCTGAGAGAACTGAAGTAAGTGAACAGTAACTTGAGCTCGCGTAAGTTGCTGCGGACTAGACTTGGGTGTCCGCGCGGTTTGATAGGGTTGACCGGGTTGTGCTGTGTAGGTTGTGCGGATAGCGCTGGAAAGCCAGGACTTGGCCCTGATTGCGGCCAGGGATAGTGCGGACTCTATGGGTAAACAATATGCAGTAAATAGTAGGTCGCGGATAGCGACTAGACAGTCTTCTCTTTGGCAACTTGGTTCGGGGATCAGGAAGTCGCGTGTCTCAGGCGGACTGTTCTAATCGGTATCGCAGCGTGTGCGGTTTGGCGGCTAGGCGACCTCGCGGTAAGGCGGCTTGCAGATCGGCGGTGAAGAGCTAAGCATTGGAATAAGGGGTAGTCCACGTGGCTTGGTTGCGGTTTTGCGACCTGGCGGATTGAGTGGACTCCACAGCAGTAGGTCGTGCGGCTTGATGTTTGAGTCCGCGCGGCTTGTATTGTTTTTCTCTTTTTATCTGTCTCTGCTCTCCCTGTGTTGGTTTTGGTGAATCATGTCTCGCCATTTATGTCTCGCCTTGTAAATAAGTCTGTTGTTGATCAATAAAGATATTTGCTTGTTGCATGTGTTGCTGGTTTTTACTGCTTTGTTGAGATTACCCCTGCTTTCTCCAAGATTCGGGAAAACGTTCAACATTATAAGTGGAGGTGTTCTCCTCTGGTTTGTTGAGTTTCAACAGGGTATCTGAGGAGGCCTCTGCGGGTTTGTTGAATTTTAACACCTGTGACACGGGTGTATCACAGGGCGTGTCCCTTGTGGGGTTCAGGCGAAATGCGTGTGTTACTAGACACAGGTGTGTCCTGGTGAACACGAGCTCGGACACGGGCGTCTTCCATGACCGTGTCCTTCTCGGATGAGTTCAGCTTGTGTTGTGTGAAGTAAACGGGTGGTCGACACGGGCATGTCAGGTAGGACACGGGCGTGTAGGGTGTGATACGGGCGTGTCACACGGCCGTGTACTGGGTGGATTGGAGGCGGTTGCCTGCCGCTTAAGTGACATAGACTGTGTCACGGGCATGTCACAGGGCGTGTCAGGCCGTGTTTAGAGTAATTTTTGGTAAATCCGAGCCATTCGTTTCCCTTATCCTGGATCCAGTGGTTCAGTCTTCTTCCATGTGGATCAAGGCTGGAAAATGAAGATAAAAGCTCTTCATTCTCATCTCCTTCTTCTTCTTCTAATTCCAGGAGAGAGAAAGAGAAAGGGAGAGGCCAAGGGAAGGAGAGAAGGAAGGAAAGCCAGCTGCTGGAGGAGCTGCGGAGTGCGGATTGAAGATCCGAGAACGGATTCGTGAAGGCAAAGCCGAGGCGGTGACTTCCATTCAGCTACTTCATGGCGCCGAAACGATCTTCAAGGGTAACGATCTCCTTATTAGACATCGAAGTCCTTTCTTTATGCATGTGTGTTGGATCCTCCACAAGAGGTGGATTTCGTAAGCGATTCCGTGGTTGAGTTTGCATCTAAAGCTGGAAGTGTGGAGTACGGCATAGGCATGGTGTGTGAAGACCATCTGGATGGGTAGTCTGGATTGGTGATGATCATGGGTTAACCGGAGAAGGCTCAGTGGATTTGATTATATGAACGGTTTATGCTCTATGGTATGGTTGTGTGCTTGTATGGCTGTTTATGAATGAATGTATGGAGGCTTTGAATGAGCTCCTAGTTGTGGTGAGAGATCAATAGGTAGCACGCCTGGGAAGTGTGAGATAGCCCTGGCTTGTTACACCACATGGTGTGGGTTGTTCTGTATTAGTGAGGACCGATGGGTGGCAATGTCTGGGAGGATGTGAGGAGGACCCTACTTGCTGCACCACATAGTGTGGGTCAATCAAAAATAGGTGAGGGGTCGATGGGTAGACATACCGGGGGAGCCTCGATAAACCTGGCTGCTACACCACATGTTGTGGGTCGATCTGCTCTAGTTGTTTGTGGATGTCGTGAGGTAGTACCTCTGAGTGCTACGGACAGAATGTCTCCAATAGTAAGATTGGTGGACTAGGATGGAACCGGCCAACCAACAAGCGAAGAGCCTCAGATCGGCGGTGTACGAATGTTATATCTGGTACACCAATAAGGTGCCCTGAGTGCACGAAGTGTCTGGTGGATACTAGCTTTTGTGACATGATTGTGACTGGTAATGGTGATTCATATAGTTATGGCAATGAATACAGGGAAGGAACCACTGCCCCGGGTAAGGGGTAGGGTCGTTTTAATGGGTTAGCTAATGCTGTCCGTTACTTTGTTTTCCGCTTTGGTTTGGATAATTAATTGCAGGTGTTGATGCTTGAATTGAATTGCTTAAGAGGAATGGAGGCGTGCAACAAAAGGCCCTCGAAGGTCGGACGAATCGTGGTTGGATTTCATGTGTGGCCGGCCTGGGTACCGATGTATGAAAATATATTTGTGTAAAGAGAAATCTGTGAGGCCTTAAGAACATTGTGTGTGAGTTGTATACATTCCTGGGTTGGATATATAAATGTGGAGTTTATAGAGTAGTGGACATTCTTTGAGTTCAGTTTATGTTAACTTAAAATGCTGCACTAGAAAGTATTGAGTTAGGATGCGAATAGATTTTGATTTCCACAAGTAATTCCGCCGCTTGTCTGTGATATATGGCGTGGGGCCCCGGCCGGATCCACCGTTATATGCCACGTGATGAGTGGGGGCGTTATAAAGTGGTATCAGAGCCAGGTTTCGATTGTTTGGGAGGAAGAACATAATTGAACTCACGAATGTCTACTAGGAATGTATTTCATGCACGTAATGGGCATGAGTGTGTAGGCATTGTAGAATTAAAGGTGTTTTGTACATTGCTATGTGGCGAAGAGTGGTGCTGGGCAGTCGGAGCCCTAGTGATCCGATGAGAGTGCAACACCCGTTGAAGCGCCTACGCCTCCTTCCGCAGAGACCATACACATGGTGACGGAGACGGTGCTTGCAGTATTACACGCACAACCTACTGGGCAGACAAGGCCGGTAGGGGTGCCAGTACGGCCTGGTGCAAGGCAGGAGTGCGCTAAAGTTGTGGTGGATGAGCAAGGAGCGGACGAGCAGTTGAAATGGTTTATGAAGTTTCACACATTTATAAATACGGCCCGTGCATTGGAAATGGATTTGAAACGGTTGCAGGATAAAAATAAATTGGCAATAGGAAAATTCAAATGCAACGTTCTGCAATCGAAACTATCGGAGTTTAGACGACGATGGGATAAGAAAAGATTTAGGTCTGCCAAATCAACTCTGAGGCAAGAATGTGTAGAGACACGCACATGTTTTAATTGTGGCAAGCAAGGACATTTAGCCAACAATTGTTGGAATGCACCTGCGGGAAGTGAGAAAAAGACAGATGTGTCTTATGGAGAAAAGGGGAAAGCAGTGGCCGAGTCATCTACATCTTGGATGCAACCGCGAGTGTTTAACTTGGTGAAATAAATTTGCATATCTTGGAAGGGTCGTAAAGCTCAATTGGTGAAATTCAGCAGCGAGTGTTTAACTTGGAACGTCAAGATATGATAAAATGATTGTTGTAAAATCAGGCGGCTGAACGGAAATAAATGTTGAACGGTGATCTGTAGCCCTTAGCTGATGTGAATATTGATGATGATCCTCCTGTAAATATATGTTATACGTTGTCTACGTTATGAAATGTGGGTGCACACATGATGTAATTAACGTGATCGATCGAACATGGTGTATCTTTATGATAGATCACATGATGAATTGTGTGGATGAATGTGCACATATGGGGAGTAGAGATATATGTATGTGATGTATGTGTTATTTGGTTTTTGTGATGCCTTATGGTGAGACAAGCTATGGCTTCTGTGCTCGAACCCGACTCGCTTTATTTGAGTGTGCGGTTGTGTATAATGCAACGTGAGTGGTTATGTTGCTAGTTGGAGTTGAGCCAAATTTCGGGGACGAAATTGTTTGAAGGAGGGGAGGATTGTAACAGCCCAAAGCCCAATTTGGGTTTCAGGTTGGCTGACACGGCCTGGGACACGGGCGTGTCCCAGGGAATATCATGCCTGGGTTGAATAGTTGGTTGAGTGGTCGATGAAATTCGGTCGATAACGTTTTTGGGAGGGAACACGCCCGGTGATACGAGCGTGTCAGAGGGAATACCATCCCCCCTCCCCGGTTGACAAAAGGTGCTCGACGAGTGTCGAGTGGAGAAGACACAGCCTGTGACACGGGCGTGTCACAGGGCGTGTCCCTTGTCGGGTTCAGGCGGAATGCGTGTGTTACTGGACACGGGTGTGTCCTGGTGAACACGGCCTCGGACAAGGGCGTGTCCCATGGCCGTGTCCTTCTTGGGTGAGTTCAGCTTGTGTTGTGTGAAGTACACTGGTGGTCGACATGGGCGTGTCAGGTAGGACACGGGTGTGTAGGGTGTGACACCGGCGTGTCACACGGCCATGTACTGGGTGTATTTGAGGCGGTTGCCTGCCGCTTAGGTGGCATGGCCTGTGACACGGGAGTGTCACTGTGCGTGTCAGGCCATGTTCAGAGTAATTTTGGGTAAATCCGAGCCATTCGTTTCCCTTATCCTGGATCCAGTGGTTCAGTCTTCTTACATGTGGATCAAGGACGAAAAATGAAGATAAAAGCTCTTCATTCTCATCTCCTTCTTCTTCTTCTCATTCCAAGAGAGAGAAAGAGAAAGGGAGAGGCCAAGGGAAGGAGAGAAGGAAGGAAAGCCATCTGCTGGAGGAGCTTCAGAGTGTGGATTGAAGATCCGCGAACGGATTCGTGAAGGAAAAGCCAAGACGGTGACTTCCATCCGGCTACTTCATGGCGCCGAAATGATTTTCAAGGGTAACGATCTCCTTCTTGGACATCAAAGTCCATTCTTTATGCATGTGCGTGGGATCCTCCACCAAGAGGTGGATTTCATAAGCGATTTCGTGGTTGAGTTTGCATCTAGAGCCGGAAGTGTGGAGTACGGCATAGGCATGTTGTGTGAAGACTATCTGGACGGGTAGTCTGGATTTGTGATGATCATGGGTAAACTGTAGAAGGCACCGTGGATTTGATTATATGAACGGTTTATGCTTTATGGTATGGTTGTGTGCTTGTATGGCTGTTGATGAATGAATGTATGGAGGCTTTTAATGAGCTCCTGGTTGTGGTGAGATATCAATGGGTAGCACGCCTGTGAAGTGCAAGATAGCCCTGGCTTGTTACACCACATGGTGTGGGTTGGTCTGTATTAGTGAGGATCGATGGGTGGCAATGTCTGGGAGGATGTGAGGAGGACCCTATGAAAGTGCAAGTTAGATTTGATATACTCTAGAGGGGGGGGGGTGAATAGAGTATGGTGCTTGCTAAAAACTTTTTACAACAGTTGTTGTAATCCTAAGTGAACAGGGAAGCAAATAATATAAAGTAATCTAAACAAGAAGCAACTATCTAATCACAGATTAAACACAAAGCAATCACAAAGCACAGCCAGAAAAAAAAAGAAACACAAGCAACCAGAAGACACAAGGAGCTATATTGGTTCCCCAATCAATCTGGGTACATCCACTCTTCTACCACGCTAGGTAGGAATCCACTGTAGGATGAGTTGATCATGTGTCCTGGGCACCAATGCGCTTTTGATAAGGTGCTCAAAAACCAAACCAGATTTTTTGATCAGGTGTCTTGCCACCAATGAGCTTTTGATAAGTTGCTCAAAAACCAAACACAAACTTTTGAAGGGAATTTGAAAAACACTTTATAGCAGAGTGTGAGAGAGGGATGAGAAGATCTTCTCTGTCAACAGTTAGAGAGAAGATAGTCGATGTTGTCAAAGCTCCCCCTGAGATCTGTAGTTGTTCAGGAAGTGAAGCTTTGCAGTAGGGTGATAGGTCTTCAGAAAATTTGATCTCCAGCAAAAGATGATTTCAGCAGCAACTGAAATGTGAGGTGTCTGGAGTCTTGAATGATGATGGCCTTTGAAAACTTGAATTAAAAGGGATCTGAAGATTTCAGTTTGTTGATATCCTTTGGTGATGGTGTTCTTGTATGAATCTTTGAGACTGAGAATGTCTGCAACTCTTTCTCTTTCTCTTGTGTAATTGTTGTTGTGTAAGAGTTGTTGTTGCAGAGAGTATTTTTCTAACTTCTTGTTCTTCTTCTATATCTTTGTTGTAGAGAATAATTCTATATTTTATTCCATCTGTCTGAATAGAAATGATTCATTGTCCAAGATAGCCGTTAGCCTGTCATTAATTACTTCCTTAATTGCTTTTGTCTTCTGGAGGAAAGTCCAATAAAACATTCCTTGATAATTCCTTGAAACTTGCTCCAGATTAAATGAAAACGACTACAAGTTCTTTGAATTAATTGCTGACAACAATTCCTTAACTGTCTGAATTTGAATCTTGAAAAACGTTGAACTCTTCAGAAAAATGTCGAACTGTGCTCCACTATCGTTGAACTGAGCTCAGAGATTTGGACTTAGACAGAAACAGAGATCGTCGATCTGAGCTCAACTATCGTCGAACTGAGCTCAGAGATAGCAGAACAAACTAGAGTCAAGATCGTCGAACTGAGCTCGAAGATCGTCGAATGGAGTTCGACGACTTGATGAAGTTGAGCTCAGAGATCGTCGAATGGAATTCGACAACTCGTCGAAGTGAGCTCAACGATCGTCGAATGGAGTTCGACGATTCGTCGTACTGAGCTCGACGAAATGACTTAGTCTTCTGAAACTGAAAATCTTGGTCTTGAGGGAAGCTTCCAAAACTAAGTACTAACCCTTATACTCAATTCTAATTGACCTTTAGATATATACAATGAGGTCAAAATAGGTTTTCTAAAAGACATAGTGATCCTGACCCAAATCAGTAATAGGGTGTTCCAACAATCTCCCCCTATTTGGGTTAGGATTACTATTTACAGATATTGGAAAATTAAAAACATATACAAGGCAACAATATAACATACAAGACATTGCAGAATCACACATATATTGTCACAGATAGATCAGAAATCAAAATAACTGTCACCTTACAAAATTACTCCTTTTCTTTGCTCTTTATAAGTACTATTTCTCTATTTCGATTGAGAGCTTCCTTTTTAGATCTCCTGTCATCAGCTGCACCTAAAGAGGTTTGTTACTTAGGCATGGGCACTACAGCTTCAGGATGCAGCTTCATGTAGCTTTCAGAATCAAAGAACTTGCTGGAAGCATATCTTTCAAGTTCCTTTTTCCTTTGATCAGATAATGTAGTAATATTGGAAGTGTCTTTGCCTTGTTCTCTGGCTTTCTTAATTTGATCCAAAGCAGCTAATTCCTTCATCCTGGCTGTCCATGAAGTTGGATTATTCTCTGGATCCTCAAAAGGAACTGGATGCTCATATCTATTTGAGGGATTGTCTGGAGGAGCTCTGGATGAGACTAACTCTTTAAGCTTGTAGGGAAAGGGACCTGAAGTAGTATCAGAGGAAGCTTGTCCTTCCCTTGAATAAGGGTGTTGCCTGGAATAGCCTTTGGAGTATACTTGAAATTCTCTTTGGTTTCCTCTATAGTTTCCTCTCCTTGATTGGTAGCCTCTGGATTGACTTCCCCTGTACTGTGATCTACCTTGAGGTTGATAAGGGGTTTGGCTTCTGGCAGAGGGTTGAACAGTAGAGCTACCACCTGCACCTGCATCAGGTGAAGGAGGAGGAGGAGGAGGATGATGGAACTGAGAGGAACCTTTCTCATACTTTCTCTTTTTCTTCATGGCTTTCAATTGATTCTTGGAGTATTGCATCCAGTGTTCTGTGATAGGACAGTTATGTAGTATGTAATAAGGAATATCATTTGTGTCTTTGACTTTTGCTGGAGGAACCCTTTTCATAGCCTTGCTTCTGGCCTTTCTTTTCCTTGTAATAGTTGCAGAGGAGTCATCTGAATCAGTCCTATATTGATCACTTTCTGAGCTTTGTTCATCATACAGTGCATCAATCCTTTTAAGATAGTATATCTGTTGTTGGGATTGAGCAGAGGTAACAGTAGTGACAACAGTTGTGGCAGCAATAGTAGAAGGAGGAATAGAAGCAACACTAGCAGAGGAGATTACATCAGCAGATACAAAACTTTCAGAAGTAACATTCTCAGAAATGGAAGGTACAACAGCAGTAGATACAACAGTAACTGGGGCAGCAGTAGATACAGGTAAAATACTTTCAGATACAACATGTTCAGTAACAAAAATAACATCAGTAGTAACAGCAGGCTCAAATTCAAATGCCTCTGTCATATGTATGTCCTCAGATACTGAAACATCAGAATTAATAGCAATATCAACAATATCAGTAGAAGCAGCAGTAACAGAAACAGCAGGGGCAGCAACAGAAAGGGACTTTACAAAAGAATAAATTAAGCTGGTGTCACAGCTTGAAATGGACACAATGGCCTTAGATAGATCTTCAGATGGCTGGACTGCAGTGCTCTCTAGAAGACAGCTGAAATAAACTGAATCAAAATATGATAATAATGACCTGAGGTCCATTGAGAAAACTGCAACTTGTGGTGCAACTTGTGGTGTTGAGGCTTGAGCTTGAACTGAGGTAACATCAGCAGCAGGCAATTTAACCACTTCATGAAGCATCTCCCCCTGCCTAGATTCAGTCAGGACTGGATCAAGGCACCCAGATGAAGGGATTGCCTGAGGAGGAATGAGGGAGGAGAGCCTGGCATACAGGTCTGCAACTAACTTTAAAAGTGGAGCCAAGGAAGTCTCCAACAAGAGGGATAGCCTGGGAGCTATCAGCTCATAAAGTCTGTCTGCTAAGGCTGGAACATCTACATGCTCCATAGGGACTTGAGCAGAGGTAGAGAATGAAGGTGGAACAGCTGGAGATGTTGGTGGAGAGCTGGTGTATGGGGGAAAGGAGGGTTGAGATATGGGTATTGTGGAAATTGAAGATAATGGAATGGAAACAGAGGGTGTGAAGGAGGGTTGTGCAATGATATCTTGAAGTAACTGTTGGTAAGATGTGGATGAAGAGGGTAGATCGGGAGGGGATGAAGGGGAATCATCCATAAAGGAATCACCTATCAGATTGAAAGATGGAAGATGAGATGATGATTCAATTTCTTGTTGTGGGTAGTGATGTAAAGGATGGAAGAGTTCTTCAGTTGGTGGAAGAGTTGGAGAATGGATAGAAGTTGGAGATGGGGTTGAAATTATGATGGTGGAGGAAATTTGAATGGTGGAGGTGACTGGTGGTGATGAAATAAAAGGTGGAGGAGGAGAAGCAGCAGACAAGTCTTCTGCAGGGGCAGAGACTTGAGGGGAAGAGACTGCAACAGTCCTTGTGCCTGAAGTTGCACTTGCAGAGAGTCTGCTGGGCTTCACAATTTGCCTGTCCCACTTTCCAAATAGGCCACAGGAGAGCCTCTTGGAGGCATTGATGTGCAGCCCACTGGAAACTAGCAGAGCAGGGCATCTATTCTGAAGAAATAGCCCTAATATCCTCCCAAAGTTGACAAAATTTAGGGCTAATATCCTCCCAAAGTTGACAAAATTTTTGTTGATCTTCTTCTTAATCAGATCAAAGAAAACTTCTCCCCAGTTTAATTGTTTCTTATCTACAAGAGCACCAATCAAACATAGTTGATACCTGGAGATGGTATCATGGGCTGAGTGCTTGGCCAATAACACCTTTCCTACAACATCAGCCAAAAATCTGTACTCCACTGATAGATTCTTCTTCAGCAGATTGCTAGGGTTTGCATCAGAATGACCCATTCTATCAAGCATGGTAGAAAATTCTTCTCCAGACATCTCAGCAGAATCCTCTCCAGAATGTAATTGAAAAACCTCTGTCAAGATAGTAGGTGACAGAGGTACATGAGTTCCAGATATTATGCCAACAACTATATTCTGGTCCTGGTTGTGGGCAGTATAGACCCACTCCTTGATTTCATCAGCAGCCAATTTGATTCTGGTGGACATTATAGTAACTAGCTTTTGCTCCTTGAAAAGTTCTAGAATGTCTCTGAAAATCTGATCACTGTTGTTAAACGAATCCATATCAATATCAAATCCTGCATCAAATTTCATTCCGGCCAAGGGAGAACGACGACCATTGATTCCTGCAAAAATCAACAAACAAACGACCAAGTGTAGAGAAGTTTGGAGGGAAAGAGAATTTTTGCAGAAAGTATGAAAGCACAAGGGAGAACGACGGCCAAAAAAAGAGTTTTATATTAGGGTTCGATGCAGAAAAGGAAAGATCGTTGAACTCAGTTCTACGATCGGGGCTACTAAAGGAAACTGAAAGGTCATCAATATCGTCGATCTCCGTTCGACGATATTGGAGAGCGTCGAGCTCCGTTCGACGATATTTTCAGAAAACAAAATCGGCGAGCGCCGTTCGACGATCGCTGACGTGGAGAGATAGTTGAGCACTATCTGAGAAGCGCTGAACTCTGGTCGACGATTTCGGAAAGCGTCGATCTCCGTTCGATGATCTGGGGGAAAATCGTCGAGCGCAGTTCAGAGACCAGAAACACTCTATACACTATAAAAATCAAGATGTTTGCCTAGTCTTGGTCAATTTTTAGAGTTTTAAAATCTTAGATATTAGTTTAGACTTCCTCCATCTAACATTCCTAACTGATTTAGGAAGAAGTTATGTTTCTTTTCATCCAAGAGTTTGGTGAAAATATCTCCCCTTTGCAAATCAGTTGGGATATATTGAAGTTCAATTTTATTTTTCTCGACATTATCCCTTAAGAAGTGATGCCTAATTTCTATATGTTTTGTCATACTATGGAGGACTGGATTTTGAGCTATAGAAATAGCACTGGTATTATAACAAAAGATTTTAGACTTCTCTAAGTTGTAGCCATAGTTTAGCAGTCGGTTTTGAATCCATAAGATTTGTGAACAACAACTACCTGCAGCCATATATTCAGCTTCAGCAGTTGAATTTGACACAGATGTTTGTTTCTTGCAAAACCAAGAGACAAGTCTGTCACCAAGAAACTGACAAATTCCACTGGTGCTTTTCCTGTCAATTCTGCATCCAGCATAATCAGCATCAGAAAATCCAGTTAAGTCAAATGTTGAGTCTTTTGGATACTAGAGACCTAGATTTGCATAACTTTTTACATACCTGAGAATCCTTTTTACTAATGTTAGGTGTGACTCTCTAGGGCTCACTTGGAATCTAGCACAGATGCATGTAGCAAACATTATGTCAGGTCTACTAGCTGTAAGGTACAATAAAGAGCCAATCATTGCTCTATATGTTGTCTGATTAACAGTTTTCCCATGTTCATCAGCATCTAATACAGCATTAATAGGCATAGGTGTTTTCATACAAGATGCTTCAGACATACCAAATTTCTTGACCAATTCTTTTGCATACTTGGTTTGAGAAATAAATATGCCTTCAGCATGTTGTTTGAATTGCAATCCCAGAAAGAAGGATAGCTCACTCATGCTACTCATTTCAAATTTGGAATGCATTAGATTGGAGAACCTTCTGCACAAATTTGAATCAGTAGAACCAAAGATAATATCATCTACATAGATTTATACTAGTAGGGTATGGAAATTATGGGTTCTAATAAAAAGAGTTTGGCCTACTCTACCCCTTATAAACTCATTTTTCAGAAGGAAGCATGTTAGGGTCTCATACCATGCTCTAGGAGCTTGCTTGAGACCATATAATGCTTTGTGCAACTTGAAAACATAATCAGGATGAGTTGGAGAGATAAAACCTGGAGGTTGTCTGACATAGACTTCTTCTTTGATATCTCCATTGAGAAAAGCACTCTTTACATCCATCTGGTATACTTTGAAACCCTTGTGTGCTGCATATGCTAAGAAGATCCTTATGGCCTCCAACCTTGCAACTGGTGCAAAAGTCTGGTCATAATCTATGTCTTCTTCTTGAGAGTACCCTTGAGTAACTAGCATTGCCTTGTTCCTTATAATTACTCCTTGATCATCCAATTTGTTTCTGAACACCCACTTTGTTCCAACAATGGAGTGATCCTTAGGCCTTGGTACTAGTTCCCAAACTTTGTTCCTTTCAAATTGATGCAACTCTTCTTGCATTGCAATGATCCAGTGAGGATCCTGATCTGCATCTTGAATGGATTGAGGTTCAATTTGAGAAAGAAAGCAGGTGTGCATCAGGTTTTGGTTGACCTGATTTCTGGTTTGCACACCAGCTGAGACGTCTCCAATTACTTGGGAAATTGGATGGTCTCTTGATGTTACTAAATCAATAGGAGGTGTTGATTATTCACCAACCTGTGTTGTTGTTTCCTCTTGTGGAACAACAACTGGCTCTTCAAGAGGTTTCTCTTCAGGATGTTGAATGTCTTCTTCATCTTCACTGCTTTCCTCTTTTTGAATGATTTGTAATCTGTCCAAGTCTTCAGCAAGAGAATGTACCTGCAAAGGTTCTATGGTAAAAGTGTTCTTCTCCTTGAAAGACATGTTAGATTCATCAAAAGATATATGAACAGATTCTTCAATTTTAAGAGTTGATTTATTATATACCCTATAAGCCTTACTTATCATGGAGTATCCCAGAAACACTCCTTCATCAGCTTTAGCTTGAAATTTTGCTAAGTATTTCTTGTCATTATTATGAATATAATAAATACAACCAAAAATTCTAAAATAATCTACTTTAGGTTTCTTCCCTTTGAGTAATTCATAGGGAGTCTTGCCCTTCAGTTTATGTATTAAACTTCTATTCAACATATAGTTGGAGGTGTTCACTGCCTCTGCCCAAAAAAATAGAGGAAGGTGAGCATCTGACAACAATGTAGTGGCAGATTCAATAAGGGTTCTATTTTTCCTTTCAGCTACCCCATTTTGTTGAGGAGTTCTAGGAGCTGAGAAAGTGTGCCTTATCCCTTCACTCTGATAGAACTCTTGCATAAGAAGAGAATCAAAATCTGTCCCATGATCACTTCTGATCAGGGCAATGTGAGTATTGAACTCAGTCTACATGCATTTGAGAAACTCTGTCAAACACTTAAAGTTATCAGACTTCTTCCTCAGAAAGAACACCCATGTGAATCTAGAGACGTCATCTACAACCACTAAAGTGTAAGATTTCCCTCCTAAGCTTTGTACTGTAATGGGTCCAAAAAGATCCATGTATAACAGATACAAAATCCTAGGTGAATCACTCTAATTAAGTGACTTGAAACTATTTTTGGTTTGCTTGCCTAATTGACAAGCCCTGCAGAGTCCTTCCTTCTTGTAGGGGCCAGAAGGTAGTCCTCTGACAAGGTTGTCCTTGGATAGTCTAGCAATGGTTCTAAGGTTTATATGCCCTAATATCTTATGCCATAATACATTAGGTCTACTAACAGAGTTAAACAGGCAGATATGTACTTCAGTTGAAAGAAAGTCTACTAAATAGATGTTACCTTTCCTTTTACCTGTCAACACAGTGTTGTTGTCCTCTGATTTGATCCTGCATAAGGATTTGCTGAAAGTCACCTGGTAGCCTTCATCACATAGCCGACTGATGCTGATCAAGTTGTGTTTCAGTCCTTCCACATAGGATACCTTCTTGAATGTGATTGTCCCAATTTGGACTGCACCATATCCTTTTGTTAGTCCAAAGTTTGAATCACCAAACATGACTTTGGGTCCAAGCTTGGCTTTGAAGGATGTGAGATTATCCTTGCTTCCTGTCATGTGCTTTGAGCACCCACTATCCAGATACCATTGTTGGTTTGATGTTGGATAGGTCTTCACCTACACATAAAATAATTTACTTGTTTTTGACCCAGTTTACCTTGGGCCTAGGTTGATAACCTTTAAATTCAGAAATAAATGACATCCCTGGTTGACTCTTATAACCTTCAGGATGATATCTCCTTAGAGGTATTATCCATTCAGTATAAGGGTTAAATCTGGATGAAGGACACCTAGGATTGGAATTTGATTTACACTTGAAGAAGTTTTCAAATCTCTGATCTCTGCTCGACGATCATTGAGCTGCGTTCGACGATCTTGGGCTAGATCGTCGAGCTCCGTTCGACGATCGACTATGGCAGAGTTCAGGGATTAGAGATCGTCGACCTGAGTTCGACGATTTTGCCTGAGATCGTCGATCTGCATTCGATGATCGTCTAGCTCCGTTCGACGATTTCTGTTGAACACTTGATTTCTTGGGTAAGTCAGAATTCTAACTAGCTACCTCTACAACTCCCTTCCCTTTATCAGAAATAAACTTAATTGGGGTTGTTAGTACTATAGGTTGGCTGGATGAAGCACCCAAGCCCAGTGTACTGTTGAATCTAGAGTTCACTGTGCTTGTGATGTCCATTAGCTTGATGCTTCTCCCATTAAGGGATTCTTCAAGCTTTTTGGCCTCTGATAGCTCACTTTTTAGTGAAGCTATCTGCTCCCTACAGCACTCCAACTCCTCAGAGAGTTTGAGGTTTTCTGATTTTAAGGTACTGTGTTCAGACAATTGATTTCTGAGAGAAATGATTTCCTTCTCAGATTTTAATAGGTCTAAACACAGTGCTTTAAATTCATAATTAAAGTCATCATAATTAAAATCAAAAGAACTTATCACCAGGTCCTCTTCAAGTTGAGTCTCTGAGTCTGACTCTGAATCTTCTGCATCAGAATTGTGTTGTGAGGCATTGATAGCCATCATGCAGAATTCCTTTTCTTCAGCATCATCTCATCATCACTTGAGCTGGATGAAGCTTCTGATTCCTCTTCAGTCTCACTCCAAGATTCAGCAACAAATCCCTGCCTTATGTGTTTGTTCTTGCTTAAGGAGGGTTTGTCATTGCTGTTCTTCTTGAAGTCCTTATCTCTTCTTCTTTCTCTCTTGTCCTTTCTGTCCTTGTTTTTGTTCCCTGGACAGTCAGGCACAATGTGGCCTGGTTTCCTGCAACCAAAGCAAACAATTTCTTTATTATTTGATTTATCATACCTTGGCTTGTCATGCTCTTTGTATGATCTCTTCCTGAATGCCTTTCTAGCCATTTTGTAAAATCTTTTGGCCAGTAGACTAAGCAGCTCATCATTGCCAGTGACCTTGTCTTCAGGCTGATCTTCAGTGGCTTTGGAAGCTATTGACTTTTCCTTTCTTATGGCTGGTGAGGCAGCCTTCTGCTCTTCTTCTCTATTTTTGATGAGCAACTCATAAGACTTGAGCTTGCCCAAGAGAGCTTCAGTTGTAATCTAATTCAGACTTCTGGCATCCTTGATTGGCCAGATCCTTGAGTCCCAAGTGCTTGGGAAGCACATTAGGATTTTATCATTTAGCTCAGTCAATGAGATCTCTTTATCCAAAGTTTTCAGTTCATTGACTATCAGACTGAGTCTATTATACATTTCTGATACTGACTCAGCTTCTCCTTTCTTGAAGTTCTCATATTGGGTTATGAGATGAGATCTTCTATCTTTTCTCTCATCAGCAGATCCTGAGACTATTTCAGATAGCTTATCCCAGATTTCCTTTGCTGAGTTGCATTCAGCTACCTTTTGGAAAATTTCATCAGACATAGTCTGAGCAAGAATGTTCATGGCTTTTGCATCTGCAAGTTTCCATTTCTTGATGTCAGCATATGTTCCTGATGGAGGTGGAACATCACTTGTGCTTGTATTCTCTGAAGGTCTTGGACACACTGTCAAAATAGAATTGAAGATGTCCTCATCAATAGAATTCATGTAGAGTCTAATCCTTGCCTTCCAAAGTGCAAACTTGGATAGATTGCACACTGGAGGTCTAGTGCTAGCATAATCTTTGTTTTGGGCCATGTTTTGTGAAGAAATAATCCTAATAACAAAATCAAGATAAGCAGATCTAACTATAGGAATCTTTGGGTTCAGGTGTTAGCCTGTGCAACCACCAAGGTGTGGTATGTTTAACCAACCTCGAAGATGTGGTATTTTTAACCAACCCCGCTTTGATACCAATTGAATGTGCAAGTTAGATTTGATATACTCTAGAGGGGGGGGGGTGAATAGAGTATGGTGCCTGCTAAAAACTTTTTACAACAGTTGTTGTAATCATAAGTGAACAGGGAAGCAAATAATGTAAAGAAATCTAAACAAGAAGCAACTATCTAATCACAGATTAAACATAAAGAAATCACAAAGCACAGCCAGAAACAAAAAGAAACACAAGCAACCAGAAGACATAAGGAGCTATAGTGGTTCCCCAATCAATCTGGGTACATCCACTCTTCTACCACCCTAGGTAGGAATCCACTGCAGGATGAGTTGATCAGGTGTCCTGGGCACCAATGAACATTTGATAAGGTGCTCAAAAACCAAACCAGATTTTTTGATCAGGTGTCTTGCCACCAATGAGCTTTTGATAAGGTGCTCAAAAACCAAAAACAAACTTTTGAATGGAATTTGAAAAACCCTTTACAGTAGAGAGTGAGAGAGGGATGAGAAGATCTTCTCTGTCAACAGTTAGAGAGAAGATAGTGGATGTTGTCAAAGCTCCCCCTGAGATCTGTAGTTGTTTAGGAAGTGAAGCTTTACAGTGGGGTGATAGGCCTTCAGAAAATTTGATCTCCAGCAAAAGATGATTTCAGCAGCAACTGAAATGTGAGGTCTTTGTAGTCTTGAATGATGATGGCCTTTGAACACTTGAATTAAAAGAGATCTGAAGATTTCAGTTTGTTGATCTCCTTTGGTGATGGTGTTCTTGTATGAATCTTTGAGACTGAGAATATCTGCAACTCTTTCTCTTTCTCTTGTGTAATTGTTGTTGTGTAAGAGTTGTTGTTGCAGAGAGTATTTTTCTAACTTCTTGTTCTTCTTTTATATCTTTGTTGTAGAGAATAATTCTGTCTTTTATTCCATCTGTCTGAATAGAAATGATCCATTGTCCAAGATAGCCGTTAGCCTGTCATTAATTACTTCCTTAATTGCTTTTGTCTTCTGGAGGAAAGTCCAATAAAACATTCCTTGATAATTCCTTGAAACTTGCTCCAGATTAAATGAAAACGGCAACAAGATTTTTGAATTAATTGCTGACAACAATTCCTTAACTGTTTGAATCTGAATCTTAAAAATCGTTGAACTCTTCAGAAAAACGTCGAACTGAGCTCCACTATCGTTGAATTGAGCTCAGAGATTTGGACTTAGACAGAAACAGAGATCGTCGATCTGAGCTCAACTATCGTCGAACTGAGCTCAGAGATAGCGGAACAAACTGGAGTCAAGATCATCAAACTGAGCTCGAAGATCGTCGAATGGAGTTCGACGACTTGATGAAGTTGAGCTTAGAGATCGTCGAATGGAATTCGACGACTCGTCGAAGTGAGCTCAACGATCGTCGAATGGAGTTCGACGATTCGTCGTACTGAGCTCGACGAAATGACTTAGTCTTCTGAAATTGAAAATCTTGGTCTTGAGGGCAGCTTCCAAACCTAAGTACTAACCCTTAGACTCAATTCTAATTGACCTTTAGATCTATACAATGAGGTCAAAATAGATTTTCTAAAAGACATAGTGATCTTGACCCAAATCAGTAATAGGGTGTGCCAACACCTACTTGCTGCACCACATAGTGTGGGTCGATCGGAAATAGGTGAGGGGTCGATGGGTAGACATGCCAGGGGAGCCTCGATAAACCTGGCTGCTACACCACATGGTGTGGGTCGATCTGCTCTGGTTGTTTGTGGATGCCGTGAGGTAGTACCTCTGAGTGGTATGGACGGAATGTCGCCAATAGTAATATTGGTGGACTATGATGGAACCGGCCAACCAACAAGTGAAGAGCCTCAGATCGGCAGTGTACGACTGGTATATCCGGTACACCAATAAGGTGCCCTGAGTGCATGAAGCGTCTGGTGGATACCAGCGTTTGTGACATGATTGTAACTAGTAGTGGTGATTCATATAATTATGGCAATGCATACAGGGAAGGAACCACTACCACGGGTAAGGGTAGGGTCGTTATAATGGGTCAGCTAATGCCGACCATTAATTTGTTTTCTGCTTTGGTTTGGATAATGAATTGCAGCTGTTGGTGCTTGAATTGAATTGCTTAAGCGGAATGGAGGCGTGCAGTTAAAGGCCCTCGAAGATCAGACGAATCATGGTTGGATTTCATATGTGGCCGGCGTACGTGCCGATGTACGAAAATGTATTTGTGAGTCTTATACATTCCTGGGTTTGTATATAAATGTGGGGTTTATATAGTAGTGGACATTTTTTGAGTTGAGTTCATGGTAACTTAAAATGCTGCGCTAGAATGTATTGAGTTAGGATGCGAATAGATTTTGATTTCCACAAGTAATTCTGCCGCTTGTCTATAACATATACTGTGGGGCCCCAGCCGGACCCACCGTTATATGCCACGTGACGAGTGGGGGCGTTACATGAAGTCAAGAAGCTGAGGAGCAATAGATGAAAAATCTAGATACATAAACTCAGGTGCATGCTGAGTAGATGCAGAGGATGGATTTTGAGTAGATGAAGAGGGAGCTGATCTATTTGCACCGTTTGTACAGATGGAGAAAGCTTGTGATATGGATGTAGGATTGATGACAGGGGGAATGACATCTGTAATTATTTCCTGGATGGGTGAGTGTGGTGGAGATATGTGAAGTGGAGATATATTAGGTGGAGATATATGAGGTGGAGATGAGTGAAGTGGAGATGAATGAAGTGGAGATGAGTGAAGTAGAGAGAAATGAGGAGGAGATGAAAGAAGTGGAGATGAATGTGGTGACTGATGAATGGGGTAATTTGTATGGAAGGATGTGGATGGAACATCTTCAGAGAAAGTAGGTTGTTAAGGAGGTGGTGTGGAAGGTCTAGGTGAATGTTGTGGACAGTGTGGAGTGGAAGAAACAAGAGGAGAAACTTCTTCTAGAGCAGGTAGAGTGGCTGGGATAACCCTTGTGTTTTCAGAAGCTGCCCTAGAGTGCGCAGTCCTAAAAAGCTTAGGAATCACCCTCTCCCAATGTAACACCCCGAAGTTCTGGGTCAATTTGGGCCAATTTGGGTCAGGCATGGGTGACACGGCCTGCGACACGGGCGTGTCGCAGGGCGTGTCGAGGCTGTGTCGTCGATCGGTCTTGATGTCGATGAATTTTGCTCGATGATCGTCGAGTGTCGAGTGAGGAAACGGCCTGTGACACGGGAGTGTCACAGGGCGTGTCAGTAGCCGTCGAACTCAGCTCGACGTTTCGAGCTAGGGCGTGTTTGCGGGACACGGGTGTGTCCAGGTGCACACGGCTAGGAACACGGGCGTGTGCCAGGCCGTGTGAAGTCTCGGGTTGTTTTGGGATTATTTCCGTTGAGGCATACGGCCTCAGACACGGGCGTGTCTGAGGGTGTGTCTGGGACACGGCACGTGACACGGGCGTGTCACATGGCCGTGTATTGGCTAGATTGAGTCGGTTGTTTGCCACTTAGGGGCACACGACCTGTGACATGGGCATGTCACAGGGCGTCTCAGGGCGTGTTCAAGCTTTTCTGGCCAAATCTGAGCCGTTTGTTTCCCTCTTCCTGGATCCAGTGGTTGGGCTCTGTCCAGGTATTGTGAAGGCCGAGAAAAAGGGGATTTAATCCCTCTTTTCATCTTCTTCTTCTTCTTCTTCATGTTATTCCAAGAAAGGGAGGAAGAAAATCCTAAGGCAAGAGGGAATTGAGGAGTCTACCAGCTGCTGTAAGAGCTGCAGAGTGCGGAGCGAAGATCCGAGAGTGGATTCGTGAAGGCAGAGCCGAGGCGGTGATTTCCATCTGGCTACTTCATGGCAACGAAGCAATCTTCAAGGGTAACGATCTCCTACTTGGACATCGAAGTCCTTCCTTTATACATGTGCTTGGAATCCTCCACCAAGAGGTGGATATCCGTGAAGTGATTCCTTCGTTGCATTTGCATCTAGAGCCGGAATTATGGAGTCCGACATAGGCATACTGTGTGAAGCCCATCTGGACCGGTAGTCTGGATTGGTGATGTTCATGGGTAAACCGGAGGAGACTCCGTGGATTTGATGAGATGCAAATGGATTTATGATGTGATGATTGTATGGATGTGCTGCTGAATGTGAGGAGGCTTTGGCAAAGCTCCGGGTTATGATATGATCAATTGGTAGCATGCCTGGGGAGCTCGAGATAAACCCGGCCTGTTACACCACTAGGGTGGGTTGATCTAGTTAGGTAGGGATCGATTGGTGGCAATGCTTGGGGAGCCGAGTTAAACCAGGCTTGCTGTACCACATAGTGTGTGTCGATCGGAATAGGAGGGGGGTCGATGGGTAGACATGCCTGGGGAGCTTGGATAAACCCGGCGTGCTACACCACATGGTGTGGGTCGATCTGCTCTGGTTGTTATTGGATGCTGTGAGGTTGTACCTCTGAGTGGTTTGGGCGGGATGTCGCCAGCTTGCGAGACTGGTGGACTAGGTCCGGTCAACCAACAAGTTAAAACCTCGGATCGGCGGTGTATGACGGGTGGATTCCGGTACGCCAAGAAGGTGCCCTGAGTGCACGGAACGTCTGGTGGATTCCAGCATTTGTGATGTCATGTGTTTGCTAGCGGGATAAAGAGAATGATATACATATGCTATTTGATGATACTTGATGATATATGATAGCACTGTATACAGGAAAGGAACCACTACCCCGGGTAGGCGGTAGGGTCGTTATAATGGGTCAGCCAAATGCTGACCGTTACTTTGTTTTTGGTGTTGGTTTGGATGTCTACTTGTAGGTGCTGTGGCGTGAAATGCATAAGTGGAAAGAATGGCTAGCTTGCTGCTATAGGCCCTTGAAGGCCATGCGAAGAGTTGTGTTTGGATTTCATGTGTGGCAGGCATGCGTGCCGATGTACGAAATTGTTGATGTGTAAAGAGGAACCTGTAAGGCCATAAGGCTAGGGTGTGTGGGTTGTATACATTCCTGGTGTTATTATATATAAATGTGATCTTTATATATTGGTGGACATTCTGATTTGAGTTCATGCTAACATAAAATATGCTGCGCTAGAATGGAATGAGTTAAGGATACGCGTCGAGTTTGATTCCCACAAGTAATTTCTTCGCTTGTCTGTGATCTATGGCGTGGGGCCCCGGCCGGACCCACCGTTATATGTCATGTGACAGTGGGGGCGTTACAAAGTGGTATCAGAGCCAGGTTTAGATTGTTGGGAGGAGAGAACATCATTGAACTCATGAATGTCCACTAAGAATGTATGTCATGTACAGGATGTGCGTGCGTGTGTAATCAATGTAGCATGGTGTTCGGTACATTGATAGGTGTCCAGTATGATTTGACGTATTCATGGTGTTCGGTACATTGATAGGTGGCGAGGGATGGAGCTGGGCCGTATGAGCCCCGACGGTCTCATGAGAGTGCATCACCCGTGGAAGTGCCTATGCCTCCCTCGGCAGAAGCCATACGGGTAGTGACAGAGATAGTGCTTGCAGTGTTACAAGCACAGCCTACTGGACAGGCAAGACCTGGTGGAAGGCAAGAGCATGCCGCAGTGGTGGTGGAAGCGCAAGCACGTGACGACTCATTGACACGTTTTATGCACTTTCATCCACCTACGTTGGTGGAGCGCTTTCACCAACGCAGGCAGAAGATTGGTTGGCAAGGGTAAAAAGGATTCTCACTACAATCAGGACGGTCGAGGAGCAGAAAGTGACGTTGGCCACTTTTCTGTTGGAAGGCGATGCGAGATTATGGTGGGATGAAATTGAAGTGCATCACTTGGCAGGTCGAGGTTTAACTGAAGTTTCCATGGATGAATTCTCCCGAATATTTTTAGCCAAGTATGTGCCGGTGTCGCAGAGGATTGCAATGGAAAATGAGTTTCTCCGTTTGGTGCAGGGTGAGCGAGATATTGATACCTACCTGCATGAGTTTACGAGATTGGGGAGATATGCGGGATCTACCTTTGCGGAGGAAGCGCGAAAGACAAATCGGTTTTATGAAGGCTTGCAGGATGAATTGAGGTTGGCACCCGAGTTCAGTGAGCCAAGGCTTCCAAGCATTGGTCGATAAAAACCGTTCCTTGGAGAAGGATATGAAGCGAGTACAAGAGAATAAGAGACTGACAGAGGAAAAGTCAGAGTTTAAAGTGTCGCCATCGGATCAGTCGGAGTTTACACGACGAGAGAAGAAAAGTTTTAGGCCGGCAGAATCAGCTCCGTCGGCTGTTTCTTCGGGGGCGACTTATGGGCCAGGACGTGTTGATACGCGTATATGCTATAACTGTGGGCAGCAAGGACATATAGCAAAATTCTGTCGGAATGCCCCTCCAGGGAGTGAGAAAAAGACATGTGCGTCATATGAAGAAAAGGGTAAAGCAGTGGCCGAGTCATCTGCACCCCAGACGCAACCTCGATTGCATGCGCTGGAAGTGCAAGAGCCGTAAGGCTCAGTTGGTGAAATTCAGCCTCGGTTGTTTAATTTGTCTCTTAATCAGAATTCCAAAATCGTGAGGCTGAGCGGAGGTGAAACATGAATTACTTCTCTTGGATGCTCTGTTGTATGTAAACTATGCTTATCTATGATGAATAAAATCGTGATGTTGAATATATCTATCAAAATTTGGTGCACTTGTGATGGTAAGGAGATAACTAAATCATGCTGTTTTGATTGGAGGTCTTTGTGGCTGCATGTGCACAAGGGGCAGTTAGGGATGTTTGTTGTGCTGTCTGTTTGTTAGTTTGTGCGGGGGCTTGGGGTGTAAGATTTTGTGATGTTGTGGCTGATTGGCTGATGGGAGACAAATTTCGAGGACGAAATTATTTGAAGGAGGGGAGGATTGTAACACCCGAAGTTCTGGGTCAATTTGGGCCAATTTGGGTCAGGCATGGGTGACACGGCCTGCGCACGGGCGTGTCGCAGGGCGTGTCGAGGCCGTGTCATCGATTGGTCTTGATGTCGACGAATTTTGCTCGACAATCGTCGAGTGCCGAGTGTCGAGTGAGGACACGACCTGTGACACGGGTGTATCACAGGGCATGTCGGTAGCCGTCGAACTCAGCTCGACGTTTCGAGCTAGGGCGTGTTTGCGGGACACGGGTGTGTCCAGGTGCACACGGCCAGGAACACGGGCGTGTGCCAGGCCGTGTGAAGTCTCGGGTTGTTTTGGGATTATTTTCGTTGAGGCACACGGCCTCAGACACGGGCGTGTCTGGGCGTGTCTGGGACACGGCACGTGACACGGGCATGTCACATGGCCGTGTATTGGCTGGATTGAGTCGGTTGTTTGCCGCTTAGGGGGACACGGCCTGTGACACGGGCGTGTCACAGGGCGTGTCAGGCCGTGTTCAAGCTTTTCTGGCCAAATCTGAGCGTTTGTTTCCCTCTTCCTGGATCCAGTGGTTGGGCTCTGTCCAGGTATTGTGAAGGCCGAGAAAAAGGGATTTAATCCCTCTTTTCATCTTCTTCTTCTTCTTCATGTTATTCCAAGAAAGGGAGGAAGAAAAGCCTAAGGCAAGAGGGAAGGGAGGAGTCTACCAGCTGCTGTAAGAGCTGCGGAGTGCGGAGCAAAGATCGAGAGCGGATTCGTGAAGGCAGAGCCAAGGCGGTGATTTCCATCCGGCTACTTCATGGCACCGAAGCGATCTTCAAGGGTAACGATCTCCTTCTTGGACATCGAAGTCCTTCCTTTATACATGTGCTTGAAATCCTCCACCAAGAGGTGGATATGTGAAGTGATTCCTTCGTTGTGTCTGCATCTAGAGCCGGAATTATGGAGTCCGACATAGGCATGCTGTGTGAAGCCCATCTGGACGGTAGTCTGGATTGGTGATGTTCATGGGTAAACCGGAGGAGACTCCGTGGATTTGATGAGATGCAAATGGATTCTGATGTGATGATTGTATGGATGTGCTGCTGAATGTGAGGAGGCTTTGGCAAAGTCCTGGTTTG